>JAGPOW010002149.1:9305958-9316657 GCA_030014935.1 Caiman crocodilus
ACGGGGTAATGCGTGTGGGTAACGTGCATTCCTTGGGCCTGGAGGATAAGGATCCTACGCTGAGCACTGACTGCGTGTGTCCTTCTCCGGTCGCAGTGGCTAAGTCGTCACGGGTGGCATTTGCGTGCTCGTCTCCAAGCTGGCCAAGTTTGCCGATGACACCAAACTCCGGGGTAAAGCATCCACACCTGAGGACAGCAGGGCGATCCAGGATGACCCTGACAGGCGCAAGAAATGGGTGGACGAGAACCTGATGGTGTTCGTTAACACTGAGAAATGCAAGGTTCTCCACCTTGGGAGGAAAAACCTGCATCATCCTTATAGGCTCGGCAGAGCTACGCTGGCTAGCACTATGAATGAAAGGGACTCGGGGGTCATGAACGACCACAAGATGAACGCAAGCCTTCAACGTGATGCTGCGACCAATAAAGCCACCAAAATGCTGGTTTGCATCCACAGATGCTTCTCAAGCAAATCCCAGGACATCATTGTTCCCTTGCACTCGGCCTCGGTGAGGCCGCAGCTGGAGTACTGTGCCCTGTTTTGGACACCTCAATTCAAGAAGGATGTGGAGAAGCTCGAGAGAGTGCTGAGGAGAGCCACGCGTGTGACCAGAGATCAGGAAAACAGACCTTACGACGACAGGCTGAGAGCCCTGGGGCTCTTTAGCCTGGAAAATCGCAGGCTCAGGGGTGATCTGATGGCCACCAATAAGTTTATCAGGGTGACCACCAAGATCCGGGGGGACGACTGTTCACCAGCACGCCCCAAGGGATGACGAGGTCAAACGGTTATAAACTCCTGCAAGACCGTTTCAGGCTGGACATAAGGAAGAAATTCTTCACTGTCTGAGCCCCCAAGGCCTGGAGCAGCCTGCCGCCGGAGGTGGGTCAAGCACCTGCTTTGAACACCTTCAAGAGTAAACTGGATGCTTCTCTTGCTGGGAGCCTATGAGCCCAGCTGCCCTCCTGCCCCTCGGGCCGGGGGCTGGACCCGATGATCTGCCAAGGTCCCTTCCAGCCCTGATGTCTGTGCAATCTATGAAATCTCCTGGCTGAAGTCCAGCCCGGCCCTCTCGTCGCCCCGTCCTGCTTCCTCGCACGCGTGCTGCGGGTGAGGCACTCCCCTCCTCTGCTCTCTGGCTGCTCCGCACTTGGCGGCGGCGGTGGAGGCCGCGGCTCCTGGGGCTGCTTGGACCACGAGGTTTCTTATTTGGTGCCTGACCGGACCGATTGCAGGAGGAGGAAATATCTCATTTGGGGTAGAAGGGCAGAAACAGGACAAAGTGGAGAGCAGGCACCGGCCAGCCAAGACAGGCCCCTGGCTGGAAAGAGCTTGAATGCCAAGGCTGCCTCTCCTTCCTCCGACCATCGATCTTTCCTGAAGGCTGGACACGGCCTCGGCTTCCCCGGCGTGCGGTGCTTCGCGCATCGATCCCCGGCAGCCTCAGCAGGCGGAAGGGGCCCCGGAGCAGATCGATCCCGCTCCAGCCTGTCTGGGGCCTGCCCAGGTGCTGCTCCCTTCGCCTCTGGCATCGATCCGCCTCCGCGCCAGCCCAGGGAATGAGCCAGCCCCCGCTCCACCATGCCTCCACGATGCCCTCGGTCCTCTCCCTGCAGCTGGGGGAGAACGTGGCTTCCCGGGGTCGCAGCAGAGGGTCTCTTTGCAGATCCACCTGTGACTGCTGCGAGACCCCACCTCTGCCCATCCACACGCCACATGTGCCACCCCTGTGCAAGCTCGACCTCAAGGCCCGATGGTTGGGAGCTCTTCAGACTCCAGATCTGCCATTTAGGGGGGTGCGGCGGCAGGGAGAGGCAGAGACCCAGGCTCCGTTTGCTGCTTTGCGCTGCGTTGAGCAGCCCGCTGAAGAGCCTTTCCGCTGTCTTTGTCTTTGCTCTAAGGGGGGTTTTTTTCAATGCTGGGAATTCAAGGTCAAGTCTGTTGTGGGGGCTCGGACAGCCCGAGCGCCAAGCCGGGGAGGCTGCGCAGAGAAGGGATTTGAGCCGAACGCTTTGGAGGTCGTGTCTGCTTCTGGGGGGTGTCTCTCAACACCCACACCTCCAGCAAGCGCTCGGGACGGGAGCTATATTAGGGAGAGGCTCCGTCGTCGCTCGCTGCCAGCCCGGCGCCCACCCTGGCCCCCTGCTCTCTCCCAGTAACGAGACACCGCGCAGAGCAGTGATTAACGAGGGGGCCGCGTCATGCAAATGCAACACGAATGCGAAATACCAGCGGACCCAGCCGGGCACCACCTGCCGCGGCAGCTCCTCCATCATACGCGGTGCCGATGGGTTTGTCACCTCCTTCGCGGGGGCACGTCTGCGTGCCGCTCCACCCTTGCACCGCGTGCATTATCGCGTGGGCTCGGAGACCCGAGGGCTGGGGCGTCGGGCGGGGAGAGGCGCCGGGCACATTGCAGCCGTGCAGCACGGGGAGGGCCTGCTCCCACGCCCCCGCCCCGAGCAGCGTTCAAGTCCGGATCTGCTTCCACAGGTGCGCACGCCGTGCCCCGCAAACCCCACGGGATGCGACCTCCTGCCCTTCAGGCCTCTGAAGGAGGGAGCTGGCTGGGGAAGGAGGCTGCGGTTTCACACGCGCTGGGGCTTGGCCGTCTGGATCTCTGGAAAACTTCCACGGGCGAGAGGAGGCGGAGAGCGATGCAGAGCGCATGCGTGCCCAGCACCTGCAAGAGATCCTTTCCCAGCCGAAAGGAGCCGAGCCTGCCGGTGCCGCCGGTCTCCTTCCCGCCGCGGACTCCTGCTCGAGCCCGGGGAGAAGTGCCGGGTCCAAGCCGTCCGCCTTTTCCACGGGAAACGCATTGAGCTGAAAACCCCCGGAGCGAGGGGCGCGTGGCAGGGCTGGCAGCAACCGGCACCGAGGCGACGCCAACCTGGGGACTCGCTTGGCGGTCGGGGACGATGGAGAGAGGAGGATGCAGAGCCGCGGCGGGAAGTTATGGCAAAGTCGGTGTAGGCTGGAGACCAGGGGAAACGTCTCCGGTGTCAGTGCAGGGAGGCCGTGGGATGGACGCCAGGGAAGGGAGGACACCCGGAGGTGTCAAGGAGAGGCTGGACAGGCACTGGGGTGCAGCGATGTCTGCGCTCTGCCGTGGGATTTCCCAAGTTCCTGGGCTGTGCCCCTACCCGCTTTGTGCTGCATGTGTTAGGGGGTCTGAACCTCCCCCAGAGGCTGGGGCTGGGGCTGGGGCTGGGTTGTGCCCGTGCTCCTGCTGGCCCCGACCCCGCACGTCCTGGCTGGAGGGCGGCGAGCGGGGGTACGCTGCTGGAGCGTCTTGCTCCTGCGCTCAGGCTCAGACCGATGCCGTATTTAGGGTCAAGATGGGATGCCCACCCCGGTCAGACTGGCACCGACATGGAGGGTTTTGTCTTCCCCTGCAGCAGGAGCACGGGCTCCGCCTGGCGCCCCCGAGCGTCGATTAACACCCCGTCGCACAAGCAAGGCAGCGGCGGCGGCGGTAGGTCCGGGTGTGACGTCTGGTGCCACTGCAGGGCTGGCGGCAGTCGTACGACGCGTTTAGATGACGGGTCTGTCTGGGCTGGTTTGCGCAGGGCTGATCCTGCCTCCGGCGGGGCTTGGACTGGATGTGACCCCCGCCGCTCCCTGCCAGCCCCGCTTCCCGCTGAGGGCTGGGACGGCCGCCTGGAGCCTGTCCGTGGCCAGTCGTGCCCCGTGGCGGGCTGTGCCTTTCGCACCAAAGGCAAGAGCTGCTTCTGGGCAGGCGGCCGTGCCGCCGCAGCCCGACAGCTGACGGGGCCGGTTCGTGGGTCATTAGCTGGTGTCGTTAGGGTTGCATCCTCGCAGTCCCGTGCCTCGGAGAGCTCCGCCGGCAGAGCTGACCCAGCCCCGCGGCGAGCTGGCACGCGCGCCTGGCCGTGGCCCTCCTGGGAGGACGGCCAGGGCCACGGGACTGGGAGGCGCTGCCTTTGTCTGGCTAATCCTCCCGGCCCGCTCGCTCCCCACGTCCCGCGGCTGCAGCGTGTCGATAGCGGCTGAGATTAAAAGCATCAGATCGATGGGCTGCACCCCTTCCCCCTCCCACCGGCCAGGCGCGGGGCCAGGGATTTGTTCCAAAGCCTGCCTTGAAAGGCAGAAAATCCCCCGGCCGGGAGCGCCGAGCTGTCCCTCCCTGCCTGGGGATCGATCCGGACAGACGGGCCGGCTCCGTGCGCCTCGGGGCACTGCAGAGAGCCGGGGCTTCGGCTCCCAGACCAGCCAGCTTTGGTGCTGGTCCGGCCGCGGAGACCGTGAGCCTATCCCTGTGGCTGTGCAGGACGTGGCTGGGCCGGGGGGCTGGAGGGATCTGATGGCCGGTCATCATTCGGGGCTTGCTAAGTTTCCCCATCGCCGGTCCCATGTAGGCCAGCGGTGCTCCATCCTCCCAGGCCTGGCCCAGACAAAGCAGCTCCGGAGGAAAGGGCGGGGGTGGTCGTGCTGGGGCACAGCGCGTGGAAAGCAGCTGGGAGCGGAGCGGCGAGGGGCCGGCTTGCGTGCGCCGTCCGGCTCTGCAGAGAAGCTGGCAATAGGCAGCAAGGCGCGCTGAGCCGGCTCAGGTCTCCCAGCTGCCTGGCACGGGGGGAGTCTGCGGGGCCCGAGGGAGCCGCTGCGATTGCTGCAGCCCTCCAGAAACGCGCCCCGGCACCTCGGTCCCCGCAGCCAGGAGCGGGCACCTGCCCTGCGAGGAGGCCCGGCTCGTTGGGACCGACGGGGCTGACTTCGTAGCGCCCCCGGCCCCGCTGCGCCCGTCGGGAGCCCACCATGCCCTCCAAACGGACCAAGCTGCGCGCGCTGGCCATCCTCATCGGCCTGCTGTACCGTGCCCGGAAGAGGAGGAGGCACGACAGGTAGAGACCCTTGCCGTGTCCCTCGCGGTGGGCTGGGCTGGGCTGGGCTCCCCTGGGTCGAGGCTGGCCCCGGTCTCCCAGAGCCGAGGGAGCTGGGACTTCGATGTAGGGGTTCGCACATCTTTTCGCGGGGGACCCGCAGGGCGGGCAGGTGGCATCGGCATTTGTCTGGCTGTAGAGTAGGCCTCGTGGTGCCAGGTGCTGTACAGACTCGGTGCCACATGGACACTGAATTAAGCACTAAGCTCTTTCCAGCTCTTGCAAGCGAAGCTCCCCCCGGGCCGGCGCTGCCCGCGGCTCTCCTCCTGCAGCATCTTGCTGGAGGGGCTCAGCCCGGCTCGACCCCGGGGCCCGCCTGTGGGACGAGGCAATGCTGTTGTTCCTGGGAAGTGGTGGGCCGGCCGGCAGACCCCGGGGCTTTCTCTAGCCGGCTTCACACTCCTGCTGGGAGAGGAGACAGATGTTGCACCTCCATTCCCCCTGGGAGGGCGAGGAAGGCTGGAGAGGCGGAGTTGTCGGGGCTTTTGCAGTTTCCTATCCGCGCTGAGCTGCAGAAAACCAGGCCTCTCTGCGGAGCCGCTTGGCCAAGGGGCTTGGTCAGCGAAGCATAGCGGGGAAGGAGGTGTTTGGGTGCTTCACTGATACCCACTTGTGTCCTGCGCGTGCAAGAGAAGAGAAGTGCACATCCCAGCCCTTGGGAAATCTCCTCCCAGGGCTCCCCCCATCCCAGCCACCTCCCGACGTTCGCTCGCTGCATCCCGCGGTGCATCACAGGGCGCGTGGAGCAAGCAGCGGAGCAAGGGGAGGAAGGTTGCAGAGGTTTGGGGTGAGCCCACGGGCACCCCTTCAAGCAGATGGGGTGCTGGGGGAAACGAGACCCCCACACACACTCTCACAGGCATTGCACGTGCAGGGCTGCTTCTCTTCCCCGTGTCCTGATGGCGTTAGCAGGCCCAAGTCACGTCTGGACCTCGTTCCCACCGGCAGAGCTATCCCGGAGGAGGGAGCCGCAGATGCTGAGATAGCGCCATGAATAGAGCCTTAGAAATGCCCTGGATTGGATCAGAGGGGAAGGCAGGGAGGAAGGAAACAGCCTGAGAAAGAGGAAGGAAAGCAGAGAAAGAAGAGAGTGTCTGTACCGCGATGCCGCGAGGGTTGCAGCGTCAAGTGCCCGGGGTCGTGGGGATCGGGGCTCCAGGAGAAGGAACAGAAAGCTGGCTTCGTGCCTCCCAGATGGGGGCTTCGGCGTGCGATGGAGCAGCCCCGGGGCTGCTCCGGCATACGGCAGCCTCCCCGTCGGAGCATGGAGCTGCGCCCGCTTCCCCTGCGTCTCTTGACCGCCTGCCTCGAGCCAGGGGACAAGGCCCCAGCCTTGAGAGGCGACATGGGACACGATAGAAGAGCGGTTTGCTGCGAGGGCCCCGACCGTCCCTGGCAAGGGCTGTCTGTCTGGGGAGCAGAGGGGCTCTTTCTCCATCGGGGGCTCGGTCGGTGTTTGAGCTGCGTCTGAACTGGAAGACAACAACAGGCGCTCGCTGGGATGCAGCCGGGAGCAGAAAGCGAGAGGCAGGTTTTGATGCATTATGCATCAGCCGGGGATTCGGCTCCGGCTCTGTCGACTGCTGCAGGAGCGTGGAGCGAGCTTGCCAGGCGGCGCGCCCGGCCCGGGGAACTGGGACAAGCCGCGGCAAGGGACACACGCCCACACATTATGCACGCACGCGCACACACGCATGTGCTCGCTTGGGTCCGCGCGCACCGCCTGCAGAAAGGACAGCCCAGCTCCCCGTCTCCATGCAGATGCCTAGGGCCCAGGGGAGGAAGTGCCCAGCCCTGGAAATCGTACAAGGCACCTATATGAATTTTTTAGTGCCTCAATCCCTTTGGAAATTTCCTCCTACATGACTTAAGCACCTGGGATCTGTTTTGTCAAAGCGACTCGGACCTGAAGAGTCCTCCGTGGGCAATGGGATCCCGGCTTCCAAGTCACTTCCCTAGCTTTGAAGATGTGAGCGATGCTGTGAACGGTTGCCCTTGGACGTGTGCTCAGGGCTGGATCCCGGTCCCCTAGGGCCAGGCAGACCCCAGGAGATGCAGCAACCCACAGCTCGCTGAGCACCCGGAGGCCTGGGTCATCCTTCCCAGGGCAAGCGGGAGGCGTGCTGTGGGTCCGCAGGGCCTCGTTCAGGGCCCTTTGCTCCAAAGTCCCCTGTTTTCGGGATGGGGACCCAGCAGCGATTGCAGAGAGGGGCCTGCGTCCAGGACCCCTTTGGTGCCTAACCGATTGCAGGCAGTGGGAGCTGGAAGTAGGAGCAGCCCAGAGGTCGGAGGGACGAAGAGGCAGGGATTGCTGCTGCGCACAGGGAGCCGGGCCGCCCGTTGTGCCGGGGGCTGCCTCGTGCAGGACGGAGCGTGGCAAGGAGCAGCCCCTGCCCCAGAGCGGGTAACGCAGGACGAGGCAGGGGAGGGAAGAGCCAATATTGCAAGACAGCCCCCGCCCGGCTGCCCCTGGGCATGCCCACCTGCAAGCGAGCATCAAAGCAAGACGAGGCTGTCGTGACTGGCACGTCTTTGCAAATGCGAGCGATGCTGTGAACGGTTGCCCTTGGCACGGGCTCGGGGCTGGATGCCCGTCGCCTAGGGCCAGGCAGACCCCGGGAGACGCGGCAGCCCGCAGCTCACGATGCTGCCACGTGACGGCCCTTCTCCGAGCACCGCGGCGCCTGGTGTTGCGCCTGGTGTCCGACCCCCCCGGGCCGGGCAGGCTTTGCGGCAATCAGCTTTGTGCCGCAGCCGCGAGCGGGGAAGATCAGGTGCATCTATTGCATCAGATGGCTTTGTTTCCGGAAGCTCGCTGCACGCTTAGCTGCAAGCCGGTAATCCCGTCAGCGAGACTTATCGGCAAATCCCTCCGGGGGCCGGGGGCCGCTCTCCCGCGGCTCCAGCCGGGCCGGCTCTGACAGCTGCCTCCTCTCCCGGGGCCGCGCCAGCGGGGTCACTCCTCGTTGACCCCACGGCGTAAGCAAGACAGGAAGGGAGCTCGCGGCTACGGCCTAGCAGGCATCGTGGGGGCAGGAAGGATTTGGCCCCCGTGCCGGTGAAGCTCTCCGGCATTCGCACGTGGGGGCCGGCGGCAGACGCTGCGGCAGGAGGAGCCGTTCCGGGCAGCGAGAAGTCGGACGAGTCGGGCAGGGAGAGGAGGGCGTGAAACCGCCGGGCTTCAGCTCCTGTCCGGACGGGGCTGGGGGGTGCGTGGGCCAAGCTAGCGGGGCGTGACGGCGCGGTCGCACGAGCCGGATCTCATCCCATGCCTCGGTCTCCCCGCCTGTACCCAGGGCGGTGCGATTGCTCCCAGGCCCATGGATGGGGAGGGGACGGAGGCGATGGGTGCTGTAACCGGAGGCCCAAAGGAAACACCGGAGGTGCTGGGCAGGGAGTCGGGGCCGACGGAGGAGATGCACGGGGTCGGGGAGCGCCGCAGCGCCCCGTCGCTACAGAAACAAACACACGCCTCGTTTGCAGATTTGCATATGCAGATCAGACAGCCCCGGAGCTGCAGGAGGGCCCAGAGCAGCTCCCTGGCTGGGGACAGCCCCCTGAGCAGGGGTGCGGGGAGACCAGGCCCCCCGCGGTGCCTCGTGCACCATCGCGGTTTTGGGGGCCGTGTGGAGCCGCACCGCCGGCCTGCTCCGTCTCTGCATTGACCAGCCGGGCTCCGGCACGGACGCCCTCCCGCATCGCGACAGCCGGAGACCTGCGCGGCCCCAGGGTGCTGGAAGGGATGCGGAGCTGCGAAGCCCGGTAGCCGGGCGGACGCCCCGGGGCAGGCCGGGTGCTGCGGGGAGGCGCGACGGGATGGGTATCCCTCCCTGCCGTCCGCGCAGATGGCTGCGGTTCGCAGCGTGATTTGTCACCATCATTACGCGCTTATCCAATTATAATTGTCAATCAATTAGTAGCGGAGGTTGGTCGTGGCTGCCTCCGGTTGCCATAGGGACCGCTCAGCCCAGAGTGCTTTAGCTCCTTCCTTGATTGCGCTGCCAGATACCCTGGCCCGCCGGGGTACCGCGCAGCCGGAGCCGGGCCAGCCCTGCGCCCACGCTCCTCCAGTGACAAAGTTTGGCCCTGTAGCCGGGGTTATAGAAACCAGCCGTGAAACGAGCCCCCTGGGCTGGGGGAGACCCCACGCGAGGAAGCATCTCCTGTCGCTTACGTTACAGGGAAACCCGTACCTGGTCTGTGCTGCTACCCTTGGGGAGGCCGCTGTCTCGGCAGGCCAGCCAGCTGAAGGATTGTGCCCGTTTTACAGAGGGGGAAACTGAGGCACACAGCAATCGCTAGACTTGCCCGAGGCCGTGCAGCGGGTCAGTAGCAGGGCAGGGAGGCGAACGCTTGGGCCAGCGTCCTGATGCGTGCCAGCGCTCTCGGAGGCTGGCTTCGCTGAGACCGGAGGTTGAGGTCTGCGAGGGCGGCTCCTATCCATTGAGCGTCTGAAGGTCACGGCCTCCATCCCGGCCCGGGGGGCACAGCCTGGCACGCGGGTCCTGCCCTTGTGGCACGTGCTGCAGCCCCCTGCAGCCGTGCAGAGCCCCTGCGTGGGGCAGGGACGTTTAGCGGAGCGGCCTCCCCTCGCCAGCAGCGGGAGCTGCCGCCTACTTGCACGTCCCTGACCGAGGCCCTGCTGCTCCCCTGCACCAGGTCTCCTCCCCGGCCACGCTCTCCGAATGCAGCCCTAGGACGTGCCAGGAGCCCAGTTCCCTGGCTCCTGCCCTGGCCTTCCCTCTCTTCGGTGCACCAGGGGCTGGAGCCGACGGTGCCTGGTGGTGGTCCCCAGGGGTCCGACCCCTGCCCGATGGGCTGCCGGCTGCCTCGGCCTGTCCCGGAGAAACCTGAAGGTTTTTCCATTTGTGCCTTTTAATTAAAAGCCTCTCCTGCCGGGGCTTGGCACTGACGGATGCGCAGGCCTTGGGGACGCGCTGCAGTCGCTCCTCCCAGAGGTCCCTGCACAGCGGAGGCTGCAGCTGCACCGAGGGCTGTGCTGCGGCTAACGAACGTGGGTTGCTTAATTACAGGTGGGCTCCTGGATGGGCAAGCATCACTTGTGCTCGCAGTGGTCTGGTCTCAGCAAGGAAGGTGGCTTCAACCAGCTGGCTGGGGACGAGACACTTGGGAGCTGCCTGTCTGCCTACAAGGGCGCCGGGGCAGGGAGCCAGGAGATAGCTCCTAGTGCAGCGAGTTGTGGGGGCCGGGGCAGAGAGAGACCGCTCAGACCCCAGGGGAAGCAGTGCTGTAGGGTGGGACACTCATCATACACCTGGCCCAGACTCACGTAACCCCAGAGGAGTTCCTTGCAGGACCTCAGGTGAGGGCAGAAGCGTTGGGTCTTGCAATCTTCCCTTGCAAAGGGCTTCAACCCAAGCCCTGAGAAACTCACGCAGTTCGATGCGCACAGGCTAATCATCTCCCCCTGCCAAAGTGCAGCCCGCTCTGGGGTGGAGCGTGGCTGCTGGTTAACAGTGCGCCGGGTCCTCCATGTCGGTCCCGCGTGGCTTCTTGCCCCGCTCCAGAGTCCGGGCCCAGTCGGGGCCCGTTGCTGCCTCCGCGCTCGTGGTGCCGGCTCTTCCGCGCAAGCTGCCGGCTTGGGCTCGAGTCCAGGAGTCTCAGGCGAATGGCACAGCGGGGGCGTCGTAGCAGTGTAAGATGGGAAGCAAAGGCTGCCGTTGCCAGTAAAACGCAGGGGTGCTTCAGGGATCCGGGGCGCGGAGATCACTGGAGCCTTCTCCTCGCAAACGCAGCTTGACAGCAAAATAACGCCCCCGGCGCCTTTCCCTGCA
>JAGPOW010002149.1:9324971-9338207 GCA_030014935.1 Caiman crocodilus
AAAAAAAACCCAACTCCTGTTGTCTTCTTCCTGGCCTCACATCCCACTCTTGGCTGCCCGGAGAGCAGCAGAGAGAGGTCTGGATAATCCCTGACCTGTAGCCTAATGCTCGAGTATGGTAATAGGGGAGCTGGAGAGCTGCAGCCCCCAACCCCTCTGGGTGAGGGGAGCCTTGAACCCAGGAAAGTGCCCTTGCCAGTAGGTTACTAGACTGAAACATAGGCCACCCTGCCCCCCCGCACTAGCCATGAGGTTTTTGCCTGGCTACTAGTCAGTGGCTTCACTTGCCCACATGCCCAGGCCAGAGCACAACCTCCCGGGGAGCCGTGCGGGTGGAGCCATGTGGGTATTCACATCCATGCTGCACGTGGACTTAGGATTGCAAACCATGCATCAGGGCTAAATGTGGCAGCACGTGACTGGAAAACTGCTGTGCATGGCACGTCAAGCGACACAGGACTGTCCTCTGACGCCCAGGCTGCGCAGGAAGCAGCTCACCTGCTTCCCCAGCTCCGAGGGGCAGGCGGGGCGGTGATGGAGGAAGCCTGGCAAGCTGGGGCTCGAATGGCCCCTACCTCCCTGCTCAGCGGAGACTGTCTGGGAAGGAATCCAGCTAGGCCTGTTGCAGGCAGTTCAGCAACAGACTTCCAGCTGAGCCCGGGCTGCAGGAATCCACTGGAGCAGGAGCAGGGGCCTGGGTGGGGTGCTAACAACCCAGGATTACCTGGGGAAGTTCCCTCCCCGGGAGGAGAAGGGACCTGCCCTGGAGCTAGAGATGGCAGCCCTTCACTGCAGCCTAAGAGGGGCTGTGGGGAGCTGGGATCTCACTGAAGCCTGTCTCCCGCTCCCCCGCTGCGGCCTTGACCTTCTGGTTCAAAGCCATGGCTCTCCATGCCGTGCAGCTCCCAGATCAGGCGCCTTCACCTGCATCTCCCCAGGAGCCTTCTGATGCCCACGGGGGGATGCATCCGCGCAGCGCTGCGTCTTGTGTCTAACACAAAACCATGCCGTTGCCCACCGGGTCTGCAGCAAGCTGCCTCCAAAAACTCAGTGGATTGGTCCCATCTGAGAGCCTGAGTGTTTTGCACGCTGCTGAGGGACGCAGACAGCCTTATACTTCGGAGCTGGGTGGAACGCGGCGAAAGCCAAGGAGCCAGGATGAGACCCCTGGCCCTACAGCTCCAGAGACGGGAGCAGCTCTGTCTCCGGCCGACCGGGGGTCGATCAGCAGGAGCAGATCTGTGGAGGCTGAGCACCAAATTGCAGGCAGTGATTTCCTGGGCCACCCCAAAACAATAGCTCCTAGGAGGGTGTGAACTGCTCCCATCCAGGAGGTGACTGAGATCCAGGGCTCCAGTTTAAATGGGAACATTTTTAACTGCATCCGTGCAGGAAGTCCTGGGCAGGATACAGCCACAGCACCTGTATTCCTACCCCAATGCCTCGGGCCACGGCTCCGGCGGGCTCCGGCCTTCTCTGCTTGTCCTCACAACCGCGTGCCATGCAGATCAAGCACAGTAAGGCGCAGCGGCGGTGTCCCTCCGCAGAGGTAGTGCATTTCAGTAAGAGGTGAAATGAGGGCTGTTTCTACCTGCGCGGGGGCCGTCCACAGGGGATGGCAGCGAGGGTGAGTGACACTATGATTAATTGCTTATATTGATGACACGTAACCATGGCGATGCACACGGGCTCTGGCTTTGTTCTACACCCCGAGAGCTGACGTGTGTCAGGAAAGGCTGCCTCACGTTCCTGCACTCCTGTGATACGTGTCGACTTTGCACTGGGAGCCACAATAGTCATCCCTCCCGCCTTCTGATTGCTTTAATTACCTCTGGCTGGCTAATAGCCACACTGCCAGCTGCAGTGCGTTAAGAGCCAAGGTCTGCAGGGGGCTAGGCAGGTGCCGTTGGCTCCGATGGCTGTTCTTGCTCCGGATCACTTTTACTGTGCCCTTGGCCTACCTAGGACAGGAGAGTCCTTGCTGCAGCCCATGCACGATGCGCTAGGATTTGCTTGTGCCCAGGCCCAGGGGTCGTGGGAGCTGGGCAGGGCAGAGCGTGGCGGGCGGTGATGGACGTGAAAAGGATTCAGCGTTGAGGCTGCCACATACGGATGCACCCCGGAGTGGGCCAGCGGGGCCCACGCTGCCCTGTGTCACGTGGGGTCCCCTTAGCCTGCTGGCCAGGTCCTAGTGCAGCTGGAGGGGCTCCTGCTCCCGCCGCAGCCAGTGTTTGCACCAGCAGCCTCGAGGTGAAAGGGAGGCTTGTTTCGGGACTTTGCTTCCAGGCTGCCAAGTCTCGAGCCAACGCCAACATCAACTGAGCGAAGCTCCCTTGGCAAAGCACAGCACTGATGGAGCCTGGGCTGAGGCTGTGCCGCCAGCCCGGGAGCGGAGGAGAAAGGTGACCAGTGTGGCTTTAGCCCTCCATGGCCTGTTCGTCCCCCTGGCTCCTTGCCTGGGCACTGCCAAAAGGGAAGGGACATGTTCTTGGAGGAGAGGGGCAGCAGAGGTGAACCCCAGCTCGCTCTTCCTCTCACCTCCACTCTCTGCTGCTACAGGATACAAGAGCAAGATAGTCATCTTCCCGTCCTCTGCCACCCCCAGGTCCTTTTGTGCAGAGCGGCGGCTTGGCTGCACTGGGGACCCGTGGGCAGGGCAGCAGCTCGGCAGAAAAGGACCTGGGGGACCGGGGACGAGAAGATGAACAGGAGCCAGCAGTGTGCCCTTGGTGCCAAGGAGGCTAACGGCATCCTGGGTTGCACAGGAGCCAGTTGCCAGTAGGTCGAGGGATCAGTTCTTCCCCTCTGTTCAGCACTGGGGAGGCCACATCTGGAGTCCTGTGTCCAGCTGTGGCCCCCACTACAGAAAGGACGTGGACAAGTTGGAAAGAGTCCAGTGGAGGGCAACGAAAATGGGGCTGCGGGACAGGACTGATGAAGAAGGGCGGAGGGAACGGAGCTTTAGTTTGGAGAAGAGAAGGCGGAGGGGGATTTGATAGCAGCCGGGGCTGCAAAGAGGCTGGAGCTGGGCTGGTCCCCGTGGGGCAGGTGCAGAACCCGGAGCAATGGGCTCAGGCTGCAGCAAGGGGAGTTGAGGTAGCGGCGGTGGAGTCTCGGCCCGGGGAGGTTTCCAAGCCGGGTCCCAGCCTTGCCCGACCCGGCCCTGCTGTGCGGGGGAGCTGCGGCGCAAGGGCTGTGCCGGGCCGGGGACGCGGAGCCGAGGAGCGGGCAGGGCCAGGCGGCTCCTCCCCGCCGCTGCCTCCTCCTCCTCCTCCTCCTCCTGCCCCGGGCCGGGCCGGGCGCTGCGGAGCGGAGCGGAGCATGGCCGGGCGCCGGGACAGCGCGGCCGGGGACGGCTGGACCGTGCGTACCGGGGCCGGGCGCGTGCAAGGCTGCGCGTGTGCGTGTGCGCGTGCGCCCTGCCCGTGGGAGACGCTTGTGTGCAGGGAGTGTGCGTGTGACTGTGAACTTGCAGCCGCGCGTGTGTGTGTGTGTGTGTGAACTTTTAGCTGTGCGTGTGAACTTGCAGGGGTGTGTGTGTGAGAACTTGCAACCATGTGTGTATGTGCATGTATAAGAACTAGCAGCTGTGTGTGTGCGTGCATGTGTGTACAGACTTTTATCTGCATGCGTGAACTAGCAGCCATGTGCATGATACACGCACATACACATAATAGACACTGTGTATGTATATGTCCATGCGTGTGTGAACTTGCAGGTGTATGTGTGCGCGTGTGTGAACTTGCAGCCATGTCAGTATGTGTGTGTGAGAACTAGCAGCCATGTGCACACGTGTGTGCATGTTGCCCAAGTGTGCACTTGCAGCCCTGGGTGCCTGTGTGAATGCAGGTGCACTCACACCTCTCTACATGATGGCGAGGGAAGGGGGTGTGCATGCAGCTGAACACGCTTGTGTGCCTGTGTGTGCCCCCCCGCATGGCACCTGCTCACTTGGCAGCTCTGCCCTGCCAGGGGCTCAGGGCCTGTCCCTGTCCGAGGGGCGGGAGGCTGGAGATTCGCTCCTCAGTGAGCCGATGTGCATCTTGCACCAGCTGAAGCCCCGGGGCTTCCCATTTCCAGCACCCCTGGGCGCTCTAGGGCCTGACCGCTGGGATCGGGGTGGGGCTGGGACTGACCTTGCTTGGGAAGCTCCTCAGGAGGCTCCCCCTGCACTCCGGGCTGTCCCCAAACCTCTGTCCACCCCAAGCTGGTGCCTCCTACCCCATTCCTAGCCTCACACATGCCCCAAAGCCAGGCCCAGTCCTCCCGCCCCGGGCAGGGCTGCAATGGCATCTGGGCTGTGGGGCGGGGGCCGGGCCGACTGCACTGGCTGACACACTCCTTTCTCTCTTGCAGAACACCGAATTGTTTGAAATGATTGAAAAGATGCAGGTGAGTCGCCTCCCACAGCCCCCAAATCCAGAGCCCCGCAGCGCAGACAGGCTGCTCGTGCAGCTGGATGGGGGCTCCTTCCTTCTGCCCCCCCAGCCGGGCTCCTGCTCAGCCCGGATGCTCCGTGCCCAGGAGAGGCCTGGCAGGGCGAGCCCAGGGACTGGCACGGGGCAGGGTGGCAGCTGTCCCAGCTCAGCAGCCTCAGACCCGGAGGCCACAGACCCCATCACAGTGCAGCACTGGGCGCTGGGTGATGGCCCAAGGAGGGCTTGCGTGTCTGGGTCTGAGCCCCAAGCCCCAGCCTGCAGCTTCCTGGCAGCTCGGAGGGGGATGAGCCCAAGGACTCGCGCCCTTCCCACCTCACTACCGTGGCAGCTGTTCTGCTACAGACACGGGCATCTCTGCGGAGGGTGGTGATGAGCAGGTGCTTCCACCTGCGAGTGCCGCGCCCGAGCCTCGCTAGGGTGGTGCAGACATGTGAGCACCCCCAGACAGCCCCTGCCACCTGCACACACGGATGTGTGAGACAAAACAATGGCAACCACGCGCCTTGGCAGCTCCTTTGCCAGCTGCTAGCTCCCTTCCCCCTCTGCCCCCACGCCCAGAGCCTGCCGGAGCCGTGCCAAGCAGGAACTGGCCTTCGCCTGCAGAGTAAACATGTCGCAGGCCCTGATCCCCCGAGAGGCCCGCGCTCGGTGCCACACGCTGACTCTCTGCCCCTTGTCGCCCCCAGGGAAGCAGAATGGACGAGCAGCGATGCACCTTCCCTCCTCCTCTCAAGGTAGGTGCCGAGGGTGCTGCTTGCTGCCCTGGGGTCAAGCCCGATCTGCCCCAGTGCCCTCTGCTTCTGCTCCTCAGCACCGCTCTCGGTACACAGCATTGCACGGTGCTGAGCTCCTGATATACACACTGTTAGTCCCCACCCCACGGCACCCTGACCTCTCCTGCAAAGAGGCTTCCTACTGTCGGATCCACGTCAGTTGTGTGGCTGCCCCTGTGGGCAGTCAGGTGGCACCATCTAATGTTGTCCAGCAGCCCACGGCAGGATTTGACCCCAGAGCTCAGGATGCAAAAGGCTTTTGCCCAGCAAGGAGTGGCTGCAGCTGGGACCTGGGTCCGTGCCAGCCATCCCCTCTTCCAGGCCAGGCCAGAGTAGTGCCTTGTCTGCAGGAGAGGGGGAACGTGATGGGAAGAGACAAGCAGAGGCACGTGGGACCCCAGAACCGGGGTGGGGCTGCACAGCCCACTGGCCGGGGGAGGCCATCTGACCTCGTGCCAGCCGTGGCGGTGCTGATGTTTGCATCGGTGTCACTTCTCATTTGAATGTTCAGACTTTAACAAGAGCCAGGGAGGCACGTGATGCCATCTGAGCAATGGGCTGGCTGGCTTCATGCAAGGAGGCACCAGTCCTTGCTGGCAGATCCAGGCAGGGTGATGCCTCTCGTGTCTCCTGGGTCAGGCCTTGTGCCGTGGCTGTCACCCCCATCCAGCTCTGGTGTCTCCTGTGATGCCACGTGCTGCCCCTGTCCTGGGGCTGCCACTCCCCACCAGCGCAGCTGCAGCAGAGACCTGTCTACACTACAGCTCCCGCTGTTGCTGATGTACGGTGGGGGCTCCCTGGAGGTAGCCCACTTGAGCTCTGCTGCCACGGGGCCCTGGGGACACGTGGAGGGCTGGACTTTAAGGCCCTTAGCTGTCCTCCAGGTCCCGGGAGGGAACCCAAGCCTGGGTGATGGAGCCAGCACCCTGCAGGGGCATGCGTGGTGCACGCTGTCGGGGCAGGGGGAAGGAAGCTGTGCTGTATCCCCAAATCTCTGAGCCTTTGCTGTGCTTGTGCCTTTCAGACAGAAGAGGATTACATCCCCTACCCCAGCGTCCACGAGGTACCCACGCTGCCGCCCCTCACCGCCTGGTTGTTTGGACAGGGTGTTTGCACTGCTGCGGGGCCAACACAGGCCAGCGCCCCCGGGACTGGGCCTGCAGGAGGGGCTACATCCTACCTTGCTAACGGCACCCGGGGCTCTTCCTCGTTACGGCTACGGCTGCGGGTGCAGAGGAGGCCCGAGGGGAAGTGACTTGCCCAGGGTCCCCGGGAAGTCAGCGGCAGAGCAGGGAGTCGAACTCAGGGCTCCACAGCCCCAGGCCGGTGCTCGGCTCGGCTCCCCGGGGAGCAGCTGGCTGGGTGGGGGCCTCGTGAGCCAGGCGCGGCATGCTTGCAGGCGGGCCTGGGGGCTCTCACTGCTTCCTCTCCGTCCCGCAGGTGCTGGGCCGGGAGGGGCCGTTCCCCCTCATCCTGCTGCCGCAGTTCGGGGGCTACTGGATCGAAGGCACCAACCACGAGCTGACCAGCGTCCCTGAAACCGAGCAGCTGCAGTCTCCCACCTCCAAGGTCAAGCTGGAGTGTAACCACACGGCCAGGATCTACAGGAAGCACTTTCTGGGCAAGGTGAGACCCCCAGCCCCCAGCCTCAGGGCCTGGCCGAGGCGAGGAGATGGTCCAGGCCACCCCTGTTCTCTCTGCCCCTTGGCGGGTCTCGTCCCCAGCCCTCCCGGCTCTGGGGCTTTGCCCTGGGCTAGTTGCTTGTGGGACCCTTAATGGGGCTCTCGTGCAGGTCAAGGACCCCAGGGAGCTGCCCCGGCACTTGTGAGGCAGACGCCCTGGTCGGGGGGTGTCTGGCTGGAGAGGGCTGTTGTGAATGGAGCGGGACCAAACCAGGGGAAAATGCGGGGCTGGGGCTTGCTCCTTCTGCTCTCACCTCCGCTGAGACCCGGGGTCAGCTGGGCCCTGGCCGAGCCCCCTCAGGTGGACCCCCGGGTCGCCTGGGCACCGGGGCTGCCGCGAAGGAGCCGTGCGCTGGCACGCCAGCCTGTCCCCAGCGCCTGGCCGGGGCTTCCCTCGCAGCCCTGGCCCCAGCTGTGTTTGCCCAAGGATCTCATGCTGTTTGCTTTTGCACTTGCACACTGTGGCTTTCGTGTGCATCTGGCTGCCGAGACGCTGGGAACAGCCTGTCTTCTCTGCGCTGTTTCCCGCGGAGGGGGCTGACCCTGGCCGTGCCAGCCGGCATCGCCTGCCCGGAGCTCCCCGGCCCCCTTGGCTGCGCTGCTGGGCCCCTGCTGCGCGTGCCGAGCTCCCTTGCTTCTCCATCGCCCCGGCCGCCTCTCCGCCCCGGGCTGTTCGGCTCCTCCGTGGCCTCGGCTCTGTCCACGCTGGACTCTGGGGTTGCAGGACGTAACTGTGTGATCGGGGTCTCGCCGGCACAGCCCCACGAGCAGCACGGTGCAGGACCCGTTCCCCAAGCCCCCGTCCTCGCCTCTGAGCGCTGGAAAAGCTTCCCATCAAGCTGACATGTTGCACGGAGATGGGGCAGCTCGTGCCGCGGGGTGAATCCCACAGCCCGTTAGGAGCCCCTTGTCTCGGCCCCCCGTGAGATCCACCCGGGCTGCTTCGGCGGGTCCTAGTCCATCAGTCATCTCCGTTCCCCGGGCCCAGGGCACCCCCAGCCCGCCCAGAGAGCCAAGGTGCTCTCGGCAAGCCGGCCTGAGGGCCACAGAGCTCAGCATCACCCTGGAGCTGTGGGGTTTGGGGGTCTGCGCCCGAGGGTGGGCCGTGTGGCGGGAGGGCAGCCCCTCAGGCCCTCGCTTGCCGTCTCCCCCCAGGAGCACTTCAACTACTACTCCATGGACGTGGCGCTGGGGCACCTCGTCTTCTCGCTCAAGTACGACGTCATCGGTGACCAGGAGCACCTGCGCCTGCTGCTGCGGTGAGCGCGGGGGGAGGCGAGGGGGTGCCCCCGCCCCAGGGCTGGGACTGGCCCTCACCTGGGCAGCCCTCGACGCCCCGTCTCTCGTTGCAGGACGAAAAGCCGCACGTACCACGACGTCATCCCCATCTCCTGCCTCACCGAGTTCCCCAACGTCGTGCAGATGGCCAAGGCATGTCCCGCGCCCCCGGGGAGCTCCCGGCACCCTCGCGGCACCGTGGAGGGCCACCTCGTCCGGGTCCCCTTGGGCCGTGCTCAGCCGGACCCCGGCGGGCACCTTCCCAGCCTCGGGGTTGAGACCGGGGGTCCCGGGCCTCCCTGCCCACCCCAGGGCACTCGCAGCCCAGGGCTGTGTGTCCAGCCCGCGAACCTGTCTGGGTCGCGTGGGCGCTGGCAGGGCCGATGCGCCAGACCCGGGGCAGCTCTGGATCCCCCGGGGGCTGTGGACGGCACCCAGAGCCAGGCAGGGGCGAACCCAAGTGACCTTGGGGTGGGCGAGCAGAGCGGGTCCCCTGTGATGGCACGCACACGCACCCAGCCCTTTCCCACTCTCTCTTCTTGCAGCTGGTGTGCGAGGACGTGAACGTGGACCGCTTCTACCCCGTGCTGTACCCAAAGGTAGGCAGGGGCACAAGCTTCGGGGCTCAGCTCTGTAGTGGGAACAGCCGGAGCAGGGGGGAGCTTTCCCCTTACCTGGGCAGAAACAAATACGGGCTTTCTGCCTCCCACAGAGCCCCACTCCCCATCGCACACGTGCATGCGTGCCCCCCTCCCCGGCCCCGGCCCCGAGGTCGTGCTCGCACGATGCCCGTGAGCTCACCAGCCTCCCCCTGTCCTGCAGGCCTCCCGCCTCATCGTCTCCTTCGACGAGCACGTCATCAGCAATAACTTCAAGTTCGGTGTCATCTACCAGAAGCTGGGCCAGGTGGGTGCGTGAGCCGCCGCCGGGGCAGATCGGTCCCCTGGGGCCTGGCACCGCTCCGGGTGTTTGCGAGCGCTGGGGCTACCAACCCTTTGAGCGGCGAGGGCAGCAGGCCAGGACCCCTCCAGCAAAGGAAGGGTTAAAGAGATGGCCACGACCCCTGTGCCCCCCCACGGGTTTTTAGGGCGGCAGCACCCCCTGGCAGTTGCAGCTGGGAATTGCAGGCCAGGGAACCCGCTTGGCCCTTTGCGAGCGTCTTTCCAAGGGGCAGGATAGGGACCTTCCTTTCCCATGTCTCCCGAGACCACGCGAGGGTGCCGGGGAGACGTGGGGAAGGCCCAGCACCCAAGCGACGCTCTGCCAAGACGCCGCGGGGACTGGAGGGAGGGCGGTCAGGTTCACTGGGGTGCTCAGCACCGCAGCCAGGGCGTGCGCTCCCTCTCCACCAAAGTCCGCACGGCCGGGGCTGCACGCATCCTGGCCCCGCGTGGTCCGGGCGGCCGGCCGCGCCGCTGCACGCCAGCGCTAGGAGCCTGCCTGGGGGCTGCGTGTGAACCTCTCCGGGGCCGCGTGGACTGTCGGAGGCAGGCCTGCTCGCTGCCCGATGACCGTGGGCTGAGCCCGCCTGGAGCAGCAGGTCCCTGCCTGCCCTGGGATGCCAGCTTTTAGGTTCTGGCTTTGTGCCTCAGTTTCCCCAGCTGAGGAGCGGCCCTGTGCGGCTGGTGGGAGGGCAGAGTCATTCGGCAGAGTCCAATTCCGCCACACTTTGCTCCGGACGACGCAGATGGTCTCCTTCCCCATCCTTGCCCTGCAAGAAGCATCTCCCCCAGCAGCTCCTTGGGCAGCTGCCTGGCCTCCCCCGCCAGCCCCGCTCCCAGCCGGGGGGGCCCTGGGCAGAGCTTGCCGGCCCCCGTGCAAGCCCTCCGTGTGCCGGGCTCTTGCAGACGTCGGAGGAGGAGCTGTTCAGCACCAACGAGGAGAGCCCGGCCTTCGTGGAGTTCCTCGAGTTCCTGGGCCAGAAGGTGAAGCTGCAGGATTTCAAGGGGTGAGCGAGCTCCCTCCGCCCCGCCAGCCGGACCGCGCAGGGGAGGGCGGCATCGCCCCGGACGTGCTGACTCGGGGCTGGCGCTGCTCTCTGCCGCCGTGGGTGGGCAGGGGGCTGCGGACGGCTGGCCCCCGCCTGAGGCCCGTGTGTGCCCGGGGGCAGGTTCCGGGGCGGGCTGGACGTGACCCACGGGCAGACGGGGACCGAGTCCGTCTACTGCAATTTCCGCAACAAGGAGATCATGTTCCACGTGTCCACCAAGCTGCCCTACACCGAGGGGGACGCCCAGCAGGTAGGGGAGCGCAGCCGGGCCTGACACCATCTGCACGCATGTGTGCTTGCACATGCGTGCAGCCAGCCTGACCCCTTCCCAGGGGTGATGAGCATAGCCCCCGTTCTGCACATGCATGACTTATGTGCACGCCCAAATAGGCGTGCTACAGTCACTCTCAGCTTGTGAGAGGCCAAGGCCATGCCTGGGGGTGAAGCAGGGGGTCAGGCTGGCAGTGGGGCAGGGACCTGGGGGAGCCCTGCTGTTCCTCGCCCCTCCAGCATCCCCCCAGTCTCCCTGGCACACGTCCCAGCCTGCCCCTACCTCACCCGGGTGGCCTGGGCCCCCAGCTTGCTGTTGGGGCTGGCACTGGGGCTCCCCTCCAAGCCTGGAAAATGACCCCCTGCTCGTGCACGCAGTTGCAGAGGAAGAGGCACATAGGCAACGACATCGTGGCCATCGTCTTCCAGGACGAGAACACGCCATTCGTGCCAGACATGATCGCCTCCAACTTCCTGCACGCCTACATCGTGGTGCAGGTGGAGAGCCCCTGCTCCGACAACGCCCTCTACAAGGTGAGGGCCCCCATGGGGCAGCCCGGCCCCCATGCCACCCAGGTCTGGCCTGCAGCAGGACCTAGGGCCTGAGCCCTGGCCTCAGGGAGCAGTGCAGGTGGCCCTGCGGTGTCGCGAGCAGGGGTTCAGGACTCCCAGGGACTTTGGGACCAGAGTGGGGTCTGCTCATTTTGGCAGGGGATAGGAAAGCCAGGACTCCTGGGTCCCGTTTCAAGCTTTGGTGTGTGGGACAAAGCGTGTGTGCCTGTTTGTCCGTGCCTCAGTTTCCCCCGGGGAGGATGACAGTACGCCTGGTTGTAAAGAGTTCTGCGTCCTATTGCAAGGGGCAGAAGGGGCGATCATTGCCTCCCAGCCTGGAAAGGATAACAGAGCCTTGTCCACCGCCCTGCACCCTCCTAATGCTGCCCGGAGACCAAGCCCAGGCGCTGCAAAGACTCTTGAGCCCAAAGTCTGGCACAAGCCAGTCTGGCGACTGGCGGGGTTGGATCTCCTTCCAGAGGCACCCCGGGCTGTCTGCTCTCAACAGCCCCGAGAGGGGAGATAAGCTGCTGAGGGGTCTCAGTAACGCCTGGAGGAAGAGCCCCGATGGGCCGGGCTCTGCTGGCGATGCAGCTGGGGGCCCACGAGAGGCTCCTCCCGGGCTCTGTGAGGCCTTTCTGGTTGCACCGGGACTAGGCAGCTTATGGATCAAGGCGTCTTGCACGGGCATCCCGACCTGCCCTCAGCCACACCAACAACCCCGTGGCCGTGCTCCGTGCATTGCAGGTCTCCGTCACGGCCCGGGACGACGTGCCTTTCTTCGGCCCCCCGCTGCCCAACCCAGCCATCTTCAGAAAGGTAAGGTGCCGGCGCGCGCCCGCTCATCCGCCTGGACCGCCGGAGCGGGGTCCTGCGTGTAGCGTGCAGCTGGCACCTCGGGGGGCTCGGGGTTAACCCCTTCTTGGGCGGGTCCGCAGGGCACCGATTTCCAGGAGTTCCTGCTCACCAAGCTGATCAACGCGGAGTACGCCTGCTACAAAGCTGAGAAGTTCGCCAAGCTGGAGGTGAGCCCCGCCGGGCATGGCCTGGCCCCTGGAGCCGGGGCTGGGGCCGTGGCGGGGCATCATCGGAGCGCCTGCCTTATTTGCCCTCCCTTCCAGCAGCCTGCTGCCTGCATCGCTCGCGGTGCCTGTCTCTCTCCCTGACCCTGAGGGTCAGTGGGCAGGGAGGGTGGGGGTGGACCGCGGTGCCCACGACAGCTCAGCCCCTTCCCTCCTGCGTCGCCGCTGCCTCCTCCGGGGACCCTCACGCACCCCTGTCCCCCGCGGCAGGAGCGCACGCGGGCCGCGCTGCTGGAGACGCTGTACGAGGAGCTGCACGTCAACAGCCAGTCCATGATGGGCCTGGGCGGGGACGAGGACAAGATGGAGAACGGCGGCGGGGGCGGCGGGGGCTTCTTCGAGTCCTTCAAGGTGAGAGGGGCAGGCGCGGGCTTCCCCCGGGGCTCCGCTCCCCCGTGCGTGCCCCGGCCCCGCTGCACGAGGGCAGGAGCCGAGCCGGGACCCCCTTGGCTCAGGCTCCAAGTCCCCATCCGTGCCCTTCAGCTGGGCTCCCCCAGCCTCTCCCTCCGTGCCCGGGCCGGCACCGCGGGGAGCCACGGCGGGTGATGGCCGCGGCTTTCCCTCGCAGCGCGTGATCCGCAGCCGCAGCCAGTCCATGGATGCCGTGGGGCTCAGCAGCAAGAGGCAGAACACGGTCTCCACCAGCCACAGCGGCAGCTTCGGCCACAACAACCCCGACGTCGCCAAAGCCACCGGCATCGTGAGTGTCCGGAGCCCCAGCCCCGTCACCTCGTCCTGTGCCCTGCCCGTGGTTCCTGGACCTCCCTCTCTGGTCTCCCCGGCCCTCCTCCCCGCCACGGGCCTCTGCTCCTACCCCGTCTCGATCCCCGCATTCAGCCTTTGCCCCACACAGCTGCAGGGCTGCGGGGCCCTGGGATGCCAGCTCCGAGCCCCCCGCCGCCCTGGCACAGGCAGGTCCCTCAGTCCCACCTCCCTGGTAGCATCACAAGCTCCCCCCGTAAGCAGCCAGTGGCTCCGTGGGACGCGTGGAGGGTCCCTCTGGGCGCGGCCTGGCATCGAAGCAGCCCTCTCCTCTGCCAGCAGATCCGGGCTTTATGCTCTGTGCCACCCAGCACCCTCCCGCAAGCCCCATAGACTTGCACTTGGGCCCTGCCACGTCTGGGGACACCCCTGGCATCTTCCCTGCAGGCAAGATCCAGCCCCCCCCCC
>JAGPOW010002149.1:9351519-9369397 GCA_030014935.1 Caiman crocodilus
CCGCCCGCCCCTGGCCCCGCCCCGGGCGGAGCTCGCTGCAGCCCCCCGCGCTGCTCCAGCCGGGCCTCGTTAGCGCTAATTGCCGCCCGGGGCGGGGCGGGGCGGGCTGCTCCTACCCGTCGGCCCCGAGTTGTAGCCCGGCCGGGCCGGGAAGCCGGGAGGCGGGGGTTGCGGGCTGGGCTCGGCCCCGGGCACTGGGGCCGGAGAGGGGCTTGGCCCCGGGCGGCAGCGGGCGGCGCCGGAGCACGTGCTGCTGGCCCCGGGCTCGGGCAGGGAACCTGGTTCAGGGCAGGGAGCTGTCCGCGGAGCCTGGGCTCCAGCCGCCCCCGAGCAGAGCGGGGGTAGCCAGGACGGCGGCGATGGCCTCGTGCCGGGGCAGGACAGGAGCGAGAGGCCCCTTTGCCAGACGCCGGGCTGAGCACCAGCTTCTCACTGCCTCCGCGAGGGAGATGACCCCGGGGTCTGTTCTTTGGCCCAGGTGCACAGCACTTTTCTGAGCCAGGCCGTGGAGGGCCCTGAGACTTGAACCAGTCACTCCCTGCATGAACCAACTCTCTGGGAAAAGAACCATGGAACTCCGGCAGGACTGGGTGGCTTAGTTCACAAATTACATGCAAGACCATTGATCTGCTGCCTTCCCTCTGTCCCTGCCCCATCTCGGTCCCTGTGGCATGTCTCTCCTCCTCCCCCCAATATTGGCTCCAAGGCCGCTCCTTTGTGGGGCCAGGACACCCTGAGCTGCTCTTTTCCGCATTGCTCCGGGCCTAGACGCTGGTTACAGTTTTCCTGGCATGTTAATTACTGAGAACAGCAGCCACTGCAGTGGCACACCTGGGGTGCTCGCACACACAAGCTAATCCCTCATGCATGGCTCTCCGTTAATTAATTTGGGTTTAACTACCAGACAATATTACCCCCATTCAATCCTGATTGCAATTAAATCCCAATTAAAAGGCAATTTGGGCACAGGCGCTGTTGAGCCGCTCAGCCGAATTGTTTGCCAAGCCAGGAGCAGCGCGCGCTGGGTGTGAGCTTCAAACCAGACTCAGCAATTCAAGCTGTGAACGGCAAGCAGCCCTTCCCCAGGACCGGTGAAGTCTTGCTGAAAATGATGTTGCTCACAAACCCGGAGATGAGAGGCTGAATGCCAGGGCTTGGGAAACGGCCCCTGCTTCTGAGAAACGGGGTTAAGAAGGGGCAATCAGGACTCAGAGTAGAGATGATATCTTTTATTAGACCAACGACATTTAAAAAAAAAACAAAACTCTTTAATTGCAAGCTTTTGAGCACAAACACCCTTCATCAAAGAAAAGATTGTAACAGTTGTCCTGGGTAGAAATGCAAATTTATATTTCATGGGGTTTGACAAAGTTAAGATTTCACAGGGTTAAGAAGAAGCACTTCCACACTGAGCTTTGACGAGGCCTTGCTCAGTTATGGAAGAGTCCAGGGAGCTCGCGGGGGGCCTGCGTGCTAGCAAGGCTCGCGGCGGCAGCTGCTGCTGCTGGGGAGATGCATGTGCGAGGGGATCGCGGCCTCCAGGGGAAATGCACTGCCCTGGCATCAATGGTGACTGGCACTGCTGCGGCAGGCCCTGGTTTCAGCACAGGGCAAGGAGAAAGGCAGGACGTGCTCCCACGTCGTTACGGCTTGCGCTGCTCGGGGCAGGGCGTTGAGCTCTCGTCGGCGCTTGCGCAGCACCCGGCACAGCAGGGATCCAACCAAATCTTGGGGCCTGTTGGTGAAACTGCAGTAAATAGCCATAAAAGCAAGCCGGAACAATTTCAGTACAGGGCGAGCCCAATTTTGGCCACATGTACAAGCACCCAGCAAGTACTCCCCTTTGCAGTTAGCATCTTATAAACCTGCTCTGGGTATCTGGCTCATTACCGGACTCTGCTAATCTCACTTCACACCATGGATGTTAACAACGCTCTCCATAATAATCCTTTTGATATTCCACTAATCAGGTTGTCCTTTCTTCTGCAGTTCTGCTGTCCATTAGCTGTTCCCCGTAATCCCTCTCCTATTTCACAGCCCTAGCTAAAAAAAACAAACAAAAAAACCCCACAACTTAAGTCAGGTGGGGTTATATTAACCCAGGTGAACATTAACTCACTTCACTGACAGGGAAGTGTTGGAGGCACTGTCAAGATAGTCAAGAAGTCTAAGTTTTCTTTTATGAATCTGAATAAGAGATGTACATTTAGCTAGAATAACTACAGGACTAATAAAACAATCCCTTTGCACTAGTTTGGCTAGTTGTGTTTTTAACAAACAACATATCAGCATGCATGCCAATAAAGTTATAGGAGCTTCAGCTCTGATCTTAAACTGGATACTACACCCTATGCCCCCAGCGTATTGGTACAACTGAAGAGTTTCTTGTGAACTGGAGGAGAAGGTGGTGCATCATCACAAAGCCTCAAATCACAGAAAATGAGCGCTGGAAGGGAGTGCAGGAGGTCACATTTAGTCCAACCCACTGCTCCAAGCAGGACCAGCCCCAACTACATCATCCCAGCCAGGGCTTTGTCTACCCAGAGGGACTCCACCACCTCTCTGGGTAGCCTGTTCCAGTGATTTACTACCCTCCTAGTGAGAAGGTTTTTCCTAATACCTACCCTAAACTTCCCTTGTTGCAACCTGAGCCCATTGCTCCTTCTCCTGTCGTCTGCCCCCATGGAGAGCAGCCCAGCTCCAGCCTCTTTGGGTCCACCCTGCAGGCCGGGTGTTTGACACAGCACAGCACCTGCACCCCCTTTTCAAAATCCTAGACACTGTGTCCCCCAGACATTGTCTCATCGCAACACCAAGCCCCGAAAACCGACGGGAAGGGGTCACAAGCTCTTGTGGCCCGTGCAGCCAGCCTCAGCGCAGAAGGGTAGCTGCACCATTCCCGTTTCCTAAGTGGCAGTCGGACCCGGATCTCTTGCCGACGTGCTGATGAGTTGCCATTGGGTTAGGAGCTGCTGATGAGTATTCCCACCCCGCTGAAAAGGGCCTCCTTCCTAGGTTTGGCAAGCATTGGGAGGAACCACACCTCTCCCGGGTGGGATGGAAGAGACGTGGCGAGTGTCTGCTTTGCAATAAGGGAGATGCAGCCAAAGCCTTCCTGAGCCCGACGGAGCAATGCTGATCCTACTCAGTCCATGCAGTAATTCCCCCTTGTTTCCACAGACCTAAGCTCCAGTTCTGCAGTTAATGGGAGTATTGCATGGTGCCTGCAGCTTTCCTGTTTCCCTGTAACCGGGTTTCTCTCAGCAAACAAAAACAGGATGTTTTCTTGGCCTCTGCTTCCTGGCTTCGGTAGTCTAGAGAAAGCCAGGGCACCGGTCCTCGTCTCACTCAGGAGCCCTTGCACTTTTCTCTACTCGGTATTTTGGGAGCAGTCTTTCTGGGAGAAGAAAACCCCTGGGTCCATGTTTTTTGTGGCGGGGATGGGATAGTACATGGAGGGTATGGTCACACACACAGCTTTTGGGAAGTGAGCTAGGGCAGGAGCTGAGAACGCGTTACCTACTCTGCAGCCAGCGCCCCACGTGCACGGTCTTGCCCCATAGCAAATGCAGGGTAGCTCACCCCTCAAGGAAGGTCTTTCTTTCCCATTTACTTACTGCAGGGTAAGAGCAACCACAACATCATCTACCGGGGCGTAGCTGACGTGCTGTGAGTTCACCCCCCGCTTGCATTATAGGCACTTGGCCACATAGCCAAACCCTGATGTCCAGCGGTTTGAAAGCCGACTATACGTGCAACATTTCTGGAGATGAGGAGGCAGCTGGGGGCACTAGATGTGGAGCCCCGAACTCAAGCGTAAGGTTTCGTGCCTTGACCTAAAGGACAAAGGACTAGACACGCAAAGATATTCAGACACCGAACTCCCACTGATTTGATGGGTCCTGGCCTCAGTCCCTTTGCCAGAAGCTGAAGCAGATTTGTATTCTCCGTGGGTCGGACACAGGGGCAGATCTAAGATCACAGCGGCGGGGTGCGGGCAGACCCCCTTCGACAATGAGGCCCATGCACAGGGAAAAGAGCTCGTTGCCGCATGCCCCTTGCTTGAATTCGGCAACCTGGGGAAGGAGGGGATGAGTGGGTACGACAGGGTGGGACAAAATCACGCACAGGCGCCCCAGCCCCTCTAGCAGGGGTCAGTGCAGCCAGAGCTGGGGGCCAGTCGGGGATCCGGGTTACCAGACAGGAAAGCCGGGACATCGGAGCCAGAGATGGAGCTGGCGAGCAGAGAGCAGGAGCAAACCAAGTCAGGAAGCCAGGAGACCAACCCCCGCGGCACCAGAGCCCACCTAGACGCAGGAAGGCCCGTTGCCCACGCACCTCCTGTTCTTCTCTCCGCTCTTCAAGAAGGGAAGCAGCCGGTCAGGTGTTACGAGTGGGACCTTTGGGGCAGAATATCTCGGGCATCGACAACAGTCTCGGGCTTGTCTCCATCCAGCACGTGGGAGCAGCGACCCGGGGGCAGGTCGGGGTAGGCTGCTGCATTGATCAGGACAAGGCTGCGGGTCCAAGGCTGGAGACCCAACAGCACAGGACCTAGCCCTGCTCTTCCTCGGGTACAGGAAAGCCGAGATGCGCGCTCTACCCCTTGCCCCAAGCGCTGGCACCTGAAGGAAAATGCTGTTTGCTTCAAGGGTCTTGGGGTCAATGCGATCTCCAAAGAGGAGTGCTTTGCAAGTTTGGGGGCACAAACACCCTTCCTCAGACACCGGGAGACTGCCGCAAGGCACAGGAGGTGCATGAGAGGCAGCACAGACCATGGCACTGTGCGCGGAGGATGCAGAAGGGAGAAGCAGCAGCAGCAGCCCCGGGTGCGCGGCCGGCTGCTTGCAGCAGAGGGGGCTCGAACGCTGCAGATCTAACCAGTCTCCAGCGCCTTTAACGAGCTCCGAGCGCTGGCAGCTTCCTTTGCCGGCCCTATAGCCGAGAGAGGCAGCTAGGCCTGTTAGCCTGGAGTCAGGCAGGCACCTCAGAGACTAACTCTGTCGAGCTGGGAAAGGTGATATCTCTATGCCGTTGCCGTTGGGCCAATGGAAGATAGCACCTGCCTGGCCCAGCGTGGCTGCAACGTTGCTGCCCCGTGGGCCGTGGGGGCTAGGGGCAGACTCAGGAAGGCAGTTAGGGGTTCAAAGCCCTGCTGATTTCCCGGCAGTGCTCTCAGACCCTGGGAGCGCAGAGGGAGGCACCAGGCAGCCTCCCCGGAGGCGCTCCCGGCTGCGAGCTGGCACGGAGGGGGCACACAAGGGGTCAAGCTGGCTGGCCCCTGCCTGGGGGGGACCCCAAAGTGCGGCCAACTGACCAAGCAGCTGCCTAGACCTGGCTGCTCGGTCACAGGGTCTCTCCCAAGCTGCCTCGCTCACGGCTCCAGCAGGTATCTGTCCTCCCCTCTCCCAGCAGAAAGTGCCTTCTTTCACGGAGCAGAGCAGGGGCGACTGTTGGGCGGTGGCGCCAGATAGTCCCCGAAATATCTCCTGCCTCCTCTTCCCACCGAGAGACAGGGCTTGGGGGCGGGTGGGAGGAGAGCGCCGCGTTGAGGCTGCTCCCCCATGCGCAGGCTGGGTGACGACTCGCCTTCCCCTCCTCCAGAAGCTGCCCTGTGCCTGCTGTGGCGCCTGCTCCGTGAGCCGTGCTCCGCACCCGCAGAGAGAGAAGCGAAGGAGCACCTCCTTACTGGATCCCAAGCAGGCTCCGAGGGCAGCTGGGTGCCACGGTGCGGAGCCCAGGCAAGGCTGGGGCGCTCCCAGGTGTGCAGAAGCAGCAGCGCCGGTGTGCTGGGGGACTCGCGTGTTGAAACAGGAGGTTGGGGCAGCGCTTCGGCGCCCTGCAACCAGCTGAGCAGCGCTTTCTGGGCTCCCCAGTCGGGGTTCAGATGCCTACACTCCTCTTGTGTCAAGCTCCTAAGTCCTTTTGTGGACTGGGCCCTTCTGCATCCGGTAGTGCTCTGTCACTCGTCCCCTGAAGCCAGCCGGCTCCTGGAGATAGCACAACCATAGCTGTGGCACAGATTACCTCCAGATCTGGGCCCACCACGTGCCTTTGGAGACGGCACACACGCCCATGGCTAGAGCCCTGCTAAGCATTGCAGGGAGCCCTGACCTGCTGCTGCAACCCGGCGTCTCTCACTCCACCTCTCCTTCCCCTCCCACGTGTCACGTCGCCGGTTTGCCTGATTTGCAAACTGTCCGGGCCAAGGCACGAGCCTTGCTGCGTGCCTGCACAGCCAGAACAACGCGGTGTCAGTCTGGGCGTTGCCTCGTTACACATCAGAAGTCATAGGGTTGGGAGACAGCTGTCCCCTCCAGGCCCAGGGCGGTGGCTTAGGAGGGTTCATGGATGTCGCTGTGTTGGTCTAAGCACGCGGGCAGGCAAGGTTCGTCGGGTCGATGTGATCTCTGTTATCAGACCAACCAAATAGTTGGAAAAAATGTTCTTTGCAGGCTTTTGGGCACCAACGTCCTTCTTCAGGGTGACTTAGGAGGCATCCCTACCTGGAAGCACCTTTCAGGGGCCCAAGTGAGCGAGCAATTCGGTTTAGATCCAGTCCAGTATTAACGAGGAGATGTTGCCAAAACCAGGTAGCTGGAGCAGAGGCATTTAACTCTTTCTGTGCACACTGGCTGCAGGGGGAGGAAAGCCTGTGGCTGGTCGTCTAGGATCGGGGCCCGTGCCCCTCTCCCCTCCTGTTGCCCTGATCATGCCTCTGCTCACCCAACTCAACTCCGAGCTCACTGAGACGGGGCTTATCGGCCCTGGCTTCTCTTTGCGCGTCGGAAATCCCCCCACCGGGTTACAGAGCTGTTTGGCGCTCGAATGCCATTCACCCGGGCACGGCTGCCCGTCTCTGCAGTGCCTGGCACCGTGGGGGCCTGATCTTTGCAGGAGCTGAGCACGAGTCCCTTCTCTTCCCACCGTCAGCGAGGTTACCCGAACGTAAGGAACGGCTGCATCCATGTGTGTGTCACCCTAATGCGAGGAGCAGCTGTAGTCTGGCAAGTCCCTCGTCCCACAGACGACACACTCCCGCCGCACCGTCAGTGAAAACACCGTGCCAAAACCCCGCCGGTGGCCCCGCATTCTTGAGGCGAGCAACCTTGGACGCTTCGGGGAAGCGTCTCCGAGCTGGAAAGATGGGTGTGCGGCCACGGGCAATGGCTGTTTGCCACGAGGATCTTTCAAACCGGAGTGACCGGGCCAGCTGGGCCGGCTCCTGCCTCGGCACAATCCAGCGCGCTTGTTTGGAAACCCAACTCCACAAATAATGACGCCGAAACCACATGCTGGCAGGTGGCCCTGGCTCTCCTTGAGCAAAGCGAGGCCTTGGCTCCGGACTCCGCGGATACCCTGTTTGTTCTCAATATATTCCAGTGCGTTTCCCCCTCCATACACAGACGGCCGGTTCATACTCCGCAGCCACCAACCCTGGGCCGCGGCCATCTGCATAAACTCCCCAAACCACGAGGCACGCTGAGGCTGAGCCCTTTCAAAGACAGCTCAATGCAGACCTGTCTCCGGGAAGGCCAAATACCAGGGGTGGCCTGGTCGCAGAGGGACGCCAGGTGGAGCAACACGCGGCCTCCTCCGGAGCGGGTCAGCAGGACGCCGTCCCCTTCCCTAGAAACGCGGTAGCGGCCGCCTGCCGAAAGCTCCACGAGAGCCTTAAATTTCCGGCCAGCTGCACGCGCTAAGGACAGGCTGGAGCCAAGAAAGCACCCGGGGAAAAGGCCTGAGCCTCAGGTCCTTGGCCTAAATTTTCTGCATCGATACAACGGTAGAAAAAGCAACACGGGTCGGGATGTTTTACACCCATCACGTGACCGGCGAGGAAATGTCATCGCAGGCATCAACGTGAGAAAAAGGTTGTTATAAAGAGAACGGCGAGCCCAGAAACAGTGGGCTCAGCTTGAACGCGGGGAAGATCGACGGCAGCCGGACACGGGCTAGTTCGATCCGGGGAAGGAAGTCCCCTCCGCAAGCGGACGTGATCGCGCGGGGCGCTGCGGGGCCTCCGTCGCTTTGTGCAGCAGGGTAGACGAACACGTGGGATGGCCGAGACCGGCACGATCCTGCCTTGAGCGAGGGGCCGGACCAGAGGATCCATCTCCCTCTCTGCCTCTTGCTGCGATCTCGCAGTGACATGGCCTTCCCCAAGCCCCCCGGAAAGCGGTGAGCGATAGGGCTTGGGGTTTTGGCATTCGAGGTCCCATTCGCCGGCAGCGGGGCTGGCTGCCGTTAGCCCATCCCCTGTCCTGCCTGCAGGGCCCGAGAACAGCCATGCCGTCCCCACCGGGGACATGGCCCTACTCCTGCGTACTCCCCGACCCTGCCCTGCGAAGGGAACTTTCACAGGCAAGTTACTTAGAGCCGTTCCCATTGTACCCGCGCCCCGATTCTCGTGGGCTGACAACTGACCAGCTGTCGTGACACCCGAGAGTGCTAACAGCCCCCGAAATGGCTCCAGAGAGCCACAGCCTTGGCAGGGACCTCCAGGGTCGTCTAGTCCAGCCCCCAGCAGAGATGCAGCATCCGCCGGTCCCTTGCCCTCGCAGGCGGATGCCTGTCCAGCCTTGTCTTGTAAACCCCCAGGGATGAATTTCCACAGTCCTGCCCCCGCTTCCTACAGTCGGGAAGGTTTTTCCAAGATATAACCTAAACCTGCTTCACGGCAGCTGAACCCCGCGTCTCACGCCCTGCCCTCCGCAGCAAGCAAAAACAGATGTTCTTCTCTACGACAGCCTTCCAAGTATCTGAACCTGACGGACCAGCCTCTCCTTACTCTCCTTTTGTCCAAGCTAAACATGTCATGTTCTCTCAGCCCTTCCCCACCTGGCGTGCCGTCCAACTCCCTTGTCGGCATTGCTGCTAGCCTTTGGATCACCTTCAGGCTTTCCTTGCCCTTGCTACACCGCACAGCTCAGGCTTGCACACAGACACACCGGCTGAGGCCCAGCCACGGCCAGCGAGAACACCATCGTCTCCTTCCAGGCCCTACATACCGGACTCCGGCCGATGCAACCCAAAATTGCGTCTTTTTTTGCAACAGCTTCACCTTTGACTCATGCTGCATTGGGGATCCACTATACCCCGCACATCCCTTGTGCCCTCGCAACCACCTGGCTAATCGTTTCCCGTTCAGCATCTGTGCTGTGTTGGATTTTTCTTCCCCAGATCTAGCACCTGACATTCGTCATTACTGCAGTTCACGTTGGCGTCTACGGCCCGGTTCTCAAACGTACCAAGATCTCATTGAGCTCTTCTACCGTCCTCCGACGCGTTGGTGACCCCTCCTGCTTTGGATCATCTGCAAAATTTGAGCTCATCCACCTATATCCAAGTCATTAATAAAAAATGTTTCGTGACATCTGAGCCAGAACGGACACTGGGAGAACTCCACTTGAAACCTCTGGACACGGATCTATTTATGGTTGCTCTCTGCTAGCTGACATGCAACCAATCATGCAGATACTTAATAGTAATCCTATCTAGCCCGCATTTCTCCACGTTGTTATGAGACTGCCACGTGGGACAGTGCCCAAAAGCCTTACTGTCATCCCCTGGGAGAGGCGGACTTCAATTCATTCAAATCTGTCAACAGGCCTCCCACGGGCTCTTCGCTCATCAAGACCTGCAGCTCTTCCCCCCCTTCCCCCATTCCTGGTAATGCCATTAGCTGTCCGCTTGCCAGGTCCTTTTTCTGGAAGGCTTTGCCGCTTTTCAGGGCCTCGGCATCATCACGTCTCCTTATCACACACCACTCTCGATTCTCTCCCCGGAGAGGCGCTGGAGTCACAGGTCCGAGAGCAAGTGGGGAACGAAAATTGTTGTGTGCATTGACCCACGACACTGCACGAACAGGAAACACAGTCAGTGCCGTTGCGAAGCCAGCGCCGTGGCTGCCAACTTCAGGTATTTAAGAGCCACCTCTACAATATTTCAATGCCATGTAACCACGCTGCACCGGGCCATGTCAATGCAGCACTGCCAGAAAAGCATCCCGGTAGCTCGATGTGTGAGTTTTTCCATCCCATCAAGCAAATCCAAGCAGGAAGCAGCTCTATTTCCAAAGCATTTGGGGCACGAGCCAGGGTGGGGTCGATTCTCTGCCCACCGGGTCTCTAGCTCCACTTCCAAATGGAGACTGTATGATGGGGGCAAAAGGCCGGACCCTCAATTCAGCTAGGATAACGAGAGCTTGGCCGTGCTCAGGACTTCCCTGGCCCGTTTTAGCACTGGCTGACACCCTGGTTCGGAGTCAGGACCCTCCAGAGCTGGAAGTGAGAGCTGCCCCTGTTCAAACCAATGGTTTCCAGCTGGGGCTTTAGCAGAATTGTGGCCCGTGCGGACCCGGTGCAGAGGGGGGCACGTAACCCACGCTTGCCACCGAGTTGCAGGCACACGGTCTTCTCCTTCCTTCCTTGTGGTTTCCTGGCTCGTCTTCGAGCAAAGGCGCCCCGGGGCTACAGAGCTTTCAGGGTTGCAGGAGTTTCATTGCTGTTGCTTGCAAGCCCAACCAACCCATAGTCAACGACAACAGCAAAAGCCTGGATCTCCAGCAAAGCCCAGGGCAAATAGCAAACCTGTGCCCTGGCCCCCATCACGCCTGCCCCGTCAACGCCGGAGATGGATCAGCACTTCCCCACAGGGCAGTGAAGAGGGACAGGTCACCTCTGCGGCTCTGAGGTTAAGCTCCGCTGGGTCCATCCTCCGAGAGCCCCTTCCGTGCTCTGCTGGGGAGCACGCCAGCCTCTCAACTTCCCGACGCCGCGGCCACTGAAGGGCCGCGGCGCAGCTGTTGCCACGATTGGGATCCTCAAGAAGCTCGATTAGACAGACGGGGTCACAGGAAGGGGATGGAGCTTGCTGCGCGAGGGCCTTGGGTTCCCAGCTGACAGCCCTCCCCTTTCCTGGAGATCGCAGGAAGAGCGGCTCCACGGTGCCACCCCCCACGGACTTGGCTCCCTGCCTGGCGCTTCAAAGTCACGTCCGGCTGGCAGTCACCGTCCTCGAGAGGCCCAGCGCAAGAGCAAAGGAGGATAGATAGATACTCTGGGCAGGGGTTGTACATGCGCATGCCAGAAGTCCCCATATTCCGGGCGCCATCTCTGCTGCCCCGGCCCAGCTCGCCTCGTCTCCGAGCTCTTCCCAAGCATTTACCTCAACACGATCCGCACAGCTGCCCCGGAGGTGACAACCCTGGAAGTGCATTCGTGACACGTATGCACGCTGCGATGCTGTCACCCCTGGACTACGGTCACGAGTGCACGCGTGCCTAGACGGAGCGTGTCCAGGAGGCCAGGCACTGCGACTGTGGACACGCGCCCGTTCTGGGCATGTTAATATGTGCAAGCTATGACATTTTCACCGGGTCCAACCTGTGATTAGATGACTGGGGGGAAAGCCATGATTTTGCCCTGATAGCTGAGTATTTTGGTACTTGCTGAGGAAGCCAGAGAGCCAGGTTTTGGGCCGCTCTTCAGCCAGAGTGGGCCTGAGCCTAGACGGAGCCGGTCCAGCCCTGGGGGCAGTACGATGGGACGCAGGCTGCAGACCGACAGCGTGGCCTAGGCGGATGGGCTCCCTGCACGCTGCCTCTCCGGGTGGGCGCACCTTGCTCTCCCACCAGTCAGGCCCCGATGACGTGGCTGCGAGAGCACAGCATCAGGACACGAGCCCTGGCCCATGTCAGGGCCCGTGGTGCACGACCAGCAGCAGAGCTGTTACCCCAGCGCTGCAAGACAGTGACGACCAGCAAGGAGCGGTGCAACGCTGAGAAGAGGACGGGGAATCCCAGACCCCTTCCACCTGCAGCCTCCTGGCATGTTATGGGCACATCACCCCTTCCCCTGCACCACCCCCCGGCTCTAGCCTAGGGGAGAGGCCCCATGCTCCAAAAGGTGAAGCTGGCAGGGTCCCAATCCCTGGCCCTCTGCTTACTTTTGCCCCAGCCCTGCAGCCACCCAGCTCCTATCCTCACAGTGGCACCTGGCAGGAGACCTGCCCGGAGCAGGGCACGGACCAAACCCGTCTCTCCTCTTCAGCCCAGCAAATAGGTCTCCCCCCCGCTCCCAGCTCTGGGTTGGGAAGAAAAATGGCAGGAAGTCTCACCTGAAGGGGCTCAGGCCGGAGGCACCAGGGGCCCCGGGAACGAGGAGAAAAACCTGCAGATGCTTCCTCTGCTTGAAGAAGGCTGTCTGTGCCCAACAGCTTGCAAAGAAGATTTTTCCCAACTCTTTCAGTTAGTCGAATAACAGATATCAGACCTGCCCCCAGAAGCTGGCCTGCCAGAGACAAGATGCAGCTGGCTGTGCACCGTGGGGAGCAACCTCCCGGCAGACACTCCCACACCTAAGGGCAGCCAGCTGGGGACAATCAGGGAGCCCGCAGCCCCTCTCGCCAGGCAAACGGGGCTCGCTCAGGCCACCAGCTGCCCTGACACCTTACCAGAGCCCGGGGGAAAGGCGGCCCTGGGTCTTAATGGGGTGAGGAGCTGCTGCCAGGAGCCAGGGGGACATTGCAGCCACTTGTCCCTGATCAAGGTGACTTGGGCTGATGAAGCTGGGTGCTCACCTTGCAGGCTCCAGCCTCAAAGACCAGGGGCCTGGTTCGCTCTCACCTGCCCAGGTACAGTCAAGACCCTGGGATCAGTGGACTCTCGCTGCAAGGGACAATGCAGCAATCTCCAGAGCAAAGGGGACGACTTGCAACCGCCAACAAGAAGGAGCCCCAGGAGGAGCCGTGAATGACCCTGAGCCTGAGCCAGACGGACACCGGCCTCCCCCTGAGCTGGGAGCCCGAGCAGAGCGGAGCAGCGATGCCCGGCTCTGACTCTACCTGCAGGGCACACGAGCGAGCCGGAAGTCCCGGGGCTGCGAGTGCGTTCCACCCTGGCCCGGCCCGGCCCGGCCACCCCCAGGACAAGGCGATGAATCTCTGTTTGTTTCTCCCATGCCCCTTTGCTGGCTGCGGGCCAATGGGTTGGTTTGCTTTCATGGCAAATAATAGGCATGGAAAGAGCCGCGCCAGACGGGAGCCTGTGGATTTTCCCAAGGCCTCCAGGAGCTGCCCGGGTGTCTCCTAAGCAGCCCAGGCCAATCACAAATGGCCTGGAAAGGGAGGATGAGCCGTGATGGACCCCGGAGCAGGTGGGGTGGCGAGCAGGCTGCGTGGCCAGAGCTGTAGCCACACACCTGGGGAGCGAGGTGAGCCCACGCCGGCCACCCTTGTAGTCTGCAGTTGTCTCCGGAGCGAGCAGCTCTTCAGCCCCGTGGGTTTGCTGCCTCGCCATCTCCTTTGCTAGCACTTTGCTCCCTCTCCCTCCATTGCCATCCAGTTCCCAGCGGTGCTCAGATAAAAATGCTCATCTCCTTGCACCGTGGTTTGCAAAGCCAGCCCGTGCTTATGGGGCCATGGATTGCATTTGTCTAGGTAAAGAGGCCTCATTGCAAGACCCCTTGGAAGAAGGGTCCATACTGGGCAGACCAGTGAGCTGGATGCTGGTCCCAGAGCTCAGGCTGACCTCCCCTGTGCTGGAAAGGCTCCAGCGGTCTGCCCTGGTGCATTATGCTGAGAAATGATTATGGTTATAGCTAAAACAACCATTCATTAATAAAGCACTCCTCTTGCCCCTGTATCTATGTTGCCTGGGAATCACCTTCCCTCCACCCCGACCCTGCTCCGAGCATAAAGTCCAGCACAGCGCTCAACCCCGGGGATTTTGGGAGGGGGAGAACGTGTTTGTGATGCACAGCTCTTTGGGGCAGGGCTCGTGTTTGTGTGCAGGGTTTGTACAGCACCTAGCGCTGTAGAGGCTGGGGCCACGACCAAGGCTCCTACTTGCTGTCACAATAGAAATGAAGGGGAGTGCACGGGGAGAGGATCCTAAGGAAATGGGGCAGCAGGAGATAAGGGCCGCCGTCCGCACCCAGGACGCGAGAGCCCTGTTCTCTGGAAACATGGACCGGTTCCTGGACCGGGCTCTTATTCCCGACGCCCAGGGAGGCTGTGGCTCCAAGGCATGGTTTGCGCCAAGAAGCGGAGGCATTTCAAACAATCCACAATGGCCTCAAATGTACTGAAATCATTTTCTTGAAAGTCTTTATTAAAAAAAATAACTCGTATGACAAAATTGACCCAAACTGGAAACTCAATGACTGGGGAAGGAGCTCATATTTCCTGACATGGAACCAATCCTCACGGGCCTCGGCAGAGAAGTCCCTGCCGTCACCATCACTCGGGGCACCCGGAGATGGGACTGGAGACCTTTTCTCTGGACACTGGAGTATCTAAGTGAGTGGCAAGAGTCCACAAAGCAATGGTAAGATAACAGAGTCATTTGGGCCCAAGTGATTTGGGATCCTGAGTCCCATCGCTTTCCAATGGCATTTAGACTTCTAAACCACTGAGGCTTTTGCAGCTATCTCCTGATGTCCCAATGGAGCATCATGGTATCAAGACACGATTCGAAACCAGCTTGGTTGAAATATGAGCCTGCCTGATGCGCAGAGTAGTCCTTTATCTGTGCTCAAGGGAAGTCGGGTTGCAACCCACCTCCGTTCGCCCGGCGGCCCCCGCTCCGCTGCGATCGAGCCCACCCTGCGGCGACGGGGATCCTGGCCGTTCCTTGCAAAGGCTCGGGTGGCCCAGGATCCCGGTTTGGTCTCAGCATCTTGGTGCCACGGCCTTGCCAAGATCCGATCAAGATGCATCATCTCCGCAGCCCTTTAGCGTCTCACGAGATGGGCTGGAGGGACGCCGTGTAGCCCGGGCAAAATGAAAATCGTGCCAGAAGGCCTGGGAGAAATGGCCAACCCAAGCCACAGCTAGGGCCATCCAACCTGGCAGGGGCTGAGGAGAGGAGTCGAACAGAAGAGGGGAATATTTCGTATCACCAGATTTTCTCTCCAGGGATGCCACGGCCCAGAATCCGAGTTGCATCAGGCTTGGATCTGCCAGACCGAGCAGGAAATTTGAGGTGCCCAATTACTGTTAACTATACACGACTAATTCCTGGAGGGTGCTTTGACAGCACGAACCAAAGACACGCTCGGCAGAAGCAAAATTCAGGTCTCGATTCAGATCCCAACAGCCTCTGCTCCCAAGCCGGGATCTGGGTTCTGGTTTGGGCCCATCAGACACGGACCCTGATCGCAGGGATGGCAGCCTCTAGCTACATACAAATACGTCAGGAAAGCAGCAGCCACAGGGGAAGGAAGAGAAAGCCAAGCACAGGAGGAGGCGGAAGAGGAAGTCTGCTACTCTGCGACTGGTTTGTGTGATTTGTTAGATTGCTCGAGCGGCGTCCGGGAGGAGCGGAGCCCTCCACAACCCCTGATGGAGGGTCCGTCTGCCCCAGAAAGACTGCTCCGTTGCAGCTCTGCCTTTGGTTTCACGGAACCAGGACCGTTCCCATCGCTGTCCGGGAAACGACTGTCAAAACAGCCCCGCGGTTCCAGCCCTCGAAGCCCACATCGAATCCGGTGCATCCAGACCGGGGATGTCTGCCAGAGTCAGCAATGGCTAAGCCACGAGCAGAGCTCACCACCCCTTCTGGGCCTGGAAAAGGATTCGCTGCCAGCCTGGGGAGATGGGGACCCAGGGAGCCTTGGCGGGACTTCCAGCGGGGTAAACCCCCTGCTCCCAAATCCTCCGTACTGCACGGGGGTCTTGCAATGGGGTAGAGACCTCTGGCTGGGACAGCTGGGGAGCTCTGGTCTGTGGCAGGAGGGATTGCGTTGACTGAGAGCAAGTCTTCAAAACAAGCGTAGGAGGATGAAGAGAGAGGCAAAGGTGGAAAGGAGAGGCAGAGCCCCCGCCGTGCCACGGGCAGCCCCGGAGCGGCAGTGGTTGGTGTTTGGGCCAACGCAGGCAGCGTAAGCCATGACGTGCGGGATGTAGTTCTGCTCGTGGACCCCGTGCAGAAGATGAGCCATGGGCCCCTTGGCAAAGATAGCCACATCCTCACCACCATGGGTCTCCTGGCGCAGGGGCACGGCCGACTGGGCCTGGTAGTTGGCGTGAGCTGCAGGGAAAGGGAACAAGCCGCCGTCAGGGACCGTGGCACCGTGTGCTGCAGAGCGAAACCCCTTCTCCGCCGGAGATCCGCTACATTAGCATCGGCAAATCTGGCCCCCCGTGCATTGAAACCGGCTGACGGTGAAGAGGACACGACCGCCAACCCCCGTGCCCATCACCGTCCTGCCCCCAGAACTCACCAAAATCCACCGTGGACACGTTCTCCCTTCCTCCGCCTATGAGTTTGTACCCAGGGCCATTTCCGTACAGGATGGAAGTGAAGGGCTTTTTATCCACGTCGCTCTGCATCGGCGCCAGACCTGCACGTGGAGCGGAGGTTACACACCGGTGACGATAGGGTCGTTCATTGAGAGACCACGGCACTCCCGACGCTCATCCTCCAGCCTCGCCCCTCTCCAGACGTGGTTGGGGCAGGGACTGGTACAGGCTTGAGGACACATCCCATTACACCTCGTAGGCATCCGTGTGACTGAGCGGGGTCCCCTGCCACCCTGCTCGCGTCCCTAAGGAACTGCCAGCCTGGCTATTCCCACACTATTCCTTCATCTGACTCTGAAAGCTACGTCCACAGAGGGGCGAGGAGGAGGAGGAGGAGGAGGACACACCCCACCACCACGTTTTGGGTCTTCGGCAGGGTGGACTAGGGCACGGTACCACGCACGCGCCTAACAGACAGAACAGGATGGGGTTCTTGATTGCTTTTATAAAAAGTCCCAATTATTCATTAAGCAAGAAGCTCTTCCATCCAAACTCAGAGGTCTTCAGGTCTCCATGGCTAAGCAGAGCACCAGGTGGGGAGACACCACCGGAGAAGAAGTGGTGTCAAAAGTCATCAGCAGAAGCGCCCATGGCCCGACATGACCCGACCCGGGCACCGGCCCATCAGTGGAGCCAGTGGCCCAGCATGAAGCTCATCCAGCTGGAGGACTTGCCTTTGGGAGCAGTCCCAAATGACTGTCAAGACCCAGCCCCAAATGATCCCATGGCACTAAGAATACCCGCTTGGGTCGCTACGGGATGAAGGGCTCTATACTCGTCATAAAACACCACGCATTTCCCCACTGAGCACTTCCAGAAATCCGTCACTTGACTTGATCCTGGTTTTCCCCACTTGCTTCTCAAGTGGTCTCGGCGATGTCTGCAGCGAGTTTGAGCTGCTTTAGACATCGGCTCAAGTAAAACGGAGATCTGGTTCCCAACCCACAAAACGTGGGGGCGTTTGGCACGGGAGCTTGGTCTGGAGCTATACAAGTGAGCTGCATGTTAAACAATGACTCTGTGGCCAAAACCTCAGAGTGGAAAGGTTTCCATCACTCGGAGGTTTGAAACCAAGCCTGGATGCCTTTCGAAACAGCATGTGGCAGAGCAGCCACTCTCTCTGGGCTCAGGCAGGACTTACTCAGGCCTGTGCTGAGCAGGTCAGACTGGACGGCCTTCGTCCACCCTTTCTGGCCTCAGGGTCTACGCTCTCTGCACTGCACGCATGTCTCCATGGGGCCAGGGGCCAGCCTGTCCAGGCAGAAACTGCAAACAGCAACAGCCTGGGAGCAACCTCTGGAAGCAAAGGGATCCCCGGATCCCCAGGGGCATCGATGGGTTGAACACTTACCGAAAATGGAGTTGCCGCGGGGCGTGTAGCCCCCGAAGGTGAACACGTGGGAGTGATCTGCTGTGACCACGGTCAGGGTGTCGTTCTCCTTGGTCAGGCGGCCGGCCACGCCGATAGCTCTGTCCATCTCCACGGTCTCGTGCAGCGCTTGCTTGGCTTTCCCCTCGTGGTGACCGTGGTCGATCCTGCCTCCTGGGAAGGAAAGAGCAAGAAAAGACGAGC
>JAGPOW010002149.1:9378632-9418019 GCA_030014935.1 Caiman crocodilus
GACTTCGATAGCTGGTGGAGGGTTTATTTTCAAAGGGAAAATGAATCATCCTCCTGGAGGCCACCCGACAGAAGCGCCCAGTGTTTGCATTGGCTGGTCAGAATAGTCCTTGTACTCCACGTTTCTGATGTGGTAAAGGGCAAGGGGGTGGGAACTGGGACTAACCCATGAATCCACCCCTCGGCCAAGTCCTGGTCGGAGCACGCAGCTCGCTGTGGCCGCTGGTGGGCTCCTACAGGCCGTGGGAAAATACACTCGCCACCACGCACCAAGGGAGAGGCGAGCGGCAGACAACGTGGCACGAGAGAGGGACGTGGCTTCTGCAGCGATCCGGACTCCAGGACCCCGGACAAACAGTCCTTTGTGCTGGACGTGCCAGACCGCTACGCCCGTACGGGAAGGGATGCGGGGGGGCAGCCGACACGATTTTCGAGGGCGCTTCTGGCACAGCGCCACGTGGCAAGCTGCTGAACGGGCTCATGAAAGCACGGCCTAAAGCGGTGAGGGCCAACCCGTCTAGCAGGCATGCCGCAAACCGTCTCCATGCCCTCCCCGAGTGCTGCTCCAGTCCCATGCCCCTGCCCGATCCGCTGCTCTGCTTTCTGCTCCCTGCCCGTCCCTTCCCGTCCCGCCGTACGTCACACCCAGAGGCTGCAGGTTGGCCCCCGTGGTCTAGATGAAGACACTAGGATGGGTGCGCGCGCGGTTGGTAGCCAAGCTACAAGACCAGTTAACGATGGTTTGCTGTCAAACTGGGAAGACAAATCCAAGGGCACCCCACAGAAGCCAGTCCTGGGTCCAGTGCTCCTTCTTCATTTTCATTCGCAGCTCAGAGCAGGGCTGGGCGGCCCATGGGCCGTCTAGGACCCAGGAGGAATCAGTCCATGTCCCCCAGGCTCCCATTTGGCCACCAGTCCCTCCCTCTCACTGCAGTTGGGGTCTCCAGGATCCCTCGCCCTCCTCTGCCTTTTGCTCCGCTCCCCGCGCCCCAGCGCCAAGGCTGGCACGGCAAAGCCCGCACTGCTAGGAGAGCCTGCGGCACGGGTGAGGAGGAGAAGTCACGGGTCTGATTTGCAGCAAGGAAGATTTAGGCAGACCTAACGACCGGCACGGTGAGACACTGAAGCAGGTTATCTAGGGAGACCATCGCCAGGGTCTGAGAACCGGTTAGATGGCTTGTCAAGGAGCCTCCGGCGTCCTTGATCCTGCCCCTTTGCAAGGCCAGGAGTTCGCCGACCTCTTCAGGCCCCTTCGAGCCTTATATTTCCACGCCAGTAACTACCGCTGCCAGACAGCAACAGCCAGATGCCACGTGCCAGCTGCACCAGCCCGCTCTTATTCCCAGGCCCCAGGTGCCATAACTAATGCCAGGTGTTCAGGGTACGCTCACGTCCCTGCCCAGGAGCTCCCAGCACACCTTGCTGTCCATGCCCGTTTGCAAGTGCCAAGCCCTGGGGATGCCCCACGGCCACCCTCGAGACCACGAGCTCCAGCGCATCGGAGGACGGCTGCGTGGCACCAAAGTGGCTTCGCCGCTGCGCGTCCAGGCTTGGTGCATGGGAGCTGGGGGGCATGCATGCGAGAGCAACCCTCTCCAAGGGCACCGGGGATGGGTGAAGTGACCCGTAGGGCCTCCCCACCCCAGAAACGCTGCGAGCAGGGAAATACAAGGCAGGCATTTAGCAAACGGATAACGGAGAGGGTCCCCAGAACCTCCTCCGTGGGGAGAAACCCTCACGGCCCTGCGGACCCAGCACCGGAGCGAGCGCCACGGCACTGCCTTCTGCACACGCAGCCCAAGCCTGGGGGTGCCGCTGCCCCACCTCGCCTCCCGAGCCCTGGGAGCTCCAGGCCACAGCCCTGTGCAAACAGGCCCCGCCAGCCCGAGCGTGCCCCCGGTACACACGGCCTGTTTATGCAAGGGGGTGCGAGGCGCAGAGCCGGGTATTTTTAAAAGGACGGTGTTTGCTTTTGCTCGTCCAGGGTATTTGGATTGCAAAAATACCTGCTATTTTAAAAACGAAGAGAGACTCGCCAAGGCGCTGGCTTCCACACACGGATTCCAGTGTCCTTGGGACAAAGGGGAGATGTCCTTCCACACCCAGCCCGGGAACTACAAGCGCCTCGTCCCACCCAGAAAGCTGCCTCCAGCCAAACTGAAGCGAGTCTGTTCAAGCCCCTGGGAAGAAGCTGGATCTCACGGAGGGGCCGGGGCCTGGACCCAGGCCAGCTGGGCTCCGTCCTCCACGCTGCCACAGGCGTGCTGCTGCTATGTGACCTTGGCCACGCTGCCCGGGCTGAGCACTGCCAGACGGACGAGGCAGCCGTGCCCAAACCACCGCTCAAAGCCAGGAGAAAGGAGCGACTGTGCCCTAGGAGAGGGAGCTTTCCGCCCACCCGGTCCCCACCGTCGGCGACGGAGGCGGGGGAAACCCTCCCCTGCGGCAGCTCTCAGGTCTGCCGAGGCATCGGCCCAGCGGGAGAGGCTCCGAAGCAACCCCGCTGCCACGTTTCAGGGCAAGAGGTGCCAGCTGCTCTGTTCTTCCCCTAGGGTAGGAGAAGCGGGTGCCCGGTTTGGGGAGCGGAGTCGATACGGCACGCTTGGCCCTTCAGAAATATTGTGCCCAGCTGGAAAGTCGGACACATCTGGCCGTAGGAGTTCAGACGCTTCTTTTCCATGAACGCTAATTAAAGACGCGTGCCTGCACCTCTTGCCTGCTTGGAAAGCACACCTGCTTCTCGGCTAACAGAGCCTGGGAGTCGCTAATAACTACCACTGCCCGTCACGGACCCCGCCGGGGTCACTCGGGAGTTCGGCTCCGGGTGGGTGGCTCCAGCCCTTGCCCGTGGGGCGCCGAGCACAGGGCAGAGACGTTCTGCATCGCAGCAGAAATCCTTTCCAGCCTTGGGCTCTCACTTGAAATCCAACCTGGAAAAATAAGCTTGGTGGCAGAGCCTGACCTTCCCCAACCCCCTGGTCGAAGGGATCCTTTCCAAGGGTGTAGTATACAGCTCATAGATGCATGGAAAATGAGGGCTGAAGGGAGCTCACATCTAGTCCAAGCCCTACTTGGCAAGGCTCCTCGACTCGGACAAGCCACCGAGAAGGAGACCGACCGAAGGCAGCAGCAGCCAGCGCCTTCTAGGCAAGCAGGATCCGCGTCTCCCCTCACGCGCCCCGTGGTCTCTCTCGAGTCGGTGAATTTAATTCTAACGCAGGAACAAAATCCAGCCCTCTGGATCGGAGCAGAGCCCTGGGCCTGACCTCGCGCGACGCGCTGCGGCACCCCAGCCACCCCGAAGCCTCCTCGCCAGGTGTTTGGTTGGAAGGGGCGTTTATTTGCCTTTCATTATTTTTAGCCTGGGCGCAGACTTTCCTCCTCAGATTCAGGCCTGCAGCAGGGGAACTACAAAGCTACAAAAACAACAACAAAAATATTAAGGGGAAAATATATATATATACACACACACACATCTCCCAATCCTCAGCATGTAATTATTTCCAGCCTGGGACAGAGTTACAATTATGAGAAAACGTGCCCATTAAACTGGTAAATGACAGGCTTGGGTGTTTTGATTTGGGGTTGTTTTTGCGGCCGAGAAAGCGCCTTTATGTGCAGGGTTACCGCCAGAGAGCATTGCTGCTCGATCCCGTGGCACCGTGCTAGCAACAGAGGGGAAAACGAATGGTCTTTTCAAGGGTCGAACCGACCAAGCCAAGCCCTGCCTGCGCCTCGGTGCCATCTCCTTGCTCCCAGACAGCTGCCCCAACCCCGCGGGCGACTCCCTTGCAACGATCGGGTCCTTTCTTTTGGAGCCACGTAGGGTCTTTGGCACATCCGTGGCCCCCGCGGGCTTCCCTTGGGTGGGAGGGCGCGTTCTGGATTCACGCGCCACCTCGCTTCCCGCAACGGCTGCGGCCCCGCTCTCGAGCCAGACCCGCACCTCAGTGCTCGCGTTTCTGCCCTCTTTCTCCTCCCCATCTCCTGACAGCGCAGAATGATGGCCTCGCATAAACCGTCAGGAAAGCGGTCTCTCCCAAGAAGAGAGCTAATTCAAACCCCGGCCACAAAACCTGGGGACACGTCCAAGCTGCCCAAAATCCCAGCCGGGCCGGGAGGAGCTGGATCCAGCACTTCAATCCAACCCCACTCTAATCCATCGTGACTCACGAGGCCTGCACGCCACGGGAAATCGAGCGCCATTCCCAGGAGAGCTCGTTTCCCTTAAAATGCACGGCTCGGGAACGCGCGTGCAGTGGGCTCCTGCCTCAAAACACCGAGACGGCCGGAGGAGAAAAGGAAATCGTCTCCTGGACACGTGCTCGGCTCTCCCCGGAGCGGTCTAGCCAGCGAAATCCCTGCTGTACCTTTGCTCTCTGCCCTCCCGTTGAGCTCAGGACGTCCCAGGCAGGCAGCAGCCACCTGGGACAGATTTACACGAGAGCCCAGCTCCTGCCCAGGCCCATAAATAAAGCCGCCAGATTTTCAGAGGTGTTCGGCTCCCATTGAGAACAATGGAGACGTTCCCCCATGCTGAGAACAATGAGAGCAGAGTCACGCTGAAAATCTGGCCGTGTTCGGTTACTTCAGGGCGATCCCTTTGCTCCCTCGCCGAGACTAGTTTGCTTTTCTCCTGTGTTTCGCGATTCTGCTCGTCTGCAGGAATGGTCCGCTCAGCCACGACCGTCTGTCGGGAACGACCGAAGGATGCCGTCTCGCTCGGGGGGACAGAGCCAGCGCTCCAAAACGAAAGAGATGTTGTGCTAAACAAGCATTTAACCAACTTTTCCCCCCTTATGCATTGAGATTTCTGGACAAACTAGCTCAGAAAAGCAGCCAAACTTTTCTCCAAGGAAACCCCTGCGCCAGCTAACCCTGCCCCTGCCCATCCCGGGCTGAATGAGCACACCGTGATGCTGAGCGCGACGTCTGAGGAGCTCAGCACAGACCTCGACACAGGTGAGAAAGCCCTGCTCACCTCATTAGGAAGCACCTAGCTGAATTCCCCTGGAAAAGGTATTCTTAACCACATGCACTATTTATTTGGGGTATTTGTGGCTGTGCCTAGCAGCGCAGCCACGAGCCAGCACGCTGCTGTGCCACGTGCCCTAAAAGCAGACCCAGAAGTGTGGTCCCGGCGTCACTCAGACCCTGCCCAAGCCCCAGCTCTCATTGCTAAGCTGACCAAGTCACAGCCCGGAAGTGCCCGGGTGGCGCAATATGTGCCAGTGCGCTTCAGGACGAGACAGTCATGGCTCCAGGTTAATGCTACAGCGAGCTGCTTTGCATTTGAAACGAGGAGCCAGCAAGGAACTGCTCTGCCCCCGGGTGCAGATGTGTCACTAGCTGCACAGGAAGGTGGCTGAGCTCTTTTGTGACTGCTGCATGAGCCTTCAAGGATGCTCGTAGGGTGCGAGTGTCCCTTGGCCCTGGCACTGAGTTGGGACCCTGGGCTACCTCTCTGCCCCCCCCGCTGAAAGAAGACAAGAGCTGCTCTGGTCAGCCCGGTTTCACAGGTATCCATCTTGCTGGAAACCAAGTGCCCCTTGCAAATGAGACTGCTCAGCAGCAGAGGCTGCCACGTAAGAATACGCCAACGAGTACCAAAGCCAGTAAGTAAGACCGAGTCCCGCATCCCGGAGCACGTCTGGGCTGCCGTCGCTATTAGGAAACACGTCTCCTCCCATTCGCGCCGTTGCTCATTCCCTCTCTGCACTGCCAACAGCGGTTGCATAACCTCTTTCCCATCAGAAGGAAGGACAGGCGTTACCCGAGCAATTTCCAGGAAAGGACAGATAATGACTATTTTAACAGCACGTCTTTCACCAGAGCCCAATCAAAGCTGGTAGCTCTGGTACATGGGATACCTTGAGCCTGCTTCTCAGGAAAGCCTTTCCCAACGCACTCCAAGCCGGTGCCCGCTGGGGGAACGGCTTCCTCAGACTCCTTCTCTGGCACGCTTCCCGAGGGCCCCGATCCCGAGACAGGCCCAGCCCCTTGGGAAGCAGCAATGAGCAGCGCACGTGGAGCCAAGATCCAAGGCAGCTCCCATCACTTGCCACCATCCCAAATTAAGGCCCAGATATAGGAACAGCCTTGATTATATGGGTGCTGGAGCCCTCTCTTTTGCCATCCGACAGCCCCGTGGTGCCACGGTGGTGGTGGTCTTACGGAGGAAGGAGAAGCCGGTGGGGCTGCCTGGAGCGGAGGTGCGGGGAAGCTCCACTCTTTGATGCTCGAGCTCCCGGCTAGAGAGCGCAGACAGAGCCGGCAGTTACCTCTGAGTCTGCATAAGTCGTTAGATCCCGTGTCATTAATCCCAGAGCCTGTAATTGCCAGCAGGTTCCTTAGCTCTCCATGGGAGGCCACGGCCAGGTGTTTCTAAGCCATCATCACACAGACAAGGTGGCTAGTAAGTAGGGAGGCCCTAGCACCTGATGGGGATTTGGGTTGAGCTTTTTCCCCATGTGGTTCTCATTCCCACCGTCCTGGAGGTACTATGCATCCCAGTTACATGCCCTCCTCCAAAACCTCTTCTCAGCAGCAAGGGGCGAAGGAGATGCAGAGAGGGGTGCTGACCGTGAGCGCTTTGGGGTGAGGCCATCTCTGCGCTCTCTGTTTGTACAGCGCCGAGCACGGGGGAGCCCTGGGCCGCGACGGCACGTCCAGGCAGCCCTACTGCAGTACCAATTAGCGCTGCAGAGACAGCTCAGCAGGGCGAAGGGAAACATTGCAAGGGGGTTTTAGAAAAGCCTGAAAATCCCCCTGCCCACTTCGATGCCCTTCGGACAGCCCGGTTTGATAAACTCGCAGCATCCCCAAACCTCCGCGCGGATCCAGCCCCGGAGCCTCAAAGGGGTGCGGCTGCCGTTGGGGCTCCCCGCTGCATTTGCACGGCTGCGTTTGTGGGTGGCAGAGGCGCCGGCATGCGGGAACAAGGCCCCTAGGTGCAGGCACGTGCAGCTCTCTCCGTGCACGGATCACGCAGCGCTTCGCTGGCCAGGGAGGGTCGTTACCCGAGTCTTCCTCGAGGTCAGCCAGCAAACAGATGGCAAAGCCTCCTGCCTCTGGGTCTGGTGCCTCCCTGGAGCTGCCCCATCCAGGGAAGCAGGCTGATCTACAGCCAACTTGACATACTTCCTTGAGCAAAGCACCCGGGTTACCTTCAGCCACTGCACTTTTAACCCACCCCGGTAATGGATTTGCTGCTCGTTCATGGGGGAAGTGAGTTCCTCGACGGGTCCAGCCAGGTGGGCCCTCAGCACTGTATGCACCTCGAAACCCCATATTGCTACTGCTTACCCGAAAAGGGAAGCTCAATTAACTAGCAGGAGGTGGCTATCTTCTTCCACGAGGCACTAGCCGGCGGACACAGCACACGTGAGCACGGCGCGCTGGAAGCCTACCGCCTAATCCGAAGGCTGTCCTGGGCGCTGGTCCCGGCCCCTGCCTCCCTCCTCGCTGCAGCCCATCAAACCAGAAGCTCTTTTTTCTGGTCGCTGGCTTACCTCGATGTTAGGGATGTTCTCAAACAGCTGCTGGGCAATGTCCTTGCAGCCTTGCTGAAGGGCGTCCGGGGGCATCTCGTTGTCCGAGTACCAGTCCCGGTTGGCCGAGTGGGCGTAGGCCGCGCTGGGCGTCGCGTGGTTCACTCGCGTGGTGGTGACGATGCCCACAGATTTCCCTGCAGCACGAGACGAGAGATGGGGAAAGGACGGGGGTGAGCGCGCCGGCACGGGGGTCTCTGGCTTGATCGGGAGATGCACAAAAGGCTCGATCCTGATCTTACTCAGACCCACGTGTCCCCAGCGCCCGGACACCCCCAGGTGAGACAGAGCAAGAGGTGCAAAACATTTTGGGACCCTACCATCAAGCATACTTTCCTCTGCCTAGCTCGCTGCGTTTTGAGGGTTCAGATGTCTTCTAGCAGTAACCCTAAAACCACAGCGTGGGGCGTATCTAGAAGACGTTTCAGTGAAACATCCAAGGTTTCTTTCCTCTCCCGACTCAACTGATCGATAGAAGAGCGTGCGAGCTGAAAAGGTGAGCGTGTTAAAAAGAAAAAAACCAAACAGAAGCCAAAAGGTTTCAAGGAAGGTGCCTGAATTAGACTGTCAGCAAAGAAGCCCCGATTATCGGGGTGCTGAGCAAACGCTGCTGCCGTCGAAGCTCGTGAAAGCTGCAGAGGCTTTGCACTTCTGGTATTCAAATCTGGATTTAGTGCTTCGCTCTAGCCCTCCTCCAGATGTTTTGGTCTGTTTTACTCTGCAGAAAGTGCTGAGGAGAGCCTGGCAGAGTGAGACTCCATGAACACCGGGTGACGTTTCTTGTCGAACGTAAACCCCCTTTCCCCTTGCAGCCAGAAACACAGCTGTGGCAGCTGGACACGGCCCCCGAGAGCCAAGGAGCGGGAGCAGCCTGTCAAGTGTCACTAGCTAGATAAGCAGACTCGGTTCTTTGGGTAAATGTGAGATCTTTTATTTGACCAACTCAATAGTTGGAAACTCTGCTCAAGTTTTCCAACTATTGAGTTGGTCTAATAAAAGATATCACATTTACCCAAAGAACCGAGTCTGCCTCTGTGCTTAGACCAACACAGCCACAGCCAACGTCACTGCGGAGATAACGGGCTCTGCTCCTCCAAACGCTTACACATGTGCTCGACTCCGTTCCAGATTGATCCCATTGATGGGGGGGGGGGGGGCTCTCCGTCCAAGTGAAATGGCTGAGGATTTGCAATCAAGTGTAACAGAAAAACTGGCAGCCAGGAGGGTGAAAAGAGATGCTTAAGAACAACGGCTGTTAGGAAAATTGAGTGAAATGCAATCATTTCAGCTCACACAAGTTTTGGCCAACATCTGGCTTGCTCCCTCTCGGCCGTCTCAGGTTCGTCTGAAACTGGAAACTCACTTGCATCTACCCAAGTCTCCAAGTTCCTCTTTGGTTGAGGCGCAAAGCCCCTCTTTTGCACTCGTAGGAGACTCCAGGTCAGAACAGGATGCCGGAGGAGCAGAAAGGTTTAAGAATTAAACCCAAAGACAAGAGCGCTCTTTGTGTGTAATTGCAGATGTCAGCCACTCGCCCCTCCTTATCAGCGGTGCAGATTAAGAGATTTCAAAAAGCCGGATTTCATTTTTAGCTTCATCAATGGTCCTTTAACTGATGAGAAAGCATAGGAGCTACAATAATACTTAAGGGTTGGTGGGAATATTCTTCTGACAAAACAGCTTGTCGGCAGAAAAGGCTGTTCTGTTCAAGCCAAAACTTTGTGGGTTAGAAAGAGTGGTCAGGGAGGGGAAGGAATTTCTGGCCAAAATTCAAGTCACTTATAGCAAGAGAGAGAGAAAAGCAAATAACCCAGGAGTCAGGGCATTCACCTGGCATGCGGGGACGTGGCTTTGTCTCTGGCCTATGGCAAACTTCAAAAGGTCTTTGTTTCATCCCCGCGTGAAACAAGGAGCTTTTGGAAACTTTCCTGGGGTTGGAAAACCCCACTCGCTGTAGCGCCTCACCCACAAGTCTCCTCACAAAGAATGCATTAACTAATGCATTAAATGGTCACCCTGCCACAAACCATCACATAAGAGATGGGGAAACTGAGGCACGGGACAAGTGGGGTTCCACTCAGCATCACAGACGTGCTTGGGACAAGTGTTAAAAAGGTGAATTTGTGGCTGTACCCCCCCGCCAGGCTGCACCGCAGCAGGTCTCGTAGCGCTCGGGTCCTGGGTTTTGGGGACGTTATTGGTTTCTGGGATCGGGCGTCCTGGCTCCTGACCTGCCCATGGAAAGACGACGGGCGCACAGGAACTCCTGAGCCGAGGGGTGGAAATGCACGCGCCGACTTACTCCAGCTCTGCCTCGTCCTCGCTCTGGCTCCAGGTAGCTCCCAGGGCTACGACCCCTCGCAGCCAGCGCGAGGTCCCGGCCACGCCGGCCCTACCGCTTCTGGCCGGTCACTCACCCGCTTCCTTCGACCACTTGAGGATGGACGTGACTTCGTTGCCCGCCGTCGTGTTGCACTGGTCTCGCGTCACGGCAGCGCTCACCCCCACCGTTCCCTCGTTGGCCTTCACCCCGCACAGGTAAGCCGTGGCCGTGCCGGCGCTGTCCGGCACTTGGGCATCGGTGTTGTACGTCTGCAGAAAGAAGGCGTGAGGGCAAATGAACAAGACCGGCATCGTCCTCAGCCGCCGCCCCCTGCCCTTCGTCCACCCGACACGCACGCAAACCCGAACAGGGAGCGGGGTCCCACCGGCTACAAGTCCCCAAAGGCCCTGCTCCGCCGACCGTGCAACTCGCCCTCCGTGCCCACCATTACCCGGGGCAGGGCCTTCTGGTGCCCCAGCTGCTCTGGCATAGCTGCTCAGGCTCTTAATTACCCAGTGGCAAGGGGGAAGCTCAGCCAGGGCATCTTAGCTACGTTTCAGTCCAGGGAAAGCTTCCCGGGTTAGCCGTGCCCCAGAGATCAGGGCAAGCATGTGATAAATGGCATGGTAAATCCCCACGCCCCGTACAAACAGTTCCCACTGTGGAGAGGGGGTCACATAAATGCCAGGTCTGCATAACGGAGAGAAATCTGGACTCTTGGCCTGGGAGAAAGGGAACTGGCAAGAGTGAAAATGTACGAGCCTTAGGGGGTTGGCACGCCCGGCCGGGCACTTCATTCTCCAAGCCAAGAATAGGTCACCGCACAAGGCTTTCTTCATGGCTGCCCTGAGCTAGGCTCGATGCCCAGGCTCCCTGGCGAGGTTTGTGGCGGGGTGGGATACGCGCTGGCTGGGCCTGGAGAAGGAATATCCCTTGTCCTCCACCACCGGCTCGTCGGCACGTGCACGGCAAACAGGGGGGCAGCGAGGGAAGGGGCAGGGCTGCCTTTGCCTGATGCTCGCCGGCAGCTGCTTTCCCCTCTGTGCCGCTGCCCCCCGGGCGGCGAGATGAAACGTGCTTTTAGGCCAGAGCTGCAGCAAGGGTCACCACTCTGCCTTAAGGCTCCTGGCACGAACCTTGCACGCCCAAGGGCAACGCCACTGGCTTGGGGCCAGTCCCACCCCAGCGCAACTCAAGGGCTGTCAGGGGACTGCCTTGAACCCAGCAGCGGCGTGCCCGAGGCAGAGAGAACAGATGCTCCCCCCGATGACACGCGCAGGGATGATCCCAGTCCCCACTTGGCCGGCTGGCCCTCGTCCGTCCGTCCATCCATCCATCCCTCCCTCCCCACCCACCACCAGCTGCAGGGCTTCTCGGAGCCGCTTCAAAAACGAGCCCTGCGGGAACCATCCCCAACCCCTTCCGAGCCGGCAGAAAGACTGGCCCAGCCGCAGCCGGGAAGGCACCGTGCCTCCCAGAGCTGTCGAGATGGGCTGCAAACCCACGAAGCGCTGCGTGGGGGGATCGGCTCCCAGGGACCCCCGCGTCCCGAGCCTCCTCGCTGGCCGCACCAGGGCAGGGGGAGCAAGCAAGCACAGATCGCCTCTGCGCCGGCTCCCGGCACCTCCTGGCTCTCCCCCGGCGGGGCCGCTCCAGCTCACCAGCACCGAGCCTTGCTCCGCGGCTGCCCACCGCCGGAGCGGCTCACCTCCACGAGTATTTTTAACTGCATCGAGAGCATTTTATTTTTTTAAACCTGGCAGCAAGCAGGGGATTAGCGGCAACAAATATTTGATTTGATCCGCTCGTCGAACGGTTATTTTTTGCCGTTTTCCCTGCAGAGCAAGGCCTCCCTCGGCCAGCTCTGCGGCGGGCCGGCCTCACCCGGCGTGGCCCCGTGTCCGATGACACGGAGCACAGGCAGGAAGGAGCAGCGGGTCTCCCCGGTGCCAGGCCAGCCACCCGGAGCTGGCGGGGCTCCGGGAGACGGCTTGGGTGGAAAGCACATCCCAGCGGCTGCTGGCACAGCGAGCCACGTTCCCACTCCAGCTGCCAAGCCTCGTGACCAGGGGAAACAGCTCGAGCAACGCTAGATATTGCTTTTGAGTATTTTAAATCTGTTTTTCCAGAGCAGCTCATCTCTGTGCTGTTTTACACCTTGGCAGGCAAGTGCCATGGGCCAAGGCCATTCCTGGAGGAAGCAGGCACACCCTTTGTGCCCGGGCTGGATCCGGCTGCTGAGCGAGTCGCTGCCTCGTCTCCCCGTTTGCACCCGCCAGGACCGAGGTGGTCGAGTCTCAGCGGTGAGAGGACAGAACAAGGAGCAATGGGCTCAGGATGCAACAAGGGAAGTCTGGATACTAGGAAAAACTCTCTCGCGAGGAGGGTGGTAAAGCGCTGCTGCTCAGGTCAAGAAAGAGCCACTGAGAAAGTAGGAGGGAGGGAAGAGCCCCGGTTTCCCCCGTGGGAAGCGAGCGAGCGAGCACCAGGCCCGCAGCTATGGGCTCTGCTCTGCACCTCGCAGCTGTCCGCGCCTCCCATCTCGCACACTGCTGGGGTCCCGTGGCCCGAGCATCTCACAACCCCCGTGACATGGGGCGCTGCCGTTTCCCCCCTCTCTACAACAGGGCTCTCGGAGACCAGAGAGATGCCGTGACCTGCAAGGTGTGCAGCAGGGGGGCGCGAAAACCAGCCCCCCCACGCCAGGCTGCTGTCCTACGCCCTGGACCACCCTGGGAGGCCTAACACACACTTCCCACAGACAACCCACCAGGCATTCACAACCCCGGTCTCTGATGTCTCCTCCTATCCCTAGTCTCCGAGTTCCCTCTCGGAGGTTTGTTATTAACGGGGTGAGGACATGGTCGGGGGGAAGAAGCCAACGCTGGCAGAGGCTTGGGGAGGAATCCTGGCCTCCCTGACGCCCGTGGGAGGCTGGCCACTGGCTTCAATAGGGTCGAGATCCCACCCCACTTGCCTGCTGTTCTGCTAAAGAGACCCAAGACCTCAGGGTGTCGGAGCAGCAGCTCAGAGCCGAGAAACCAGGGCCAAAGCCCCTTGCTCTTCAGGCTGGTTTTCAAGTCGAGCAAGGGGATCTGGACCCTCAAGCCCCATCCGTGCCAGAACCTGAGGCTGCTTTGAAAGTCAAAGGATCATAGAAAATGAGGGTAAGTGGGGAGCTCAGGAGGTCACATCGAGTCCAACCCCTGCTCCAAGCAGGACCAGCCCCAACTGCATCGTCCCAGCCAGGGCTTTGTCTACCTGGGTCTTAAACACCTCCCTAGGTCACCTGTCCCAGTGTATCTGCCCCCACTGAGACCAGCCCAGCTCCATCCTCTTTGCAGCCCCCCTGCAGGGAGGTGAAGGCTGCTATTCAATCCCCCTCGGTCTTCTCTTCCGCAGAATAAATCAGCCCATTTCCCCCACCTCTCCTCACCAGTCCTGTCCCCCAGCCCCCGAACCATTTCCATTTCCTTCCGCTGCACTCTCTCCAACTTGGCCACATCCTTTCTGCAGTGGAGGGCACAGCTGGACCCCGGACTCCAGATGTGACCTCCCCAGTGCTGAACAGAGGGAAGAATCACTGCCCTTGATCTGCCGGCAGCGCTCCCCCCAACGCAGCCCAGGATGCCGGTGACCTTCTTGGCAAAATGTCGAGCTTCGTTTGTCCACCCAAGACGCACATGTGCATGTCGTATGGGTCGTGAGGACCGCGGTCACTTGGTTGGAGAGGAAGCTGAGAAACACAGAACTCACCAAACAAAGGTGCTTTGTCTTTAGAAGGAGCACTTCTAACCAGTCTCCAGCCAATACACCCTTTTCTTTCAAAATCCCAGGGAAAATACCGTTGTTTCCCAGCCCCGTCAGCATTCCCAGTTTGGGACAAAGGTGCGGGGGTGGGGGGGGCACGTGACAGAGCAATTCAGGTTCTTCTGTAAACAGAAACCCAAGGAGAGCCCTAAAAATGGAGCACTGCCAATCTCTTGGTGCCAGTGCTGTCCCTCCCTGAACATACACTACTGTCGCCCCTGGCTAACCAGATCCTCATACAGAACATTCTTCAGGTGTTTTCCTAACCACCACCTAACCCTTCAAACTTGGCCCCGGCACTTTTTCAAGGCCCTTTCCGGGTGCCCCGAAAGGGCGAGTCGCCTGTGCGCTCAGTGCTGTCAAGCGCGCACGTCTGCAGCAAAGGCATGAGGTCAGACCCTCGGAGCGGGGCTCTCCCCCCGCCCCGCGAGCTGCAGCCTCTTTGCCATTGGCAATGACCTATTTGCAGTCTGGTGTATTTCTAGCTCCCATCAATACCTGCCGCACCGATGCTGTTCAACTCACTGGAAAGGATTCTGCCTGGGGGCCCACAGCAGAGCGCTGGCGTCACCGGACCCAGAGACTCGTTTGTCTCCCCTCTCCTGCCCTTCTCCCAGAGGAGCCGGTGAGAAGCAGAAGGCCTGGGGTGGCCCCTGGTGCCAACCCTCGCGGAAAGCGATTTTGAATGTGGAGCGAAGGACCGGTTGCAATCGCCCTTCAGAGAGCCCCAAGCAGGGACTGGAGAGGCAGCTGCCCGAGAAGCAAGCAAAGCTGCCCAGGCCTAATTTGAGGGATAGCGCACAGCCCAGAGATGAGGCGTCCTTGATGCCGGGCAGCCGGGAGGGAAGTAGGTGCTGGAGAGAGGCCGCCCGACTCCACCGCCAGGAAGGAAACCCCGTGGGCGCAAGGCGGTCCTTGGGCTAGGACCTCCCGAGCACAGTGTCCGGCTGGAGCCGAGCTGCATCGCGAGACCCCAGCACAGACATTTCCCAAAAGGCCTCCACGCGGTCCTTCCCATGAAATCCAAAGCAGACCAAACGCCTGGAGCTGACCCGTCTGTCCCCTCCAGCTTGCACATCTGGCTCCTACGTCACCCCCACCCCGAGAACAGCTGGGCGCGCAGCCTCCGGGCTGTCCGCGCAGGGGCTCACCTTGGACAGGGCCACGTAAGGAAATTTGTCCATTTCCAGCATGGTTTCTTCCCCCTGCATGTGCTGCAGCTGCCCCTTGAGGATGCGTGCCGCGGTCACCGTGGAGATCCCCATTCCTGCAGCAGAGGGGAGCAAAGGGAGCAGGTGAGCGGCGCGGATCCGGTACCGGTGCGTGGACCAGGTCCTGGCCAGTCCCGCGCACCCGAAGAACCAACGCGAGCTGGGGACCCGCTGCCTCCGGACAGAGCGCCGATAAACTTGTGTCGCGCCCTGCTCAGGTGCAAAGCGTTCAGCGGGTCTCCTGCACCTGAAGCAGACCCTCGGCGGAAGAAGAACTGGGAGCGTTTGCAAGCTGGCCTGACTTCACCCCAACCCTACAGTTAGCAAAATACAAGAGACCACCCCAAAACCTCCTCGCCTCCACATAGTCTTGTTTTCCCTAAACGAGAGGAAGGATTTCAGGCCATCGCTAAGCCGATGCTTGACATTTTTCTCATCCAAAATGGCAAACGGGTCCATTCCTAGCAAAGAAGAGCTATTTTGGTTGAGAAAACAGGACTTTTCACCAGTTCTGAAGAGCGGCCGTCTTCCATGGTTTCAGAAATGTAAAATCAAGGATTTTGACTAAGAGACTGTAATTACAGCACGTCCCTACGACAGGTGGCTCCTGGGTCACAAATACCAACCTATCATGACATAGCATGCAAAAAAAAATAGGGTCCCCTCAACGGCAACGACAAAAGTCTCCCTTTGGAATCGTTTCAACGGCTGCTGGAAAATAAATCTAAACACAACTCGTTGTTACACAGTCCTGCTCCGGGGGGAAATTGCCCAATTCAGAGCTAAAGCAATCATGTTATACAATGACAAGACATCCTGTGCCAACTGTCTCAAGACGTGGCCCCGGCCTGCAATTCAGGAAGCCCCGCTCCACTTATGGTTTCACTGTAATCAGCTTCCGGGTATCGGGCAACTCACTCTGCCTCCATTTCCCTTCCCACCCTTTTTTGGCCGTGGGCGTTTCTGCAATAACGATATTGCAACACGACCCTTCATTATTTTATTCTGCTTGGGCACATTTCTATTCCTGGGATTTCCCTTTACAACCGACGAGCCCAGAATCTGCAAGTTAAAACAGACCGAGTTACAATGACAGCGCCCGCGGGCACCCACACGTTCGTGAATGCATCCTAATTACTGCACACTTAGTTTAGTACTTCCTGAATGAAGTAACTAGAGTTATTTAGTGATGCTTATTGTGCATCAGCCTAATAACACCGTGCAGTGGGCTATTAGCGTGGTTTTTGCCGTGACACACTACTGCGTGGCATTATTAGGCTAGCGTGCACTAAGCGTTTTGTGCAGACGCACCGACTGACTCCTAAGGACCCTGGGGCAGGGAGGGCAGCACACACACGTCTAGGGTGACCGTGTGCCCTGGGGGATAAAATGGGGCAACTTGAAAAGGGTTGGTGGGGACAAACACATCCATTTAGAGAAACCGAGACAGACGTTTATAATGGGACTGTCCCAATGACGACAGGACATACAGTCACCCTAGACACATCGACCTGCAGGATCAGGGCAGAAGATGCTATTAGGATTCACAGGAAACAAATTCATAAGGTCCCGATGGGTTTAGGAGCCTAAATCCCATGAGGCACAGTAGAAATCAGGCTCCTAAATTTTGAACCACGTAGTTGTATGAGGGAGTGGACGGTGGGGAAGAGAGAAGCAGAGAGCTCCAGACACCCCAGCAGCGAAGGGGAAATCCTGGCATATTTCTGAGTGTAGGAATTAAGTTCTTGCGAAGATTTTCCCTTTCGGCGGTGGGTCTTTGTTTGGTCTTACTTTTCTTTCGTAGTTTATATCCCAGGAGAGCCGGCTGAACTGGGTTTTTTCCCCATTTAAATCAGCATTTGAGAGGAGGATAAAAAGTGACTTTAGCTTTAAGAAAGATGTTTTGCAAATTACATTCAGTTCTTTCTACTTTTTGAAAGCTTTTTTGGAAACCCTTTTTCAAGTTCGATCAAAATCAAGCTCATTTCCCTTACGAAGCTCTAGAATATCTTCCAGCCGGCTCCGGGCTCCAGCATTTGTGCTGAAGCCATGGGAAAGTGGGCACTGCGCGTGACACCCAAGGGTGTAAGTGCAATGATCCTTTGCACCAAATGAAGTGTGAAAATAAACACACCGGCAACACTTCCAGGCAGAGAGGGGAAAGCTCCCTGGAGAGCTTCGAGCCTGCTCCCTGCCCAGGCTGAAGCACTCAACCAGGTAACGTGCTGTACAAAGCATCTGTAAACAGGGCCTCTCGCAAGGGGAAGCCAACCATGGGATTAAGGGTTCAAGAGGTGACCCAGGCAGACCCAGGATTAATGAACGACAAGCAGCAAGATGGACTGCAATAATGGACGAGCCTTGGAAGCGCTGGATCAGAGCGGCTTCACCTCCCCTGTTCTCCCCACCCCACCCCACCCCGGTGCCAGCTGTCCTAGGCATTGCTGGCTTTCCAAGCTGCTTTGCTGAGCACTCGTCCCTGCTCTCTTTGCTTTGCTCCCTCTTCCTCTGGTCTGTGCTTGAGTTCAAAGAAAAAAAGACACCAAATCCAACTGGGGGAAGCTGTGAAAACCTTGGCCTTGCAGAGCCGTAGAGCGTGAGCGCGGGAAGGGAGCTCAGGAGGCCACATCTAGTCCAACCCCCCGCTCCAAGCAGGACCGGCCCCAGCTACAGCATCCCGGCCGGGGCTTTGTCTACCCGGGTCTGTGCGAGGAGGGCGAAGGGCCCCTGTTTGGTGCTTGCAGCTGCTTCTCACCGCCTGGCCCACGTGCCAGCTCCCCCTGCTCGCCGCAGCACGCTCTGCGACAGCTGGGGAGCAGGCGCACGGGTGGCTTTGCGACTCAGCCCTTCCCCGGCACTCTTAGCACGCTCCGGAGGGGCTGCAGGGGTGGTCACGGGCACGTGAGAGAGCCACAGCCACGGGGGCTGCACTTGCCAGAAATGGGGTGGAAAGGGCAGGGCACGGCAGGGTTAGGCCCTTCCCTGGCTGCTCTTCCCCGGCGCCAGCTCGAGCAGCGCTTCTCAACCGGTTCTGCCTCAAGGCACCCCCGCATCTCTTCTGAGCTGGGAAGTTCAAACGCATCCCAGAGGGGCACCCCGGGGCCGAAACGGCTGAGAACCACGGGTGCGGGCTTCAAAGGAGCTACCTCCGGGACCAGCAGCGATCTAGCCCCGGGAGCAAGAGCTCAGCCAAGACACACTTAGGGATTTTATAGCTCTCATAGATACCAGGGCTGGAGGGGACTTGGCGAGACCGTCGGTCCAGCCCCCCGGGAGTCAGCGGGGCCAGACGGCTGCAGCGTGCGTAGAGCTCCGCGCTGCCGTGGCGGGAGCGGCGCCCGAGCGAGGCAGCTGAAAGCTTGCTGGCGTCTGCATGCACGACAGGCACGGCGCTGCAACGTCCACACGCGGAGCCGGAGCCCTCGCCCTCGCCCTCGCCCGCCCTGGCAGGTCCCAGCAGTCAGCACGAACCCGGGGGGTGCCGCCCCCCCGCCAGCTGGCTCGCACCGAGACCGTGGAAAACGTTCCCACGCGTGGGTCTCCCGGGGAGCAGCTCCGGCTGGCAGCGCCGGGGGAACGCTGGCAGGAGGCCCCTCTGCACCAGGCTGGCCGCACGGCAGCTCGCCGAGCGTCTGAGAGAGACTTGGCAGCCCGGCCCGGCCCGGCCGTGGGCGGCATGAGAGGCGCTCGGAGCCACCGCAGCGATTCCCGCGCTCTCCCTTGGGATGGGCGGAAAGGCTCGGCTCCGGGCAGGGACTCTGCAGAGGGGTGGAGGAAAGGGATGCATGGGGAGAGGCACGTACAGAAAAAGCTGCTTTCAAAAGGAGCAGAGCAGCCAAGGGGAGCTTGCTTCGAAGCGCTCCAGATGGCCGTCCCGCGGCACCGCTCGACAGTGCGGCAACGAGGCACCACTTCTTCCAGTCGTGGTTATCATCAGACCGCGGCTACCCACCGCTCGGCGATGGTAAGAGGGCAGCAAGCATGGAGCAATGCCACCGGAACCAGTTCAGGGGGGTTTACCCCGAACCAGGGGGAGCGAGGCAGGGCGGAGGATAGGAAGCTGCCACCTCTGCTCTCCTTACTGCAAACCCAATAGACTTTCCCCATCCCTGTCCCCACAGTGCCTATCCTCCCCCAAGAAAAGGCCCCCAGGGGCATCTCGTGAGACTGATGCACTGCGGTTTATGAACTGGGCAAATAGAGGAACGGCACAAGAAAGGCTGGTGCGGTCACAGCCCCGAGGGCGCTCCCAGTCCGACCGACGTGAGGTCCACCCAGGCCCCCCAGCCCCGTCCGTGCAATGGAAAGGATGCACTCACCGTCTCCCAGGAACATGATGATGTTCTTGGCCACGTTTGTGTTGAGCTTCTGCAGCTTCAGGGCATTTCTCAACGTCTGCTGAGCCTGGTCCTGCCAGTATTTCGGATTCTTCTCCTTCTCTGAAAGCAGAACCAGGCAGGGCGTGGATATGAGGAGGAAAGAGGCCAGACCCCATCACAGCATCTCCCCGTGTCTGCTCTTGCCTTCCGCGTAGGGCTGGGCAAGGCTGCGGACGCGGTGGGTCCGAATCAGCACATCCGGGTCCAAGCACCGAGACCCAGCCATGGGGTATCATGGGGAGACAGTAAACTATCTATAACGTTGTTGCTTTTTGTCTGATTTTGGATGCAATTTTCAGGGGTGGTAGACTGCAGAGGGGATGAATCCTGCCAATTTTCAAGAAGATGGGTGCCGGGGTTTGGGAGGAACAGCACCCCAAATCCTTGAAAGCAAAACTCCTGTCACATCTATGTGTTACACCACAGAGGGGTGAAAACTGCAGGGCTGGTAGCTCTTAGTGAGGCCACGAAGCCTGCCACGTTTCAAGAAGATGGGTGCAGGGGTTTGGGGGGAAGTGCCCCTCGAGCTGTGGAAGAGCAAGACTGGTGCCGGGGTGCTGCAGGGCGGACAGGGGAGACACTGCTGCTGCTGCTGCGCTCCGGGCTACCATCCATCAGTCCTGATCCACCTGGGGCCCAGCTCCACACACAGCACCCAGCTACTGCATAACGACTTAACGAGCAGCAATTAGCACCTGCCAAACCCCGCTAAGGAGAGGCAAGACTCAATACAGACAAGCACCTGCCCCAGGAGGGACTCAGTCTCGGCAGGAGTTTTGTCCCCAGACCCCCTGCACCCCTGTCCCCCTCAGCAGGGGCCACCACCCCTGCAGCTGTCGCCCCGCTGCGCCTTAGCGCACGCGGTGTCACCCGTGGCACGAGTTTGCGTGTCCGCAGCTTGAGGGGCAGTTCCCCCCGAAGCCCTGCACCGTTCTTCCGGACACCTGGCAGGTTTCACGCTCTCAGCAGAGGCTGCCGTCCCTGCAAGCTTCACCCAAATTGGGCTAAAAAACAACAAAGTTCTAGATCTTCCATTCGTTCCCCATTACACCCTACGGCCAGATCGTGGAGGCAGCTCTGAAGCTACGGCCGGATCGAGGTGGAAACCTGGTCCAGAGCTGCAGATCGGATCGCTGCGGACTCGCACGCCTGCTCCTGGGCACGGTGGGAGCGGAGGAGTCCTTGGAAGGACTGCTGGGGACGTGTGTCCGATTCAAGGCCAGCGGTCTGATTTCCAGAGGGGCTGAGTGCCTGCAGCTCCTCAACACCGGGAGTGGCAGCACTCAGCCCCTCTGGAAAGGGGGAAGAATCCGTTTCCTTGGTGCCCAAAAGGAGCGACCCAAGTCCCTCCGGACGGCAGGTCAGCAGGGGAGCCGGGAACAGGAGCTGGGACTCATGACTCCCCGCCACCCTTCAGCAGAAGTAGCCAGGCCACGAAAAGATGCAAGGGAGGCGAGGCCGCGGCGGCAAGCGCATTCAGGACATGCCTTTGGGGGCGCCTGCAGGAGCCAGAAATGTCCCCGGGGGCTTGGCCACGCTCCAGGGCTCGGGGCGTTGTGTAGGCAGCATGGGGAGTGCCACGGACGACCGGGCAGGGCACGGTCCTGAAGCCGAGTCCAAGCCTTTTGCTCTCTGGTTAACCCGGCCTGGGCAGGAGAGGAGGGGAAGCCCTTTGTGGCTCGAGCCCCGCTGATGGACGGGGAGGAACAATGGGCTGAGAAGGAAGTTCCTGCCGCGTGGCTTGTCCCTTAGCAACGGCACGCAGGTGCGGCGCGGCGTGGCCCGCCGGGATCCCCAGCGCCCGTTCGGGCTAGCTCAGCGTCGCTAACTCCTGCGATCCGAGCGCACGTCCAGCTTTGGCACGCGTCGCAGGCAGCCTCCGCTGCCCGAATCCGGCTGCTGCAGGAGCCTTGTCCAGGGAAACCTGGCTTTCTCCCGTCATCTCCAGCCCTCTTGGCTGCAGAGAAAAGCCTCGAAACCCGACACCGGCAGGACCGGAAAAGGCAAATAAACAGAGCAGCACCCCGCTTTGTTGCTACGCCTTGCGATTTTGGGGGCCAGGCTCACGCTTCTCCTTTTTTTGCCGGCTGGGGGGGCCGAGTGTCGGGCACGGTAGTGCTCCGGCCGGTTTCTAGCAGCTTCTCAAACACAGTGGACACCACGACGGTGCTCACAGACTGCTTGGAGGGATGCGCCCCTGTCCCCGCACACTGCAGTTTCATTCACCGCGGGGTCACGCAGGGCAGGGAGGACTCTGGAAGACAATGGAGCAGGGGTGGAGGGAAGATGCCTCCGGACTCGCACTGCATGTAGATAATCCCCCGGGCAGGAAGGCAGACAATGAGGAGAAGCGTCCAGCCAGAGCGACCAGTTTGGCCGACGCAGCAAAATTGCGGGTTTCCAGCCTTTTTCCCCTGCTCTCGCTCCCTTCCCTCGCCCATCGCGCCATGCTGCAAAGCAGGAAGCGCTTATCGCTGCTGGCTCTGCAACGGGTTTTTGCTGGAGAAAAATCAAAGCTCAGAAGTCCAAGGAGAGGGAAAGGCTGACTATCCCCCCAGCCATGGCCTGGGACATCCTTTGGCTCGCTAGTGGCGGACCCCACTGGACCAGGAAATGACACCCGGACCCGCTGCGTCCCAAGGGAGCGCGTTAACCCCAGGCCAGTGATTAACCTGAAACAGTGTTTGCTGTCGGTGTGACTGTACATTGTATAACTAATTAAAAGACCATTAAAGTAGAAACTTGGACCTTGGTCTCCCATGAGAGTGTCACAACCACTGGCCCGTAGAGTCCACTTCTCTTTCACCCTACGAACGTTTCCCGGCCCCGACGGGCCCCAGGCTAGCCACTAGCCAACCGGCCACCTTAAAGGTTATTTTAGGGCTGATATTTTAGGTTATTATTAAAGGTTATTTTAACGTCAGCCTGTTAAAAGACCCCGAAGGGCCTTTTTCTCTTGCCCTGGCAGTGCGGTGTGAGTACGGCTGGGGCGAGCCCAAGTGTCACACCGCTGGTTACACACCGGTTGTGTGCTCGTTGCGTGGCAGAGGAGCCACAGCTCAGGACCCTTCAGCAGCAGACGCTGCTGCGTTTGAGAGTGACACGAATCCTCTCCAGTGGACGAGCTTTGCGCTTCTTATTTAAATTACCAGTGCGTTCGTGCAGGAAAGACCAGATCAAAAGCAAAGCTTTGTGGCTGACTCCCGGCTATTCCTGCCAAGCAAGCACGCCCGCGAGGATCCACCCACCTGGGAAAAGGGACCCAAGGCAAAGTTCAATCAGAAGGACGAGGAGAAGGGCCTTCATGGTGCCGCAAGCGTTGCTGAAGATGACACCCCGGAGCTGTCGGCTCTGCAAGTACCGCGGACCAGTCCGCTCCCGTGTCCTGGCCCCTGTGGGATAGAAACACAGAGCACGTCACACCGCTGCACTAGGACGGCAGCACATCTCCACGGCCTTCCCCGCGCTTGTCCGGAGCCCCCCACATAGAGCAGCTCTCAGGGGGCAAGGGAAACCTGTAGCTGCCTGCACCGAGCCGCTCTGCATCCGACCTCCCTCCCGAGCCCAGGACATTATTGCTCATCCCAGGGGAGAAGCAGGGACTGATTAAGAGTGAGGTGTAAGGAAGTGTGTCATTTAGATAAACCAGGGCTGTAATGAGTGAGCCATCAAGGAGCATCACTGTACGAATGGAGCTATCTAGGACACAATGCAAGACAGAGGACCCGACATTAGCCATTAACACCCTCCGGAGGAGAGCTGCCAAGTAGGGCGGGCAGCAGGAGGGCACCTGGAAGCAGTGAGCTGAGGTGCCAGGATGGGCTGCCCGGTGCAGAGGGAGGTGAAATCCAGGGCGGTTCAGGGCCGAGGGAAGCGATGCTGGACCACGCGTGCCGGCAAGGCGGAAGACCCTGACATCCAGTATTCCAGCTGCTCCGTTTGGGGAAAGCACTTTTCCATCTCAGCTCAACGCAGTGGCGGGCTGGGCAGGTCTCCAAACAGAGAGCAAGCTACGTGGAAACACTGCAGGCAGACAGCGCAGGGCTGAAAGCAGAGCCCCAACCTTAGCATGACACGCAGGCGGGGTGCAGTGGCGATAGCACCCCTGGCCCAGCTGTTTCAGGCAGGCGCACACCTGGAGTAGGTAGCAGGGGCAAGATCAGGGTTAGGGGTAGGGTTAACAAAACGAGCGACAGTCGTTTCAGCTGCACCCTAACAGCTCTTCTGCTATAACCAGCTTCTTGGGGTCTTGCAAGCTATAGCTAGGAGGGAGCCTAGCTGTGATGCCTGAGTTTGCCCTACCTATTTTCATTTGAACCCATGGCGGTATCGACGTGGCTGCAGAATCAGAAGCAGCGTAGCCACACTAGCACCGCACTCCACCCTATTAAAAAGGATGCTGAAAGCTGAGGAAGGTCCAGAAGCAGGTGGCAAAGGGGATAAAGCATCCAGAAGAGGAAAAGCCCAAGGAAGAGGGCACGTTTCTTGAAAGGCTAAAAAAAGATCACCACAGAAGGCAAGGCACGTGGCAATGGGCTGGCACGGCAGCAAGCAGATTTAAATCAAATCGCAGGGAAAAAGCATCCTACCCATGTGAGCAGGACGTGGAACAACCCAGCCAGAAGAGCAACCTCCTGCACCGGAGGCTAAGACGAGGCTGGCAAGGCCTCTGTTTGGGATGCTCCGGCTAAGACGGGCTTAGATGGCCTTTGATGTCCCTGCTATCCGGGTTCCAGCTCCTGTATGAGACCCCCCATCCCAGGGCGAGCCTCTTATTCCAGTATCACTTCAGCCACGTTAACTCTGCTGGCCGAACAAACCTGGCACAACCTTTGTTTTTAGACCAAGCCCCAGCAAAGGAAAACGACTAACTGCATGAGAAAGAGAGAGCCGGCGCCCACCCCAGCTGCTGGCAAACACTCAGAGGAACCAGAAGAAGAAAATCAAGTCAAATCAATACTTCCTCTCCGATCCCTCCCCAGCGCGGCCAGGCGTGGGATCACGGTCATTAATGCAAGGAGAGGAAGGGGGTGACATTTCCAATTCACGTGGCGCTGGGCAGATGGACAGCACGCGCCAACGTGACTGGAATTCAGCAGCTGGGTGCAGCCCTCGAAACCTGCCGTCCGTGCCGCGCCTTTCCCAGGGGAAGGCTGATGGAGGCTTGCTCGTCCCCTTGGAAAAGGAGGCTCAGACACCCCGTGGCATTTTGCTCACAGACTTAGCACGGCACGGGCAGGGGTCTCGCTGGCGCCGTTCGGCACCGTGCGATCCAGCCCAGGCAGCTCTGCTCCTCTCGCTGCCTGCACACGAGGGCTGTAGCACCCCCTCCTCCCCTTTCTCCCACACTTCAGGGGGAAACCTCTAAGACAAGTCCCCCGGGCCCCGCATGAGCCCTCCTGGCATCTCCTCCTTCTTGTGCAGCTGCTGGACTGGTGTGTCCCTCGTCACCCCTGCGGGCACACCCGCAGAAAGGAGAACTTGGGGCTTTGAGGATTTCCTCCCCGGGAACCGCGCTGTCCCGAGGCCAGGGTGCTTGGGAAATTGTACCAGAGCTGCCCGCTCACTTCAAAGCAACAGGAAACCATCTGGCAATCGCAGGGGCACGTCTCCTCCCGACCCCCGCAGACCCCCATTTCCTCCTGCAATGCCTCACGTGCACTCCAGCCCTCGTTGGCCACAGCTCCCTCGTCTTACAGAAACAGGAAGCCATTTAGTCAGCCCAGCACGACGGCTCACGACCTTGGCTCTGCATTTGGGGCTGGATGCTAACCGCTTCCAGCGCGGTGGCGCACACCACGAGAGTGCAAGGTCCCCAGCTGACCCCGCACTCGCTGCCCGCTGCTTCTGCGCCTCCTCCTTGCCCTGGCTTATCAAGCCCTGAGGCTTATGGGGGCCGGTGTCAGCTCAGGGGAGTGGAAACCCACCCAAGGGCGCAGGAGAGGCGTGGAGGAAGGTGGCTTCCAAGACGGACAACCGCGACCCTCCAAACCCAATGCAGCCAGGAGGGTTTTCCATGGGACTCAGCATCGCTGGGAGAAGGGGGCCTGGATTGGAATAAGAGGATCAAGACTTAGGAGCATCGTTGAGGGAGCCCTGGGTGCGCTGGTGCCCTGTAGGAGCCAGGGAGGGGGGAGATGAGGCTGGATCTGAAAACCAGCCAGCAGCACTGGGGCCACGTAACAGCTTGCAGCCATCGCAAAGGAGGCGGGCGGGCATCCTCTGCACCCGCTTTGGACCAGCGGCCTGGTGCCCGGCCTCAGGGCTACCCCTGGGCCCGGCGGCAGGGAGACAAGTCTCAGAGACGAAGCCTGCGGGGGCACGCCAGATCAGGGCCCGTTGAGCCACCGGCTCCACCCGCCTCCGGTTGTAGAAGTTAATGCTGCCTTCCCATTGATTTCTTAATGCATTTGTTGCTGCGGTGTCTGGCCTCGTCTCCAGCGGACGGCGCCCGGAGGACAGCCCGGCGTCCTGCGCTGCCCCCGGGGCAGCAGACACAGCCCCCGCCCCGGCCCACGCAGGGCAGGGAGATGCGGCCGGCAGTAACTAGGGGGAGCGATGCAGCCGGGGCCCCCGCAGCGGAGGACGCCCGGTGCCAGACAGCAGTGACCGCTGAAGCTGGATCAGGCCCACGTGCCAGGACTGACCCCGCAGCCAGGCCGTCGCAGCAGGGAGAGTCGGGAATGCAAAGGAGCAAGCCGCGTCTCCCCGGACCAAAGGGGCCGAATCCGGCCGCAGCTCTGCCAGCGCAAGGCAAAGAGGCCTGACCTAACTGGCATTGCACCAGGGGAAGTGAGAGGCGTGGGGTCAGAATACCGCAAGGAGCTCGAGCTCCAGCTGAGGCTCCCAGGGTTTGCTAGGGTGGCGGTTCTCTGCCTTGCAACCCAGTGCAAACCTCCCCTGCATCTTCCTTGCCAAATTTGGGTAGAAGCTTTGCATGCGCTGCCCCGTCGGGCCCCTGGGCCATCTGCAGAAGGTGTTTTTACACTCTGCAGCTGACACCTGCCCCATAACCACCCCCCTTCCCCTCCAGCCAGCTTCTCAGGACTGGGGGGCATGGCTGAGCTGCCTCTCCCATCACCTCCAGCCCCATCCCTTCCAGCTCTTTGCAGCACTGCACCATTCCCTGAGGATCCTCCTGCCCAGGGGACAGCCCGCGGTGCTATCCTGTGGTCAGAGCCAGCCCGAGGAGTCGAGTCGTCCTGCCTTTGAGGGTCAGGACTGTGCACCGTGCCCAGGAGCTTGATGCAGGGGAGCAACACAGGCTGCAAGAGACTCCTGGATCATGTTGCAGGGTTTTGTTGATGGGGGAGAAGCTGTCCCTTCACTCTTGTGTCGCCGATAGCAGCGGATTTATGATCTGGCTGCAGCTTCCTTTCCTAAACGGCTCCCACCGAGGCACTGGATGGGGTCTCGGGGGATGCACCGGCCACTGGTCCTCCCCCTGCACCAAACACAGCAGAGACCAGACAGCGCTGCTGTGCCACCGACCCAGGAGCACTCCAGGGGCTGGCAGAGATAGCTGGCTCTCTCCTCTCCCCCAGCCGCCCCCTGACAGGCCTGGGCCCCGGGGGCATTCCCCAGGACAATGGGACCCCCCTCCCCGTGCATGCTGGGCTCCTGGCAGACTCCTGTGACTCACGGCAGGGCAAGTAGGGACACACACGCATTGCCACCGCTCCTCCTTGCAAGGCTCTTGGGCGCCCAGGCTGCCTGCCAAGCTGCCCACAAGCCTTCTCCCCGCTCATCCCCGCGGTGGGGTCGCCCAGGACACAGAGGGCATCACAGCCCGGCGTCCGCACACAGCGACCGGGGCCAGGAATCACCCCAAGACAAAACCACTGAGGTCTTCTGAGGACCAGCAGCGGGAGGCTGGTGTCTGCGGGCTTGTCTCGGCCGCCGTGCCCGCTCACGCTGGAACCCGATTCCTGTCCACACCCCCAAGAACACCACCAGCTCGTGCCACCTGGCGCTTTACTCTGGGGCTGGCCCAGCCAAAACGCAGCTCAACCTCATGTCCTGTGGCTGCCGGAGCAGTCCGAGAAGAAACACAGTTCGTCCGTCCGCTGCTAATCCAGGCGCTCAGGGCTGCTAATGCCGTCTCGGCGCGGAGGGGTGTCCCTCCCCGATGGGCTCAGCTGGAGTTTGCTGCCCGCTGCCGACGAGCCCACTTCTCCCCCCTGCTCGCGTACTAAAGGGTTCCCCTTCCAGACCCTCAGCCGGGGGGAGGCGAGCGGAGAAGGGGGGGGGACTTGTCCAGTTTAGACCCTACCCCACAAACTTTGCAGCATGCTTCTGCAGCCCTCGCCCCCCAAAACAGCCACGCAGCGGAGGGGTAGACCTCACGGGCAAGAAAAGGATCTGATGGCATCGGTGACGCACGTGGAGCGACTCCCTGGAAAACTCTGATCCCGTCCCCGGGCATCCCGGAGAGCTGGCTCGGAGGCAGCTGAGGAGGTGCTCGCTCTCAGAGCAAGTGGCGGTGGTGGGAAGCTGCCTGCGGCTGGATGGGGGAGAGGGGCAGGTGGTGGGGGGAAGCCTCTCGCCCTGCGTGCAAGGCGTCCTGGACCGGGGTCACCAAGCTGGCAGAGCCTGGGGGCCGCCCAGCAAACCCACGGAGCGAGGAGATCCCTACCTGCTCGACGCCCCTTCGCAGCCTGGTGAAGGGCACCCCCTTGCACGCCAACTTCCCGGCCCCCCAGCTCCCTGCTGCTGCGCGCCGCTCCCGAGCCTGCATGCAATGGCTGGGGGCATCCCTGCCCGGCCTTTTAAAGGCGGCCTGGCCCCGGGAAAGGCCCCTCGCTTTTCTCCTCCTCTCCCCACACCCCCGCCTCGAGAAGGGAGTTCCGAGTTCAAGGCCAAGGCTGGGTGCCGGGGCCCCCTGCCGGGCCGGGCCGGGAAGGCACCGAGGGGGCAGGCCTGCAGCTTGCAGAAAGGACCAGATGCCCCCCGGCCCCCTGGCACCGACCCCACGCACACGCACACGCACACCCGGCTTGTGCCAGAGCAGCCGGCACGGCTCCGCGCCCCGCAGCACCACGGGGCCGCAGAAACAGACGACCCCAAGGACCAGGTGCCCGCTGTGCCCACGTCCCAGCTGATGCCCTGTATTGCCGCTGCCAATTAATTGCCTGATACTGCAGCACAGGTGTTTCCAGATGCGGGGAGGGGGGCGTCTACGTGCTACTGGCTTGTCTGCACGAGGTGACGTCCCGCAAAGCGAGGGGCATCGACACGGAAGTGCCCATGTCGCGTCCTCAGTGCAATGAGTCCAAGCAGGTGGCTGCTGCCGCACTCACGGCTTGCTGGGATGGTAAGAGCTGAAGTCTCCAAGCTTTCGCGGCCAGGGAGCAAACTGGAACCATCTGCTTTCTCGTCCATCTTTCCACTCGCTTCTCCTTGGGGGTAAAAGCCTCCAAGGACTGCGGCAGTTCAGCCCGTTGCGCGGGGCGAGAACCCACAACCCTGGCACCGTGTCCTTTCCCCACGCGTGGAAACAACCGCTCATGCTTTGCAAAATCAAAAATAGTTGCAGAATACGTGGTGCAGCCAGAGCCTTGAGCTGGGGTGTTTTGGCACATTGGTGGTCACCGCCAAGGCAGGGGCAGCCCTGAATTAACCTGGCATTTCCTGAATGAGGGGTTGACCCACAATGCTGATTTACTAAGAAGAGGCTGCGGTCGCTGCTGGGAATGCGATTTGCACCGACACAATGGTGGGCTGTACGGTAGGTAGCGTGGGCACCGTGGCAGCACTGTCCTCTGCACAGACTAGTCACCCAGGGCCATCCCTGCTGCCCCCGCACGAACCCCCCAGACCTATGTCCCATGCCAAAATTGCAGAGCAGGGCACACAGGTCTCACAGGAAGCCCCACACGTGACGGAGACCCGGGGCCTCGCGGGTTTGTGCGCGCTCTGAGAGAGCCCTTGTTGGCGCGAGTGGGCATGTCTTTGGCAGAGCACTGCTTGCTTTGTTCGCCAGCCCGTGGGAGCTGCCCTTCCTAGCAAGTCTGCGTCCTCTGACACAGGTTGGAGATTATTGGCAAAAGGTATTGAGAAGTCCTGCGGTTTAAAGAAGAGCCTTTGAGCTGTCCATTGCCTTGGGGGAGGAGAGGGATGAGCAGATGTACACGGTGTGACTGCACGGATGAACGGAGAAGGAGAAGGAGGTGACCTAGCATCTCTTCCCGGCTCTGGCCCCAACCCCCGGCATGACCTCAGGCAAGTCATTCCTCCCTTCTGGGCCTCAGTTTCCCCCTGTAACCCGAGGAAGGTATTGCCCTGCTTCATAAAGGGCCATGGGGCCGTCACATACAAAGCATTACAGCCTCTTGCTCTGGCCTGTGCCTTGCCACGCACCACCGAGGCCCAGCCCAGGACCCACCAGCAGTAGAGTGAGGCCAAATAGGTTCGGTCCTTCATTTCAGCACGGGAATACAGCTGGTTTTTCTGGTCCGGTTCTTTAGTATTCAATCCATCCCATTAGAAATGCTACAAAATCCCACAGAGCGCCTGTCATTTGACTTCAGAGGCAGAGTTGCCTTTCTGCTTGATCCCAGACAGGTTTTTCTTTCCGAGTCAGCCACCAACCGCCCTGGGAGAAAAAAAAGAAGCCATGTTTCACACCGTCCCTCCAACCACAATACAAAGAATTAATCAAGGATTCGTATGTAGGGGAAAGTGTTAATAATACGTTTAGCAGACGCTGCTGGACGAGCCAGAGGCCTGGGGAATATCTGGTGACAAGCACGACTTCTTGGTCTGTGCTTCTGGGTTTGCCTTAGCCAGCTCTTCCTAGGGTGCTCGATCTGTGCATCCTTCCCCAGCCGCCGCCACGCACGGTTAGCTGCTGGGAAACGCGTAGGTTGAGGCCAGGGAGGACCTGGACCTCCACTCCGTGGGCCGCTGGGATATGCGTTTCAGGGGCCTTTAGGACTCAGGTAAAACGCCTCTGTCGGCTTTAAGGCTGCGAAGTGCCTGGCAGCACGCTTGTGTAAGGGTGAGAGCAGCACTTGTTGTTCCCAACGGAGCAACCCATAGATAACGGTGGTATTTGGAGTGGGAGTCTCTTACGCGCGCAGCCACATCACCTGCCTTTCAGAGGCAGCCAAAATGCAAGACCTTGATGAGTTCAGAGCAGCAGGTAGAGGAGTCTGAGTGGTTTGGCTAACTCTGAGCTGGCAAAACGGGCCAAGCAAAGAGCTTTCTCTTCTCTGGCTGCTCAGCGGGGCGTGTGAGAAGCAAGGCTGGAGCGGAGATGCAGGCAGCAAGGAGGTTGAAATCTGCTTTCCTGCGGGGCCTCCTGCGAGGGAGGCTTGGGGGTCAGAGCACAGGCCTAAGGGGCAGGAATTTGAGGTCTAGTCCATGACTGGGATAGATATCAATTCACACCCCACTACTGCAACTCAGTCCCCCCATCCGTAAAACGGAAACAAAGACACTTGCCAGCTTCACGGGGGCAAGCCCCAAAGTGCTCGGAGAGTCTCAGCTAGAGCGGATGACCCTGCCCCCAAAAAGGGGCACGCTTCTGTGGGGCGTTTCTACAGGGCCAGAAATACTCGCATAAAAGACGAACGTGCTTTTTCCTTTAAAATGCCTTCTGCCACAAGTCCCGTTGGCTTCTCAAGCAACCTTATTGCTCAGAAGCCTCTCCTTTTTTTGCCGTAGTAGGCTTTCCATGGAATACCCCCCCAGTATCACTCGCTCGAAGTCAAAGCGTGCCTTTAATAGTGTTCAATGGTCCTTTCGGTGGCATCCTCGTTAGCTGTATGACAGCAGCACCTAGAGGCCCCGTCGGGTTAGGCACGGCAATGGCTCTGCAGTGCGAGCGTTAGTGCCGACACGTGGAAGGGGGCTTCGTCGGTCTAGCTTAGCCGAGCGAGGAACGGGTTGAACTGAAGCCAATTTTGGATCAAAACTAAATAGGCTGCTCTTTAACCGGAGCTGAGTCCACACAAGGTTTTGCACCGGTTTAACTTAACTCCGTATCAACAAATTCGGCTAAACCAGTGCAAGAAGCAGCCGGAGCATCGATCAGGGGAGGGGAAGGTGCCTCCCGGGTCATCCAAGCCAGGCCGATGCATTCGCAAGCAGCTGTGTTTAAGCAAAGGGTGGGGGAAAGACGGGAAAAGACTCCGGGGCAAAAATAGCGCCGTGATCTCCTGGGTGCCAGGCTAGTGCCCAAGCCCCGCGCCACCCCGGGAGGATCCTGAATAGCGTCCTAGGCGCAAAGCTGAGGAGGTCTTGGCAAGCTGGGCAAAACAGCGCCCCTGCAAATGGAAGGCGTCGTACGGGCGAGCGATTTAAGGTATTGTTGAGCGAGTATGCCTTCCAGTGGGCTCATTATATACAGATAAATATACACTTGCATCTTCAGGTCTGGGCAAAGATTTTCAAGCTCAGTGATTTCTGAAGCCGCAAAAAAAAACAACAGCGGCCACCACGTGCAGACTTCTGGGGAGGAGCAAGTGTGCCTCTCCCGAGCTTTCCACGGGGGGCATGGGGAGGGCCCCCCACCCCCAGCCCAACACCCCCCGCCCAGAGGGGAGGCCAGCTGGGTGTGCAGCCCTCTGTGTGACATCCCTCCGCGGACCGGGGGGGTACACAGTTAGAAAGAGAGCATCTCGGCCTCATCTTTAGGACTTAAAAAATTCATGCGAATACACTCGCAGTGCATCCAACCGTATGCTTTCTTCCACCCCCAAATTGCAGCGACGTGGGGACATGGAGACCACGGCAAGGGACACTGGCACTACGATGATGCGTTATTCCCTCCCCTGCCAGGCGCACCCTCTCCGCAGCTGGGAAAAGCAGACTCTCCCCTCACCAGGCCATTTTCACCTGTGCCCAAAGGGAGGACCACGGGGGCAGGAGAGAAGAGACGGCCGACAGCAAACCCTGCATCAACCAGGGGATTTTTTGCATCTAAAAAAGATCTTTCCACGGGGCTGCGGGGGCCACCCTCCTGCAGTTTCCACAAAGGAGCACGGGGACCTGCGGGGAGGCGAGGAAGGGTATCTCTAGGGGCAACGTGGGGCATGCAGAAGGATGTCACTCGGCTAAAATCTGGACTCCAGGTGGGTAGGCGGTCGCCCCAAGGAAACCTGAGTCTCCAGAAAGAGACGAGTACGGAGCAGGCAAGGAAATGGGCTGGTCGGTAGGAGCCCGAGGGTGGGAGAATGGCAGTGACAAGAGGAGGTCCCTTGCTGTTAGCACAGCGCAGGGACCCTGCCGCGTGCCCAGCTCGAGGGACCGGCACGTGCCTCGCAAGGACGGCCGGGCTGCCGGAGGCCAGAGATCAGCCCGAACCGGGCTGCAGGGATCTGGAGGACCACGGAAACGCTGGCCGAGAGAAGCAGGCCGTCGCTGCCGGGCCGCTGTACAAATCACGGGCCCGGAAGAAGGCTGCCTGGCAGGGGCTGCACGGCAGCACACCAGTTCGGGAGGCAGGGAGCCGAGACATCAGGTGGAAGCCGCGCCGGGCAGCGAGCGGAAGCCGCCCAAGAAAAAGCAGCGCAGGCGTGGGACCACGGATGTGCCGAGCTGGCAGGTGAAACGGGGGGGCTGGCATATAGGAAGGGAAGCCACGTGCCCGTGGGGCGGGAGCCACGGGGCAGCCTGCACGTGGCACGGGGCGCTTGCCCGACTTGGGAGGGACCGGGGGGCACGGGAAGAGGAGAGACAGCGGCCCTGGGAGCGGCTGCCTGCGCAGACCCCAGCCCCTAAGCTGAGGGCGTGGGGCCGGAGCCCTCCTGCATCAGGGCGCCCCGGAGGGTTTGGGGCGCGGGGGTGTCTGCCGTGGCCGGGGAGGCACAGCCCGAGTCCCGGCAGGCGTGTGGGTCTGCTCCCCGGCGGCAGCGAGGGCTGCGGTTCACCCCCTGCGATCCTAACAAGGGCAGCGTCGCGTGCGGCCGACCGCTAAGATGCATCCTATTGCCAGACTGGGACAAGAGCCCAGTTCAGTGCCCTCTTAGCAATACCCACTGGCACGAAACGGGCCAGCCACGGCGTCCAGGGGAGCCCCTATGGGGGCGGGGGCTGCAGGAGGGGGTCCGTCTCTCGCTGCCCACGCGGCGACCGTGCCCAGCGCCGTCCCAGCGCCGCACCGCTATGCCGCCAGCCGTGCTCGCTGGCCTGAAAGGAGGCTGGAAAGCCCCTGGGGGGGTTTCAAGCCGTGGTGCAAAGTGGGCTCAGAAGCTCTTCCCGTCACACATGTCATGGGGCCCATCAATATCTCATCCGGCGGAGAACGGGCAAGGACAGGAGCCGGCAGGCAGAGACGTAAGGGGAGGAAGGGGATAACCGGCAAGCAGGGAGGTGACTCCAATGGGAGGTGGAGGAGTGGGAGGGATGGGGCTTGTAAGAAGGGGGCAGCGGGCGAGGATATACGTGGTGCCCATCACAGGCAGGTCTCAAATGACCGGGGACCGGCCGCACCACTGGCGGAGAATGGCACCTCGGCTTCAGCGGCAATAGCAGGGCATCTGGGGTGCAACCAGGACATGGGCAGTCGGGGACTGACCCCCAAGGATCAAAAACCAACCAGCTCAGGGACGCAAAGTCCCGGGGGGCGAGGAGCCGGGGTCAGGAGGCGGTCCCCGCGACCGAGCCACAAGCCGGGGGTGTCAGGAGCGGGATGCAGGGATGGAGACCAGCGTCACTAGCCAAGGCACCCGGCGCCGAAGCCAAGCCTTGGCCCCACCAGAAGGCAGGGCTGGACGGGTGTAAGGGCCAGCGGGTCAGTCCGGAGCGGGCACTCGCACCTGGGAAGGCTGCAGGAGGGCGGTGGACAGGACCGGGGGGAGAGGAGCCATTTCACAGACCCAGCTCGAAACGCAGCCCCCTCTCCGCCTGCAAGATGGTCGGTACCTAGCGGCCGGTCTGCGTTCGGGCCAGATTTCCAAGGGCTCCGGCAGCATTACCGCGTCCCGACATCAGGGGGTCCTGGGAGCATCTGTTTCCAGTTACGAAAAAGAGAAAAGAAAAGAAGAGGAAGTTTCCAGCTGTCCTGATTGCAAAGGAAATGTAGATGTTTCTCCCCTGAATGCAGCGTATTTCGTTATCGGCCAAGCTTCGTACACTCCCTGAAAGCATTTAGCTCCCAACCCAGTTTGGATTAAATTCAGATTTCACTTCAAACACGCTCGTTTCAAATTCAGAAGAACCCCATCATTTTAACTACCATTTCCAAATACCACTTAAATTAACCTCTTTTTTTTGACAGAACGCGTTGTTCTCGCCCCTCCCCAGGTGTAGCTCGCTCCGGCCGGCCGGGCTGCGAAGGGGGAGGCGAGGCAGACGCGGCTGTGCCGGCATAACTGAAGATACAGGAATGTTTTTACTGGCCCAGCTACGCCGATTCGACGTCACCGCAGCACTTATGCCGCTTGTCCTGGCAAGCACTTGTGGGTTTGATAAGACCTTGGCCAGGCAGCAGACACATGCCTGGCCCCAGGCTTTTCCGAGTTCGCTGGAAAATGAGGTTAGTTTGTTTTGCTAGAAAAATGTGCCAAGCTTTTGTCCCAAATATTAAAAACATCAAACCCAAAACATTTTGGCAAAAAACCTGGGGCCTGCTGAAGATTAAATACTTCTGGATGGATTTTCTCAGGGAAAAGCAGGCATTTTTCACTTTCCACACCAAAGTCCATGTCCTTGAAAACCCAGTTTCCCTCGGAGAGTGTTTCATCAGAGCTTCTTATCAGCCAGCCCAGAGCTTTTCCACGAGCTGCCCCGGACGTTCATCCGCAGCCTAAGGACGGACCGGCGTTGCAAAAGCCGTGCGCCGTTCACCCTCGCTGCCCTCATGCGAGCGCGTCCTGGTGCCGCAGCTCGGCGCCGCGCGGACTATTTGCTGAAATCTGTTAGTAGTTAGGCGCTTTTTCCCTTTTTTACAGGGCATGAAAGGGGCCCATTTCTATGGCTTTTCCCACAAAATGTTTAGTGCGAAGTCGAGGGGAAAGCATTTGTTTAAATCATTAACAGCTTTTGCTTTTTTTTCTCCCCTTCCAAAAAAATAGTTTGCATTTTCTTACAAAACATTGTGTTTCCTGCAACCAAAACCTGTCAGTGTTTTCTTTTCAAACCACTTTATTAATTTCAGACAAAGTGCGAAGCCCCAGAGACGTCATGGCCTCAGCACCCCTGGCTGCGTCCTGGTGCCTCGGGAGAGCTACGGGGCTGGACTGGGAGCAGGGCGGAGGGCGGCCGGGGCAGGATCAGGCCCTGAGCAGCACCTTCCATAGGTGAGCTCTCCGCCTTGCGCCTTGGCCGCGGCAGGACAAAGCCTCCCGAGCCAGGAGATGGCTGTTTTTCCCCTGGCAGCAAATCCGTCCATGTCCAGATGTGGTTCAAGTGTGGAACTCATTGTTCCTTAGAAGTCCCCTGTCGTGCACCAGGGCTGCCTTCTTCCGAAGCGTCCAGCACAGAGGCCACCGCGGGAGGACGGGGACCAGGGCGCTAACTCGCTGCTCGGACGCACACTCCACCGGCAGACTCTCGCGAGGCCTAAAGAAGGGGGTTTGTGCCCAAAAGCTGGCAAAGAACAATGTTTCTAATGATTTCGTTGGTCTAATAAAGGACATCACATTTACCCAAAGCATCTGGTCTGCTTGTGTCCTTAGACCAACACCCCTAACTCCCTGCTCACGGCCCCACGGGGCAGGGGACGGGGCGCCAGGCCGGCGGGGCAGTCCCCTGGCCAGCTGCAGCAGGGCTCCAGGGGTGGGCATTGGCAATGCCCCCGGTGACCCGGCGTGTGTGGTCGGGGCAGGCCGGGGTACCCTCTTTCTGCTCCGGCTTTCCCGCTCCCACCATCGCAGCCATGGGAAATCCTGGTTTTCCATCAGCAGGTGGCACTGCCGGCTAGAAAATCTCCCCCGCCACCTCCCTCCCGCATGCATCCCAGCGCGGGGGCAGAGCTGGGCGAGGGGTCAGGAAGGAGCTGGTCCTGCTGGGGACAGAGGCCCCTCCTGCGGCACCCATGCACGAGGAGGAAGACCTCCTGAGCGGCGCTCGCCCTGGGCGAGGGTCGCCGGCACCCCGAGGGCCCCGGGCTTGCAGCACCGACCGCGAGAGGGGCCCAGCCCAGGTCCAAGGGCTGCGGGGAACTGCCCAATGCCAGACCTGTGGCGGGGGAGATTTCAACAGCCTCCGGGTAAGGAGGGGCCTAAAACCAGCGTCTCCGGCTTCAGGCGAGGGCTCTGCCCACTAGGCTGCTGCGTGCGGAGCCGGCGTCCGCACTGCACAAGTTACAGACTCGCAGGCGGTGTGGAAGTGCCAAAAATCCCATTTATGCGGCCAGCGAATGCCATGTATGGGCATAAAAGGGCATTCCGAGCTAACCATCATGTGTGAGCCCAGGCCGGCTGAGTAGGGGTTATTTAATTAACATGACTTGGGACTTTGACCGCCCAGATTCACTGCCACATCACCCATCTCACCATGTACACGCTAATTAATGAAGCCCCATGAAATGCCGCGAAGCACTTGCGTATCCCCGCGCTTTCTTTTGCCGACGGGGGAACCGAGGCACAGAGCAGAGGCTCGCCCAAAGTCTCCCCGGGGGTCAGGAGCAAGCTGGGAGCACAACCCGGGCGCCCTGGTGCCTCGTGCGCTGCCCCAGATGCTGGAGCACGCTCCTGGCATCGCGCGGTGCTGGGCTCAAACGTTTCTGTCCCCCGGTAGGTTTGCGGAGATGGCCGGAGACCGTCGTATAATCATAGCGGGGAACTTCCAGTAAACGCACAGCTGTGAAAATAACAGCCTGGGAAGGTTAAACATGATCCCAGCTGAAGCCCCGCTCGGGGCAGAGTCGCAGTTATATTTATGTAATGATTTCTCCGTGAGGCTGTCATTGTGGTATCCCAGAGAAGGACGAAAACGATCGGGCCTTTAATTCGCGGTGTCTCTAACCGTATGATCTCCAAGCCAGCTCCATCCCACAGGCCTGGCAGGGGCAGGGGACTTGCTCGGCCCCAGGGTGTTCTCCAACGAAGCCTCCTCCATGCAGCACGCTGCCAGGCCCCGGGCAAGGGAGCCCTCAGCGGCAGGCTGAGCACGGAGACCTCCCGGCTTCTTGCAGCTGGGCACTCCTCTGGCACCAGCGGAAAGGTGGGCTCCTGCCCAGCGAGATCCCCAGGTCCCCGAGCAGTGGTGCCTACACAGCAGTTTGCTCTGAATGTCCCACCCTGTCCCCACCCTAGTCTGTCTCATCCATTCAGGCCGAGGTCCCCGGACAAGAAGGATCTAGTTCTCTGTGTCCGTACGGTGGGGCCCCGATCCTGGCCAGCACATCCTCTCACAGCGTCTGATGAAGTGAGCTACAGCTCATGCAAGCGTGTGCTATATAAAGCGAGCACACAGACTTTGATGAGATCATATGTACACACATACGCATGCACACACGTCTATACAGACACACATAGATACGTAGACACACGTCTATAATCTCATGAATAGATGTAGAGCAGAAATTTTCATGGGATCCTATATAAACACACGTATGTGCATACACACACTTATACACGCATATCTATCTATCTATTGATAGCTAGATAGATAGTTCAATACGTATACAGAGAGAGAGAGAGAGAGAGAGAGAAATATAGCTATCTCTATACATCTCCCACGCTGTTATTTTCACAGCTGTGCATTTACTGTAAGTTCCTTATTACCCATCTAGCTAGCTATCTGCAATCGCTTTGGTTAGTCTATAAGGTGCAAATCTGCCCTGCCTTCTACGTGACCTCGGACTAACCGTGACTCTCAGCATAATAAACCCAATGACTACACAGCAGGGAAAGCAACATCTTCTGTAAGTGTGAAAACCCCCTGTTGTCACAGCCAGGCTGGAGCCGGAGGGACGTCCCGGCCGGCCGGGGAGCTGCTGGGGCTTGCTGCTCCAGGGGCTGAGGAGGGCTGAGCTCATCAGCCCTGGAGCTGGCGCCCAGCCCGTGAAGGCCTCTCTCTGACTGCTCCCTTCATGCAGGCAACGGCGCTGGGCGCTTACTTGGATTTTCCATTGCCTCACCCGCCTGCCTGCCGCGCGAGCGGGCGCTGCCTCGCCTCCAGCGGGTTGTTTATACCCGCTCTCTCTGGCTCCCTGCTAGCGTGCCGTGAGTCGGGTCCAAAGTACGAGCCGGTGCCCCTCCAAGAACCAGCCACCGCTGTCGCCCCGTGCCACCGAAGCCCGTCGCCACTGGGACGAGGCAACACTGAATTCAGTGGCATCTACCCCCAAAGCACGCGTGGAGCCAAGCCCTGGGACAGCCAGCGCCCCAGGCAGGCAGGGCTATCTTTGTTCCAGGTTACTGAGGGAGCTGGGCTGATTTGGTCTGGAGAAGAGAAGACCGAGGGGGGTCGAATAGCCGCCTTCACCTCCCTGCCGGGGGGCTGCACAGAGGATGGAGCTGGGCTGGTCTCAGAGTGGGCAGACGGCAGGACAAGGAGCAATGGGCTCATGCTGCAGCGAGGGAGGTTGAGGTTGGGTATTATCCCTTTTCACCAGGAGGGTAGTAAAACACGGGAGCAGGTCACCCAGAGAGGTGGTGGACTCTCCATCCTTGGAGGTTTTGAAGACTCGGGTAGACAAAAGCCTGGTCCCCCGAGTGCCCAAGGGAGCTCTGCCATGAGCCCGAGTCGGTGACACACGTGCTGTGGGACTGCTTTTACGCACAACGCGTGTGGGGGAAGGTGGCTACTTATGTGAAGGAGATGGGAAGGGGAACGGGGGTCGCTTCCAGGAATGTCCTCTATGGTTTACCAGAGAGGACGGATGGGACACGGGGGGTGAGAGTCTTAATCACCTGCACCAAAGCAGCGCTGTGGAAAGTACGCTCCTTGTTGGCTCTAACGGGGTCGTGTTTTCCCACAACAGTGTCTGCAGTCAGCAATGCACGAGCTGCACTTCTATACAGCTAGGGAAGGAAACACGAAAGAAAGAGGAGAGAAAATATGCTGGCAAGATTTGGACTTCAGGGGACTGCTCCAGCCCAGCACAGGGACAGGCTAAACTACGTCAGCCTCGTGACCAGGAAACCTGGTTTAGGGTTGTACACGGGGGAGAGACAACACGGGACCTGTATGTCCTCGCACTGCTTTTCCCAAGAGTTCCTG
>JAGPOW010002149.1:9422233-9432272 GCA_030014935.1 Caiman crocodilus
GTGTGTGTGTGTGTGTGTGTGTGTGTGTGTGTGTGTAACATATGTATATGTGCGTGCTTGTGTGTGTATCTATGTGTATATGCCAAGCATGGGGTCCAGCCCGGGGGGCCCAAGGGGTTGCGCTCTGCTGTACGAGGGCTGTATGAGCCGTGGTCAAAGGGAGGACTGTGGTCACATGCAAGCCAAGAACAGTGCTGAGCCCTGAGGGCACCGGGGTGCGGTTGCCTGAACATCTGTAACTTGCTTCAGGAGAAGAAGTGCCCCGTCTGGCTGGCTTGTCAGCAGCTCTCAACACACTTCCCAGACGGGGTGGGTAAACCGAGGCCCCTCGTGCTCCAGTGATGTGCCAGAGGGCCAAGAATGGCCCCAGGTGCCTGGTCTGACCACTAGACCCCACTTCCCCTTCCCTCTTTGCTGTAGAAGTAAGCCTGGGTTCAGGGTCCTGCAGGGAGCTTGGCTGGGGTGTACTTGCTATGAGAGGCGGCTCTCCTCCCCTCTGCTAAGGGACAAGAGGCTGAAAGGCTCGGTGCCTTTTTGTGAATTAAGCTTGCTAGCGCACTGGGCGGCAGCGACTACGGTCCTAACTGCTTCTCTGGAGAGGTGGGGTGGAGCCAGCGGGGTTTCCTGGCTCCCTCCATCCCATCCTCCCAGTTGGTAATTAAATTGCTCATGTTTCCCAGCATAACCAGAGAGGGACAGGCTGTTCCAAGTGCTAGCGGGCTCCCGACAGCGAGCGTCATGCATTGTTTCATAAGCCGAACTGACGTGCGTCGGGGCCGGGGGGACCCCAGGAATGGGGAGCCAGGGGGATTGTCCAGCTTCTCGGGGCTCTCTTTCAAAGCAAACAACCGGGACCTCTCCAACTTTTCAAAACAGCTACAACAATGTTCTTATTGCAAGCTGCCTCCTCTCTGTCCCCTCCCGCCCCTTGGAAAGGGAGAGGGCACAGAGGCACCGTGGCCTCATTTGGCTTTCTCTGGGGCCAAGAAGTGCTGAGCGGCACTGGGGATGGCGTGCAGTCGGACCACCGCTCCCTACAGCACGTCCGGGACAGTCGTTACCCTCCACAGGGCGCAACGGGCCCTCCAGGAGATGATGACCTGTTCAGCAGGGATCATAATCTTTGTCCCTTGGTTCTGGGGTCCGTTCCCGCGTGAAATCTGTCTGGCATTGCCGGCTCTCTTGGATGAGCAGGGCAGCAGATTTAAAACCTGGGAGCCCCCTGCTCCCCAAAACACAAGGCCCCGGGTCTGGAGCTAGAGGACGGTGTCTTTTAGAAGCAGGGGCTGCAGGATTGCAGCCTCGGCGGGCTGCCCCCGCGGAGAGGCGATGCAGGCCCATGGTGGAGAGCGTCTGCTTTGGTTGCCCGGTGTGTTATCCATGAGGCTGCCTCCTCCGGGGCTTTCTTATCACCGCTTTGATCCTTTTGAATAACTCTGAGCTCACTTCACTGCAGGCGATACCTATCCTACTGTGGCATTAGTCATCCATCATAGGGAAGAGGAAGGTGTCAGTCAAGGAAGCGTGAATGGAGGAAGTGGTGAGGACTTTGGAAAAGTGGGGGTGACCTCCGTCCCCACGCTGACTTGCCCACACACGCTATTGTCATGTCACACGCAGGTTGTAAAGGCAGGAAGCAGGGGCCATCTGGCTATGAACCTATGCTTGAGGCACGCAGCCTGCAAAAGGGTGCTGCACGACTTGCAGATCGGTGCATGACCCCTAAGTTGCACTTTCCCTTTCCTTTCCTTTCTGTTCCTTTCCTGTAAATGAAGAGCAATCGGGCTGACATCAATGGGGGAAGCTCTTGATAAGCTGCTGGAGGCTTACAGTGAACAGGTGAAAGAGGCGGTCACACGCTCGGGGTCTAAGCACACGGGCTGGACTCCGTCTCTGATCTGTACCAGTATGTCTCGCCTAAAGATCAGAGGTCTGCGGAGCTGGGGGACACACAATGCAAAGAGGCAGTCCTTGGCCCTGGGGAACGTAAAGATGAGACAGACAAAGGCTGCGAGAAACCGTGACCCTGATTTCTGGGCAGAAGGAACCGAGGCGTAGAGAAGTTCAGTGATCCGGCGAGATCTTGCAGGGGGTCGGTAGTCAAAGCCAGATCAGCCCTGTCCCAATCCCGCGGTCCGGCTGTAGGGGCATGCTGCCCTGGCTCGTGCGGTTGCAAGTTTGGACCAGCCCCGCACGTTCGGTGGAGTGATGCGAGAGTCACTTCCCTATCCCAGGGCAGGCTGGGTCCCCCTGGTCTCAGCTGCCGAGCTCTCGGGGGGCACACGAGCACTAGGATGGCGGGCCTGGGCTACCTTTGGACCCCACACGCTTTAGGGCTGGTGCTCAAACATCTGGCAGGCTTTAAAGCGTGGCCGATTACCTAGGAGCAGCTGAGAGGCTGCCGCCCGGTCTGCGCTTCGGAGATCCCGGGCTGGCTGGCTGCAGCAGCTCCCCCGCGCCTTGCTATTTTTAAAAGCTGAATCCTTTGCTCGGCACCTGCCGGCGGGAGCGTTGTGGATCAGCCCCACGCTTTCCTGCGCACGGCTGTAAACGTGTGTAAGGAGGCCCAGCAGGCAGCAAAGTACCTCCAGAGCCAAGGTGTGGCGTGGTCGAGGCCTGCGCCAGGAGCCCAGAGCTGGCGGTGGGAGAAACAATGTGTGAGTGCCCGGAGATCAGCAATTCCTTCTGCTTTATGCCACCAGAAATCCTGCCCTGCGGCCTGGGCTCTCCCAGCAAGGACGCCCACGGTGGTGAATTCGCCCGGGACCTGAGCGGAAGCTCTGCGGGCTTTCAGATGTGGCCCTCGCGATTGATTTGGTTCTCCTGTTTTTGGCCACCTTGTCTTCAAAGACCCCGATTTATTTGTTTTTCCCGGGAAGTTAAGCATGGCACCCGAATCTCATAGACCTGTAAATGTTAAGGCCTCATCTGACCTCACCCAGACAAGTCGTGGTGGCAAAACCTCTGCAAATCTTGGTAACCAGGAGTATTGCAGACCCTGAACGTACCCCCGTCTCCTGGATCACGAGTGCAGCTGGTTGAGCAAACAGCCGTTAACCGAGTGACTAATGCAGGCAGATATTACCTGTCCAAGCTCAACTGTGCACAATAATCTATCACTGCTTTAATTAAAACAGGCCAGTGAGAAAAGGCAGCAGTTGTATCAGCTGGTTGATCCAGCAGATAGGTCTGGTAAATATGCAATAATTAACCCTGTTGGATGTAAGATTACTTCTGGGTGGAGACCTGAGTGCAGCATGGGCCTGTTAGTGAAAGAAGAATTGAAAGCCATTTTTTTTTGTGGAAGCGAGACAGCGTTTGCCCACGGCCATCACGGGACTCTGACATCCCTGCTTTCGAGCTGAGTGAACTCCCCAGCCCTTCTCGGCGTGGCCCTCCTCTCAGCCCCACCAAGGGCTCCCAGCTCAGGGCAAGGGCACTTGCGCTCCCTCATTAGCTGCATCTCCATCGAGACCGTTTGCACGTTGAATATGAGTGTGCAAGGCGGGAGTGCCTCACTCTTCAGCTCTCTCGTGGCCTCTGCCTTAGCCAGTGCACAAATGCTGCGATACTGGGAACGTGCCCTGAGGGGGAAGGGGAAGCTGTAGTGGAGCGTGGCCACGTTGGACCCGAAAGCAGGCTGGTGCAGAGGCCTTGCTGCGATTCATCCCCTGCACGTGCTCAATTCACCCCCAGGCACATCCCATTCCAGGGTGTGCCCTGCGTGCCACGGCTCTTCCCCGTACAGGGCCACAGCCGGAGCAAGACGCTCCTGAATCCCTACGGGAGCTGCTGCGACCGATGCCACGCGGCTGCCGGGCGAGTTCGGGGGCTTTTGCTCCCGTGTCAGAGCGCCGAACTCCCGCTCCGACTCCGCAGCTGTCCCTCGGGCTGCGTCACGTGCGTGACTCTGGTCCATCAGCATATTTTCAGGTGAAAACAAAGGCGGTTGCAAGGGAAAGAGTATTTGACCCGCGGCTGGGTTTACGTTTGCATTTTCATATATGTAAATAAGCCGTGGGCGCTTGGGCGTTTTTCTTCCTGACTATCATGAAAATGAGGGTTTGTCCTGTAACAAGGACTTCCTTTCTCCCAAGGGCTAGTTGGGCATTGCAATTCAATCAGCACTGCCGGAAAGCAGAACTGCTTAAAAAAACCTCTGCTTTCTCCACTTTCAGATCTTCACCATCTAATTCCCCCACCTCCCCTTTTTTTTTTTCTGAACGGGGGCCAAAAAATACCGGAATCGGTTCGTTGTTTATAGTCTTTCCAGATGGCTTTCGTATGCCGTAAAGGATTCTCCGCCCCCCTCCCCTGCCTTTATAAGTCACCTTTTAAGCGCGCCCGTGCAGACAGCTGGAATGTTGTTTACTTTGTACCCCGGAGAGCAGGATCCTGCCAGGTGCTGAGCCCCTGCCAGGTGCTGGAGGCCGTCGACACCAGGCTGCCTTCCCGCGGAAACAGCTTCTGTGCGACTGCTTCCAGCCAAAAGGAAAGGAGATTTCCAAACAGCAGTGACATCTCTGCAGCCCAGCCCCCAGCCCCGTGCCGTACCGGGGAGGCGAGGGGAGGAAGTGATTCAGTGGAAGCAAAACTCCCCTGTTGCAGGGCGGGGTGTCGGACCTGTTGGTGCGCGCGGCAGCCAGGACACTTCTGTTGCACGCGTGGGATGGTGACGGGGAGTCCGTTTTGAGAGCCGGGGATCTTTCTACTGCCTAGCGGCGCTGCTGCGGACTGCCTGAGCCGAGTCCGTCAGAGGTCAGTTCCTGTGCTCGTGAATCCCTCTTGTTAACTTCTTCTTATGCAGAGGATTTGGGGAGGGGGAGCCGGTGCTGAGAGGAGCCCGGGTCTCTTGGAGCAGGTGGGAGGGTTGCATCGGAGCCCGGCCCCGTGCGGTGTGGTCCTGTGCGGAGGTGCTGGGGGGAGGCACTGGTCCCACAGGCCCCTGGCACTGGGAAACCCCGCTTTTGGGCTCGTGTGGGATGCACTAGGTCTGCGTCTGTGCTGTGCCCCTTCCTCTCCCCGCTCCTCCGTCCAGGCCAGCGAGGCGGTCAGCTCTCCTGGGCTGGGACCATCTCCTGCTGCTTGTCCTTAGAGGGCTTTGCCCAATGCACTACTAAAAATCAACCAGATTAATAACCGGGGCGGCTGGGGCTTCACGGTGACTTCCCCTTCCTTAGGAGAGTATCAATTGGCACAGGATGGGAGCTACAAGGTAACGGGAATTTTGCCCACGGACGGGAGATCTGATTCCCTATGAATCGGAGCCAGGAAGCAGCAGGAGTGATGTTTTGCAAGGGGTTATTCAACAGGCGGGCAGTTCTACACGGAGATTCGGGGCCAAACAGTGATTCTCTGGAGTTGAGGGGAATTTCCCACTGGCTTCCTGGGAACTCCGACGTAGCACTGATGAGCCGGTCCTCCTCTGGTGAAAGCACCCATCGGGGGTCTCTTTCGAGATGGGCCCGTGTCCCCAGAAGAGACGGGGAGGGCGCTTTCCTACCATTCCCTATCATAATGCATGGACTCCCCTCCCCGCTCCACGTGTCCCACCCCAAAATGGGGCACTCGGCGCTCGTTTGAGAGCCTGAACGTTGCAGGACCAAAGGCGGCTTTGGGCGCTCCACCTCCCCTCCCCGCAGCAGTGGATTTGAATGTGACTTCAGATTATAATTTACCGGCATCACAAAAGCAGAAGTGCAAATCCAGAGCGAGAGAGCGTGGAGGCTGCGCTTGAAAGAAGGAACAACTTTTTGGAAGGGATCTGAAACAGCCGGCGCGGGGCACTCCCCTGGCTGTTTTACCGCGGGCTGGTGTTAGTGCTCCGAGCAAGCCTAACCAGAGGTAGATGGCCGCATGCTGACTCTGCAGCGTGACACTGTTACAGCCTGGTTTCCTATCGGAATGGACTTTCTCCCCAGGCGTGACTGGACCATAAATCTCCAAGAGTCAGTGTCTGGGAGGTGGCGTGTAAAAGTGCCTGCGATTTGGATCTTCCCGAAGGAAGTCGGGAGTTGCACCCACGCTGCGTCTGGCCCCCTCACCCCGGCACCCCAGCAGCGGAGTGATATAAATGCCCAGCTGGGGAGCGATTGCAATGCAAGCCGCAGTCCGCCACGGTTGTAGTGCCATTTCCCTTCAACAGAGCCAAAGGGCCCAAACACGGAAATAGGAATCGCTTCCCTGGGCACACCGCGGTCCCCCTGGCAAAGAGATTAGCAAGCTGCTTTGGCTGCCAGTGAAATGCAGCGACCCGGGGGGTCCGACCGAACTGCGAGCGGTGCACAGCAGTGCCGCAGGCGGTGTTTAGGAGGGGACAGCTGCACCAAGCAGAAACTGCCAGGTGGATCTAGGTCGGGTGTCGAGTCGTTAGCTGGCAGGCAGGCATCTTGGCGAGGGAGGGGAAGTCCCGGCGTCTGTGGAGGTCAGGCTGGTCTCATCATGGAAACTCTTCCTTCAGTGCTAAAAGGCATTAAGAGGAGCTAAAAATACCTTCCTCGTTTGCCATCCATGCTGTTGCATGGGGCGATGGTGGCGTGGCGGTGCACGCGGGCAGAAGTGAGGGCAGGGGAGGCCGCACCAGGGGATGGCAGCGGGTCAGGGGAAATGCGAGGCCTCTGCGCTGGGCGCTGCGACGTGGCACGGCCCTGCTCTTCCCTCCTGGCATCGCTTGGAAATAGGACGTGCTTCTGGGGGAGATGCTGCCCTTTCCCAGGGGCTCGTCCCTGGCCGCGGAGCTTTGTTGTGCGTCGGGCGAATTCTTCCCGAGAGCCTGTTGTAGCCGGGGGTGGGGGCCGCGACCTCCGAATTCTTCAGCCTGACCTCTCGCCGCGGTCCCCTGCGCTGCCCGCTCTCTGAAGCCGCAGACCAGCAGAGCGCCGGCGGTGGGAAAGCTGGTTTCCTTTTGTTTTTAAATATTTCAAAGGAAAACAGAAGGGGAAGAGAGAGCTGGAGCCGCATGAAACAAATATTTCCAGAGGCCGCTCTCGTTCCCTCGGGCCAGCTGACCCGGGGTGGGAGGCGTGCGTCCTGGGGCAGCGCTGGGATGAGCAATGGAAGGGAGATGGGGCCCGGTTAGTTCAGCTGAGTAAACCATCCAGCAACTGGCCGCGGGCTGCAGCGCGCTTGCTGCTCAAGAAAAGGGTGCGACCGAGTCTGACTCCCTGATGCTGAGATTTAAGGAGCAGCGGGAACTGGGGATGCACCGGAGCTCTTTGAAGCTTTGTCTGGTGGATGCCAAGGCCACAAAGGGCTCAAATTGCCCTCACAGGCCGCCCAACAAACCCAGTAATCTCTCCGGTTATGGCTTTGAAGTGCCACATTTCAGCAGGTGCTTAAGAGTATCCCTCTTCAACTGGGCACTTAGCTTATCCTTTTGATCTTAAGCGAGCATTTCCCTGGCCGGGGACATCAATGTGACTTAAGGTGACTAGGCTCAGACCTGAATCGGGGCCTTATTAGGGAGCCATGAACACAGTCTCCCTTCAGGAAGCTCAGCCCTGGCAGGACGATGAGGATGGTTTAGGTAAAGGAGCCAACAAACACCTGCTGTGAGTTATTCCTCTCCTCCAGGGCTGGTTTGTAGACACTCACCCGGCCTAGCTTGCCCAGCATCTTCTCCCTGCCTCATTCAGAGGCTTCACCTCTCTCCACCCATGACCCTAAATATAAATCTCTAATTGCAGCGAGGTCCCAGCCTTGAGCGTTTTAACCCTTGTCTTCTCAAAAAGCAACCGTGCTTGGTCCCTGGGACTAGGCGCTGTGGTACGAAGGGAAGGGCGGGCGGAGGCGATGAAGTGGACGAGGGGACCAGACCTTCCTGCATCCCATCCGTAGCTTTTTGGTGCAAGGAAACTGAGCCGTTTGGGCCCCAGCTGGGGACTGGAGGCCTGGGAGCACGTGCATTGCGGACGGGGCTGGCCGTTCTCCCCGGAGCCCTGCAGTGGAGCTGGTCTCGGGAGATGGCTTCCCCCGAGCTGGAGGTTGGGTCTAAAGGTTGGTGCTTGTCAAGATGCTTTACCAGCCTGTTTCTAGGCCTGGAGCAGGTGCCCGACACAGAGAGAGGTGCTTGGCAACACCCTGCCTAAAGCATGCCAGTGCTGCGCTACGGATGGACCTGCGAACCTCTGGGACATCTCCCCGCGTACGAGAGGAGCAGTCTTGCTTCCTCGGCGAACGGTGGCACAAGGAGCCCTGAAGGAAGGGTTATGGACTCTCTTGCCCTTTGCATGGGGAAAGGGAAAAAAAAAGAGCCACTTTCTGCTCATACTGAACAAGGAACTCTGTTGCGATGGGGAGACAGGCTCGTGCAGGCTGGTCCGGGGGGTCCAGGCTCAGAGAACTAGGCCAAGGCCGGCAATCCCAGGCAAATGCTGGCTGTCCTCTCTGCTCGGCGGGTTTGTTAGCTCTCTTCGAGCTTAGCTGAGTTGCTGCGCCGGACCTCGGCTCCGGGGCAGGGTCGAGGTAGGAGGAAGTGGGAAGGGCAGCAGGGGAATGCAGCATTGCATTGCTGCTCCAACCTAAACCAAGGCAGCGTAGCGGCTCCCATAGTCCCTGCCTGACGTCTCGCCCTGGATCCCCCCGGTTTCCTGCTCTTCTCGTGTACCTTTCCCACCTTGCGGCCTCCACCCTCCAAACCCAAGGGAGAAAACGGAGGAGTCCCCAACTCGCCCCGCGGACCCGGGGCAGGGGTGAGGGGAACGAGCCCCTGGGGAAGCGGGGAACGAAAGGAGGAACTGAGCCGCAGGCTGGGGCAGGGGCTGAGGGGAAGTGGGCAGCACGGAGACGGGGGGCCGGCAAAAAGCAGAAGGCAACCGCTGTCAATGCAGAGCGGGTAGGCTCTTGGGGTGCAAGGTCTCGTGGCCGGGGGGCCCACGGCAGACCGATGAAGAGGGCTGAGAGTCTCTTGGCTCCCGGGCGCTTCGGGGGGAGGAGAGTGAGTAGGTAGCTGGGTTAACCTGGGTTTGTTACTGCCCGGGCGAGTGCTGTGCCACACCTGGGCCCTTCTCCCCACCGCCTCCCGGGTACCGGTGACCCGAAGTGCACGAGTCCCTGGGCCGTCCCAGCCTTCAGCAGCGCGCGGCCCCCGGCTCCGGGTCTCCCCGCTGCTTGCCGCCCGCCTGCTTCCCCAGCACTGGCCTCTCGGCACCGCCGGGAACCGCTGGCAGGAGACGGGGACAATAGCCCCTGGCGCGGCAGAAACAAAGGGGGCTGCACCCCGTCCCGGCCCCCGCTCTCTGCCCCAGAGCCCTGACACGCGGGGCTCTCCCCCTCCGGGAGCCTCTAACAAGACCCTTCTGCGGCCCCGCTGACCTCTCCCAGCCTCCGTGTTGGACCCAGCTGGGCCTAATAACTGACCCAGCCATCTGGTCCCTGGCCAGGGAGAGTCCGGCGGGAGGGAGCTGATCTATCGCAGGCATGGCTGAAACCAGCTGCCCTGAAAAGGCCAGCCAGCTGGCGAGATGCAAACCCTGGCTGCAGCAGCAAACTCCGATCGGGAGCACAACTACACGCAAGCAGCGGGGGCTTTAGTTCAGGGGGCACGAGCAGGGACGAACGGGGGAGATTTAGCTGTGTTGGTCTGAAGGCGGGCAAAAGGCGGGGGCGGGGGGTGACACTTTTTATACTTGCGTAGACTCGCCTCGGACTTGCAGAGAGCAGGGATGCTAATAGAAAGGAATAAAGTTATTTAGATACAGAGATAGGGAAGGGAGGAAGCCGGGGGGCCGCACTGCTGGGGGGGAAGGTGGGCTGAAGGCATCAACGGGGATAAACAAAGCAGTGGCGCCCCGAGGGCCCTGGGGTTAGAAAAGCTAGTCCAGGTAATCTGATAAGAGTGCAGAGCCCCGAGACCGCGCTTGCCCCGGTCTAGGCTGCGGATGACGTCTTGTTCCACAACTTTGCAAGTCAGTTTTTAGACGGTTGTTGTCTAAGCCCAGCTGCTCTGAGATCAGCGATGGACAGTCCCGGGACGGTCAGGTGTTCTGCCGCCGGCCGTTGTGTCTTTCTGGCGTCGATGCCAGATTCATTTCTGGTTTTC
>JAGPOW010002149.1:9446292-9479267 GCA_030014935.1 Caiman crocodilus
GACGTGTTGGGTAGCGTTATCGCGAAGCCTTGTGGAGGACCTATAACGTGGCTGGGCGGATGTCCCCGCGCCAGCCCGGCTCGCGGTCCCAGGCACTGGTGCACGTGGACTGTCCGGGAAGGACCCGCGAGTCCGAGCAGGGGAAGTTGCCCGCGGTTACCTTTGCTCAGCCGCTCAGTTGGTAGCCGCTGGGGCTGCCCGGTACCATGAGCAGAGAGCCTGCACGATGGGGCTCCAGCCAGCAGGCCCTGAGCTGAGGCGCCAGCTTCCCGGCTCGCGGAGCAGTGCCTGGCTGGTGGGGCAGGCGCCTCTCGGTGCCCCGGACCATGGAGGCGCTAAGGGAATCTGTTCTCCATTTGACGTTTCAGATGTCGACCTACAAGCGGGCGACGCTGGACGAGGAAGACCTGGTGGACTCCATCGGGGAGGGAGAAGTTTACCCTAATGGGATCCAGGTAGGTGCTCGCGCCTGCAACACCTTCCTCTTTGCATGTGATGCAGCTGCCAGCCAGAGGCGAAGGGGGACGTGACTCGCAGCGGGGTCGCCTTGTATGATTTCCCTGCCGCCACGCTGGGAAGGTGGTGGATAGAGCCCTGGTAGGTAGGAAGGAGCTCCGCCGCTCCAGAGCTGCCCGTGGTGCCCTGCCGGTCCCCTCTGCACGTTGCGCTGGGGGAAGCGAGTGAGCCCCGTGCCCCTAAAGGCAGCTTCCACCCCCAAAGCAGATGGGGTGCTTTGGCTCGAGTGACAGGTCGGTAAACGTGCGTCTGGGGTGGACGAGGTTCTTTGGGTCGATGTGATCTCTTTCATTAGACGCACTAAATAGTTGGAAAAATTGTTCTTTGCGAGCTTTCCGGCACAAACACCCTTCGTCAGGGCAGGCCTGGGTGCTAGGCCTGGTGGAAGTCCCTGCCTGTTCACGCTGGGCGGGCGCTGGAGTTTGGGCAGGGCTCGGTGGCCTCTGGTGTGGGCGCGGGGACAGTCTACCCACTCGCAAGGCTGGACACGCGCGGGTATCCCTGAACGTGAGCAACAGCTGCAGCGGCAGACTGAGCTAGGACTGCTTCCAACAAGCCACCTGGGCTTTCCAGGCTTTCCAGTCCCATCAGCTCTCTTGACCAAACCGATGCCTCCCACCTGTCCCCATCAGCCTAGAGCTGTGGCTCTTGCTGGTCCATAGCCTTGGATACAGCAGCCTCAAAGCAACACCCTTTGCAGGCTGACCGCCCCTGCTGTAACACCACTGGGTCCCCCGCCAATCCCTCCCCCACATGGCTCCTTTCGTCACCACCCACAGCTCCTAGGGCCCGAAATCAGGGGCGATGTGCACCTTGGGCACCCTAGCCAACACGCCGCAAGGAGCACGGCGGCCCTTGGCTGGCAGCAGAAACACCAGAGTGTGTTTTGGGTGTGTGCCCACGAGAACTATCCCACCAGCCCTGAATTTCAACTTGACCACAGGCCAAGTGTGGATTAGCCTGGGAGGTAAACCTTGTCTCATCCTGCTTGACCACTGTCTGGAGTTACATAAGCAGGGGGAAGACACTTGATACTGCCGAGCCCTCTAATCTGCTAGACAAACAAGACCTAGTGGCTAGCAGCTGAAGCCAGCACGGATTTTTTTTCCTCCGCTGTGAGGAGGACTGAGACGGCCTGCCAAGGGATGTGGTTAATTCTCTGCCACTTGGAGCCTTTGAGCCCAGATGGGATGATGTTATAAAAGAGATGTTCTCGTTCAGCCACAAATGACTGGGCTTGTAGCAGGAATTGCTAGGTGGAATTTTATTCCCCTTGTGATGCAGGTGGCCGTGTCATGTTATATCGGGCCTTGTGGCCTGGGGGAAAAAACCCAACCTGATGAAAACAGCATTTTTTGTTCATTTGTATTACCAGAGCCCATAGGAGCCCGGTTGCAGCACTGTGCAAAGCACTGTCTGGACACACAATGGCACCCCATCGAGCTTATAGTCTTACCAATTACAGGCAATAAGATGTGGGTCCGTGGGGCAGTCTGGGGAAATAAGGAGACCTCACCGGCCCATACAGTAGGTTGTCAGTGTGCTGGCACTGCTGTTGCAAAGCTTGCTGCTGGCAAAAAGGAGCTTTAAGGAGGGAGTTGCAGCCCCCTGCCCCTGAACGTCCTAGAGATCCTCTCCAAGACGCCCGGGGGCTTCTCTACACATGCAAATTGGTTTGGACCAAGAGGGTGTCTTTGACGTGCCGCATCCATTCGGCTGTAACTCCAGGGGCAGACCAGCCCTGCGTGGCTCTCTCAAGGTCTCTCTTAGCTTGTCCTGTCCCACTAGAGAGGATCTTGCATGAGTGTTGCCTTCTTGCTGGTCATCCCTGGTCCCTTTATTTCAATAAGGGAGGCAGAAGGCAAGGCAGGGTGCTACCTTATCTCAGTAGAGGGGGCAAGTGGAGGACCCAGCAAGCTTGGACCTGCTTTGGGTCCTCGAGGCTGGTCTAGATGGGGTCGAGCGGCTCTCTGCCTGGCTTCTCATCCCGTGCCCCGCTGCTTCTTCTGATAAAGACCAGGTGAGCCCGTGCAAGTCTAAGCCGAGCTGCACTAGTAAAGCTGTGAGGGGGAGCTGGCGGAGCACCCCGGCGCACACCAGGAAGGGGGTGAGCAGTTTTGGGGCTAGGAGAGCGCACTCCAGGACAGCTCTGAATGGACTGCAGCAGAAGCCAGGGGCTGCCATGCAGCAGGTCAGCCCCCGATCATCCTCACAGGGGTCACGGAGCTCGTCCTGCCCACCCAACGTGTTCACGTGGCCCCATCGCTGCCATATCTGAGCACTTTGCCAGCCAGCACCGGTCCCCCAGGGGGTAAACTGAGGCACAGTGGGACAAAGTACCCCAGGTCCCAACTCTAGCGGCAGCACCTACCAAGCTAAAGTCCCAAAGTTGTTGGGAGACGACATTTGTCTCCATCCAGCTGGCATGGTGTGCTGCTGAGCAGCCCCCAAGGGGCCTGCCTCTTGCTCACGGAGGTCGCCTGTCAGTTTTGAGCCATGAGAACTTTTTCAAGTCCTTGCAAGAGCCAGAGCCACTCATCTCTACAAGGATGATGCCCTGGGGCCCCAGCGAGAAGCTACTGGCTGCTTAGAAGAATAGTGCTGGGCCAAGCACTTGCAGGCCCAGAGGGGACGTATTCCCAGCAGTGTCCGTAACGGGACATGGGCCCGCTGTCCAAAGCCTGCCAGCTTGTGCAATCTGCTTTAGCCTAGCCACTATGAGCCAGGCGTTTAGGAGCTTTCTGAAGGCAGCTCTGCCAGAAACAGCTTTATTCAAACCTCCCAAGAAGGTTTACATTGCATTACAGTGTGACCCAGGTGTGCCCGACACCACGTTTTGGCTCCTGTTCAGGGCCTGTTACCTGTGCAGCATCTTGGGAGGGTCGGCAGATGGTGTTAGGGCCAGGGCATGTTCATGGGCGGATGGTTTCCAGTTCAAGGAGATGTGGTTCATCCCCTGCCAACGTAGAGCGCTAATCGCTGTCAATCAGGTGCAATTAAGCATGCAGCGTCGGGGACCTGCGCAGCAGGACTGTGTAGGAAGAGGCAGATGCGTCCAGTCGCCTGCTTCAAGGAACCTAACAGTTAATTTTCTTCGGGCCGAGAACAGCTGTGGCCGTGCTCAAATGCAAAGACAGCCGGCTTTGGTAGCTGAACTTGAAAAAGTCTCTCCTTTGCCCCCCTGCAAGCATCCTGTGAAACTTAATCAAGCCCATGGCAAAGTCCTGTTTTGCTTGGTTTTGTTTGTTTTAACATGCAACATTGGAGAAATCCCTTCATCCTGCAGTGCGGCCGCTTCTGGGGAGGAACACTGGAGGCCTTAAACACTGCACAGGGGAGCTGCCAGGTTCTCTGTGCTATGGTAGGCAAGACGGATGGTAGCCCACAGACCCTTGCCCGGGGAGCTTTGACCAGCGGAAAGCTACTAATATTGGGCAAATGCACTGAAAACCTGAATGTTTTTCAAATGATAGCACGGGCCAGAGGCTCAGTGGTGTAAGCTAGCCTGGACCCACCAGAGAATCCGATGATAGCTTGGCTTCACACTTGTAGGGCTGCTTGAAGAGTGGCTGAAATAGCCAGAGGCTCACAGAGACTCCCCGACCCATTGGCATGAGGGGCTCCATGCCGCTGTCCTGGATTTCTCCCTGCTTCCTTCCCTAGTCATAAATTTACCATTTAAATTAGCCCTCGACCAACTGATGGTGGGTTGAGTGGTTCCTTACACCCCGTGAGATCTTGCCTGGGACGATGGAGTTGGGGCTGGTCCTACTTAGAGCGGGGGGGTGGGCTGGATGTGACTTCCTGAGGTCCCTTCCCACCGCCACTGTCCCTCAGCGCTGCGCTACATGACCCCAGCGGATGTGGGTCTGTTCTGGCCCCTACAACCCTGGCTCGTTAGCTCCAGCTCCAGACACTCGTGCTTCTAGCCCTGGAGCATCCCGTTTCGGTTCCAGCTGTCTGCTGACCATTAACCCAGTGCCACCTCCGCAGCATTTTGGTCTTTAATCCTCCCGCCAAGGGTTACTTGGGCCTGTGCTTGCATTGCTGCCTCCATGCACTGCAGCCCCAAATGGCGTGGCGGCATTTCTTGCTATCGCTGTCAGTGCATTGCGTGTGGTTGCTCCTGTTACTCCTTTTTATCCTCCGTGTCCTGCGTGAGCGGGGCCTTCCTGGCTATTTTTACCTGTGGTGTCTGCAGGGTGTTCTTGTGTCCCTGGGTTTGTAGCTTGTAGTTGCACACGAGGATTTGACGTGGCAAATTAGGGCATGCAAATGGTTGCCTGCAAAGGCAGAGGACTAGGCTCAAGGGCCTGGGGGGCTTCTGCTGACCCCACAGTCCTCTGGCACCTGGCTTTGTCCTCGCTGCAGGCACTACTGCATTGCCTTCTCTCCTGCCCATCCCTCTGCATGCAGCTCTCCTGTTCTCACGACCCATCCCCTTGCCTTCAAAAGCAGGGGGGATTATGCTAATCTCACTCTAATTACTCCCCAAAATGGACTGTGGTCAGAGATTGGATATTTCCCTGTGCCAGTGATCTCTGCCTCTGCCAGGCTGCGGGACGGAGAGCTCTCTGCCTCCAGGAGCTGTAATGCCACATCCTGCCGCGCTCGGTGACAGTGATTCTCAACCAGGTTGCCGCAGGGTCTCAAGCAGGGATGCCCTGAGTCTACGGAAAGGTGCCTCGTGTCTAGAAAGGTTGAGAACCGCTGCTCCGTGGCAAGCCAGGGCACAGCCTTGCAGCTGGTCGATTCATGCTTCTGAATCAAAGGGACATCATTATTGAGTGTACTGCTCCTTGCTGCTGCCCTCGTGCCATCCTGGGGGCATGCACATGCCAGCGGATGGCAGCAGGAGTTCAATGGCTCAGCCAGCCATGGTCCAGACCTGTCAGCACTAGGGACCTGTGGCCAAATCCTGGCTGGCTGGAGCCGAGACGGGAGCATCAGACTGAGGAGACAGCAGCGTGCGTCACGTAGTGCTCCGCTCTGGCATGGGGGTGTCCACCCAGCCCATGGAGGTGTGTGCTCATGTGGGGAGCCATAGGCGAGCTGGTTTTAACCTAGCAATGAAGCCAGGGCTGCCGTATCTTAGCTGCTTCCCTTGCTGGTGGGTTAAAGGTGGCTGGGCTGTGGCTCTTTGTGATATAATCTCGACTTCGTTTGGTTGAGTGGGTGTCTGCAGCTCCGAAAGGCCAGCCTTCCAGGATAGGCTTGGCTGTCTCTCGCCAGCTTCCTGCCCTGCTCTCTCCCAGCCCCAAGCTGAACACTGGGAAAGCTGCAGTATACTCTTCCAGGAATAATCAGGACTGGCTGAGTCTAGACTTGGCACAAACACAGCCTGACCTTGAACGTGCATGGTATCTCAGGACTGGGCTGTGGTACACCGTGGGGAAGAGAAGGAGGGCGAGCACTACAGCCGTGTATTCACGTGCTGGCTCCATGTGGGTGCAGGAGCTGTGCACCGTGCACTTGTTTTAGTTTTGCTGGTCTTTTTTTTTTTTTGATGATCAAAGTCTAACCGGGGAGAGGGCCTCCAGCTGGGACGCAGGCACGGCGCTGGCATGCCATGTGTACACAGGACGAAGGTAATCAGTAACCTCAGCCGCTGCCGGGGGCTGGATGCTGGTTTGATTTGATCACCAGGCTGTTCCAGTACAGCAGATCTCGTGTGCCTGCCCCTGCCCCATACAGCGTGTACCGCCACTGCAGCGTGCAGTGTGTTCCCCTGCAGTACAGGTAAAGTCCAGTGCCTCCATTGAGGGGAACACACATTACAGCCGGGTTGGCATCATCCTGGCAACAACACACAGGCAACTCGGATAAGGTCCACAAACCAGAAATGCACATGTAACTAACTCCGCGGGTTCCTTAGTTTTGTGCTTGAGCTTGGGGTAACCACAGCATCCTTCTGGCCTGGATTACCATTAGGTGATAGATACAAAAGGTTGCTAGTGAGCACCAGACCCTGCATAAACCCAGACCAGATGATGTGCCTGACAGAGCTGGTGTGCTCCACGCGCACCCTGCCTTCAAGCCGTCATCACGTGGGCATGGGGCGGTTTGCTCACTCTGTGAATTTTTTCTTTAGTTCTAGGTCTTATTATGATAATTCTGAATAATTACTTTTAAGCAGGGGGATAATGACCCTGGCTTGCCTTTGCAAAGCTCTGGGGGTTTATACATGGAAGGAACTTACAAAGAAGCTAAGTCACTAGACCCAGTGCCTAGCTGATAATGCAGTGCCTAAATCCATTGCAATCAGTGGGAGCTAGGTGCAGTCCTAGGGCCCTAATGTTCAGTTCCTCCACAATTTTAAGTAATAGAAGTAAAAACGGCTCCTGCTGGGGTCTGTTCATAAGCAAGCACCTGTGAAGGCATCACATGCATCCATTTGCAGGTCTTCCCTGTCACTTCCAGCTACCCGGAAACATTTAGGTAGCGGCATGGAGGACGCACAACACACCGGTGCTTCCCCGGCTGGCTTGTAGCACCTGCTTGGCCAAAGCCATAGGCCTGACCTTTCCGAGAGCCATTTCCATCAGTCAGGCTCATGGGAGACCTCTCCTCCATGAAAACATTTCCAAGAACTTGTCTAATTGGGAACAGGTGATGGCTGTGGGATAGCGAGAGTCTGAAATATTGTTCCGATGGCACTGTTTTGCATGCATTTCCTCTCATTGTCCCTCCCTTCCTGTTAGGATTTCTGGTGAGCGCGGAGTCCTTTCCAGCTCGCAAGCTTCAAATGGGTTCCTCCCTCTCCTCCCCGAAGTCCCCGCACGCTGCTGACCTGGGCGTGACGGGCTGACCGCAAACCCTTGTGACGCCGTGCCTGCTGGCGGCAAGGCTCGCCTCTCCCATTGCGTGAGAAATAAGCAGTTTTCAGACCCGACTGGATGACACTTGACTATCCCAATTACACCTCATCGTCGGCACCTCTGCTATCTGCAGGGAAAACCTTTACTGAAAACGCTGGGCCGTAAAGGCAGGAGGCTGGGGCGGTGGGAACGACCTCTTTCTTGACCCAGTCGGAGCCATAGCGGCCCGGTGGGAAGGTGCAGATGCGCCGGATGGATTCTTCCCCTTTCCCCCTCTCCAGGTGAACTTCCGCGGCTCTGGGAACGGCAAGAGCTGCTGGGCAGAGCGCACGCACGTTGAGAAGCGGCTCCTGGCGGTGGTCGTGGTTCTGGCAGTCGGCGTCTTGGCCTGTGTCTTGGCCCTGGTGCTCCAGTACAAAGCCAGTAAGTCCTTCCTTTGCATCTATGCCTGCGGAGCAGCCCCATTCACGGGGTTTGTGGGGACCACTGGGGTTGTCCCTGGGCCTGCCCTAGGAAATCTTGTGCTATTCTCCTGTCTCGGCGGTGCCGATTCTTCTCCCGCTGGGATTTTCCCTCCACCGGGACGTGAGGCCTGATATTCTTCCCTCTCCTTCCAGAGCCCCCCCAGGTGTGTTTGACCGAAACCTGCATCTCCATCACCAGCTCCATCCTGAGCTCGCTGGACCGATCAGTGAACCCCTGCGACGACTTCTTCAGCTATGCCTGCGGAGGCTGGATCAAAGCAAACCCCGTGCCTGACGGGCATTCGCGCTGGGGCACCTTCAACAAGCTCTGGGAGCACAATCAGGCCATCATGAAGCACCTTTTGGGTGAGCATCCTCTTACGGAGCCATGTTAGAGACAAAGCAGATGCTAGCTAGGCGCTGGGAAAGACAAGCAAGTGCCCGAGCCCTGGAGAAATGCCCTAAGATAGGCATCAGCCCCCTACAGCCCATGGGCCAGATCCAGTACACAGGGTGGACGCTTCGCTGCTCCGTGGCAGGGAGAAGCAGCAGAAGCAGCCGGGTGCTTGTGCCCACCGGCCTCAGACCTGAGCCGGGGCATTGCCCTGAGATGGTCTTTCGATGTGCCGAGCCACTGGACAGGCTGGTGTTTAGAAACTTCTCTGCTCCTCTCGGAAAGATGAGGATCCCGCACGCCCCGAGCAGTCAGTTGTGGCTGGGCTCTTTGCCGCTGCTTTTAGCTTGGAGCCAGGAATGAAACGAGCCCTGACAAAATGCTCCCTGTCCAGCTCCCAGGGCAGGTCCTGCAGCTGGTCAGAGCCGGCCTTGCAGCAGTAATTACCGGGGCCATCGTGAGCCGACACGGCCTGGCCGTCACTTGGCTCTCGGGCAGTTCGGCTGTGGCATGGGGTGATGTGCTGGGCTGGGAGAGGGTGCCTGCAGCCGTGTGCACACGTGCTTGCAAGGGCAGGGGCTAAGCGGTTTGCTCCTTCCAGAGCTCAGTACCCCGACACAACACGTGCAACACAAATGACACAACTACTTTTCCATCCTCCCCCCTCAGGTGCTCAGGGAGCTGAACCCTTTAGAAAACACGCGGCTCTTCCTCCCTCCAATCTTCCCCCACCCTTGCACAGCAGCTTGCAGCACACCCTGGGGTGGCAGAAGGCAAAGAGATGGCATAGGCAAGGGAGGTGAGCTGCCCAAAGAAAGAGGCAGGCATTTCTGGAGGGATCACCCTTCCCCTGGAGGACTGGGACCTGCAGAGCTGGAAGGGACCTGGGGTGAGCTGCGGAGGGGAGCTCAGCCCCAAGTGATTTGGGGGTGCTCTGCTAGGCATATCCCCGGCTGGGGTGTGCCAGGGACACGCTGCGTGCCGCAGCTCCAGAGGACTTGGCCGGTCCTCGGTGCCAGCTGCAGCCGGGGCAGGATGTGAGCCGACCGTCCCGTGGCGGCAGCCGTGGGCTCGACCAGGAAACCAGATCTCTCTGCTATTTATTTTTCTTTACGCCCCCAGGATTTTTGACCTTTGTGTTCATCGCTTTGTCTAGGAACTCGGAGTTTACAGAGCGAATCGGCGGGCACGTCTCCCGCTCCCCCTTGCCGCAGAGAAAGCCTCTTTGTTCTCCCAGTCACAGAGGGAGCCAGCTGGGGACACGGCCGGTTTGTTGGGAGGGACTTACCGGTGCAGGCGAGGATCGCCAGGCCTTGCCAAAGGCTGGAGGCTAAGGAAGCTCCCCCAGTGCATGGCCGGGGAGGGTTGAAAGTGGAGAGAGCAAGGGGCCCGTGCCGCTTTCCTGCGGCTCCCATTGTTGCATGGTCTTGGTCCTTCCCTGAATGCCCAGGCCTTGCTTCCTCTCACACTTATGGGAAACGGGCCAGATTTCCATGGCTCTGCCCCAGCTGACCGGCCCCAAGCCCCAGTTATTTTTGCAGGAGATGGCAAAAGTGCCGTTCTAAGCCACAGCTGGAGCAGACTCCCCTCTGCCATCTGCTGTGGATGGAGAGCAGGAAACTTCAGACCCTAAGCAGGGGCAGAAACGTTGCAGTGGGCTAGACAACTGTAACCGAGCCACCTTTGTGGTCTAACGAGCACAGCCAGCCATGCAGGCAAGGAGCACGTGTCTGTGCAGCGGTAGCGCAGCTGGCTCGGGGGGGTGGACACGCATTGCCCTGGCAGCAGAGCTGGCATCTGTTGCGAAGACACCCCCCTCCCCGGGTTGCACCTCAGCAGGATGCTCTTGGTGCACGGGTAGGAGCAGTTGTGCAGGGCTGGCGATGCTCTCGGGGAAGGTGACGTGCGTCTTAAGCTCTGCAAGGGATGGGATGGGACGGGCCTGCAGCCACCCAGAAAGCCAAGCTCGAGACTGCCTGCGAATTGACTGTTGATACAAGCCAGCTGCAGCTTTGTGAGCGGTGTGAGAGCAGGGCTGTCCGGGTGAGAAGGGGAAATAACTTCCAAGCAAACAGCAGAGCGCTCCCTGCAGCCGCCTGCCGCTGTCGGCGGGGCATTGATCAGACCCGCACGAATGTCTGCCTGCCAAAGGAGAAGTGGGTCAGCTCTGTCTGCACAGCTGCAGCAGCCCCCGGGGCCCTTTTGTGCAATCCTGGAGCAAACAAAGGGGTTCCTTATCAGCGCTTCTGACTCAAAGGACAGCGCTGGGCTCTGGGTGTAATTATCTGAAGCCAGAGATTGGGAAGAGGGCCTTTGTTTGGTAGGAGAGCGGTGTTCCTGCCATTTCCCAGAGCGCAGGAAAACCTTGCACTTGACGTCGGGGTCCAAATGGAAGCGATGCGTCCAAAGTTGGCTGAAAATAATAGAGCACATGGGAAAGTAGGTCTGGAAGAGACCTCACGAGGTCAACTAGCCCAGCCCCCTGCTCGAGGCAGGATCGTCCCTGATGGGGCCGTCTCAGCCAAGCGTCTGCCTAACTTCAGGAGAGCGCCTCCACGCAGGATTTTAATTTTGTAAATTGGCGATTGCCAAGGGACAGTCAAAACACACAGGCGGGTTCCAGCTGCCTCGTTCCAGGGTTTGTGTGATCTCTGCAGATCTTTAATCTAAACCAAAACTGAATTACACAACGGAGCAAAACGTTGAGTCTAATGTTACACGGCGGTTGCAGCCGGCAGAGAAACCCGACCTGCTCGTGTTGCACCGAACTGGCAGCGCTGATGACAAACACATGTGCTGGAGACAAGACTCCGGTCCCTGTCCCAGCACGGCCGCTCTGGGCCTTTTGTGGCGGTCTGCACTTCTGGGGTCCTTGGTGAAGAAAACGTTGGGCTTTAGCTTCCGGCTGCGACGGGGAAATGCGTGCTGCAGTGAAACCCGTTTGTAGCGGGCAGCAGGGAGCCTGGGGACCAATTCTGCGGCTCGGAGGAGATGCTAAGGAGCCGGTCCCTGTGCCCAGAGGCGGGGTGGTGTTTGCATGCTGCCCAGCCCGGAGGGGCCTGGCAAGAGTTAGCTAGGCTGCAGCAGGCAGCTCCTTCCGTCTCTGCTGAGGATCGGGTGCCTCCGCTCCTGCCGAGCTCCAGCAGCCACGGCGTTTGTGTCTCGCTGGAGCCACGCACACGCTCCTGCCTTCCCCCTGACGCGGTTGTGGCACGGGCAGAGCCATGCGAGAGCCTCTGTGCCGGATGCAGCCCCTAAGGGTCTATGGGATCTAGCAGACCACTCCCAAGCTGGGATCCCCCCGGCTTGATCTCTGCAGGGCTCTGGCTCCCTGCCTGGACCCCTGTGAGCTGGCAGCCAGGAATATTGCGCAGTAAACGATGCCTTGGAGGGCCACGATTCCTCAGCCTCCTTGTTCTCACTGCATTGCTTTTCTAGGTTGATTCTCACTTGCGGCACACGCCAGCTCTTCAGCTGCCGGGGGCACTGGCTGGCACATGCAGGCTCCGCACCCCCTGTGAGACACCTTTCTAGCACCCTCCTTGAACTGTTCTCCACGTTGTCTATTGGGACTACAGCGGGAAGTGATTTCTAAAGGAGGCTTTGTGTTAGCGTCTCACTTTCGTGGGTGCTGCTGCTATTAGTATGGTTCCCGAGCTGGCCAACACGCTTATCTGCATGAAATTTGAGGCCAGATTGGGGTCAGCAGTTTATCTAGCCTGTGTAGCACAGGTCAAATAACGATGCCCTGTAGTGAGGTTAAATCCTGAGTTTTGCTAAAGTTTCACTTCCAGAAAGGCTTCCAGTCTGCATCTGCAGACTTCAAGTCACTTCCTCTGGTAGCTCGTTCCACCGTCAGTCACCCTCCTCGTTCAGAAAACCGCGCCATGTTGCGGGTTGGATTTAGTCTGGCTTTAACTTCCAGGCGGTGGTTCTTGTTCTGCCTTTCTCCATGGAAATGAAGAGCTTGCCGGGGCTTGGTATTTTCTGTCCCTGAAAGTACTGCCACGCTTCGGTGAAGTTACTCCTGGAGTTTCTAACAAACTGCTCGAGGTCCTTCAGGTTCTGGCCGGAAGGCATTTTTCCAGTCCTGTTTGTGGCTCCTTTCTGCACACTTTTCCATCCATCAAATCTCTTTTTAAACACGAGCACCCCGCGTGGCTTCATTGTTATGGTTCCTGGAGTGGTCCCATCTTGCCTTACAAAGACGAAATGATCTCCCTCCTGCTCCCCCGCCTGTACTTCCAAGAGCTCGTGCATCTTTGCTAAATAGGGGGTTTAGGGTCAACAGTAGGCAGATCCTGCCTTGCGAGTTCAAGCAGCCTCTTCTCCTAACCGGAGATGGCAGAACAGTGGGATGTTAGGAAGGGAAACCTTGTTGGATCCCAGCACGGCCATGATCGACTGGGTCATGCTCTCCTGCCTGGCCAGAAGGATGGATGCAAAGCCAGCCCCTGCGGAGTGTGGTCTCGCTTTAAAGCCTCGAGTATTTGGATGCTGGGGTTATTAAAAGACTTCAAGGGAGTGTGTGGGATTGCCTTCTGCAGGAGAAGGGCACTTTCGAGCAGATGCACCTTCAAGGATAGAGGCCGTCCTGCCTCTGTCTTCAGCTGCCTGCCCTAGGCCTCTCGCCCTGGCCGTGGGAGTGTTTATTATTCCTCTTCCAAGGAACTGCAGTTCTTGATATGCAAATAAATCTGAGTGAAGAAGCAGCCCAGGCCTGGGAGCACGGCAGGCAGGGCAGCAAGTGGAGCCAGGAGATTTGCAGACCTTTGAGGGGCTCCTGAAAAATGGCTTTTGTTTTTCCTCCCTTATCGGTGTCCTCCGGGCAGCCAGCCCCGGAGCGGCGGTAGGTGGAACAATGCAGCCGGAGCTCCCTTCTGCGGGTTTTTCTCTCTGGATTGCCACTTCCCAGGGCAATGAAGCCTGATAGCGGGAGAGATTCCCATAGCAACAGAGGCTCTGTTCCCTGGGCTCAGAGACTGCTTCCTGCATCTGGCTCAGCCAAGTGGGTTGTGTTTGGGTTTCATACTCAACAGATGTGCAACTGTTTATTAGCTAATATCTTTCCTGCTTCCTCCTCCCCCGGGAGAGCTTCGCCACTGCTGGAGCCCTGATATCTCGCTCTCTGCCTCTCCTATCCGCTCGCCCGGTCCTTGGGGACCTGCACCTCACCGGGCTTTTTTCCACTCAGGGGAGCTGAGACCTTGCTCAGGGGGCTGCACATATTGGCACAACCTCCTACGTGCCTTTCCCCTCTGCCGTTGCTCCAGCCGTGAGTTGGCCCGCTGTGCTGGCACACATAGACCTCAGCTGCTGTGACGGTGAGAGCCGGTCTACGGGCAACTTTCACGCAGTGCTTTCTGAGGTGCCCTCTGGCTTTGGGACCAGATTATCTCCAAAAACAGGATTCCAAGGTCTCGGGATATATTCCTTCTTATGCACTGCCTTGTGCACGGCCTTTCGCAGCATCTGAAGCTAGATATACATACATACCTACTCTGGTTAGTCTGTGAGAGGCATATCTACCCTGCTTTCTGCTCGGGATATGCAGTCCCAAAAGAAACCTCTTGAGCAGCTGCAGTGCCTGGCTTGCTCTAATTCACATACTAGGACCTTTGTTCAAGGACAGAGCCAAAGGAGGAGGCAGGCACAGCCAGGAGTGGGACATAGGCGAGGATCAGAGCCCAAACCTTCCACTCCCACATGCATGTGCAGCACTTCACAGGACCGATGTCAAGCCAGCCACACAGCATGCCCTCGCCGCTTGGGGCAACTGCTGCATCGGTCCAGATGTCGGCAGACCTCGATGTCCGTCTGGCCTCTTCAGTTTTCTGCTGTTTCTTCATTCTTTCCCCCCAAGGGGCACCTCCAAAGCAGCTCTTCCATCATCTGGGGCCCTGCAGTCCGTACCATCTGCTGCATTTGGGATTTCCATCATGACGCACTGGCTCCTGCCTCTGACCCTGGAGGGGGAGTCTCCCAAGCTGCATCATGGCAGAGCATGCAAGGATGGCCTGTCATGCCAGGGTTAGAAGGGCTCGGTGTGTCTGTCAGTAACTGGAGGCCTGGGAGTTGCCCCAGCCTCCTCTCTATACAGCAAGCTGCTGGCCACCATGCTGTTCCTGCGGGCATCCACCAAGCATCTCCCGGACCGATAGACAGCCTGCCGCGGCTTCGTGCTCTCCTAGCCAGTTGTCCGGCAGTCTGCAGACAGACTTGACAACACAGCAGCCTTGGTGGTTAGAAGAGCCTGCACTTTTAATCTGGCTACACCAGCAGGAGGGAGTGCTGGGAGCCACGTATAATCTTACTGACTGCAGGGGACCCAGTTACTTTCCCCCAAAGTCCTTGATAGCTACGTCCTGAAAATGGGTGTGTGCCATGGTGCGATAGCACCAGGGCTGCAGAGGTTAAGGGATTTGGCTCCCAGGGCAAGCAGGTTGGGGAGACGGTGAGGTGCCGGGAAACCTTAGTTGTCAGCGAGGCCTCTGGGAGGAGTTAGGGGATGGTTTTCCCCCCGAGACGGATCTCTGGAGGTGGAAGGGGAAGACACGCCAGCACTAGAGAGCTCTGCATGGAGGGGTCTGGGGAGCAGTTGAAATGCCATTGAAATGCCCCTCAGAGGGACTTGGCATGGAGGAGACTGATTTGCAGGCCAAGCACAACCCTCATGCCTAGCACCAACTGGGGTGAGGTTGAAGCATCGACGTCCCTCTCCTGGCCTGGACAGCGCCCCTTACGCAGCGCCTGGTCTGTCTTGCAGAAAACACCACCGCCAACGTGTCAAGCGAGGCCGAGCGCAAGGCCCAGCGTTACTACCAGTCCTGCATGAACGAGACCAAGATCGAGGAGCTGAAGGCCAAGCCACTGATGGAGCTGATAAAGAAGGTAAGGCCTCTCCACCCATAGCACCCACAGAGCTTCAGGTTTGCTCCCATTCACACTGCACTGGTGGCTGGGATGGGCGGCATAGCTCCCACCGGCTGGCTGGGGATGGCGTGCCTACTGGTTCCCTTAGAGTGACCCTTACCAGACCCTGCCTCTTCAGTCCCATTTGGGATGTGAAATCAGAGGCAGCCGCTTTGCTGCGCAGGGTGAGTGCCCTGGCTTGGGGCTGTCTGTCTTTCCTCTTGATATTACAGACATGGAGAAGTCTTGTGTCCATTGGAGTGCTTGGGCCACATGGGTGATCTGCCCAGCCTAAGGTCACCTTTAAGGGCTACCCCACCACAACTCCAGCCTGGGGTCCCTGCGGCTCCATTCACCTTGGCTGAATGTTATTTTCCTGGAGGATTTATAGTAAATGCACAGATGGCATTTGGGCATCGGGGTCTTGAAGAGTGTCAGGGAGAGTTGAGAGGCTGCACTTGTGCCCCTGCAAATCCCTCACGGTGGGTACCCCATCCTGTCTGAGTCTCTGGGATGCAACATTGGAAGCCAGTGGGTAGACTGAGCTTCTGCCTCCTAAACGCCTACATCCCTGCCTTGCTCCCTAACAGGACAGTTTTCCAACCAAGAGCCAGGATTTTTCCTGGTCTTACCAGTGTGGATGCTATACTGCAGGGTCTGTGGGTGCCACCCATCCACAGAGTTGGTGTAGTAAAGTGGCTTTTACCATTGCAGCAGAAGTGCATGAATTAAAGAAAGCTGGTCTTGCCTTCTCAATTGTCCAGTCTGTCCTGCTGCCAGCATCTCCCACAGGCCACAGGTACAAGCAGCACTGCAAAGCCTGGGCCTAGGCATGGGCATGGGTATGGGTACCATGGGTGACTGCGGTGGTTTCTCCACTGGTCCAGTTCTGGAATGGAAATATTGTGAGATCCAATCTGTTAAGTGTTCAGTGTCCAGATGCAATGAAGGCACAATGCCAGGTTGCTTTGGCCCAGAAAATGGCCAAGGCACTAAGACAGCTCAGCAAACCCCATGGATGGGTCATTCACCATGGTCTGCTGCTGTCCAGCTGTCTTGGGTAGAAGGATCAGGGGAGGACAAGAGCCACAAACCACCGAGCACCCACCTGCCCCCACTAAAAACCTGTTTCACCGCCTCTGTTTTGACCCAGGCTCCAAGGAGTTTCCCGTTGCTCACCTGTCCTGTCTCATGCATCTCTCTGGGTTTTCCTTCCCCAGCTTGGCGGCTGGAATATCACAGGCCCCTGGGACAAAGATAACTTCAACCAGACCCTGCGGGAGATCACGGCGCACTACCACGTCTCACCCTTCTTCTCCATCTACGTGAGCGCCGACTCCAAGAACTCCAACAGCAACGTCATCCAGGTGAGCACCGCAGCGAAACGCACCCGACTCACCCAGCGCAGCCACCGCTCCCTAATGGCCCTCGTCTGTCTGGGGACGGCTCCGGCTGGGGTGACAGCTCAGCAGCACGCCAGACCCAGGGCACCGTCCTGGATGGGTTTGGCTTCTACAGTAGCCAAGCTCGCTGCTTTGCCAGTGCCATGCGCTGGGTTCACTCCTGCTCTTGCTCACTTTGCAGGTTGATCAGTCAGGGCTGGCGCTGCCCTCCAGGGATTACTACCTGAACAAAACGGAGAATGAAAAGGTAAGCGTTCCTCCCCTGATGTCCGTCTGCAGGGTGGGCTCAGGGCAAGACACGTGGGCTGCTTAAACTTGAGCTTCCCCCCCTGGGATCTGCCTTCCTGGCACGGGGGAATCTTTGCCGAGCACAGAAACAAGGGTCAGCCGCTCCCTGGCTCGCAGAGGGACACAGCGCTGGAGGTGCTCAGCCATAGCGCAGTCCTAGCCAGAGCAGATGCTCAGCCTTCTTCCAGCCAGAGCTGTAGACACATGCATGACACCACGCCGCATCTGCTGGTGATGAAAAGGGAGAGGATACAAGCTCACAGAGCCATGCCTGCTATTCTCGGAGTAGCTTTTGCAGTGATTTTCTGCTGCAAGGGGCTGTGCATTTCTGCGGCTAAACCTGCCATGAAGCAGGCATCTGGAAGGCATTTGCATTTTGCACAGAGGCCAGCTTCCCGCAGGGCAGCATCACGAGCTAATTCCACCTCTCTGATCAGGTTGGACTGATCCAGCTCCTCTCGCTGGAGAGAGCAAATGATCCCTCTTGACTCTGGGGTGGAGGCTTGGATCGCTTCCCTGCCTTGCCGAGCTCTCGCAGGGAAAGAACTTGTGGTTGCAGGGGCGAAGCAGGCAGCACACTACTACGCCTCTGCAGGGAAGGGCGGCGTATAAAGCACATTGAAAGTAATACCACAGATGCTGTGAGCGGGAACAGGGGTGGCCAGAGGAGGAGTAGGAAGGCCTGGTGCAATGATGTCTGGAGGAGGATTTGTTTGCAGTCTGCCGGGAAAAATGGGCTGGCCAGGGAGTCTTTTTATTGCTAAGTGTTCACCTCATCTGTAGTCCCTACACTACCGGTGACTGAGAGAAGTCAGGCCTTTCCCTGCCAGCTCGAGCCCTCGCCTTACTCTTTTGGCTCTGATGTCCAGGTGCTCGCAGGGTATCTGAATTACATGGTGCAGCTGGGCATGCTCCTCGGGGGACGAGACGAGGAGTCCACCCGGCAGCAGATGCAACAGATCCTGGACTTCGAGACAGCCCTGGCCAACATCACCATCCCGCAAGAGAAGCGCAGAGACGAGGAGGTGATCTACCACAAAATGACAGCCAGGGATCTCAAGGTAAGGACAGCGATGGCTCCCGTACCCACTAGGACAGGTCTGGTCCTGGGTAGTCGTAGCTGTAGACAGGATAAGTTGGGAAAAAGGAATCGCTTCCCCCAGGGGCCAGGGACTGAGGAGCCCTGCACTTGCTTCCCAGTTGGGCCCCTGATCCACTGTGTGACCTCGTGCAAAGGTCTGTGCCTCAGTTTCCCCATCTCAAGAAGGGGAGTATGATCACTGACTGTGCATAAAAAGCTAAAATCAGTAGGTGCCAAGTGCTGTGGCGCTCACCCTCTTGCCCCTGTCGCTCGACTCTCCCCCTACAGAGGTACACATCTGGCACCGTCTGAGCCAGCGCAGCTTGTCCTTGAACTCAGGTCTCAGAGGCCGGTGCATCATGGTGCAGAGACTCCAGGCCGAGCCCCTTCAGACAGCCCAGCTGGCGATATCCGTACCATCATTTCTGTCCTCCAAGGACTGAGAGCAGCTCACCCCCTCTATCACCTTGCTCATTCCCTCTCTGCAATCCTGCATTTATTCACTCTTCATTTTCGAGAGGGGTCAGGAGAGGAAATCTTTCTCTCCCTTTGATCTCCAGAGGCAGGAGCTGTCATGGGAACCTGAGTTGGCAAAGTCTGATTAACTCATTAGACCCTCAGGGATGCAATTGCCTCCCTCTGGAAAGGGAATGGCTCCCAAAGAGGACGAGTGGCTGGCCAAGTCTGAGCATACAAGCCTGCTTAAGGAACATATGGCAGTAGCTGCTGGCGATAAAACAGCGATCCTGCCAGCAAGGGCAGCACACGAGGAGCAGGGGTTGTCCCACCTTTTGCTGAAAATGCCTTGTGAGTCAGGGTCTTCTTGGAGGAGAACAGTGGAGGAGCTCATCCACACGCCCCTACCCGCAGAGCATCATGTTCATAATCTCCCACCTCGCTGAACTGATACAGCCCCTCCTTGCCCCACCAGCAACCCCAGCCTCAGACACACCTTGGAGGTGCTGAGCCTACAAGGAGGGTTTTAGCCCAGACAAGGTTCTTTGCATCGATGTGATGTCTTTTCTTAGACCAACTAAATAGTTGGAAAAATTGTTCTTTGCTAGCTTTTGAGCACAAACGCCTTTCTTCAGGCATAATCTGCTGGTGTTTTGCGTGCTCTCAAGGGTGGAACAGAAGCCAGGATGCAAAAGGCAGATCTGTGAACATGCAAATGCGTGGCAGTGAAGACCAAAGGTGATGGGAATCAATAGGAATGAGACAAGCAGACATGCTTTTGGAATGAAGTCGTGCTGAGAAGGATAGCGGGGAGTCTCAGACCTGCAGCTCTCCTACAGATCGGCCCTTAGGCTCGCAGGCTCATCTTGTAACTTGGCCCTGTCTTCCGTGCCCTGGAACTGGCCGGATGGACAACGCACGGTCTTTTAAGCTCTGCCTTTCTTCCAGAGCCTGGCACCAGCTGTGGACTGGATGCCCTTCCTCACCACCGTCTTCTACCCGGTGGAGCTCAACGAGTCTGAGCCAGTAGTGGTCTACGCCAAAGAGTACTTGGAGCAAGTCTCCACCCTCATCCTCAACACGGACAAATGGTGAGAGCAGCTAACACCTAAAACGGTTCTAGTCCATGTACCAAGAAACACTTGGGGTACAACGCTCTTGAGACTCCTGGGGGACAGACACCGCCTTTCTGCCAGTCGCAGCTCGCAGGTGTCCTGCACGGCTGTTTGCAGAGGTGCGAAGGCACCTGGGGGATCAGGTCTGGAGACGGGGAAGGCCAGTTCCAGGAGCTCCCGTATCGAAAGACTGCGGACTCCAGGGGCGGGATCCTGTCCATCGATCAGGCATTTAGATATCTAGGTGTCTAAGTGTGAGCCTCTTCCACCTTGCGTGAGGCCCTGAAAAATGCCTTTTCCTCCTACCTTTATGTGACAGTCTGCAGGCTAAGATGAGAGCGCTAATAGGAGTAGATGTGTTGCTGTTGTTCAGGAGCTCAAGCAAAGGGCAATAGGCTTGCACATAGACACTGACATTTCTAAGGGCCACTTAGATGCCTAAGAGGTAGAATAGGATGGGGCCTATTCTCAGCACCCCCAGTTTTGCCCTCAGCCTCCACTGTGGTCACTGCTGTGGATGGATTTTGTCTCTTCCGCACCCCTACCCTCCCCCTGCTCCCCCACTAGCTTGAGTATAATATCACCTGGTCTCAGCAGGAGCTGAGTTTCTACCTTAGGCCATAGGATACCAAACACAAGGTCCCTGCCATGGGCCGTCACATCAGAGGTGAGAGAGCAGGGCTGAGAACTTCAGTATTTAGTGGAAAAGCAATTTTTTTCCTTCTTCTGTTGCAGCCTCCTGAACAACTACATGATCTGGAACCTGGTGAGGAAGACCAGCTCCTTCCTGGACCAGCGTTTCCAGGATGCAGAGGAGAAGTTTATGGAAGTCATATATGGCACAAAAAGGGTGAGTGTGCGGGACAGAGCAGGGGCTGATGACCCGGCAAAGTGCATGTCTCTAGCCAGGGCAGTCTTTAAATCCCATTTAAAATCCTCCTGGTTACTCTCCAGTCCAGCTTGTCCCTGCAAAGCACTCGCATTCCCCAAAGGGTGAGAAGAAACAGGCTGAGCTGACGTCCCTCCTTGGCCTTGCCTTCACCTAGGGCTGCGTTTGCGATCTGGCAGCACCCCAAGCTGCCAGCCTGGAGGTGGGAAGGCAGAAGCTCCCCCCCGCGCTGTCTGGCAAGGGCCCAGCTCTCAGGAGCTCTGCTGCGGGCATTGCAGACACCGAGTGGGTCGGCCAAGTCCAAGCAGCCGCTTGCTTTGCCTCTGCTAAAGGCTGTCCTGGGCCCGTTCTGGGCCTGGCTGAAGCCCCCAGAAACACCCCACCTGGCCACGGTTAATGGAGTCTGCACCTGACTGTCGAACTCGCAGCTCCAGTGCTGCTGCGACAAGCTGGGAAGAAAGGTCACCTCCTCCTCTGACCAACCAGTGAAACGGCTTCCAGGAATGACCCAGCCCAAACCCCATCCCCTTCCCAGGCAGCTCTTCCCTAGCAGACACCTGGAAAGGGAAACCATTCTTTACGAGTCAAATCCCTGCCCTCTCCTCGCCCCCACTGAGCCATCCCGACTTGCCGCTATCGGGGAGAAATAAGAGCAGCCCATGAATTGCAGGAAGCCAGCTCTGCCTGCAGGCACTGGGGATATTTTTCCCCTTTGCCCTTGTTGCTCTCACTTGTTGGTGCGAGAAGCTGGTCCATGGGGTGAGGCTTAGGCATTGCCCGGAGGAAACCTCCAAGGGTGCCCACTGGAAGCACCACCGCGGGAGCCCCAACGTATAGATCTGCCACAAAATTAAGGTTTCTTGATTCTGGCTGGCACCCGGGCAGGGAGGCATCAGCTGGCTTAAGTGCCAAGCACGGCTCCGACACTCCCAGCTAAGGTGAGGGAGAACGGGAGGGAAAAGGCCCCCGGGAGCCCGCGCGGGTCCGGTTGCTGACTCTCCCTCTCCCACCAGACCTGCCTGCCCCGCTGGAAGTTCTGCGTCAGCGACACCGACAACAACCTGGGCTTTGCACTGGGAGCCATGTTTGTCAAAGCCACTTTCGCTGAGGACAGCAAGAAAATCGTACGTCCCTGCCGCGCTCTCCCCGGCCTCCCACACGGCCTCCTGGCTGGGCTCCACCGGCTGGGGAAGGCTGGCCAGAAGCAAATCTGGAGCCAGTTTAAGTCACTGTCTTGCGAAGAGCAACATTGCATGTGAAAGCAAAGCTCCTGAAACTGTGGTGTCAGGGCTTGTCCCCGTTGGGGGCAGAGAGGCCTCTGGGAACCTCCAGAGCAGGGGAAGAGGGGCCGCACCCCAAACCAGCTGCAGCTCTAATTAAGTAGCAGCTGCCTCTGCCCTGGCACAACACAAGCTGCTCCGTCATGGGGGAGACGAAGAGCCCTGTGGTTTCTCGAAGCCCCTTTGCAGGAATTCAGGCCATTTTCCTGAGGGGAAACTGAGGCACAAGACTTGCCCAGGGTCGCTGTGACTGCAGCTGAGCTGGGAGTAGAGCCCAGACCTGGTGGGTCGCCATCCAGGCCCCTACCCATAAAGAGGGGCTGGCTGTTCTGCTTGACGTAGGGAGCTGCTGCGCCTCCGGCCCGTGCCCAGACGGCTACGAAGCGTAGTGCTTTACTCTCTTTGCCCACTTCCATTTGGCAAAGCCCAACTTCTGCCAGGGCCCTGCAGCCAGCGGGACTTTCTCGTGGGCCGCAGCGCTCCTTCTGGGATGAGCGCTTGCTTTTGCAGGGAGCGCAGCTGTCTGCAACAACGAGCCATTGTTTGTTGTTGCCATCTCCCTGGATAGGTCATGGGTCTTATCAGGGAGCTGCTGGACAGCACCGCCAGCGCCTGAGCCCTGTCTGTAGCCTGGAGCTGAGAGGCGTGGGCTCCTCCAGATGTTTCAAGAGACTTTTACTTATGTCTCCAAACTTGTGGAGCAGCATTCAGTGTTTGGGCTTCTGGCTGACCCCACGGCCTCTTATTTTGTCTAGGCAGAGGAAATGATTACAGAGATTAAGATGGCCTTCAAGGAAAGTCTGGCCAACCTGTCTTGGATGGATGAAGACACGAGGAAATCTGCCAAGGAGAAGGCAAGAGCAAAGCATGGGGGGCACTGGGTCCCAGTTGTCGGGGGCACACATTCACATCTTGAGACTCCAGTGGGTTTTAAATAGATCTAGGAATTTCCCTGGTGCGTCTTATTAGAAACAAACACAATAGGCCATTGCTTAATCACTTAAATGTAAACTTCAGAGGCCTGTGCCGTGGGATAGCCTCTCAACAGCTGCATTTTTTGGTGGTACCATCTTTCAGTCTCTGCCAGTTCACTTGATAGCTCCCCATGACCAAAGGTGCATGATCCCATAACCTCTCAGCCTATTAAGGCTGGTCCCCAGTGCGTGACAGACGGGACCCAGTGCATGGAAAAGATCCAAAATGATGGGGGACATGGAGTGGCTGTGCAAAAAGCCCAGAGCCGTGGTGCAAGTCCCTTCTTGGTTTCACTGCTCTGCATTTCTACTCTAAACGCTTTCTGCAGGAAGAGCGAGCGCGCAGGAGGCATGTTGCATCGGTGCTTTGACACCCTTGCAGGATGTGACACTAAACTCACCACTTCCTCTTCTCCTCTCCCTGACCTCACCCAGGTGGATGCGATCTATGATATGATTGGCTATCCCAAGTTCATCATGGACCCCAAAGAGCTGGACAAGGTGTTCAATGATGTAAGTTGGATGTTTCGTCTTCTGCTCCTTTCCCTCAGTGCTACAGAAAACTCCAGCGGTGCCCACAGGTAAAAGCCCTGACGTACAGACCAGCTGCAAAATGAAGGCTTCTTGATTCTCGCCTCTGCCAGTAACGTGCTCCATCAGCCTGATTCTTACCGGGATGCCTGTATCTTCTGTGGGAACAATGCTGCTGAGAGGAGCTGGGCATGTGTCTGTTCAGGGCTATGTAGGGTAAGGCTGGGAGCCAGAAATAGACCCAGTGCAGTCCTGCCAGCCAGGAGTGCATGGCAGCAGCCCTGCCTGGAGGTGACCAGCCTGGGCATCACTGCTGAGCTCTCGATCTCTTGCCCTGGCCTCAGGTACCGTGTAGCTGGGCAAAGGTGCGTCTCCTGTGCCAGACACAGCAGTCTGGAGAAGTAACTATCTGAGATATTGAGGTGCTGTGCCTGCAGTTGATTTGATGCCTTCAGTAGAGGCTCCTGGTATTGCCTAAGCAGCAGCATCTCTGTCCTGCATTGGATTAGGCTGCTTGTGGGCCAGTCTTTCCATGTCCCTGCAGTCAGATAAGTGAACTCTTGATCAGGGCCTGAGGGAAAGAAGAGGAGCTGCATGTGGACAGCACTCAAGTCTGTAAGAATTCACTGTAGCCTCCCCGTGTGATTGAATATCAGGATTTAATATGAATGGGCCCAAAAGTTACTTGTTTAGGGACAGAAGAGCAGTTACCTGTCAACTTTTGGGGCTTGGGTACAAGGGATAGATGCAGATCTGCGATGCAAGGTGGACATCCTGTGAGGACCCCACGAGACCACTGCATGACAGCAGGAAGGATGCAGCTGCCTGGCTTCCTCTGCTGTGCTGAATTGCAGTTTGTTTTTTGCAGTATGAAGCCATGTCTGACCTGTACTTTGAGAACGTCATGCAGTTTTATAACTTCTCAGCCAGAGTGACTGCTGACCAGCTCCGGAAACCTCCCAGTCAAGACCAGTAAGTCCTCCCTGCCTTGTTTTTTCTACTGGGTGAGTGGGATGGAAGTTTTTCCTCTGGTGTGCAGTGATACCTGAGCAACCGTAGGTTATACAGTTTGGGCAAGCTGGCACAATAGCCAGGAGACCTGAGAATACCATCTGGGTAGCTCCAGCTCTGACCAGTAAACAGGTTTGACTTCTTCCATAACGAAGATAAATTACGTTGACTTAGGGATGGAACCATCTGTGGAGTCCAGTTCTGGACCCACTGATACCAATATCAGTCTCCTTCCTCATTTTCATTACCTGTTCTCAGGACACATGAATGGATGGTCCATTAACACTGCACAGTGAGGACACCTAAGACCACTTCTGGTGCTTCAGGGTTGCTACTGTCCAAAGCTCCTTCCAAGGCCAGTGTCTCATACTGCTGGTGTGGCTACAGCACCCCAGTTTCTATAGCCGACACACAAGAGAGTGATGCAGTCAGCATCGTCCAGCCGCCGTCCACTCCACAGCCTGAAAGGCCAGGTGCCATTCACAAGTGGGTCTGGCAGCCTTTGACAGGTTTGAAGCAGGGCTCCAGCTCACACCTCTGGAAGGGTGATGAGATACCCGAATTGTTCTGCTGCCCAGCCCCTTTGCTACTGCTACTAGCAGCAAAATTGCCCCCGCCTCCAACAGCCAACAGTCTCCAAGGAGCACTTTGACACTTCCCTTCTCCCCCCCCAGCAAATAGAGCAATACTGAGGTCTGATTCACATCCTTTAGGGCCTTGGCAGTTCGGATACAGCCACTCCTCAACCATGGTCTTTGCCCATTCCTGTAATGCTGGGATCTCCAGGCTGCAGCTTGCACAGGTCCCTATTTCCTCCACCGAAGAACAGACTCTCCCTATACCTGAAGAAGGATGTCTGTGCCTGAAAGCTTGCAGCGAACAACTTTTCCAGCTATTTAGTTGGTCTAATAAAAGATATCACATCTACTCATAGAACCGTGTCCATCTAACTACGTGTCACCTGAGCAAGGCTCTAGGCAGGCTGCACACGTGCACAGCTCCTTCTATGGTTGCTTAGTCTGGCATTGGGAAAAGGTGGGATTGTGACTGTGGGAAGTGTCTGCGAGTCCAAGTCAAGGCCTATGGCTCGGCTATGCTAGGTGCTGTACAGATTGCAGAGTGAGGCACCGATCCCAGCCCAGACAGCTTCAGTCTTGCCAATCCCCCTGCCCCTCTTGCTTGGAAGAAGTGAGCAGGAAATTAGAGAGGTGGTGCAACATGTTTGCTCAGCAAGAAACCTCACACAAAGGATTTCCCACCCAGGAGTGTGACAACCACAGCAGGACGGGGTGTTTTGTTTGCGTGCTGTTTGGAGACGGTGGTCCTCCAGCCTCACTGTCCTCAGACGGTGGGATTACTTTAGGGCTGTGGTTCCCTCTCGTGGGTAGTGGAAGTATCACATGGAGTCGTATCGTAGTCTTGTTCCTGCAGCTTTTTGCATCTTTGTCACCCATCTTCAGTTCTAATGACTGACGGCTTTGGGGCTCTTTGTCTCTGGACTGTTTCCGGGTGCTGTGGCAATGAATCCTGAAGTCCTTCCCCATGGCTGCGTTCTCCCTACACACCCTTGTAGTCGCAAGTATTTTTGGAGGCTTCAAGGGTTGTGGGAGATGAAGAGGTGTGTGTTCACTGCTGATATGACGCTTCCCTTGTTTCCTGCAGATGGAGCATGACCCCTCCGGCAGCGAACGCCTACTACTCTCCAACCAAGAATGAGATTGTATTCCCCGCCGGGATCCTGCAGGCTCCTTTCTACACCCGTACCTCACCCAAGTAGGAGCCCCCGCTTGCTGGTCTTCTCTCCCTCTCCAGCAGAGCAGGGGAAAGAGGATCAATACAAAGGAAGAGACCTGGCTTTTCCTCGGTGTGGCTATCCAGCAGAGTGGGTGGGGAGAAGGTCCCGTGGTAAACGCTTGGTAGGAGGTTGGTGGATGTCTCTTGCTGCTCCGTATGGCCAGCTGCAGCTTTCGGTATGAAAGGCTGAGCCATGGGCTAGAATACCATTGGGGTGGTGGGAAGCGGTTGGGTCCAGAGGGGTTCCCAGCTCTGCCAGACTTGCACGAGGAGATGCCAGAGGTCTTCACGGCAGCGCGTACTGTCAGCATGTGCGAGGGGCTGCTGGAAGAGCGCACGTCCATTGCTGAATTCAGCATCCGCCTCCCTTAGCCCATTCCCATTCCAGGGCAGCGTTTGAACAGACAGTGGGTCCAGCCCAGGTATCCTAAAACTCCACGTCCTTCTCCCACAGGTCGCTGAACTTCGGTGGGATTGGCGTTGTCGTAGGCCACGAGCTGACTCATGCCTTTGATGATCAAGGTGGGCAGTCTGGAGTCTCCCAACGGAGCTCATTTCTACACGGCCTTGAAAGGCTTCTCATGCCAGGACGTAGTGCTGACAGTCGATGGCACTCTTCCAGATGAAAGAGGCCATGTGAACGGGGATCTCCTGACCATAGGTCTGACCTAGATCCAGGGACCTGAAGGAAGTTATGTCAAGGCTGTGCCTTTCCTAGCAGGTTCATCTGTTTGGCAGCTGAGGCTCTGCCTAGTCTCTGAGGTGCAAGAGCAAGTGCACTGAGCCGCTTTTGCAGCAAAATGAGGACATCCTCTTGGGGCTCATTAACACCTTGCGTCTTAAAGACAAACAGTGGAGGGGAGCGTGTTACCTTCATAAACAACCGTGACAATGGGACAGACAGATGTCTGCAGTCTCTTCCAGTAGGAATTGCACTGATCCCATAAAATAGAGGGACAGTGCATCTGTTCCTCCTGAAAAGCCCTGGCTGTTGCAAATGCACGCCTCTGCCTTCCAGTGGCCTTGGTGGCTGACGAAAGCTGGTGAGCTCGAAACAACCACCTGGTGCCCTTCAGTGTCGCTGTGCCGGGAGGAGTTCCCAGTGACGCGTGCTCCCGTTCCCGCCTCTCACTCGGGCTGCTCTTTTACAGGTCGAGAATATGATAAAGACGGGAATCTACGTCCGTGGTGGAAGAACTCCTCGGTAGAGGCCTTCAAGCAGAAGACAGAGTGCATGGTGGAACAGTATGGCAACTACACCGTGAACGGCGAGGCGGTGAACGGTAGACACACCTTAGGGGAGAACATTGCCGACAACGGAGGCCTCAAAGCTGCCTATTGGGTAAGAGCCCGGCACGGGGCCCAGGCCTCCGCCTGTTCCCTTTCGTGGTATCCTGTATCGCAGACTGCAGAGCGCTCCTCCTGTTTCATCAAATGCAGCAGCTGGAGAGACATTCTTGGTAACCTAGCAAGGCTCATAACACCGCACGGACACGTCCTAGCTCTTGCAGAGCACTTTTCCTGCGTGGATCCCAAAGTGCTCTGCAAAGGAGTCGGTATCATCTTCCCCATTTTACACACGGAGAGAAAAGCCCTGCCCCGATCAGTAGCAGTGCCAGGAATAGCATCCAGATCTCCTGAGCTCCACCCACTAGGCTACACTGTTCTCATAAAGTGTAAGATACCCAGCATCGGTTCTTGGTGTCATTTCTGAGCGAGGGCATGGACCACTATGGTAGGCCACAGCTGAAACCAGATTTTCAGGTGACTCCTGAGCTTGGGATCTGCTGTCCTTAAGCAGGAGATGGTAGGTCTGAGAATCCACAGCCCCTGGAAGGAGCACACCTCTTGCTGGGCATCCCGAGCTTATTTTGTGCTTCCCGTCCCAGTCCTGAGGGCAAGGGTTCTCAACTAGGATGCGGTGGGATCCTTTTGAGGGTGCCACACAGTATTAGCACTGAGATGTGCAAACACTTACCGGAGATTTCAGTGAGGACTCCATGGTGTCACAACCATTTTGCTCCTCTGGGGTCTGTCTGAGCTCTCTGCAACAGTAGACTTGCTCTAGTGTTTTTCCATAGTCAAGAAATAAAGGAAAGTTCAGAGCTGACATTTTCTGAGTGCAGCTCTGAGTCAAATGAGGGGTGCCTGGAGTCTCAAAAGGTTGAGTACCGCTGCCGTAGGGCCTTTTTCAGAGTTTCTTTCAGAGCAGGCAGAGGGGAAGACTTTTGTAACCGTCAGCAAATGCTGTGGAGACTAAAGAGGTATAGTCCCTTAGGGGCTCATTTCTCTAACTAGTCCAGCATATTGGATTCCCGCGGCAGGGAGACATTTCTGACGCTGTAACTAGAGCCGGTAGCTCACCAGAGGATGCAGTTACCCACGGTTCTCTCCTGCCTGCAGGCCTACCTAAATTGGCTGAAGAAGAATGGGAACGAGGACACGCTGCCGACCCTGGGGCTCACCAATCACCAGCTCTTCTTTGTGGGGTTTGCCCAGGTATGTCTCTGCCCTCTCCATGCCTCACGCGGGTACGATCCTTGTCCCTGTTTCCGGGGACAATGCGTGACTTGCAAGATAACACTGACCACTTTTGATCCTCGGTGTAGTGGGACTGGTTTGATGTTTGCTCGCAGTAAGACCCTGACCTAACTCTCTCAGCCTTGCGTTTGTAGGTCTGGTGCTCTGTTCGTACCCCCGAGAGCTCCCACGAAGGACTCATCACCGATCCCCACAGCCCATCCCGCTTCCGCGTCATCGGTACTATCTCTAATTCCAAGGAGTTCTCCGAGCACTTCCACTGCCCTCCTGGTGCTCCCATGAACCCCCAAAAGAAGTGCGAAGTCTGGTGAAGAGAAAGGGACCAAGGAAGAGTGGAACCAGCTTCTGTCTTATTTGTCCTTCATCAAGAATTGAATGTCTCTGACCCTCTGCTTGAAGGGCAACTACTCCTTCTTTCAGCAAACTGTCAAGCTCTCAGCAGGAACGGACCCCTGAGCATAGGTTCATGGCATCATCTGAGACTGGATCCACTGTGAAGCCTCCTTGGACTCTCACCTGCTTGTGAATGACTTTTGTCACCTTGAATGGGGCATGTGTATATGCATGTGTCTGTATGCACTAAGCCCTATTCACACCAACGTGGTTCCATCCTTGCCATATGCCAGGTTTGAAGACCTTTCTTTCTTGCTAAAAGTCATAAAGGGAATGCCACAGACAAAAGGGATAACCGGTCTAACTGGGTATCTAAATATGCCTGACATCCACTTATCCGCATAGATACACATGCATATATAAATATGTAAAATATTTTAAGATATATTTTTGGGAAAATATTTTTGAACGTTGTGGAATACACTGGAAAATTTCAGGGATAATGCATTTAGAAGCCTTTTTGTAAGCAAAGGATTAGTGTATTTATTACCGTTTTTTTGTTTTTACGTAATGTGGCTATAGATGTGAGATTTGCAGAAGAGCCTGTTCTGTTGAAACAGAGGGGACAGGAGGGTCCTACAGGGTCACCGGAGCAGCAGATTAACCTTTCATCCCCAATGGCCAGGATTCTTATTGAATCCCTGGCTTCACCAACCAGCTCAGGGGACCATCCTCCTAGTCCTCGGTGGCCACTGTGGACTAGCTGGTGAGTTGGGAACGCAGCATTAAGGAGCTGCGGGTGAGGAGCAGGAGATGCCCTTTGCTTCACATGCGCCCCGGGAGCGCTTACATTTGGCGACAAAATCTGAACTTCTCTCGAGTGCTTTCTTTTCCAGCCAAGACCAATGGGGCTTGGAAGCCGTATTAAGTTCTGCTTGCGGACAGGTTTGCTGTAGACTGGCCCTTGGAGCAGAAGAGGCAGCTGTTCTTCTAGCAAAGGCTTCATTGCAACTTTAAGCCTTCTTGGATAGCTTTACTTTCTGAATGTCAAGGGAGGGGGAGGCAGGCCTGCTCGTTGTACGGTGTTAAGTACAGGTAATCCATGGCTCCCCATCCCTCAAGACACCCTCCCCTCTGCCCCCTTCCAAAGATGTTGCGGTTAATTAAATATTTGGGCAAGTTGTGTGATGACCTCTTCCCTTATCTTGCTGTTTACGCCCAGCCCTCTTTACATGCTGGTTCTCAGTGTTGGTGCCACATGCAGCAGTGTGTCGCTTTTGTGTTTGGCTGGCAGGATGGACCACTGAAGCTGGGGGAACTGCTGTGTTCAGGCACAGCTCATGAGCCTGTGGAGTCTGAGTCCCCTTCCCCGGTATCAGGTAGCGACACCACCAGCATCCCTTTTGGGTAGCTCTGTAAGGCAGAGGGAAAACCGCCTGGCCGCTGGGCTGGTGGAGATCACGGGGAATGCAGCTGTTTCTTGAGCCAGCCCAGCAACACTGTCCTCCTGTCCCCTGCCTGCCTCGTGGGGGGCCACTCCTGTAGAAAGGGGGTGGGTAAGAGCTATGCACCACCTTGCCTGGAGGCTGACGACAGCACGAGTCAAAGACTTTCCAGTACCTTACAACAGCAGTTGTGTGTGAGAAAGCAGCCCTTTCCGCTGGCCTTGGGCTGGGCAATGACCTGTCTGGAGGCTGAACGCCATGAGTATGTGCATGCATTTTGCTCCTGCAGAGAGTTCAGCTCAAATCTCCCTGCTCCAATCCCAGTCTTGCATGGAGGCAAGGGACGCCCAAAGGAACAACCCCCCAGGACCCAGGAGGGGCAGGGACCCCTGGCTGGAAGGAAGGCAGCAGAGGGGAGCGCTCAGTACTATGCCCCCAGCTCTCCACTCTGTCCTTCCTTTGTATTTCCACTCCCTACTGACCCCTGTAGCCTCCCTGGATGCTGCCATATTGAAGCACCTCCTTTCTCAAAAGGGACATTGCAGGATCTCTGGTTGGGAGCATGGTGGGACTGGAGTCCCATGGCATGGTCCCATGGGGGCTGGGCTGGGAGCACTGAGTCATGATGCCAGCTCACTTTATGGGCTGCCAACCTTTGTTGCGTGTGAGAGAGAAAGGGAACTGGGGAGTGATGCAAGCACCTATTCTGGACTGCTTTAAGAGACATTTAGATGGTTATCTTGCTGGGATCCTTTGACCCCAGCTGACTTCCTGCCCCTGGGGCAGGGGGCTGGACTCAATGATCCTCCAGGGTCTCTTCCAGCCCTAATGTCTATGAAAGAGCCCCCAAGTACCCTCCAGGCTGGGAGAGTTGACCCTGTGGTAGAGGCTTGCAGATTTCTCCCATTGCTATCTGAAAGGGAAGTGCTAGACCCCATCTCCCTTCTAAGTGGAGACCCAGCAGGTGCTGGATGTTGGTTCTCCTGGGTGTGCAGGGGAAGGTGGCTGGTCATCTTTCAAGTAAGGGAACAAAGCTAACAGCCCATGGATGGCCTGACTTAGTTAGTCTGTAAGATGCATGTCTACCCTGCCTTCTATGGCCTGGCTGTCCAAGGAGCCAAGGACCTGCAACCCAGTCCAGCACGAAGGCATTTCTGACATTCAGGCCACCCCGGGACGGTAGGACTTGTGAAGATCAGCTGCTGCTCCCAGACAGCGAGTTCATCTGGAGCAGAGCAGTGTCGCTGCTACAGCACTGCTCTTCTGCTCACGCGTCCTCACCCTCTGTCCTAAAAGCTGCCATCTGATGCAGGCTCCAAACAGTGAAATCTCTACTTCCAGGTCTGGGGATTGCTGTGCCATTGCATGCTATTTTCACGTTAGCCTGTGGTCCTGGTCCCCGCTGCCAGCTGTGCGGTGGCGTGGCTGGATCTCGAGTCTTGGGTGTAGCCGGTTGGCATTGCTAAGGGAATGTATGTCCACATCTGCCCCTTTCCTTCCTTGCAAAGTCAGGCAGGCCCAACCTAAGCAAACTGACCTCTGCTGAAACCCAAAGAGAAGCTCTGCGCGGGCAAACGAGATGGGCTGAGGCCTCTTAGCGACGGGCAGTGTCTCGGTATCTCCCCTGGCGCTGACCCCGGGCTGCTCCCTTCCTCTTTGTGTAAATTTGTTTTTTCTCTCATGTCAGCCTAAATGTTCCTCCCATAGGTAGCCTAGTCGCACAGCTGGAACCTATCTGATGTTCGTTACCAGAGCGGAGAGGAATGTCATGATCGCTTCAAGATGTGCTGTCAGTTGAGAGGGCCCGAGCACTGGGGGAGAAGAAAGGGGCAGTCCGGGCTGCGAGCGTTAGTCTAGCCGTCTCCCCAGAAGCGAAGGAAGGGATCCGGCTCCCCCAGCCTCTGCTTCCGTCACTTTGGGGGAGCTGCCTGGGAGGGGTTCGGAGGAGACTGGGGGCCTTCCAGGGCTTTTGATCCCTCTCCCCTAGGTTTAAAAAAAAAAGGAAACCACTGGGAGTCACTGGTGCCAGCCTCGCTTTCCGCACGAGGGGCACCATCACGTTGCAGACGAAGGAAAGGACTTGGAGGGACTTATAATATTTATATGTAAAAGGAGGAAATTTTTTTGTAACTATTTTTTCACCCCTCAATGTGGAGCTTATTGTAATTGAAATAAAATACTTTCTATTGGGTCTGAGGCATTGTCCCTGCCTTTTCTTTCATAGATGTCATAGACAATAGGGCTGGAAGGGACCTTGTGAGATCCTCGGGTCCAGCCCCCTGCCTGAGGGGCAGGAAGTCAGCTAGGGCCAGCTCACCCCAGCGAGATCAGCACTCATTTCACGTGTGCTGAGATCCCCGTTGTCCTCCAGGCACCGCTGTTCCCTGCTCACCAAGTCCAGGTGAGCAGCTCGGAGGCACTGACCGCATCGTGGGTGCTGTACGGGGGTCAGGCCTCCTGTTGCCGTTGCAAGGGCAGCCATCAAGAAGCCAGAAAGTGCTGGGGCATTGGCTAATAGAGAATGAGAGCGGGCAATTAAAAGCCACATCGCCATTTATGTATCTCTCACTTTTTCACCGCCTCCTCCAAATTGACTTCGGATGTTCCAGACCGCTGAGCAGACAGCTGCTGCTGTTAAAAAAAAAATATATATCAACCTGCCTTGAGAAAAGCTCCCACTTTTCTTTTCCTTTCCGATGTATAATTTTCTTTCCTCACCAAAAAAAAAAA
>JAGPOW010002149.1:9499499-9524242 GCA_030014935.1 Caiman crocodilus
TCTCTCTCTCTCTCTTTGAATGCTGCTCTGAGCTTCACCCCAGATAAATAGAGCACTGGTCCTGTGAGAAATGTAGAGGGCAAGCAGCCCTCCCTGCATGTGTTTTATCCTATTTTCTCTCTGTAGGGCTAGAGTACCAAGGAATTAGCAAGTCCTGTGCTCCTGAAATTACCGTTCTTCAACTAAAGTATTGTCCTCCCCAGAGACTCAACCATGTCAGATTAGCTCTGTGAGCCTTATCAAGGTGAGAATCTGCACTGCAATGCCTACGGCTTTGAACAGGGAGCAGGTGATCAAACTTAGACCCTAAAAAGTGGAATTGGTTTCCACTGCAGCAGCAGCTATCTATCCCTCAGATAAAACCACCTGAAAAGCTGTCAAAAACACTGTAATCCTTGAAATACTGGGAAGTGGTGTTTCAATGGGGGGGAGGCTATAACAATGTGAATATATTAGCTAGATGTGCATTTATTTTATAACAAGAGTTTTCCACTTTACAAGTCATGTTCATTATTTTCTTCTTTTAAATATATTTTTATTATAAATCATCTTTCATAAATGTACAACTGCACAAAAGGCACAGTTCTGCACACAGTATAAGCAATGTAATTATCCCTCAGAAATTTGAAGAGATTTATAAGGAATACTAATGGCCTCATTCTAGGGAATGCATTTTAAATTCTTTAAGCATTATCAGGTTTCAACCTGTCCTGAAATGCTGGTTGTGTCAAATGCAGTACGCATCTAATGGACCAAAGGAAGCTGGCAAACCCTTTCTCGGATGTGCAGGAACCATTCCGGTACTGAATTAAAGAAGCCTTGTGCTGGCTTTACCAGCATTTAGCGGCTACAAAACTGACAGATCTAGTCCCTGGGGGATTTTGCCACAATGGTCAGATGCCACAGGTGGCCGGGAGCTGATGTAATGGATTTGTGCTAACTTATGGTGTAAAGAATACTAGTAGCCTTCACACACACAAGTTATGGTGTGGCAGGAGTCCTGCAGTGTCTGTATATGCCCACCTGTTGGGCAGAGGTAACGGAAAAACTTAACATTTTCCTGAAGCAGCTCAAACCTACTTGGGGTAGAGGCCTCTATCCATTTTTGGGAATAGGCATGTTAATCAGTAAAGCGACCTTTACCCTGTCCTGAACTTAACACAGGACCTGAAGCTCAAGACCAGACTCCAATGGTTTATTATTTTTCCAGAAAAGACCAGGCTTAATGGGCCTGGCTCTAAGATGTTGATTACTGGTAACTCCTGTTGGCTTAAACAGAAGTTGAGGGTGCTCACCACCCCCTCAATATCAGATCTGATAAAATAATAGCATATAGGGCTTGAAGGGACCTGAAGAGGTCATGCAACCCAACCCCTTGCTCAAGGGAGGACTGCCCCTGTCTACACCAGCCCAGACAAGTGCTTGTTTAACCTATACTTAACCAAGCAAACTGAGAACCCACTATGTCTCTAAAATAGATGATGTGTTCCAATATTTAGTCACCCTCAAATTTTAGGGAATTCTTCCTACTACCCAACCTAAATATCCCATGTCAGAACTTCAGCTTGTTACTAGCCCTGTGCAAAACGGCTAGTATTCGTTTTGGATTTGGCCGATTCAGGGGACAGTGATTTGATTTGGCCAAATCTGATTCGGAGCCCTTTTTCTCAAAGGGCTGGATCTGGCCTGGGCGGGGCACCTGTGTGGGGGCTGGGGGAGCAAGGGGGAGGTTGGGGGCAGTGGGAATCAGGGGTCCCTTGATTTGATTCAGAGATTCAGCCCCTGAATCAGGCTGAATCTCCCCCAAATCAAATCGCCACCTGAAGCTTCACACAGCCCTACTTGTTACTACTTCTGTCCCCTGTAGAAGCAAGCAAGTTTATCACATCCAAACAATCCTTTTTATTTTTTAGGACTTTTTCAAATCCCATCTCCCCTTGCATCAATTTTTCTCTTTTCCATACTCAGTTCTTCCAAACTTTTATGTTCTGTCTTGTAGACCTCTCAACTTTCCCCTCTTCCCCACCCTTTTCTGGGACATTGTCCAGTTTGTCCACATCTTTCTTGAAGTACAGTAACCAGCTGAAAGAACCATTCTTATTTTATCTCATTTCTTTTGGAGAGATGGGAAATGATGTAAGGACTTACTACTTTCCATCGCATCTCTCACCTGAAAAGATGAGCGTCCCAGAATCTGCTGTATGTGTGGCTGGACTGGAATGAAACCAGAATGGAACAGGAGCTGTGTGGAGGAAGAGGAGGCATGTTGGTTTCTAGCTCTTTAGGGAGAAGGTGCCCAAGTGCATGTGGAGCGCTAGGGACGGTTACAACACTGCCAGTTCTTTTAATGCATGGCAGGATGCTAGCCATAACACTGGAGACTCCAGACATCTAGGTCAGTTGTTCTCTACCTTTTTAGTCTCAAGGCACCCCACAGAAAATGCCAGCTCTTAGCATTCACATGCCTTTTGACTATGGACGAATAATAGAGTGATTCTTCTGTGTGCAAAGAACTTGGGAAGTCCATAACGGGGCAGACTGTTTGTCATGATCTGAATTCTCTGGGTTTATTGTGTGAATTGTTTGCACATCTACCAGGGCTAACATCTCGCAGCAGTCTGCAACATGCACTCAAGGCACCCTTGCTGAAAATGGGGCTGAATGTCAGCTCTGTGGGTGGGGGACCCCCCAGCCCCTGTGTAAGGAACAGGACGGCTTCTGGGCATCCCCTCCCTTCAGAGCAGCACTGGGCCTGCAAACAGGGGAAGAGACCAGTGGCACCTGCAAGTGGTCCCCAGTTGCCTCTCATTGCCCACTGCAGGTGTCTGTGGACGGTCCCTGTTTGCCATTGCTGTCGCTCACACCACCGGCAGCAGCTGCGGACAGTCCCCGCTCGCTGCCCCCCAATTTAGGGAGGCAGCAGTGGCTCGTGCTCCGTAGGGAGCGATTAACAGCGGGGGCCCAGGCAGAGCAGGGGAAGGTAAGTGGGCCCTAGCCCAGCCGCCTGGTGGGAGGATTGGAGCCTGGGGGGGTTACCTCCCCATCCCTTGGGCTTGCAGTACAGTCTGGCATGACCTTTATTTTCAAAAAGTGATCTTCCCCATAAAAAGTTTGCAGACCACTGCCTTAAGCTAGGTCCTGTCTAAGAGGTCCCATACGATAAAAAATAATCCATGAAATGGATTTTCATGAAATTTTAAGACGAGTGGTTGTCGCAAAATCTTCCTTTCAAGGTTTTCTTTCGCTGAGGGGAGAGAAAAATGTTGCCCCGTATCCCGCAAGTGCCGCAGCCTCCCTATCCGCCTGCTATGGGCCTATGCGCCCCTCACCGAGAGGAAACGGAGAGAGATTTTGTGACGGGGCAACCTTACCGCATCGTGCGCCCGAGCGGCTCTTAGCAACCCCAGCTCGCTGGCCCGATGCGCTCCCTACCATGGCAGAAACGTTGGGAGAAGCGTGCGGCTGCAGAAGGAGCGTACTTCGAAGGAGATGAAGCTGAAACCTGTGTGACCATGAATGCCGCACGGCCTGGGGGGGGCTGGGCGGCTGCCTGCGGGTGGTGTCGGAGGCGCTTTTTCCGAGGGGGTGCGCATGCACCTGCATGCATCCCCTCTAAATTCAATATTTTGTTCCCTAGAGCATATGCCTGGATTACTTTTTGAGCAGCCCTTGGCCTATTCTCACGTGAGAACAAAACTGTCCGTTTTTTTGTGTCTTTACGGAGAGGAAAGGGGAGCCCCTCAGCTGCAGGTGGCGGGGAGGAGGGTGTGAGGGTACCCTGAGGAGACTCCTGCCAGGTGAGCGCTTCCTCTGCCCTCGGCTCCTTCCGGAAGAGTCCGAGGGAAGCCGAGCGCTTCCGAAGCCGCTCGGCACCGTCGCCCGAAGCTGTCCGAAGGGCGGGCCAAGCCGAGCGCGTCCGGAAAGGGCCGAGGCGGGCCGAGCCGAGCGGCTCCGGAGAGGCCCGAGCGCCCGCCCTGCCGGACTGCTGGAGGCGGCCGCGGCGCCATGTTTGATGCTCCGCTGCTCCAGTGAGGAGAATCCGCCGGCATCGCCCCGCAGCCGCCACCGCCGAGGGCGCCGCTGCCCCCGGGGAGGGGGCCCGACACCCCCCGCCGCCGCCGGCGGCCCATGAGCAGCGCGGCCTGAGCGGCGGCGCCCGCCCGCCCGAGGCGCGTTGTCACGGAGACCGGCCGGTGGTGCTGGCCCGCCGGGCTGCCCCTGCCCCCGCCGCCGCGGCCCGGCTCCCCCCCGGCCCCGCTCCCCGCCGGGGGGTGGTGGCTGCGCGTGGCCATGAGTGTCCCGCAGAAGGCGGCTCTGAAGCCCGGCTCGGCGGCGGCGGGCAGCGGGGCGGCGGCGGCGGCGGCGGGGCCGCCTCCCCCCGCGGCTCCCCCTCACCCGGCGGCCGCGGGGGCGCCTCCTCCGCACCCCGCCATCCGGGCCTTGCCGCCCCAGCCGCCCCAACAGTATCCTTTGCCGGCTCGGCCCCTCGCCGAGCGGCGCCCCCTGCCCGGGGTGCCGTGGGCTGCACCTGTTGTCGGGCGGGGTGGGCCGCGCGTGTCCCCCTCCCCGGAGGGCCGGCGGTGGGCGCAGGGAGCAGCCCTGCCTGCCCCCCTCTCCCTGGAGGTAAGTGCTGCCTCCAGCCAAGTTTTGGATACCGAGGATGATTTTTGTCGTGGGTGTTTTGGGGGGTGGGCAGAGGAAGCCGTCTCCGGTGCAAAACCCAGAGCCCGGCGAAGGTTTTTAAAGGTCTTCCGCTCTTCGCAGCTAGGCCCGGAGTCGGGATGTGCGCGCCGCCGAGACCGGCAGGGAAGTGGAGCGGAGCCGGCCTGCGCGCGCCGTGCCGCGGGGCTCCAGCATCTCCCGGCGATTTTTCAGAAGTTTTGGGAGAAACTCTTGCCCCGGGAAAATAACTCCGTGCCTGGTGCCGAGAGAATGTAACCACCGGGTCTTCTGCTGGAAATGTGCGGTGACCCCGGGGCGATGCTTCCCATACATGTTTTGCTTAAATTGACACTGGAGATTTGTTTGTTTAGGTCAAAGTAAAGTGCAGAGGCTGGAGAAGATTGGTAATGGGAGACTGAGTCTTTCTCGCTTAGTAATCGGGCTAGCTTGTAACTTGCTAAAAGTTTTCAAAGTTCTTGCTTTTGAATGCTTGGAATAGTGTACGCTCATCTTCTTAAGCAAGCATGGCAATGGCAGGTAAAACTTGCTCAGGGGGAGCTTGCTTAGCTTTGAGCCATGTGCCAAGTGTTACAGTGGGGAAGCTGGCTGGCTTGCACAGGGTAAGTCAGTGCTCAGCTGATCCGCCCAGAAGGTGCTGGACTGTCTGAGTCCTTTGAACTTTCTGTTTGGTATACAACACCTTTGTGTGTTGACAGTTAAATGGCTTCTGCGTGCCTGGATCTGGGAGCCGGAGAGAGAGACTTTTCAAAGCACTCCTCTTAGGTAATCCCTGAAAGCATCTTGGAGGGATTTGAATACTTTTCTGTGAATGCTAGCTTCTGCGGACTGCCAGACTGGCATGTACTGTAAAGACTGAAACAGAAAATGCCATCACATATGTCAGTTCTTTAGTGCAGTTTAACAGATATACTTTGTGTCAGGGGTGGACACTGACTGTCTTTCGAAGGCAGTCTAAAAAATTCCCAGTCTGTGGACTTGGTTCCTTCACGAAGGAGCTAGTTATGATATTGCAGCATTTCACGTTGTGGCTGTAATTAGGTACTAAGATCAAGATGCCTAAAAGGAAGGGAAACGAGGTCAGCTTCAAAGGTGTGTGAACTTGAAGAAAGACCAGTGGTTTTTAATTGTAAGCGACTAGTTTTGCTTCTGAATCTGAATGATTTCAGTGATTCAAGCTTTAAAGCTGTAACGATCCTTGTGATCGTGTGTGGATGCTCCATTCCCATTTCCTTTAACTCTAGTCTATTCAAATGTCTTGGCTGTTTTTGCTTTCTGCTAACATCTGGAAGTATATGTAAATAGTAATGAAAGCTGTTACCTTTTATAAATCTTAATGCAAATTTGAATCTGTGAGTGTTTTGAGAGGGAAATTCATTAGAAATGTACTGAAATGCACAGGTCATCCAAGTTCATCCTGATTTTCAGTGCTGTATTTTTTTTTTTTTTAATGTTATGTGACATCAAGGCAGCATTCCCTTACAGCAGAAAAGCTACGGCATCGGTATACTGCAAGGTCCTTGCGTTTTCTCTCCAAGGCAGTACAGGGATTTATTTGTTGATGCAAATATCCAGCATGTTTTGTGTTGATCAAATTGTTGAAGCTCCAGATCAGGCTTGCAGAGCTAAAACTGTGTTTACTAGGGTTTATTCTATATCCTTGTGTCTTCAGAAATATGTGCATCTCTAATTTATTATATTAATTGAATGGGCATAGTTTATCAGTATGCTTGAGCAGGAAAAACCCGAGAAAACGAAGGAGAGCTGGTACCTATCTGGTCCACGTGTATTTGTAGAAAAGAAATAAATGAGATATGACAGAAAGAATATAGTGCTGGAGGAGAGGGGAATGTGCCGGTGTGTTTCCTTTTGTTGTTTTTTTTTCTTTTCTCCTTTAAAGGAAAGTGAAATTGGAAAATGACAAAACAATTAGGAACCCAATGACATTTCTCTTGTTGTCTAGCCTGCTAAATAGAAAGTTATGGTGACAACAGCAAGAAAAATGAGCTTTGTAAAAGATCCTTCTCAGACGATGGTTTAAAAAGTTATTTTCCTGTCAAAGTCATATGAAATCCATTTTATAGGTTCAGTAGAGGCAGGTGGCAACTAAAACCCAAATTCAGACAAGTGATATTCTCTTGGAAAACTTTCAATCTGGGCAAAGCACCTGTAGCATACCTGTCTCGCTGGAAAGTAATGACATTCTTTGTAAGGAAGAAATAAAGCCAGTTTTCTAGGTCTGGCTCTGGCTTTCAAACTGTTGCTGAGGAATCTGATCCAGCTTAACACAGTTATTCTATAGTAACACTTTAAGTGAAGCTATAAAATAAGAAAGGTGCGCACTGGACCATGGAGCTCTTCCTTTCTGCTCAATAGAACTTGTAAAGTATATTTAAACTACAAGTGTTTCCTTTCCAACTCACTCTCAGGCTCTTGCTTATAACAAGAATGGGTTTTAAGAGCGCTTTTGTCATACACTTCATAATAAACTACTTTTTTAAAGACTTCAAAAAAGTTATGTGCTGTGGAGTAAGTGTTGCTGATGTGATGAATATAATTAAGTCATACATTTCTTCACAGCATCAGTCTGCACATCAGCAAATAGCACATTATAAAGGACAAACAGATCGCTGGCTTTTCAGGGTTAACTGAACATTGTACCTTGCAGCCAACTTAGAGCCATCCTGAGCTCCCCTTATTGTGGGGATAGGTTCCTTTTCTTTCCTTTCATTTCTTTTCAGACTTACTTGTATTTGGAGCCAGTTCAATTTTCTGGTAACTGATGGTTTCAAAGCAGGCTACAATAAACATGACCTTAATTTATCACCTAAACTGTTGCAGAGTTAAACTAGGCACATCTCAGCATATGTATTTTTCAGGGCTTTTGGAGCAAGGCAGCCATATCAGATTCAGGATGTGTTGTACAACCTTGGTTATGCAAATACTGGGCTTTATTTTTTTTTTCTGTTTTATTTTATCTCTATAGAAAAGCCTCTAGGTATTTGAGCTTGGGTAAAGCTGGAGAGGGAGGAGGATCTGTTTTATGATTTTTGAATAGAGCGTATATCTGCAAGAGCTTCCTGGATGAATTAGAAAAGTTGCTAGTCAACTTCATAGAATCATCTTTTCTGTCTGAATATATGAGTACAGTTCATTCAAAAAAAAAATTCTAGGAGATTTTCTCTGACCTCTGGGGACCTGTTCCACAGCCAGTCCTCCTAAACAAAGAATGTTCTGTCTGTGGCACGTATGCATACGCGAGTGGCATGGTTCCAGAAAAGAGGGGGGTTTTGCAGGGGGTGGGAGGTGCATGGTAGGTAGAGTTGTGGTCTTTGATGCGACTTACCTGGTATTGGATTTGAAGATCAGGACCAAGTCCTTGAGCCGATGATTGAAGGTGCTTGGAATGCAGAAGGATCAGAACATCACGTTGCCTGGAAACAAGGGCTTCTCTACCTCTGTGCTGTCTTCTGTGTTAATATTTTAAAACAGATGGATTTTAATATTCCTGCAACCAAAAATTAAAAATGTCTTAATGGCAGAAGACTTCTGAGTTGATAATGAACACCTGATGTCTTTTCCTAAATTTGAGAGGGGCATGGGATGCAGCACTGAAACATTTTACATCCTTTTTCCTTCATTAGCTTGTGACCTTTTAATCGTTTCAGGCTTCATATCAAATGGAATAAAACTTGATGCGACTCTGCTTGTTGAGAAGATTATTATGAGTATATTGCCCCAACCAGACTTTGGAAATGCAAGAAGTATTTTTAACTAAGAAAAGGTCCTCATCCTTGCTGGGGTCATGTTTGTTTATCTGCATTGTTTGTGTGTTTGAAGCGCACAGGATGGTGTTGTTGTTGGATGTTATAGTTTTGTTTCTTGTGTTTGTTTTTAAGAGTTAGTCTGGCTGTCCGGGAAAGGAAAAACATGAATCCGGGTGCGTGGGTTTTGTCAGTTTCTTAAGAAGCATCTTGCAGTTGAAAAACTTCCTTATGAAGTAGAGTCTTACCGCAGCGTACAGAACTAGTAGTGGTCTTAGCTGCGTTTTGAATAGTCGTGTCAGATTGTCTTGAATATCTCTTGTGAAGTTATAGGTAAACTGCATTTTCCTTGTGCCTTAATTTGACAATTTTAGGGTTGGTCAACTGACAAGTTTAGTCAGGAGCAAAAGTGATTGCAGTGCCCTTAGTTATTCCTCTAGGAATTATAGATGGCTAATAGCATTGTTTTACAGTACAGTTGGTCTGTGGTGTGCATGTGTACACATACACTTAAAAAAACTGTTGAATGAAGAATTGCAAGGGGGTGAGAATGTGCATTGACATTATCGTAAGCATCACTGAATTTCAGCCTGTAAAAGAGTAAGCAGGTGATCTAGGGATAAATTTTCTAGGAGCTCGTATTTTTGTTAGAACTCAAGCTTACAAAAGAGCTTTTCGGTTAGTGAAATTTTCTTGTGTATGGTACTTGTACGTTTTCTTGTATAAGTTTGGAAAGTGTCCTGGAACTCTTCTGCTCTCCATTCTCAGTTGATAATGGCATATTGTTGCTGATGGGACTCACGTCAAATTGCTGCTGGGCATGGAAATAAGTTAATGGGACAGAAATGTATTTTTCTTCCCGCACCCCCCCCCTTTTTTTTTCTTTAAGAGGAAACTTGTATGTCAGTGCTGGGTAGGTAGTGCCCTATTGTTACACTATTATGAGATTGTTTAGCTTCTGTCATCCATGTAGTTATTAAGAGTGGAGAAGGAAGGGCCATAGTTTGCACTGCCCAAGGAGGATGGCAGTACCTGGCTTACTAGTGTACTTTCAGTATTGTTTGTAATTGAGGTAGAAGTGGTGTTTCCACTTGTGTTTTTAATACATGTGTTTGTATACTTGCTATTTGTTATGAATTGAGAACTCTAAAAAATAGTAATGTCTTAAGGAATTAAAAGTAATTGTTAAACTTCCTCCATGCTTTCCTTTAATAGATCCATTTAAACTTTTGTCCTTCCTGGAAAACAGTGGTGTTTCCTCATGACTGTCAATTGAAAATGTTATTTATTTAAACTTTATTAGAATATGGCTTTTGTTCAGGAGCCTTCCATTTTTATTTCACTTCATTTCATCTTGGCATACTGTAAAGGGGAGAAAAAAGCACAAACCGTAACAAAGCAAGGGAAACCTTTATAATGTGCCATATACTGATAATATGTATGATGTATTGTTGTCCTAAGTGCTGTGTCAAGTATTGTTATTGTATTGGAAAGTCTTGTGGTTCCTGATTATCCATTGAGTTTTGAATGCCTATTCCTTTTGATTTTAACAGCCATTCGTATAGAAATTCTCAGTCTCTAAAATACAGTAGAAAATGGACATTTGCCTATTATTTTACTATTGTACATTTTCTGGGCCCCTTGACTGCTTTTGAGTTCTGCATACTGTCATCTGTAGTGGTGCATGGCATTGTTTCTCGATGATGATTATCAAAATATATATAATGGATACCGGATGTCTTTTTCTAAACAACTGGCTCTTTAGTCTTTGTGTTTTGCCGTGTGACATTATAACTGCAGTGCTTCAGTATTTGACCTGTTTGTAGCCTGTAATTCTTAGTGTTTTACTTCACCATTATGAGTTAAAAGGGCTTTGAAAGAGCTCAGTAATTGTTTAAATTTTAATTTGTTTAAGATTTCCTTTTGGATGTTCAGTGTTCTCTTAATGTGATCTGAGATCATTGTTTGGTATGCAAATATTATGAAATATATTCATACCACATATTGTAAGACTGTAACTTTTTTCTTCTGATGTTTCAGTAACTTGAGCTATTCTCTTCAGTTGTGTTGTCAAAAACCTTTAAATAAAATGAGTTTTATGCAGTAGATTTGTATACCGATTAGACTTATTTGTGCTTGTGATCCTTTGATTGTGTGGCTTTGCATACCAAGTTTAATTTGAATGATTCCCTCTGTGCCCCCCCATGTTTTAAAAAAAAAAAGAAGAGATTCAGCATAATAAACCTATCTCAGTGGTATCTGCTATTACAGAAATTAACCAAAACGGTTGTGGCTACATTTTGCAGAACATGCACCATCGCATACTGAACAGGTGACATGCGTTTTGGCTTCTGGACCAGAAACCAGTGTGATGCATGGAGTACAGGAATGAATTCCATTTCTGCTTAAGTGGTGGGCAGCTGCATTTTCTGCTAGCTAATCTGTAATTTTTGAGTGTTCACAGGGAAAATATATTAGTAGAACATTCCAGCCCAGAAGTGAGAGAAACATGGATAACTGGTGAAATCTCTGGAGTTAAAGGTGCATTAATTTGAATCTAAGACAAGGTTTCTCCCGCTCAGCATGGGGGGAGAAGCCCCTTATCTTAGATTTGCATAGAAGGGGTGTGGGGGGAGCAGTCAGCAGGGAGGGGTCGCTCTCTTTCATATGACACTTTAGGATTACAGCATTCATTCATAGATTAATATCCAAATTTGATAGCCATCTGACTGCTTCAGGGGTAGCTGCATGGATCTATTATAGATCACCATTAAATGATCTAATTGGGCAATTGTTCACTGTGTTGCACCGTCTGAAAAAATCACACTACAATGGCACCCTGGATTCTTTGATTTGCCGGGTGTCTATGTTTTCCATGAAGTGTCCGGACGTGATTCAGGGTGGGGCGGAGCAGGTGATAGGGTGGGCGGGAAGGCAGACCGCTGCTGCAGTTCTGACTGGTCCCAAATCCTGGTCAGGGTCTGAGTCAGACCCACAACAGCCTCCTGACCCTCCCTGCTTGCCCTCTGCAGCTTCTGCCGCTCCATGTACACCTCCCCTTACTGTCAGGTGCAGCTTGGCTCAGGCTCAGGCTGGATTTCCTCCCAGGCACAGAGCACATGGAAGCTCTGTCCCCTGCCCAGCGACTCAGCAGCACCGACACTGCTGCATGCCCAGCAGGTACTCCAGGAGGGAGCGCATCCTGTGCTCCAGGAGGGAACAGAGCCCAGCAGTGTGACAGTAAGGTTGAAATGGGGAAAGAGGCAGAGACTGGGGAGCAGGGGAAGGGGCAATGATTGTGCAGAGCTGGAGTGGCAGGGAGGGCAAGAAGGGTGCTATTGGAAGAAGAAGTGTGGGGGGAGCAGAGGGCAAAGGGGCTACCTGAATCCCCTATCCACTGCTTTCCCTGCTGTGTAGCAGTAGCAGGAGGGATATGAATTGAAGACAGCCCTCCAATAATTAGATTCTATACCTGGGAAGTTATAGCAAATGTATACATTTTCCATATATAGCATCTAATTATGGGGCACTCATCTTAAATTCAGCACTGACTTAGATTCAAGTAAATATAGTACTTCAAAACTCTTCTGTCTGGGAACAGTCTGCTTTTCAGCTCTTTCCCCTTGTCGGCCAGCATCATTTTAGTTCTCTTTGCATTGGGCCTAAGTCCATTGCTTTCATTTAGAAATAGGGGAAGCCAATAAGCTGCAGCATACCTTTAATGCAAGGAAGCCAAATATATGCATACATGCATTGCATATTTTGAACTTGAGGTGTACATGTTTTGACAGAATAACGTGGACAAATGTAGAATTGAATATCTGCATGGTGAATTTACAGCCCAAAAGGCTATATCCCCTGGAGATCTGTAAATCTGTTAAATAGAAGGATGACAGGAAAAATGCTGTGGGACCCTGCATGTGACGCACCTCAGGCAAAATGAGCAATTGCCTGTTGTGATTCTCTGGGCTCTCCTTGAAAGGAATGATTTAAGACACTGTAAAGTGATCCCATCCTAGCTCTACGGAAACTTTGACTGACTAAATACTAGTGTTTTGTATGTTGCTATAAATTATCCTTGTAGCAACTACAGCGATTTGCTATACTTAAAGTATCCTCCTAGCTAGGGAAAAGTAGAATGTTAATATCTTAATCTCCATTATGTTTTTAAGATTGAATTTGGGGTTTATCAGACTAGCCTATGTATTTCAGGGGGCAGAGAGCTGGCATTTCCCTCCAGTTTTGTACCATGCTCATTGTAGGAAATCTCCAACAGATTTGGAATACATCTGTTTTGAGATGAAAGGCCCTTTGGGTGCAATATATGCAATATTACAATTAATATGTGATATATATGAAATATAGTCATTTATCTTTGTTAGGGTAGTAATCATGTTCTCTGCTTTTTTTTCAACTGACAGTGATCCAGTGTTTACTTCCGTGCATTTTTCTTGAATTAGTTCCTCAATAATCAATTTGGTATTGTATACTCATGAAAGGTGCCTGTCCCATGTCCCATTCCCGCCCCCACCCCGGTTCTCTCCCGCCGCGACTCAACCTTTGGAAGAGGGTTTGAGAGCAAAGTTAGAATTGGCTGGATAACAGTGTCATTTTTAGTGGCAATTAATGATGCAACTGTAGTAAAAATAACAGGGACATGCAGTTTTGAAATATTTCTTTGTTCAAAGCCTTTGAAACAGTGGTTTTTTTGTGCAGGCTAATTTTTCCTCATCTACTTCATCATTTTCAGTGTTGGAGAAGTTTGGTTCTAGTTTAGAAAGACTACAAGAAATTCTTTGTATGAGTGGATAAGTTTAGAAACTCTTTCCCCTCTTCTGTTCCTGTTCAGTTTGCCTGAAGCCTTTCAGTACTCAACTGAGTTTGGCCAAATTGGGGTACAAGCAGACTCTTTACTCGCATCCTCTTCCCCAGATATAATTGTTCACCTTGATTAATGCTAATCACATAAAAGATTGTTGAAATCTTGTAATTTCACTTTAGCTAAAGTAGTACAGTTTAGACTTGTAGAAATACTTTGTTGACCATTTAAACCAAGGAGATGTCCTTAGGAGACTGCTTGATAACTGAACGCAGAAAATGCTGCCTTTTTTTCTCCTTCCTCTCATCGCTCCCATGACATTTTGTGCTTTTTTGCTGTTTTTTTTCTGCTTGTTTATAGTTGCGAAGTGCAGTGAACCTATGGCTCTCTATCCAAAGACATGTTGAAGAAAAACCAGTTATGGTGCAGAAAAAGTTGTGAGTTGAGCCAATAATGCATTACAAGAGTGAAGTATTTGTATTGAGCTTCATCTTGGTGTCACTCTGAATACTTACTCTGAGTTTCTCTTGTTTTTTTTTCATTCTGATTGCATAGATGAGAATTATGAATCCACTTCATTTGACGAGGTAGCTGGAAATCAGTTTTATAACCAATTTGGGTATATGTTAATTTCCACACAACAAGGTGGCCAAGAGACCAAAATGCACATATCTCATAAGAAAAGGGAACCCTAGCACTATCATAACCAGCTGGCTAAGGCGCTAGAACAGGGATTCCCGCAAGATCCTTTCAAGGGTCCTTCAGCGTGCCACACAAGGTTAGCACTGTTAGGTGTGCAGACATGCTTCACAAGATAAGCTTGGAGATTTTCAAATAGTAGTCTATAGTGTTGAACTTTCTAAACGGTTGTGATCTTTCTGAGTTCTCTGCAATACAAGACTTGCTCTGTTGTTTTTCTGTAATCAAAAACAAGTGAACTAAGAGCAAATGTTTTCCACAGGGTGCTTTGAGTCTAACAAGGTTGAAAACTTCTGTGCTAGCAAGTCCAACTTGAGTTAGAAACATTTTGGATCTGGAAATTTTGGAATGCAGTTTTAAGAAGAAAGTTATTTAAGTCAGCTGTACTTGTGTACCTACCTCTCTGTACTTCTCAAATTTCTGTGATTTGGACATTTTTAAATACAGGGCAAGTTCTAGGGCTTTTTAAAATACAAGTTGCCTTGATTTTCATACAAATTGATTTAAAAAAAAAAAAATCAATCGGCAAACTCCATCACTTGACAATTGGATATATTGGTGTATCTTTTGTCTGTGAACTTAAAATTGACCTAAGATTTAAACTTTTATTAATAGTCTCACAAGTGGCTGTGTTTAATTAGACTGGGTTTAAAAAAAACAAAAAAAAATGCTTTTAATAAATGGAGCAGACTTATGTGAGCCAGGCCTAAGGGAGCATGCAGAAATTTTATAGATAAACCTATTACTTGCATTGAAATGTATGTAATGAAAGTAATAATGTGATTAATATGATGTAATAACATGAATAATAGTGATGAAGGATCCAACTATTATTCTCCAGTGTTTCTACACACGAGAATTTTGATTGAAAGGCATTTGATGATCAGTGGGATGAATATTAAGTTTTTAGTTGTCAAAAGTAATTCAGTTGGCTGGGTAGAAGGGAAATCCTTTGCAAAGAATGATTACCCTTACTCTTGTGCTAGATTTAGTGCCATTCAGAATATCTTTTTTCCAGACAGAACTTTGTTTTAGGCAATTTTGGCTATTGGTGATATTTACATAATCTAAAATTTGGGCTTATCAAAACACAGGTGCACCACTTTTATTAAAGGTGTGATGATCAAATATTTTAAACTTGTGCAACTTTTGATGTAGACTAGGTCTTGATGTGGAGATATTTGATCACATTTTCTATTTCTCTTATATTTTCTGTGGATTGGTAATGTTGGGCAGCAGTCTAATATTTTTGAGGTTCCTGAGCCATTTTTTCTGGTGCGTTGGTGGTATTTGGCTATACTGTATTGCTTCTTGGCCTCTTGAAGGCTCAGATCAAGTGTACTTCTTTTCAATGCTGTGTAAATGAAAGCATGGCAAGTAATAAGGTCTGACCATGTTAAATGGTATCCATTTTTGTTTGAATGGTGAAATAACCCCCCTCCCTCCCCCAACCCCCCCCCACCAAAACAAAACAAAAAACCAAAGTGTAGAACAGTATATTTAATCTTTCTTTTTTTGCACTAGTCCTTTATACAAGACTTGTGTTCTGCATTCTGGAATGCAAACCAAGAATCCTGATTCCCAGTGTTTTGGGAATCTTTCAGAAAGATGTGTAACCACCAGCTGGCAAAGTGTCCGTTAAGTCTCCTTTTCTTAGCTCATCCACAAAGAATCGTTCTCGCAGCGTTTGTGGTTGTTTCTTTCTTCAGTGATAGAAGTCGATTATGGATCTGAAGAATGCTAGGTTTGAATTCTGGTGATCCATGTTGGGGGTAGGTATTTTTAGCAGTATTCTTAACTACAGCAAGTTAAGAGATGTCAGAATTAAGTAACAATTCCTTAGTAATTCTGATACTCGAGCATGCATTATGAGATACATGATCCCATAGCTGTAAGATCTCTACCTTTTTAATTACTACTCTGAGTAGATAGTATTTAGCACATCTCAGAGTTGTATTTGTTGATGTTGCCTAAAACGTTTGTTCATTTGCTGCTGAAGTTTGAGTATGTATATTTATAATGGGGACAGAGGCTGCAGGAAGACTATAGTCTTGCATTGAAGACACTGCACTAGGCTATCAGAGAATGGAGTTTGATCCATGACTTTGCCATAGGCTTTGTACATCTTGTTAGGCAAATTGGTTAAACCGGAGTTATTAGACCTGGTCAATAACTGTTTATGCTTATTTTTCTAAATGCACAATGTATGGTAACTACTGAGTTAGAGTTTTTTCCAGAGTGCTGTATCTGCCTAATTTTGGTTCTAGCCTCCCTGAGAGTTGAAGGTTGTCAACATGCGTGCAAATCAGCATCTTGATTTGGCCACCTGGTATTAATGATTGTTCTTGTAAATTTTGACTTAAGTTTCTCATCTCTGTTCCACTGCTGTTAAATGGGGATAATACTTCCTTACCTTACTTATCAGAAGAGGTACTTGGATACTACTGTCCAGTCCAACTGGTAAATGTCTTAAAAAGGTTGTATGGGTGCTAATAAATCCTTTATTTAGTGCAGCATTTGGACAGTGTGAAATAAGTTAGGCATGGGACTATGCATCAGATGAAGATAAAAATAAACATTGAACTACTACCTCATTCAGTGAGCACAATCCATCCTACATACTGAATAAAGCAGGAATTCTCTGGAATAAAGCGCTGTCATGAAATTAAAAACTGCATACGTGCGTGGATTTTATGCGGCATGGGGAACACTGAACATGGAAACACTGATTACTTCTGTCATTGCTAAGCTTAATTTCTTTTTTGTTTTTGTATGGAAGTTTTCTGTTCAATAGATGTGTTTCTGAGGTGAATGTGGATTTTTTTTCTTGAGGAAGATGCGACTAGTAGGGATAAGAAACAGTGAGTTGCAGGTCTTAAAGAAAAAGATCAGAGGAGAAGGGCGGTACTTGGAGTTTGAAAGGGAATGAGACTTCTGCAGGGCACAGAAGGGTTGTTAATGGTAGTGAGGAAGCATAAGCAGGTAAACTTTTGGACACTCAAGCATTTAAGTGAGCCATCAATAAAAATGATTATCTGAAGACTTCCTAATGAAGAAGACATTGTTTGGGGGCAGCTGTGAAGTGAAGACCATATGGGACAAGTGCACACTGAGCACGCTGGAGCTTTACGTGTTGGTGAGTTGTCTGTTAAGTGAAGTAGAGCTTTCTCAAGGGTCACTTGTAAATGAATTCCCACAGGAATGTGAAGGCATCACAAATTTCAGTGCTCTAAGTAGGAGGTGCATTTCTTTGACTGTTTTTTCTAAAAAAAAACCCCACACAGAAATGTGTGCATTTGTTTAAAAAATAAGGAAAACCTTATAGTGCAAACCATCCTTCCCAGGCAGAACATGGGGGAGAACATGACATATATTTTTATACTCTTCTTAATGGTGCTCTAGGGCTGCAGTGGTGAGCTGAGTATACCAGCCTTTTCACAAGAGATGTCCTGGTTCCCCTTGTGTTGCTGCTGTAGTTTGGGGGGGGTTTGTTTGTTTGTTTTTAATATGATCCCCTCTTTATTGGTTACCCTCTTCTCTTCCTATACTTCCTCGCTTGCAAAGATTCCTGTGCATAGAGGTCCTCCTTTCAGCCAAGAAAGAATGCAGATTGCTTTTGAGAATAATTTTAATGTTGCTTTAGTCAGAGGTGCTTGCTTGAAGTGGATTCCAGAAATCTTGCTGTGGAGCTAGCTGAGTCCTCAAATATCTTGGGGTGGCAAGGAATTTGAGGACTCAGCTAGCTCCACAGCAAGATAAGACCTGGGAGGGAAACATAAGAGGTCCATGCCTGTCTCAATAGTTTCCTCAAGCCTTGTTTCTTCATCCTCACCAAAATAGAAGGAAGCACTTATATTAACTGAACAAGTACACATTCCAGCCAGTGACAGTACTTACAACTCCGTAAGTAGGTGACTCCTCAAGCTGGAATCCTGAGTGTGTGACTGCAAAATAGAACATGGAACAAATGCATTGTTGGTCATAGCCCCTTCCGGTGTTACTGAATTTGTTGAATACTTTAATAGAACGGTGTGTGCTTTGTACCAGGCTCTCAGCTGAGTGGAGGTGACTAAGATTTTTCAGTCTGTCTACACAAGACTTGTTTTGGAAATCTTTTTGCAGCTCTATTGCATGGTAGTTCCAGGGCTGCTAGCTTGCACAGGGCAGTGGTCAGCAACCTTTTTCTGGCTGTGGGCTGGAATGACCTACCCTGGATCAGGCGTGGATAGGTGCTAGGACCTCCCTGCAGCCGGCACTTCTTCCCATGATGGAATGGGGTGAGTGCCCACAGCTGAAGCCCCCACTGTTGTGTGTCACTGAAGTCTCCTGTCAGCTGGCTGCATCCAAACTATAAGCCACAGATTGCTCACCCCTAGTGTAGGGCGCGTGGCTTTTTTAAATCTTGGTATCCCCCAACTTTGCTTTGAGTGGACCTGGATAACAGCAAAGTTTAAGGGGAATGGAAAAGCCTCTTGTTGAAGCCGTTAGTAAAAATTACATTAGTGAAAGTGCAGTCTGGCAAGATTTTCCCAAAATGTCTACAGGATATTGTGAATGGTGGGTGCCTTATTGTCTCCTTGGGAATCCCAAAATACTTTTTTGGGAGAAACAACCGACTGATGTTGATCTCTCTTCCCCATTACATAGGTGTTGAAATGTTGTCTTAAATGAACTGATTGGTTGGCTGTTCTAAACTTTGTTCTGGTCCACCTGTTCTTTGGCATCCAGGTATTGTTCTGCTTATTTACCTAGCATACAATCAAGAATTTTTTTTTTTTACACTCAAAGAAGCCAGTTTCAGAGAAGCCTACTTAGCTAATAGTAAAGAGAGCTTCTATAATGAGGTCCTGAAATAAATTTGATTCCTGTGGGGTAGTCCTTAAAATGAGTTACTTGAACGTGCAAGGCCTGAAGATCCCAGAGGCCTGTTTACTTTGTTCCTCTTAATGCACACTTTTCCATTACTGTTGTGCTATCCTTGCATTTCTGGCAGGGAGGTTCTCCTGAGCCCTACAGTGGTCCTAGTTAATGTGATTATTGGCCCTGGATGGAAGACCTTGGTGTATAAGGATGATCATTGACAAACTCCCTTCTTCTTAAATGCAGTTTTGAAGAATTGTTTTTTGTGTGTGTGTGTGTTTGTTTTTTGAAACTTTTAAAAAAAACTTTTTTGTGGCAACGTAATAGTGTCATCTTACCGCAGTGTATTGAAGGGAGGGAAAGTGAATTTCTGTGCTCTGTAGGCTGTGTGTAAAGGAACCCACTGGTGATTCCTTACTTTTTGTGGAACAACTCGAGTGCTAAAAATTAACTAAAATGTTTGTGTGAGATTTTTGGAGTAGGCTTGGTTTTGATGCACGTTGTTATGTCACTTGGTGCAGTGTGTGGGATTTGAACCTAGCCCTAGAAAGGGTGTAAGCTTCACATGTGGCACGAGGGTTGTTTAATTAATTGTATTTGATAAACTGCTAGATTAAGTGTTACTGAGAGAAATTATGAGATGCTACAGACTTGAGAGCTGAAGGGAGCATTAACGTTCTCCAGAAACGTATTCCTAGAATTTATTGCACTGTTTGCAATGAGATAATCAATTTGGGTGACAACACTGTTGTCATTAAATTGGTTACTGACAGATTCACTAGTAGAGCATTAAATTGTCCTTTAAAGTTACAGCATGAAATATAATAGACACCGAGTCAGAAAGTTAACCCAGAGAGCGAGATGGTAAGACACTAACCAACTGTTTGATATTCATAGTTATGGAAATGGAGAGTACGTTTTTTTTAAGTGTTTGACATAAGGGTGTCTGAACTTCCCATAACAGTAGTAGTTCTTTATATGAAGAGGGCATGTGTCTGGTGTAATTGAAATGCCTAGAAATGCTGAAAGTGAATAAGCTGTGTGTTGATGCATTGAGGAGGACCAAGGCAGAAGTCAGTATATCATTTTATTCAGATCCATAATCTTTCTTAATATCTTGGGTTACTGATGCAAACATTGTAGCATGTACACCTGTTTTTAAGCTATTTCCAGTCTTAGACCTAGCTGTATATACTGGAGGTTGGTAGGAGCACTGCAAGCAACATTTGAAGATTCAGCTTCTCTTAAGAATGCAGTTCAAGAGAGTCTGGACTTTGCATCGATGTTGTAAATTAAATAAAACCTAAATGGATAGTCTTCAGTGTGGTGCAGAGAAGTCACTCCAGTAGAACCTTTTCAAAACTAAAGTGTTTAAGTGTTTTCTTTGGACTGTTCATGAGTTCCCATTCAATAAGCAAAGGAGGAAAAATCTTTTTTTTTTTTTTTTCAGTCTGTTATGTTGCTGTACAGCAGCAGTGATTTCTAATCTTTTTTTTCATTTAAGGACCCCTAAAAAATTTCTAATGGAGGTGCAGACTGCCCTGAAAATTTCAAATGGAGGTGTGGACATCTTTGAATTGTAAGTGCAGGTACTGACATACTTTTTATCATAGGCATATTAGACATAGTGGAACTGCAAACCACAGGTTCAAAACCACTGCTCTAGAGTGGTTCAGCCAAGGTGCCATGCAGTGTTACCACTGTTAGGTGTACAGACATGATTCACAAAATAAATCCAGAGATTTCAAATAGAAATCCGTAATGGTAAAATCACTCTGACCTGCTGTGGGCTTTTTGAGTTCCGTGCAAGGTGTACAATTGTTCCATAGTCCAAAAAAGAAAACTAAGAGCTGTCATTTTCTGAAAAATATTCTGAGTCTAAAAAGGTTGAGTACCGATGCTCTAAAGACTGTCCTGAGGTTCTGTTGTTGAAACCTAATTTGAGATCAGAAACAATGATAGCATTAGTAGAATGTTACTTGCTGCGCTTCCAAAAAGTAAGCCTTTGTTCCCATGATCTAACCCAATTACTTGCCTTAATGAATCTTTAAATTATGCAGTTCTGAGCTGCTTCCATATCTGCAGTATAAATTCAGATTAGAAATATCTTTTTAGCTTATTCTTAAATAACCACTTCTTATTATTTTTTAAAAGTATTTATAGCTGACATAGTTCCTGGGGCAGACTGGCGTGGAGGGAGTGCAGAGAAGAAGAGAGGTGGGCATGTGCCTGGGTCCAGGCATGTGGAGCATAAGGCAATGTCAGCAGATGTAGTTAGTGGGTTCTTCATCACAGGTGGCCAGGTGTAAGAACAGCAATTTCCTCTGGTGGTTTCTTCTTTGTAATCCTCACTCCCTACAGGGGTTTTCAACCTTTTTTAAGGAGTGTACCCCTTCTGGTGAGTACTCCTCCTGGACTGTACCCCCTTTTGGAGCGGTAGCGGGGAAGGTTCCCAGCAGCTGGTTGACGTGCAGGGGAGTGCTGATGGCTGGCTGGATGTGAGATGGGGATACCTGGGCGTGGTGCAGAGGGGCAGAGTGCTGGATGGCAGTGACAGCCCTGCGCCACTGCTTCCCAAGTACCCCCGCTTCTCTGCGCCACGTACCCCCTGTGCCCTTCCCAGTTACTCTCTGAGGTACACGTACCCCTAACGGTGCTGCAGTGTTAAGTTCAATAAACCACGTTTATGGACAATTTCTAGTCTTCCTTTATGCAGTTGTATTTAGTGCTCACTGAGAAACTTGGTTGCAACTGTATTTTCTTTCTTTTCTGTATGCATTATCAGGGCATTTCTGTTCCCAAAGTACAAATCTGATAAAAGAAAATACCATTTGTTAGATAGGTGCGTTTGGCTCTCAAGTTTTATTACATCCACTTTCTCTATAACAAGGGTAGGTACTCATGTGGTCATCTGTTGGTTTCTTTTCAAACTATTCAGAACTGAGCAGATGAGGGATGTCTAGGAGTTGGTGTCACAGGTCATAAAAATAGTAAAGGTTACCTACTTGCTTTTCTTCAACTTGGAGCATTTGTTCTGCAGGATCGTTGCAAAGCATGTGTCCTGTGAGTTACATTTGGAAACGGCAGAAGTTCATTATACCTGGCTTATTAGATAATGTGTGCATAGAATAAAAGTAGACAAAGCAGTTGCTTTGCTAAGTGGTACAAAAGAAAGTTGCAATGTAATTTCAGTGGGATGGGTGCTTCTTACTGCATGGAAACTAAAACAGGATCTTCTCTGCTTGGAAAAAGGCTTTGAGACATTAGTCTCAGAATAATCACTTGAAGCAGATTGATTATATCTAATGTCTAATGTGCTGCTTAATCAAGATTTGAATAATAGAGTTGACTTTTGCTTTTGTAGTTCATTTATTTTTAGAACTGATTCGCCATATATACCATTCCCCAAATAGTCTGTACTTATGCTTTGGAGGCATATTGACCCTGATGTCATTTGAGAGTTAGGTTCTTCTCTCTTATATTATACCTGGCCACCAATGGGTATGAAATCATTCTCCTTATAATAAGCAACATTCAGAATTTTGCCATGACTATATAAGTAAAGGGAGGCATACATTTTTGAGCCACTGTTTTTTGAAGTGGTTTCTTAAGTCTGTCCTGAAAAATGATTATGAAAATTGTACCACGCTGCTCAATGAGCTGGTGTGTCATGAAGGTTAAATATGGTTTTTAATCATAATTAGTATGTTGCTCCTAAAAGGTCTGGGGAGCTAAAAAATTAAGTGGGCTAAACTTTATTTTCTTGTGCCTCAAAAAGATCTGTCTTCCATTTGGTTACAAGTGCATGATCCTACTGAAGGCAGTGAGACTGCTCAGGTGTAAAGCGGAGCTGATGGAAAAGGTTCCACTGTAATGTGTTTTTCTTGTCTTGGAAACTGGTAATTTGTTGTAAGCTAAACACTTCTGAGAAAATGTCTCTTAAATCATTTGGAACATAAATGCCTGTCAGGTAGTCCTTTGTCAGCAGCCTGGAAGGATCCGTGACTCTGGGGGCAGCCGTGTAGACATGTCCAGGGCTTCTAGGCTCCCATAAACCAAGGAAATGACCACCTTGACATCTTGGCAGTCCAGGGACCTAGATGGCATTAGAGCCGAGCAGTAGCCGTGCTAGAGCCAACGGCAGGCATGGGCTTCTGCGATCTGACTGCGTAGATGTGCGTTTTGTCAGTTGTCGTCCTTTTCGCTTCTTTGGAAGCGTGTCACTCACTCACTAGTAGTTGGGCCTGGGTAACGTTTTCTTGTTTGGGACCCGTCTGTGGGACTTTTTGAAATTTCAGCTTTGAAACTTCATGACAAAACCCCATGAAATTTCAGGATTTCAAAATTTGAATGGGAAGTTCTGAGTTGACTACCTTGAGTGCAAAGGCAGGCCGCCTCAGCTTCAGGATTCGTACTGGTGATTTGCTAGACGAAGAGAAACCAGCTTGATTTGTGAGGTGTAGCTGAGCTTACATCACTCTAGAGCTTCAGTTCAGTACAGTCCCTAGTAAAGAATTGCTGGGAATAATGTGAGGACCTGTCATAAGTCTCCCTGAAAAGGCTCCAGCCCTTCCTTTCATCAATGGCTCTGTAGCCTCACAGAAATTTTAACTTGAACGTTGGGTTCTTGCTCTTGTGCACAGTAACTATGGTGGGACATAGGGCACCAGCACCAGGTGCCGACTACTGAGGGGACTCCCAAGTTATCCCCCGATCCTGGGATTCTTTGCCACAGCATGTGCAGCCCTCTGCTACCGCTTCCCAGCCATAGGAGCCAAGCAGGGCAGTGCTGCACCCAGCAGTGTGTATGGGGATGGCTCCTCTCACCTTGCTCCTTAGCTTACAGGCCTAGCCCTTCACCCAGTAACATTTGGGGCAAGCAAACGGCACTAAGGATGATGGGGTCTGGCCATGGGGTTGCTGCTACTTGGGCCAGTTGTATCCAAAGACTGCATTAACTTTCACAGCCACAATGTTTGGGAGCTCATGCTTAAGCTCAATGCCTGCCATAATTTTCAAGTCATTCAGAAGCGCTTGCCCCTCTCCCCAGCTCCACATCAGGTACTCAGATATGAACCATTTTGCACCGGATGTGAGAGGAACAGGAACTTTCTACACATTTTAGCCATTCAGATCTTCTACCATTTTCAAATGAGTCAACAGATTGTAGTTCTGGACAGATCTTTATCGTAACAGATAAGAACTGGAGCTCTTTCATGTTGCAAATCTAAGAGTGGGTCCCTGTGCTAACAGGTGCTCTATGTCTACCTATGTAATGGATTCAAAATAAAATTAAACGTGGCAATAGCATGTTTACTTTATTCATTTGTGATGCTAAAAGCTTATTTGCATCTTTATGATTAGCTATTACAGAAATCAGTGCTATGACATCAATTTCGAGACCGTTTATATATTGCACATTTTATTTTGTTAGTTTAATTTTAGTGCTTGCTTTTTTATGAACCATTTTCTCTTGTTACCTTGACTGGTCCAAAGAGCAGCACGCATCAAGAATCAAAGAAGGCCCAATGAAATCAGCATGCTGTTATGCAGCAGTACACTTCAGGACATGTACTGTTGCAAAACAATAGGGCTTTGTAAACACTGGCTTCCAGTTATTGTATGTTCTAGATAACTAGCTAAACCCTGGAGATAAAGGATAAGTTTGGAAATGTGGGGTTTTTGAGTGATTATACACATGGATTCTACCTTTTAACATACATGTGCTTCAGGCATGTGAAGTCTGACTTTCACAGTGTCTTTTAGGGCTTTATCAGTACCATGGTGACCCGCCTATTTCTTGTAACTGAGATGTGTAAAGGATGGAGAAGCTGAAGCATGCAGCTCTTTCTTCCTGCCCGTGGCTGCAAGATGGAATCCTACAATGCCCTTTTCTTGCTCCTTAGCTGGTTTACTTATCT
>JAGPOW010002149.1:9536896-9550776 GCA_030014935.1 Caiman crocodilus
GTTTGTTGTAGGGCTTTTTTTGTTTGTTTTGGGGGGGGGGGGACAGTTGATACTCTGCCACTTGTCTGTGCTATTTAGGTGCCATAATTTATATAAAATATGTTGGGTAGCACTTGTTTTAATTGCATTTGAAGCTGTTCTTAAGGCAGTGTAACTTTTTATAATCATCTGTCTCCCCCTTAAAAGAAGTTCAGGCTGTGCTGTTGCGTTGACCTCAGCTGACCCTCAGTTCAACATAGAAATGCTTGCCTACATGTTACTACTATTCCTTTGTTGCACCAGTGGCTATCACAGTCTTCAGTCCCAGCTCTACCAGGCTGCTCCATTCACTGAAAAGATCTCGCTGAGCACGTTGTGAACTTTCGTAGTATATGAAACTACAAATGGGTGAAGACTGAAATATGTTGTAGAGCTCCCTGTTTTTAAGAATCGTGCCTATCAAATGGAACTGGAACAAGGATTCCCTGATAAACAGTTTTCATGCCCTTAGCCTTATAAAAGCAAATTACACTGCTTCGATAATCCATGAAAAATTGTCGGAATGAAGTCTGCTAAAAAGCCTGTACTACTTTTGACATTTCTACTATGCAGGATTGGGATGTGTGCATTGTTCCTAAATGAAAGGGGTCATAGTATACCTCATAAATTCAGCCTGCAACGTATAGGTCCCCATGAATCTCTTTCAAAAACATGTTTGCCTTTTTGTCCGTGACCTCTTCAGCAATTCATCTGGTCAGTTTTTTCTCACTGTTCACAGTAATCCAGTGTTGCTGGGGGAATGTTTTGGAGATCACTTTGCAATTGATATTCAGGCAGGGCAGCTTGCTTTCCCAATCTATGCCTTTGTGAAAGTTAACAACACTAGGTCATTTATGAGTAGATTGCTTTATAGCATGGCTCACACAAATTCCCAAACTGTAGACCTGCAAGAAGGAAAGTGGCTAGCAGAAAAATAAAATGTGAAGAGATTAGGAAGGGAGAGTAATTTTGAAGCTATAGATCTGTTCTTCTAGACAGAAGGTTATTTCTACAGCAGCATAAGAGTGCTTCTAACTGCATAGATATAGAGTTTCCTGCTCCAGAGTGCTTATTTAACAAATAGAAAAAAATGTACTATATCACACGTATGCAAAATACAGTGTAGTGTTCTGGGTACAAATCCAATGTCATGAGCCATTCCTAAATTACTGCATCTCAAGCTGTGTCGGAGTGGTGCCATGCTGCAGTTGTCCTAGGGAGGACTACTTTTGGCTAATTGACATGGGGCAAAGAGGTCCCCTTGTGACTGTGAACTCCCACCTGCTTGGCCTGTTCCTTCATGTTTCTGTTGTACCCAAATAGCCACTGTTCTCTTAGGCTAGAGCATCTTTGTTTTGGTCCTTTGACTGAAGCAGAGAAGTGTAGGTTTTGGGGAGAAAAATAACTTGCCTTCTGTGTCTCTCCTGAAAAGGTTAACAGGATCTTTTTTCTAGGGTTAAATTTGAAATTGCTTGTACAACAATAACCTTATAGAAAAACAGATTTGTATTTGGCAACAGACTGAATTAAATGTGTGTGGGGGTTTTTGGTTTGTTTGTTTTCTCCCCTTTACTCTCGCTGATAACTCTTTAGTTAATCTGTCAGCAGTACTTACTATCTGGAGAATCAACTCCTTATTTCTATCTCCAGGATCAAATTAACTTGCTCCTGGCTCAGTGTATATCTTTATTAAATACAGGTACCTCTAAAGCAGTTACACCTCCCAAATGCATGCACTTTGGAGAATTTTTGAACAGACTAAATGACTGTGTCCCCAAATGACCTCTCTTCCAGGCGTCTGTCTGAGAGGTTGGCCTGTTAAAAGCCACTGGTATTTCTTTTTTCTTCAGATGAATATGGCTGTCAGGTTTTTCTTTGCTCCATACCATTCTTCCTTTTTACACGAGTAAGCTCACCTCCCCCACTTAAGATATTGTTTATCTTTGCGTTAGACATGGAAATAATTATTCTGTGACCCTTTCAGACATTTAAAAACTATTTTGCCATAAATGTAAATTGACATGCTGTATCCACCATCTTGCCTCCATAAATGACATCTTGCATGAGATGCAGCCGAGGCATAATAGCTACTACAGGAACTTGCCAAAAACCAAAGCTCCTTAAACATTTCACGTCAATAGATTTTACTCGTGTTACTCACCGACTGCCAGTGTCAGGTGACTGTGTTCTTCAGCCCAGAGTTTAGTATGGCATTTAACCCTCAAACCAGGGAGTGGGAAACTTGTATACGTTCCAAAGCATATTGTTCTGCAAGTTGGCAGATTAAGTAAATGCATCTTGACCCATGAATAATTTTCTTTTATTAGAATTCTTGAATATTAAAACATGGCCACACTCGGTGTGTTTGTACCAATACTTCAAAATGAGTATGCATTGTCTTTTAAATAGAGAATCTAATGGAAAAGTGGCTCTAAATGTCTTTTGATGATTGAAGTCAGTGTTTTTCAACCTTTTAAGTAGCAAGTACCCCCTAATTTCTGAAAATTTTAATAAGTACCCCCACACTCAGTTTTCCAAAGGATTTTATATTTGCAGACTAATGTGTGCTATACTTTGGAAGAAGGGCTGTGTACATAAGGCTGTGATATGACATGTCTGATCTGGTGTGGATAGGGTTGCCTCCTTTTACACCAGGGGTGCACAACTCCAGTATGTACCTGGGCTAGAGGTGATGTTGTCCAACACTAGGAGGGCTGAGTCTAGTGCTGTGCAATGTGTGGCGCACCAAAATTTTTGCCATAGTTTTGAGAGGAAAAGAGGGCGAGAGAGAGAGTGTTGGGGTACCTGCATACCCTCTGCCTGTCTAGCACACCTCCAAGGGTACGCCAACCACAGGTTGAGAAACTATGGTCTAAGTAACCCCATCAGTGAATGTAAGATTTTTCCAGATGCTGGCCTGAATATATATGGGGGAAATTAAAAGGATTGGTATATACTAATGCTCCAGTACTCTGAAGCACAGATCATCTTCTGAGTTCAGGGCATTTTGTTCCTGATGGAACTGAGCCCTAATGAGGCCCAAGTTTACTTTAGTTTCCCTGACAGTGCAAGATAAGGGATATTCATTTTTGTGTAAAACATCTTCTGATAGTTAATTTTATGCTAATGAACTAATGGTACCATAAACCTGGGTATAAGAAGTCTGGCCTTTATTTTGTTAAGTGTCCACAGCTTTAAAACCATTAATTGAAGTTTAGCTAAGGAAGTGTGCTAACCAAAATGTGTGGTTTCTAAGGTGATCATTTAAATTAATGGAAGAGCAGGTTTGAAATTACCTGTGTAATTGGCAACCTTAAATGTTTTATTTTTAATATGTAACAAATTAAAAAAAATATATGTTAGTCAGTAAATGGATTCATGGTTCCTCTTATCAGGAATTAGCTGCCTTGCCCCATTTCAAGTTGTGTCAAAAGAACAAGCAGTTTTAAGAGTCTGTTACCTTTTCCTGATCACGTAACAACGTGAACATTAAACATGGATGTTTAAACATTGGTTCCATACTTTAAATCTAAGCTACTTAAGTCCCCACCCCCTCCTGTTTTTTCCTCTGGGGCTTCAGAAATAAAACGTAATGCTAGCAGCAGTAACGGGTCTCATTGAGATGTCGGGCATTGAAGCGATAAACCTGTTCACCATGCGAGATCTTATAACTGGTCAATTGGCTTTAGATGTAAATGTAATAAAGTAGGGATGACATTTGGAAAATGTATCTTGGAAGGGAGCTGCATCTCTCTTGTCTAAGTGTTGCAAATCTTATGAAAAGTATAGCCATTTTCTGGTCAGCCCAGGAATACCATTATGTGCTAGCAGTGGTTTAAATTACAGTCATTAACACTTGAATGCCGGTTTGGGGAAGGAAGAATATCTCCTTCTCTCATTCTTCTTTTCCATGAACATACTAGCTAGTTCATCAATCGATTTGCAGTTTACAGAATAGGTTTTGCTGTCTGTAGCTATAATGTACAGATTTTCTTACCCCTGATTTACTGCTCTTTTAGCCATTTTTCTCAAAGGTGATGGTAACACTGGTTAAAGCGAAGGCCTTTTACCCTGTCTTCTAAGTAACCAAATACAAAATTTGCTTACAGGTGAGGTTGCATGCACATTAGAATAGCCAATATGGAAACTACAAGCTAAAATATTACCATTGAGTAAATACTTTGCCTTATAAAATATTTATGCTTATTTCATGTTGAATGCTCCATTTTATTTGTATTTAATACGTTTGGTTAATCATAACTCGGTTGTAAAAAGTTGTTTTGTGTGTTAAAATAATTATCTTTACCTTTGTATTAGCCCATGCAATGTTGATGCAGAGTTTCATAAATTTCATAGACATTCGGGCTGGAAAGGACCTTGGAAGATCATTGAGTCCAGCCCCCTGCCCAAGGGGCAGGAAGTCAGCTGGGCTCATAGGATCCCAGCAAGATAAGCATCCAAATTTCTCTTGAAGGCATTCAACGTAGGTACATGACCCACCTCTAGTGGCAGGCTATTCCAAACCTTGGGGGCTCAGACAGTGAAGAATTTCTTCCTTATGTCCAGCCTGAAATGGTCTTGCAGGAGTTTATAACCGTTTGACCTCGTCATCCCTTGGGGCGTGCTGGTGAACAATCATCCCCACAGATCTTGGTGGTCACCCCTGATAAACTTATCGGTGGCCATCAGATCACCCCTGAGCCTGCGATTTTCCAGGCTAAAGAGCCCCACGGCTCTCAGCCTGTCGTCGTAAGGTCTGTTTTCCTGATTTCTGGTCATGCGCGTGGCTCTCCTCACCGAGGCTGAGTGCAAGGGAACAGTGATGTCCTGGGATTTGCTTGAGAAGCATCTATGGATGCAAACCAGCATTTTGATGGCTTTATTGGTCGCAGCATCACGTTGAAGGCTTGCGTTCATCTTGTGGTCGTTCATGACCCCCAAGTCCCTTTCATTCATAGTGCTAGCCAGCGTAGCACTGCCAAGCCTATAAGGATGATGCAGGTTTTTCCTCCCAAGGTGGAGAACCTTGCATTTCTCAGTGTTAATGAACACCATCAGGTTCTCGTCCACCCATTTCTTGCGCCTGTCAGGGTCATCCTGGATCTCCCTGCTGTCCTCAGGTGTGGATGCTTTACCCCAGAGTTTGGTATCATCAGCAAACTTGGCCAGTCCGCTTCTGATTCCAGTGTCCACATCATTATTGAAGATGTTGAACTATATGAGTCCAAGGACAGAGCCCTGGGGGACCCCACTGGTCATAGGGCACCGTGACAATTGACTTTTGTCAGCCGCCACCCTGTGGGTCCGACCATGGAGCCAATTTCCCAGCCAGCAGATCGTGGTGGACCTAAGGGCACAATTGACCCGTTTTGCCAAGAGGTCATCATGGGATACCAGATCGAAGGCTTTTTTGAAGTCAAGATATATGACATCAATCTCCTCTCCCTTGTCCAGGTGATAGGTCACCTGGTCATAAAAGGAACGAGATTTGGTCAATCAAGACCTACCCGCAACAAACCTGTGCTGGCTATCCCTCAGGATGTTGCTGTTGGCCAGATCTTTAATCTAAGGATCTTTTCTAAGACCTTCCCCAGGATAGAGGTCAGGCTGATGGGTCTGTAGTTTGCCAGATCCACTTTCCTCCCTTGGACCTTCTTCCAGTCTGCAGGCACTTCACCAGAGTACCAAGAGTTCTCAAAGAGTCGTGCCAGGGGCTGGGCTATGATGCTAGCCAGCTGCTTGAGTACCCTGGGGTGTAGATTGTCAGGGCCGGCTGACTTGAAGGTGTCTCAAGGTGTTCTCAAGTTGTCTCAAGCCTCTCAAGGTGTTCCTTCACAAGGTCAGCATTGATGGAGGACAGGGAATCTCCCTCACCCAGGTCTCCCTCACCCTGGAGAGCCAAGGGGACTGCTGTGCCCTTTTGCTGCCTTTCCTCCGAGACAGAATAGCATTAGCTTGTGCATCGAGGATCGCTCCCTTGAGGAGCAACCACTCTACCAGAGCTCCCCTCCCCTTCGGGTTGTGATGCCTTAGGGCCTCACCAACAAGCCTCCTGAGCTTGTCAAAGTCAGCTTTCCTGAAGTCAAGGACTTCTGTGTTGCTGACTGACTTGCCAGCTTCATGGTGGATGGTGGAAGTGATCAGCTCGTGATCGCTGTCATTAGGTTGCCAATTAGGTCATCCCTAGTTGCCAGTACCAGGTCGAGCAGAGCTTTACCTCTTGTTGGCCCGTAGACCTCTTGTGTCAGATAGAGGTCATCCATGCAGGAGAGGAAGCTTTGTGACTGTTTGGATTTAGCCAAGCACTCTTCCCACGAGATGTCTGGGTAGTTGAAGTTCTTGTCTTGAAGCTGCGCAGAAGTAATGATGAAAGCCCAGTGGATAGGTAATTGGACTAGGATCCAAGATCCCAGATATACACCTTGGAGACGCACCTTCAGTGTGCTCATGGTGGGGTAGTTTTTTGTGACATCCCAAGGACCTTTTATGGCTAAATAGTTTAATTTGAGGCACTTGCTTAGGATTTGTGAGGTCTACATAAGTACCTAAATGGGCGCAGAAACTTAGATTCTTAGAATTTTTCACCTGACATTTTCTGTTCAGTTATGAAGAGATTTATGACTTGATACAAATCAAACACAAAATTTTCACATCTGGGTACCTAAAATTAGACTCATAGTGTTATAATTGGATACGTCTATAAAGCGGCTGGATTTTTTTTTTTTTTTAATACTGAACACCTGCAACTCCCATTGATTTTTTTTTTTTTTTTTGGTCAGGATTTTTCATCTTCGAAAATTAAAGCATTTTATTTTATTTTATTTTATTTATTTATTTTATTTTAATTTTATTGAATTATAGAATCAGAAGTTGGAACTTTAATTTCCTTATTTGAAAACTATGACAATGCCATTTAGGCAACATAATTTAATTGGGGAATCATCACAATGTACTTCATTAGGCTTTTATTAAGCTATTGTCTTTACCTATCTGCATACACTGTATTAATGATCCGAGTATATTTAATGATGTGGTTGCCTTGGGTGATCAATCATGGTTGTGCTGTGAGCAGAGGGAAGCAGTAGGTGGTCAGTTGGTATGTGCATTTCAATGTGGTAGATTCTCCTTAGCCTTTTACAGAGAAATCCAATCAAGTGACTGTTGGATATGGACTTTGATGTTGATTGACTCTGTTTTAGTAAACAGAGGTTAGCTGTAAGTCTGTAATACAATATAAGTCCGCAAAGAGAAAATGAATCACACAGAGGTCCCGTGGAAAAAAAATACTGTTCCATCACGTAATTAAATACCCGGTCAGGCATATGTGTGGGGCCTGAAGTAAGGTTTCATAGGCAGCCCTAGCTTGGGCATTTCTGAACCTTGAAGTGCTTTACTTTCAACTTCAACGTTCTTTGATTTAGAGAGCGAGCGTGAGTGTTCACACTCATAAACAGAAATAATTTGAATATGTGGAAAGTGTGTGTGTGTATTGCTTGGTTTATTTTTGAGCCCCTCATATGTGACATGTCACTTGGTAGGTGTTTTGATTTTTTGTAAGACTAGTTGTTTGTCCTATCAGGTTTCCTTTCCTTGGCTTCTGAAAAATAACCTGTCAAGAGATTAAATTTATTTTGAAGGGAGAGTTGATTCATGAAGTGCTTCTTAAATAAGATGCGTTTGTGGTGGCATTGACTTTTCAGGAGAGATGGGTATCTTGTTATATAGTCAAATTCAACGGGGAATTTGCTTCACTGTTTGGTGCTTCTGAGGAGTTCACACTGCATTTTCCTTCCTCTTGTACAAAGATCCCTGGATATTTCTAAATCCCTCCTATACTCTTGGAAGTCTCATGTGTTTTAGGTGAGTTTACCCATTTATTTGTGCTTTTAGCAGATGGCAGTCTGTTTTGATTTTAGCCTGCATAGGCTTTCTAAAGGAAGTGCAGGGTTAACTTCTTTCCCCAGAAAATGTGGGAGGTGCCGCCTATTAGCTGCTGTTCCCTGGAAGTCAAGAAAGCACGGAAACATTTAATATGGAAAAGAGCCCGCATTCCTCTTGCAACTCACTTGAAATTCAGTGCTGGAAACTGCTTTGTATGTGGCTGAATCTTTTGTAGCTGCCTGTTTTTTGAAAAGAGAGTAAGCTTTATATCTGCACAAAATCTGGAAGGAATATTAACTGTGACCAGATGAAATTTGTAAGCTAAAAGATGTGTCAGCAGAGAGGCATTGCTTTAGGTTTCCCGTTGCAGCGATCGCTTTAAGACCATCTACGTGCTGCGCCATGGTGCAGAAGCTTCTCTTGAGAGTGAGGGAGACATAGACGGGCTTTAAAAACAAGTAGCGGGGGGACGTGAATGCAGCCTTAGACTAGCAGGAAACCAGAGGTGGAAAATCTGGGTTTTCAGTCCAGGCTTAGGCAACACAGTCCTTATTAATTAAAATAATCCTTCTGCAGAGGGGCTGAGTGGATCTTCAAGCAGGCTGCCAGGTAAGATTGAGAGACTCACCCGGAGAGAGAAGGGCAGGGTGATCATAATGAAGTTTCAATATGTCCTACGTATTGCACAGCAATGGGCTATTTAAGGGTGGGGCTGGTTTTTTCATTACGATTATTCGAATAAGTATGGTCTGAATGATTTCTTTAGCATTATTTTCTCTTAACCCTTTGAACATTGCTGCAGGTTTGAACCCTGCTAAATCTAATGCATCTCCACTTTAGGTATTAATGTTCCATGTTTCTTTCAAATATGTTAAATATAGAAGAAACTCAGGCAGCGATGCGTAGTGCTTTACAAGTTGTGTGTACCTTTAATGTGTTTTTCCTTTTTTTATTTTGTATTGTTAAAACCAAAAGGCTGAAAAAGATGGTGCTATTTTTGCATTTTGCTTTTGGTCTTAAGTAACGTTTTCCTGTCTTTCTCTAATCTTATGGATGGCGTTACCTTGCTTTTATTTCAGTCTTTAATACAGTGTAAAAGGAGAATTTGCATAGAGGTTATGTAACCCTAGAAATGGAAGGTAGGAGATTTTCCTCCTGGGATAGAAATCTTTGTTCTGAAATGTTTTCATATGGGTACAGCATTACTGATTAGTAGTCATAGGTTGGTTGTTTTTTAATTCATTTGAAAGACAATTACCTGATATACCAAGCAGTGCTGAAGAGGCCAGTGATCCATAAGAATAAAATGGTTGCTAAGGGCTGAGAATAACCTTGGGTGACAAGCACAGTTACAGGAAAAAATGGATTCATTTCCTATCTTTGCAGTTAAATGGTGTACGGGAATATGGAGTTTCTCTGTGATGTTCTCTAAAACTGAAAACATGATACAAGTGAAAATGTACTCGGGATCTGGACATGTCTCCATTTTATGAGGTTGGACCCTGTAGAGGGGGAAGTTCTTGAAGGAGATTCATCTTCATTCCTATCACGCATCACTCGAGATGAACAATGAAGAGAAATAATGATTTTGGGTTAAATTTAGCATTTCTGTATTTGCCAGCTATTCTGAATGCACCACAGAGCAGTAGATGCCATAACACCTAGGTGGGCAATACGTTCTGCTTTTTCAAAGTGAATTTCTCTAATTCTTATTACTCTCCCTCCACCAGATTGGTTGCTAAAAATAAAATTGGATAAGAAAAATATCCTTGTTCTTTATTTAAAGCAGTTGGGTTTTTTTAAATAAAACATTTTGTCATTGCCTGCTTGGTATTTAGTGGCTTCTGTTCTGGTCTTGAAAATTTCCCAGTTTGCACTCGCCATTTTTGCAGCCAAAAGAGACTGAGTGGGATTCTCATAGGACCTACTGGTACTGTTTGTTAATCTGCCAGATGTATCCACTGGACAGATTGTTATTTCATGAAGCAGTGAGCTCTAAAAGACAACAAATGAAATCCAGAACTAGCATACAGTCGTTCACTATGCAGAGACATTTTGACTGAATAATTTTCTGGTTATACCAAAATGGACTGCTTGCCATTTTGTTAGGTTGTAGAATTTAATTAATGACAGGAGAAATCAACCAAACCATGTTCTAGTATACTTTAGTTAACCCCTGTCAGATTTGGTAGACTTTGGGGTGGTTTTGTACACCCAAGTATAACATTCATACTCAGTTAAAGTCTCTTCCCCGCTGCCCCCCAGCAAACAAAATCTGCTGGTTTTGTTAACTTAATCTGCTGAAAATCTGTCTCCTCTAAAAAATTATCTTGAATTTCAATTTCCTTCTGCAAAACTGGGAAAAGATTAGCTTTAAACCAATGTCTCTCCTAACGTATACACATTCTAACAGAAGAAATTAAATCCAAACCCTCAGAGTGGAACAAGCTCTCCAAGGACAGAAATAATGCCTTTTTGAAGTAAAGATTCTTTCAGTTAGTTGACACTGCTGTTTATTAAACTGCCTTTAGGCTAGAAATGTCATATATGAAGAAATGATACATTTCAGGAACAGATGTATATCTGCAGTCTTTATTTCCTCATCACGTATTGTTTGTTGGCTGCATAATATATGAGCATAGGATTTTCTTCTGCATGCTTGTCAATACTGTCACTGGTTAGAGGGCATCTAGAGAATGCTTAGCTTTTCATTTTTAATACCCTTCTGGAGATAGAGAACCATGCATGGTTTCTCTAACTTGTAGACAAGCTACAGCTTCCTTTGTGATTTAAATTCCAGCATTTGTCCAGAGATATTAACAGGCGCTCACTCTTCTAGAGCATTTGAGATGCTTATTTCAGTAGCGTATCAACTTTTCCTTGAAAAGCTTCATGTTTCTTTCAATCCACTGATAAATGATGTTTTGTAAGTCTTCTAGTTCTTAGGAGGCAGAACATAGGACAAGCTAGTTACTGTTTGTTGGACTTGGTATTTATTTATGGCTTCTTTCCCTGTATCATCTAACCACATGACAATATTTAACTTAACCTCTCAATATCTGTCCTTTTATCCTAAGAGGGAAGTATTACTTACAGATGGGATCTGAGGTATACAGGGCTCTCTGAATTGCAAAGGAAGTCTGAGGCAGAGGCAGGAATGGCACTGAAACCTCCTAATTCCACACTGGGGCTCTAATCACTAAACTGTCCATCATCTCTGTTGCCTACCATTTCTTGTCAGTCAGTTTTGCATTTAAAAAAACATCCCCAGTTTCTGTTGCTGCTTTTCCCCAAATAGGAATGGATGGTAGGTTCCTCAGGGCAGATGCTTAAGGTGAAATCTTGGCCTCTTGGTAGTCAGTAGCAAAGTTCCTAATGGGGGCTGTGTATGCTTGTGAGGCATCAAGTACTTCTAATGTTGCTACATGAATAATAAGTTAGGGCAGTGTCTGTCCTCTGCCTGAGGAATTGGAAATCTCAGGGCACCTGTGCACGAGCGCCAGGGCTGCTCTGACGCGCAGCCCGTGGGTAATCGAGTCTGCTGGAGCATGGTGATTGCTGTGCTCCAGCAGCCTCCTGCATCTCGTGTATCGCCGCCCCTGCACTTAAGAATGGTGGCGGGGGCGCTTGAACTACCGCTTGTTGAGCGAGCTTTAATTCAGACACCCTGCCGCCATTTTTAAGCACGGGACGCTGATACACGAGACGCAGCGGTGCTTCAATTAGAGTGGCTCTTGGACTCACTCCAGTTAAAGCGTGCCCCCCCAGAGCATGTGTAAAACCACTATCGGGTTTTAAGTGTGGTGTTTTCAGCAGGATCACTTTTCCCTTGGTGTTTGGGGGGAGTCATGGGAGTTCCCAGGTAAGGATAATCAGGCTCAGCGTGCACATGTTCAGAGTTATTTCAGTCTGCCGTACTCTGACGGAAGTGGACCTCAGTTTTCAGACGCTGAGAACTCGGCACCCACCAGCTGTGGGAAGTGGTTAGCGTGTGACATTTCAGAAGAAAGGATTTCTTCATCTTTCTTCCTGGCCATGTGACTGTGGCAGAATCCTCTTGATTCAAAGCAAGTTTTAGTTTCTGACTGTGGGTAACCTTCCTTCTGAAGAAGCCAGCTGGGAAATGTGAGCCTCTTCCTTTGCTGCTCACCTCTCAGACCCAAACCTCTCACAGTAAGACTTAGGAGGAGCACTGTTTTGGAGGAAAAGCCTTGAAGGTTTGTGTGCTGTTGATGTTCTGTCTGACATTACATGAAAAGTGTTTGTTATATGAGACAAAGAGAATAAATACTGAATTTACCTGCTAAAAGCCTATTGATGTAATTGAACTCTGCCACTTAGGCTTGTTTTGGCAGTTTGCAAGTTGAGAAGAAACGGTGCTTATATTGAAATATTTTAATTGTAGGCTTGCTGTTTTACTTCTGCCATACTTCTAGAGTGCTGATTATTTCTCATGTGCAGAGGGATTGTGCCAGTTAGAATATTCTAAAACGGTCTCCATTCTAAGGTTTAAAATTACTCTATTACTTAATGATTGACTAAACATTACAATCACTTTAAAATAAAAGGGGTTGAGACACCCAGTTGCATTTTTGGCATCCTCTGAGATCATGTTTACAAGTTCATTTTTGATCCTGTTTGCTGGAGAGATGACGTTTTTTGTGGCACTGACAGCATGGAAATACAATATAAAGTTTTAAGCCGGTTTCTGTTCTGTTCTAACAATGATTTAGCAGCTCTGGGAGAGCGTCAGCTACAGAACGTTCGAATCAGCTGACAAATATGTAGGAGTTAAAGTGTGAACAGTAATTATTTTACTCTTTGCAATTAAATGCTTTTTTGTTCCTCCTGTGTTGGGGTTTTGTTTTTATTGTTGCCTGAGTAACAACAAAACAACAACAACAAAACCCCAACAGGTTGTTTTCAATTATTTTTTTTAAATAAACGCTTCATCTATATTTTAAACACTAAAATAGTTGATCCAGTGATGTAGCGTTGTTGGTTGTAGCTGTGTTGGTCGAAGAACATAGTCAGGCAGGGTTTTTTGGGTAGATGCGATATCTTTTATTAGACCAACTAAATAGTTTTTCCAACTCTTTTCAACTTCTCTCAACTTTTTAGTTGGTCTAATAAAAGATATCACATCTAGCCAAAGAACCTTGCCTGCCTTTAAACAATAGTTCAGTAATTGCATCAAGTTATCAAGTTGAACTATTATTAATGGTATGAAATGTATCTCTGTTCTTTTATTGCTTTCACTGGGTTTCTGTTGCTGATGTCACAGTTATTGTCATTCTTCAGAAATAAAATATTTGATAGGTCATGGGGTATGATCGTGCAGGAGTGTTTGGAGTTCGAGGTGCTAGGCTAGTAGTCGTATCCAAAACTGGAGCCTCAGAATTTAGCTTTCGTGTGTGTTTTCTTTGGCTGTGTTCAAAGAAAGTTTCTATGGCTTGGTTAAATCAGTGAAAAATCAGTGAAAATGTATATATTTCTGTTTTAATTTGAACAGTGTTTGTAGTCTGAACATATTTACCTTAGGCTTGTACCCAAGATATAGGATGTGACTCTAAATGGAAACCTATCATATTTAGTTTTTCAAGAAGTCTGATGCACAAAAAGTGAAGAGCAGAAAAGATAAAATGTCAACATTAATCATAAAATGCCTAATTTTACTGATGTAGTCCCATTGCCTTAGAGTTAAGTGTGTGTACATGAATAAATCCTTAAAGTATCAAGAAAAGAAAAACATTTTTTCTAAATATTTTTATATTTATAACTGTTTTTTCCAATAAACATTTTAGATTTTCTTTTGAGTTTAATTACTTCAACAAAGTCTACTTTCCTGGTTGTCAGTTCCAATTTTACAATTGCTGGGGAGAACAAAATTATGTTTTTTCTTTAAAGAACAACACTGCCAATACATTAACAATTGGATTATATTGGCCAGCCCCCTGTAGAAGTGACTTTTGCAGGGGTGG
>JAGPOW010002149.1:9556253-9574092 GCA_030014935.1 Caiman crocodilus
TTACTTCAAAATAGTTTCAGTTTGTGCCCCTTACTTCTAGTATATTGAGAGATGGTAAGTAATGGATCTCTAGTTACTTTCCCTGCATCATTTCATATTTTATAAATTTCTATTGTGTCCTGCTTCCCTTTCCCCTCCACCCCCCGGCCTCTGCCAGTGACAGTCCTCTCAGTTGAAAAGTCTCCTCAAATGAAAGCCCCTCCATTCCCCTAATAGTTCTTCTCTGCACCCTTTCTAGTTTTTCTGTTGCTTTGTTTTTTGAGGTGAGAGACCAAAGTTATAAAGGCCGTATTGATCCTTTCCCATGTGTTCAGGGAGGACAGAAAGCAAGTGGATACTTGGTTGGACAGTGCTGTCTCACTGGAGTGGGGTGGAAGGGAGGAGAGGTCTGCATTTCTAGGTGTGCTGTTTAGACAAGTAGATTCTACGGTTGGAGGTAAAGCCCGCTTCCATGCATTTTGTAGTGTCCAAAAGGCAGAAAAGACCCCTATCTAACCTGATGCAAAACAGAGTTGATTGGGGTAAGCTTGATTCTGCTTTTACTTTCATATGCATGCTTGTGTGTTCATTTGGTTGTTTTTCTGCAGGGAGGAATCATTGATGGACATCCGAGAATTTCACACCCAGCAGCAACACTGTGACTTGCTTTTGTGTCCTTTAGAGGGTATTTCAGCAATGAAGAGAATCCTGTAGAAAAGAGATTATGAGGGATTAGCTACTCTAGCCACTGTGCATTTAAACTAAAGATCTAGGTCAGGAGGCCGATTTTCATTCTACTGCCTAGCTGCTGCTGTGTACAAGAAGGATGTGCCTTAAGCACTTCTTTGAAACCATTTACATCAGGTTCCTTGTTGAATTTGAATGTTGAACGGAAAGAAATGCTGCCCAGTCTGGACTTCTTTTGTTTTTGTTTTAATTTAGTAAATTTAATGTGCATATGGCTGTCGTTTCCCCTTCCAGCTATCACTGCATCCCGTAGATGACATACAAAATGTAAATATGAAAAAAAACTGTGTGGGTGTACATTTTCCGTTCCCTTATCTCTTGATCCAGACTGATTGAAAATAAAAGGCTAATTGGCATTACTGCTGATATGCAGATAGCTAGATTTTGAGATGAGGTTATAGAGGAAAGTGATAAACTGAACAGTAACAGATCATGTGGACCAGCTGACAGTTCCCCAAGAGTCCCGAGAGCGCTCAAATTTGAAATTTGGATCCGACTTTTTAGCCTGTAATCTTAAAGCCAGCCTCTGTACTGGAGGACTGGGTGATAGCCAATGTAACCCCAGTCTTTAGACAGGATTCCCTGGAAGATCCAGGGAACTACAGACCAGTAAATTCTGTTCCTGACATTGGTAGAAATTATAATAAAAATAGGATTAATTGTCATGTAGATAAACAAGATGGCTTTTGTGAAGGGAGGTCATGCTGGAATTTTTGGAGGGCCCCAACAAGGCTGAGGATCAGGGCAGTCCAGTTTGATATAGGATATTTGGATTTCCAGAAAGCCTTGGGCAAAAATTCTGCACTAAAGGCTCTTAAAGAAATTAGGCTGGCAAGGCATTAGAGGGAAGGTCCACTCTTGGATCAATAATTGGTTGAAGGACAGGAATCCAAATACTTATAAATGGTCAGCTCACGCAGTGGAGAGAGGTAAATAGCGCAGTTTCCCAAGGGGCTATACTAGGACGTATGCTGCTTAACATATTTACAAATGGTTTGAAAGCTGGTTTGACTGGTGAGGTGGCCAAGTTTTATAGATTATGCTGTATTATTTCAGGGTGGTAAAATGGCAGAACTTACTGAAGAGGTGAACTTGGACAGAAAATTGAGCATGAAGTTCAGTCTTGATAAGTGCATTCACACGCATGGGGTAAAAATAGCCTGAGATGCACATACCTGATGATGGGTAATACATTATTTGTTCCTGCTCGGAGTTAGATATCCTAGTTCTTTGAAAGCATCAGCCCAGTGTTCAGCAGCAGTCAAAAAGGGAAATAGTGTGTTTGAATCATTAAGAATAGGACTGAAAATAGAAAATGTCATTGTATTACTGGATAGATCCAGGGTAGCCCCACACCTTGAATACTCTGCACAGTTGTGGTCCCCTCGTCTCCAAGCGGATGCGCTAGAACTAGAAAAGGCACAAGAGGAGGACGAGAAGGATAATTGGGGGAATGCAGAGAATAAATAGGCTGTGACTTCACCTTAGAAGATAAGACTACTGAAGGAGGACATGCTAACTGTCTGTCTACAAAACTATGCATGATTTGGAGGAAGTAAATAGTAAATCCCTATCTCTCTCAATATGGGAATTAGGAGGCATGCAGTGCAATGATTAGCAGGTTTAAAACAAACGTTCCTTTTCACACCGTGGGTAATTAGCTTGTTGATCTTGTTGCCACAGAATGTGAAGGCTGATCCTTTAACCGGGTTGAAAAGGGGATTTGACAAATTCATGAAAGACGTGGGCATTAATCATGGCAGGAATTACACATTGTAGCGGTTTAGTTTCAACATTAGGACTACTTAGACCCTGAATGCTAGAAGCTGTGTGGGGAATGTCGTAGGGGATGGATCCTTCTGGGTTTGCTTTGCTTATATATTCTTCCACGCTGTGAGAGGCAGGGTACTAAAATAGATGGACCTGTGATCTGACCCAGTCTGACAGTTTCTTATGTTTATCTAAGTTGCAGAAAAATAGAATTTCAGAGGGATTAAAATGTCTTTATTTTAATGCAAGTGGACAGCAAATGAATCCCACATCAGTTTCATTTTTTATATATTTTCTGTTTTCTTGGAGAGAGCACTTTCAAAGACTGAATTATAGGCTCTTCACTGCTTGCTTATGGCACAGTGCTATGTTTGACAGATTCATATTTAATTTCACATATCCATTGTTTAGGCAAAGACTTTGATCTTGTTTAGGCAAAGACTTTGATCTGTGAACTTGAGTGAAAGTTGTATTTGCTTAGCTTGCATCTTAGACCTGTTGCACATCTTGCAGAATTCCAGCTGATAAACAGAAAGCAGAAACTTTTTGCACTATATGTAAATGGCTTGCGTCATGAGACAAGTATTTTGGAACAAATCCAGTCAGTCGTTTCTAGTTTCTGCTTTTTTCATTACTGAATAGTTGAAGCGAAGCTTGTGTTCCTTTAGAATTTATGAACTTAAATCTGCATTCTAGCAGATGTAATGAAAAGAAGAACTTGAGAAACTGATGAAATTTAACCTGTAACACAATTTCCTAAATGCAGCTATAAAGATGTAACATTTCCTGCTCTAATTGGCATTTTCTTAGAGAAACATTGCATTTTACAGTTTGTTAGAGATTCTTATTCTGGACTATTTCTGTGTGAATATAAGCAGGGCGTGCTATTCTTATATTTACTTGGGATTAAGATGCATACTTTTTAGGAGGATTCAAACTCTCACTTTCTGACAGATGATAGTTGGCGTTGGTTTGTAAGGGAATCGTTGCTTTTGCCAATCCATGCCCCATGGCTTCTAGAGAGCCTCAGTTTAACAGATCCTCTTGTATATATGTTAGTTTGTGTCTATGAGACTGTCACCAGGAGAGAGGGGGAGAAGAGCTTTTTAGGCTGCCTCTTGACGTTTAAAAGAGGACTTGTGCTATCAGAGGAGAGCATTTTTTATTTGTTACCTGAGTCGAGAAGAGGGGGTAAAGGACCTGGATTGTTTTAAGGTAACTTTATAGAAGGGCTGATTTGATAGGATAGGGAATTTTTGGTTCAGCAATCAGTGTGTGTAACAGGTGGAATCTGTATTTGCAATTCCTATTCTGGAGCATAGGAATAAGTCGGTGTGGCAGATGTCTGGCAAAACCCAGGCTTCAGGGCTTTGATCACCTGTAGGGGCTTGGAAGGAGTTTATTTTCCCCTCACCAAAGATACAGGCCTGCTGAAGCACTGAGGTCTTGGCCACAGTCAAGTTTGGTGGTGGCTTTTGACTGAAGTGTGCTGATTGCCTTGGTGTAGTTAGAAAACTCAGAAGTTCCTGCCTGGAGGGTCTTACTTCTCCACTTGGAGTCATAGTGTTTGCCAGACTTGGGGTCAGAAAGGCATATTTACCATTGGGTTGACATGTTGGGGGAGTTTTTTGGTGTTTCCCTGTAGTATGGGGCATGGTGGGGTGCTGTAGCCATGATGGTTTGGAGAAAATGCAGGAAGAAAGGTTTGTTTGATTATATCTTTTATTGGATTCGCATCGTAACTGTGAGAGATGTTAACACACATTTTGGGGAAGAAAGTGCCCTGGTTCAGGTCTGCTGCTTCTGCTAATGTCTCTGTTCTGCATCACCTGTGGAGGGTGCAGCAGGACTTTGAAAAGGGCACTTTGTGACCAAAAGCTTGTCTCCCATCTCCCCCAGCTATAAAATTTTATCCAGTGAAAGCTACATCATCAGACATTTCTTATTTCTAGGATATTTTGAACATATATTAATTGACTACTTCCATGGTTAAGAGATGGCAGAGGTCTTTCCAAGACATCTTCTGCTCTTGTTCTGGGTAAACTATAGGCAGTTGGACTACATGCGTCTCTGAAAGAACTTTTTGATTGTAAATAATGCTGGTCGCTCCTGAACTATAATCACAGAGAGACCTTTTAAAGGGTTGGGAGGAAGGTAGAGTTCTTAAAACGTCTGATTTGACAACTTTTTCGCCATTGTTTGAAACAATCCTTTCTTAGGAATTTTAATTTAGGTCTTTACTGAGTTAATGTAGTCACCTTTGAACATTCAAGAAATGAAACTTTTTGAGACTATTACTTGTAGTGAGTATATTACCTGAGCAAAGAGTCTGAGAGCCACAGGCTTTTGATATCTGATCCTTTTTATCCTGCCTCTGTAAAATGAAGGATACACTTTTTTCTTTTTTTTTTGTTCGTGCTCATTCTTCCCTAAACCGGTTTCCAGAGTTCTAGAACCAGTTAAATACCTGTCCCTCTCCCCATCCCAGCACTTGTCCCCTGACTCTCTCCGGGAAAACATACCAGAGAGGTAAAAAGTGTCCTTATTCATCATCTAAACAGGACCAGCCCTTTTTGGTCTGTTAGGTGGGACATCACTGCTACCTGTATTGTGTTCCTTGGCTTCTACATTTGCGGCCTGATTTGGGAGAGCAGTGTCACAGTGTTGGTCAATCTCAGACCCATATTATGTAGTTATCAGTCATCAGATAACTTATCACTTTTTAATTCCTGAAGATTGGATTCCAGTCCTGACAGGGCTCAAAATAAGTTACTTAACCTACATCTGTGCTTCCCAGTGTAGAATGTGAGCATTATTACTTCCTCAGTCTTGGCACAAAATCGATTTAATGTGACTTCAGATAGTAAGGTCCAAAGGAATCGTACATGCAGCCTGTTCTAGTGATCAAAATGTTGTAGAATTTTGTCTTTTGATGCTAGAAGTACACACTTAAGAATTTGCATTTACGCTGATGGTAGTTGAAGAACTTCCTTTACTTGAAACTAATCTCTTATCAGGAAGTAAATTGCTGATTGTCAAGGGGGATATTCCTGGTGATGACTAAAATGCACATGTTTTATTGAAAGGTGGGTTTATAAGTGAATAATGTCCTTGCACTCCCAGCTGTGGTTCTGATGTCTTTCCTAACTTGTAGCTACTTTTTAAGTATAGAATGAAAAAAGCCTGTTTTTGACTTGGCAAGGCTTTCAAGATCACTATGATAAGAGATGTTGATTTTCCAGGAGGCAGGTTGCAGAAGTTTTACAGTATCTTTTGTGACACAGGTTCCAGTTAAGTTGACTGGAGCTGTGTGTATGCATCCCTGCCAAGCTGTATCAACCAGGAAACGGATGATGTCTCTTGGGAGGGGAAGGGGCTTCTTTCCCTTGAGCTCTGTCTCCAGATCTTCCCACAGTGCATGCTTTTGGTCTCTTCCAAGCCTTCAGAAATTGCACATTGTCATCCACAGCTATTGGAGTGGTTTAGGTGATGTAATCAAATGCACCCTTACTTAAAATACAGTAAAGGGACATGGCCAAGACTGGTTGTAAAACTTACATCTTGTGTTTCATTGCTGACTGACTCTTCTGTGGTACATGCACTTACTTGTGTGTTGCTAGCAGCACCTTTGAATCATTACCTGTGTTATTTTGAAACTGGAATGACCAAATAGCTGTGATTTAAACAAGGCAGAAGCTCATTTCAGTAGAGGTCAGAGAGAAGCCTGTTACACAGTGAACATAAAACAAAATAATACAGATTACATTATATTGAATTGCTGAGTGGATCTCTAGTTCTGATTCCTCAATATCTCTTTGATTTGCCATTTTTCATTTCACTTACCCTGGGGTCTACCTTTTAAACAAATTGAAATGAATATTGCACTGTAAATATGGCAGAATAAAACAAGCATGTGAGCCATGAAGACTTAAATCTCCTCTGTGTGCATTCCTTTTTGGAAAATCTAGTGCAGTAGTTTTCCAAAAGAATTGTTTTAAATTTTCATTTATCTTTACTGACAAGAAGCCTGTCAGTCCTCGGTCTGAGATTCTTCTGCCAAATTGTCATCTCATTTGAATTTCTCCTCACCTTGCCTTTTTAGGTCACTTCCTCTGACTGGTAACAAGCATCTTTAAATCACTTTGCAGCCCCAGGGGGTTTGAACCACTAAATTGCAAGGTTGTTTGGTGTAATTTATAATGGTATGAATTATAAAGATTTGGAAGTAAAAGATCAGGAGTGGAACCGCAAAGGTATTTCAATGAAAGCCTGAGCTGTGTTGGAAAAGCAATAAAGCAGAAGCTTGTGTAACTTTTCACCTTCCCCTGTTGATGGTGCTACCTATGATGCAGGCTTTCCACCAGCATAGCCACTAAGTCTTATATAAATAGTTAACTAACTTGAAAAAGAAGTGGGTCAGCACATATTAAAAACATTGCTGCTGACCCCTTTCATTATATATGCTCCTTTATTCCTAGACTATAAGCGCTAGAACCATCTACAGAGATTGAACTGCTAATATTCTGTTTACTAACCGTTTATCTCCTCACAGGTAACCCAAGTAGCAAGACAGCCGGGCCCTCCTGCCCCATCCCCTTACTCTGCACATGAAATAAATAAGGGACACCCAAATCTTGCTGCAACACCTCCAGGACATGCGTCGTCCCCTGGACTTTCACAGGTAAGAGCTGGTGCTGATCAGAAACTTCCCTTACCTGGTTTCTTTCAGTTCACAGGGGAGGATGCTATTTTTATATATGCAACTCCAGTGCTGCAGTGACTGATGTCTGCCATCCTAGTTGGTGGTTAGTTATTGGTTTATCATTGCATACGAAGTAAAAGGAGTATGCAGGATTCAGCTTCAAAATACTACAGATAATATAAGTGATACCACTGAGGAATATCCCCACAGGCTACTCTAGGGGCATTGTCCCACTTTCCTGTTAAACATTATGGGAGTGTCTGGTGCATTGTGTTAGTTTTCCATCAATCTGTACTTGTACAGAATGCTGCCATTCTACAATTATTGTTGAAATTGGTGCGATAAAATTAATTGCAAAGATGAATCGCAATAAAAAGCTAGATATAAGGAGAGATTATAAAATGTTCCGAGAAAGCAAAAATAGAAGTAAGGGTAAGGACAGAGAAATGACAAGTTATCTAGAATGTGGTGGCTTTTGAAGTTTTTTGTAGAGCATGTCACAGGAGTGAAGTGAGGCAAAAAAGAAATGGGCACGGGAGTATAGGGAATATATTAAGTTAAGAACTAGAGGTTGGGGAAAGGCCAGCGGTCTGAAGAGGAGACAAAATGAAAAGTAGAATCTTGAAACTTCCTTTGGATTTGATTTGATAGTTGAGCAGCTGAAAGAAAATGAAGAACATACAAGAGAGCCCAGAGGTTAAGTGGGCAATAGAGTTCTGAACAAGGCGTAGTAATTTAAGTGAGAGAGGAAATCCTATCACGAATTGGTTGCAGAGGTCAGCGTGCGGAGATGGAATGAGATCACCAGAGCTTCAGGATTATTGCAGGGCCAGGAGAAAGTGGGAAAGATTGTCCAGAAGCACTTGTTGAGATTTTCAGCAAACTTGTCTTGTTTTGGAGAAACGTTGCATTCTAATCTGCTTTTCAGTGTGAAAGCAAATTCAGACGTACAAAGAAATGTCCAGGTAGTGTACATATACCATGCTGGAAGTAGAAGACAAAGCAATGACAGTGATGCATGTGCTACAGTACTTTTTAGGAAAGCAGAGATGCCCATGTTCCCATCCTTTTTTAGGAATCTGGAGAGTGGAAGCTGTAGTATCTGAGACATCAGAAGTAGCTTCAGGCATTTGGCAGCAGCGTTTGGACAAGGATTCCCTAAGCTTTGTTTGCTTTTTTGGACAATTGTTGCATATTGGACGGAGGTGGTTTTGGAGTTGTCCGCAGTGATCCCTGGGTCTCTTTGTTTTGTTTTGTTTTGTTTTTTCCCCTGAGTTGATACCATTAATTGAGGAGTGAAAAAGGTACAAGTAGTTCAGACTATTCATCAGATGGCAGTTGCATGACACTAAGTAACATTGAACTACCTTTGCCATTTTGTTGACCATTTCATGGACGTTTGGGCTGGAAGGGACCCCGGAGGATCATCGAATCCAGCTCCCAACTTGAGTCCAGCCCCCCAATTTAATTGGGCTTATTAAGTTAGCCTAATTGGCTTCTACTGAAATTTCTGAAGGAAAAAAAGAAGTTCTCTGTTCTTATCCTCATGAAGAAGCAGTAAGAAGGGGCGTGAATCTTAGAATTAAAAGAAAGCACTAGCTGGAAGCAACAGGAAGAAAGACATACTCAGTAGACTTCCATTTTTGTAACCTCTTTTATTCTTCGTGTGAAGTTCTTTGCAAATGTGCTTTTTGTGGTGACTTTGAAATGAACACCTCAGAATACCTGATACCAATATTAATTGAGAAATATGAAAAAATTACTTTGCTGAGGTTATTAGAAGTGTTTGAATATTGTTTGGTGTACTGTCTTTTTATGTGCATCTGAATGATGCACACAATCTTTAGCCTAATTCCTTAAAAGTCTTATTTAAGTGTTTCATTTGTGGTTCAAATCTTCTGAACACTTTTTGTCTGCCTACCACATTTTTCTACAAAAGGTCTTGATGGATTTGTTAGTGAAGTGGTTCGTAGATTCATAGACCGTCGGGGGCCGGAAGCAACCTCACAAGATCGTTGGGTCGAGCACCCTGCACTAGGCAGGAAAGACGACTGGGCTCAGGTTCTTAGAGCAGCTAATACAGTTCTGTCTACAAGTGTGTAAATCTATAAATTCAGTGGATATAAATTCAGTTCTCATTAAAGTCATAGAAACTCTGGATTGTTTAGAAATCTGCTCCCTATGTGTTATAGTTATTATAGGTGCTTTTCCTAATGGCTTTAGCATCAGCTGAAAGGATTTCAGAACTTTGATGGCTTTTCCTAAAGATTTAAGGTCATAAGAATTTTTATTTAACCTAGCAGAAGACAGATTATTCAGATGACAGGTTCCTCCACCCGCCCCCCCGCCATGTATGTTTTCTGGATTGTATAAATATATTTTAGTTCCATCAAGATGGTATTTTTGATTAAATTATATATTTAGTTTTCCTCTGAGTTGGCCCACACATCAAATACCAAGCAGAGAGAACGATCACTTTTAGTGGTGACAGCATTTGCAAGTTATATTTGCATGTGTCCAAAGCTGGAAAGAGTTGTAAATTCAAGTTGTAGTGTCACAAATCACTATTTTTGCAATGCTGATTCTTGATCAAATGCTCAGTCGAGAGAATAGTGATTCACTCTCTATTGAAATAATACGGGTCCTCAACACTCCTCTTGAGGTTTGTACCTGCTCGCTAGTTCCTAAGGTGGGGTCTTTCAGCAGAAAGTATCTTGAAGGAGAAAAGGTTAACAGGCAACAAGCTTTTTCCCTGTACCTTCTTCTGCACTCCTCCCCCATACTTGGAATCTCATTCCAGTATGTAGAGTAAAACTGAGGGTTGGTTACGGAAAGTGGAACATCTGTTTTCCTCACTTTGAGTGTCGCATCTGAGAGATGAGGGTGAGTGCTGGTGACCACCTTACTGTAGTAAAAGTGTCTGAATTAATAGGCAAGATGTGCGACTCCCTAAAGGGTAACTCCTTCATAAGGAAATTGAGGAATGGATGGATGTCAGTCATAGTATTAACTAACTTGATAGAGACTTTACTACGAGAAAATAGAGTCTCTTATGAATAGCGCAGAACATCTGGACAACTTGATAACTTTACATCTTTGTACCACAAAGGCTTGCATGTAGTTAAAACTGCAAATTGTTGCATTACATGGCCTCTGAAAGATCTGCTGAGAGCCTCCTTTCTTCCTAGAGTATAGGTTAGGATGATTTAAGGGCCACTTGGCTGCATAGTACTTCATGTGGGGAAAAGTGCTTGAGTGCAGGTGTGGTGTCATGCCCATCTGGTTGTGTTTCGTTTATTTTACTTGTCTATTTCAAAGCAAAGGAGATTTGTATAGTACCACTAATGTTTAGACTGCTTGTTGCCTATTTTTTTGCTTTCTTCTATTAAAGTAGTATGCCTGCTTCTTGTTTTAGCTATTCGACTTCCTGTGGTTTCTTCTACACTGACTTTAAACCAGCCTCTGGCAATCCACTGCCTTCAGAACTAGTTTCTGCAGCAAGAGTAAGAGAACTCTGCAGCAATGAAAAACAGTTCCACACCCCCAGTATTCACTGCAAGAAACCTTGCCTCTGCTTCCCTTGCCTTCTCCAAATTCCAGCGCCTTGAAATCATACTTCTGGCCTCTAGAATGTGCTTAACTCTTTAGTACCTGCCACTGCACTTCATATACTAATACAGAGTTGCCATAGCCAGATGTGGCCTTGAGTCCTACAGAAAAGAGGTAGTTAACTGTGTTAGTCTGAAGTCACACAGAAGACTGGGCAGAAGTACACCTCATAAACGAACCAAATCAGAGGTGAATAAGTTTTTGTGAACTTGACCTCACTGCATCTGATGAAGTGAGCTTGAGAAATCTTATGCATCTTTAATTTAGTTGTTTACAAGGTATATCTCTACCCTGCCTTCTGCTCCAGTTGTACATGCATATACAGTTTCCTATTTTGCATCTTCTGTATACTAAAGGTTTTCCCCAAAAAACAGACTGGGAGAGGGTTGATGCTTTTCTCTTGCTTTCCCCTTTGAGTTGCACACTTGAGTAGGTGCAGAATTGTGCAACTGTCTTGCACCTTTCAAGTGACTCTTGTCAGGGAGGAAAGCGCGCAAAGCTTTTATCCTTCTCCTATTGTAGGAAAGGAGGGGCCAAAAGCTGATATGAAACCTGGAGCTTCAAAGCAGGGAACAAGAAGGTTATTGTGTTAAAAGTCAGCAATGTCTTTTCCTAGTGTCTGTAGGTATCACAGCTAGGCTTCTTATCAAAGATCTCGCTGGCCCGCCTTTGTGATCTGCCATTTACCAGCAGGTTCAAGACCAGGAATAGCATGAGGGAGATGGGAGAAACTGGAACTGAACACCCTTGGCAAGCTTGGAGGTAGCAACTGCCATACTTAGCGGACAGTGGGAGAGAGAAGCTTCTCTCAGGCAGGAGGAGGAGAGTAATTGGAGTTATGCCAAAGCAAGCAGGCTGGAAATTAGAAGGGAAAAATCTCAAAAGGCAGTACTGCTCAAAAAGGAGTTGGGAAGACGGTGAAATGATTGCTTACCCCACCCACCCAGAAGCTGGGGAGAGGCATCGAGCAGTTTTTACACATGAAAAACACTCTTATTTTCATCCCAGCATGCTAGAGAATCTTGCACCCCCACCCAAAAGCTAGCAGTTTTTTGAAGCTCCAAGAGAACTGGTGCGGTCACCGATTATGAGAGAGTGGATTTTGGATCACAAAGGAAACGAGCTGAAAAATGCCCTTCCAGGAAGCTTTTGACCTTCTCTACCTTAGCATAAATGTGCTGGCTTTGATTTACAGTGTTAGAGGAGACAGAAGGCAGGGTAGATTTGTACCTTACAGAATGATTAAACCAGATATATAGTTTGCTGCTTATGAAAGTTTATCCATCTCTGAATTAGTCAGTCAGTAAGGTACTAATTTACCTACCTTCCGCTTGCCTTCACACTAACCCAGCTAACTTCCTGTCTCTGATCATTGCTATCCAGAGCTGTTGAGTCTCGGGTGCTGCATGTGAATCCAGAACAGGTCTGTAGTCACTTGATTGCTGGTTGTTTTACTTAACTAAAAGGAGTTTTGTGGTCTCGTTCTTGTTCTTATAAATGCCACACTTGCTAAATTAGCATTTACAATCAAAATGTCACTTACTTTAAAAGAATAAGGAAAAATGCATAAGCTTTTAACCATAATCTCGTCTGGTCCCATGCTGTGGAGAACCATGCGTTTGCTCTCAAGTAAGGATATAGGGCCATAAAAAGACCTGGTGGCAAAAGGTGTGGCAAAGATGCATCCCTTGATGCTAAAGCTGGTCCTGGCACTTCTGGCACCGGGGTCCAGGCCTGAGAGAGGTTGTTTCAAGAATCTTGCCATGGAGCCTGGTATGCTGAGCACTGTATGGTTCAGAGCTACGCTTACAGAGAACCTGCTGCTCCTTTCAGTGAGTCAGGACATCCCTTCTTGTCTCCTACAAGCAAGATGGCCTCTTGTGGGAGTCCAGAAGTAGACCAGACAAATTTTCTTCCTAGAACTTGCTACGGTTGCTGCAACAAAACTGTCATTTGACTGGTCAGTGAGAGCCAGCCGTATCCGTATGGAATCACATTATGGGCTTTACAGGGCTCTTCTTCACGTATTTCTGGGAGCAGATTGCCATCCCATCCTAAGAAGAGGAGAACAACACGTGCTCTAGTGGCATCAGTGACCACTCCACTGAAAATGGGCAAGGAAGAATACTAGGAATTGCCAAACAAGGGACAAAAGGGCAACACAATCCTGCGTTACTTCCAAGAACTTTTTGTTTTATCACTGGACAAAGCAGTAGCCCTGGTTCTAGGGTTGAACAGTGCTGGGACACTTGAAGATCTCTTGATGAGAATAGCAGAAACTCTAAAAATAAAGATGTAATTTTTTCCAAGAAAAATCTTGTAAGTTGTTTGGTATATTGTTACCATTAGCCCAGTCAGGATTAGCCTTCCAATAAATAGTGACTCAACCTGGCTAAGGCACTGTAACAGACACCTCCCAGTATGCCAGCCAGAGGAAATGGAGTGCAACAGGAGTACTCAGTCCTTCAGGGTGAGTATGACTATTATTATGAATTCCTTACTCAGTTCAGTAGTACAGGGAAAGTCCAGATCTCACAAAAGCAGCCTGAAGCATAAAGACCCTAAAGAAGCTCGACTTGTTCTCGAGGAAAACCTGTCCGTCTTCTATCTCCCTTCAGTTACAGGTGATGAAAAGTTAAGCGCTCTTGATGCTGGTGGTGTCTTGTCTTCCCTCTTCTCTCCCACACAGCAGAGGACCTCTTACAGTAAAGATCCTAAGTGTGTTATGGGATATAATGATATTCTTTGTGTTGTGATGTGTGGGAGAAGCTGGAATGGAAGGTCTTGGGGACCCTTTTGAACAAATATTCTGTGTGATTGTCAGTAATTACAGAGGACTGGATTCAATCACCTGGAATGATCCCTTCCAGTTCTGCATTTCTGTGTTCCTGAAAATGTCATTCTCCAGTTTGGGATAAAGTTGACACTTTTTTTCCAACCTCCTGCCGAGAACAGGGATGAGCTTAAAGCAGTTATTGGGGAAAACTAGCCATATAAATAGCCATAAACGCTTCAGACCAACAGCCAGGTCCATGACTGTTATCATAGGGAAGTCCCCAGGAGCTGCATGTGATGATCAAGGACCTGCTACCAGAAGGGATGGAGTTGTTCATTCCTTGTAACATCTGAGTTCTTGTACTCCTTTGGCATCTGGGCAATAGCTCCAAACTGCAAACAATAGTGATCTCAGTCTTAGGTGGAACACAGGAGTCCAGTGCGCCTTGCTGGCCACCACGATTTTGTCTCCAGTAAAAAACATAAGCAGATGTGGAGCTGTCAGTTGTCTCGGAGAAGGTGGAAGGATTCTGCGCTGCTGCATCTCTGCAGATTTGATGACACGTCGGGGTATGTAATCTGCAGAAACGAACTTGTCCCATGCCCTTGAGTTTAGGCTGCTGTAATCTAGGGCAGGTGGATGTTGGAGGTCATCTACCACAGTTACCCTAGTTAGTTTTCTTCTTTACCCCAGCTTAACTATCCTTTTCATAGGAATCTTCTGTAAGCAGAAGTGGCTTGAGCCTGGTTTCATTGTTAGATGCCATTCTGCTACAGTAGACTCAAGGCTTACTTTCAGTCGATCCTCAAGATGGCCAAGTTTACTAGTCAAGATCAGATGGAACAGAGCCACAGTAATCCTAATAGTGTCTTCTTGCCTGAAGCCATTTGGCTCTGAGAGAGTGTACATACATGGCCTTCTGGCCATCTCATCTATTTCTGAACTTATTTGGGCACACTGTTCCAAAATTGGCTGGATACCATATACAGCCCAACAGTCCTTACACCAGGTGGCTTGGATGTTGGTTACTGAAGGATGCTGCTGCTGCTGATAGATCAGAGTTGGTGTAAGGACAGGAAGCTGTCCACGAGAGGGTCCTACTCCTTGAAATGAAGAAGGTTCTCCCTAAGGGTATGCAACACAGTCTAGACCTGTAGGGCCTCAATATCCACCTTCTTTGGCTACATATTGAACTTAGACTTGCAGGCATACTGATCGGTTCTTTCATGATCCACCTTGCAGCGGTATTGGCATGTTGTGGCGTTGTACAGTCCTACTTGATTTTTCTCAATATAAATAATAAAATACGTATGGTTGTCCGTGTTTGTTTTGATATTAAATTCGTATCATCACTGTCCTGTCTGCCTCCTTTTTATCTAACTCAGGGTTCAGTACTTATAATACCTAAAGCTTCCTACAGATTTGGGGACACCTGGAAATTTTGGTAAGTGGGTAGGGAAGAGTTAAGAACTTTGAACACAGAGTGAGTGGTGGGAGGAAATTTGGGATTGTAAAATAGACATTTTACTTGCATGTTCGTGACAAAATGATTGAAGAAAGCAAAAGTGAACAGTTGATGTGGATGTCATCATTTCACTGTTACCTCTTTGGTCTAGCCAGTGTTTGTTCTTTTGGGGAGGTGTTCCACGCTCAGGAAAAGTGTATCGTATCGGCTTCCCTTTGATTTAGAACTCTCAAGGTTATGTTCACTAGTGTGAGGGCTGGACATATACAGGTTAAAGGCCTCTACTTGGCAGAATGTGCAGGCTGGAGTTAAAGGGGAGAAAACTGATTTTTTTCTTGTATGTGTTGTGCCTGTGTTCTGGGTTTTCAGTATGGTCAAATACTTTAGGTCTTGGTATAGAGAGACATGCAATAATTTAAGTCAACTCAGCTTTGTTCTTTTTGGGACTGTTGTATATTCTAGTATCCTTTTTGATGGAATGAGATGATTCCACACTTATGTGAGCAAGAGGTCTTCATGCAATCTAGCATAGGTGTTACCAGCATCCTTCACAGCATACATAAATTTTAGTCAGACAAATATTTTACTAAAGGCAATGTGTCGTAATAAATTTGGAAGTCAGCGGAGGCAGAATTTTCTACACCCTGCTTTTCTAAGTATACAATAAATAAAATATCCTTTAAACTATACAAGGTTACAGAAGTACAGGTGCCACCTAAAAGGGTTTTTCAGATATTGTTTGCTCTTGAGAAGAAGACAGCTGACTCCTGAATAAGCGATATATTGGCAGTTCTAAAACGCTAATAAATGAAGCATGTTTTCTTCCAGTAAATACTTTTCAGAGTCAAACAATTCAAATTACTGGAGTCCACTTTGTAGTTATGTCAGACCCAGGAATTCTAAAAAAATAAATAACTTCAGGGACCCCTGTCAACTTTAACAATGAGAACAGCTCAGTAGGAATAAAGGTGTGGGACTCAAGAAGGCCTTTGTGGAGGTCAACAGGACTGTGACCAGGCAGTGAGTTCTTGTGGCCCCCTAAATGGCACAGATAATTTCCAGCATTTTCAACATTTGCTTTAATTGTCCAAACGTGTAAGACCTCATCTCAGTGTGCTGGGTTTATTTCTGAGTGGATGTGAAGTAGATCACTGCCAGAATTTTCGGAGTCAATGGAGAAAAGTTAGGATTTGTTGTTATTTTCAATTTTTTTTCTTTCGTTTATTTCTTGGGATCTGGAAAACAAGAAGGAAGGAAGATAAGGGATGCGCAGGCCCTGTGGCATCTGTTTAGGAGAAGCATAGTTTCAGGGACCTCTCCAATCATTGATCAAAGAACTCATTGATGCCACCAGTGTAATGGTACCTGTATCCTGTCTGTGCCCATTCTCCTCTGCAGTTTGGGTTGACACTGTGAATTATGTAGCTTCCAGAGAGAACAAGGAATACTAATGAGATAGGTGTACAGACAGCTGTGGTGTGGGGGGATCTGGAGGTATATACCAGTGTCTCTGGTGGGGTGGGAGAGTGGAGAGCTGGGAGCTGGAGGGGGTGGGGAGATAGGATGTAGCCCTGGGAATGTGGGGAAACCGGTAAGCGTTAGAAAGGGGGATGACAGCTATTATCACAATGGGTGAGTGGGCAGAACTGCCATATGGTGAGCAAGAAACGCGCAGAGCCCCTGGCCTTAGCTAGTGGCGGTAGAACTGCAGAAAACCTGGAGAGGGAAGGAAAAAAGCAGCAAGTTTGGTCCATGTACTCTCTGAAGTGCGTCATTCCCTGGTATTCTTGCATGCCAAAATCTGTGTTAAAAGAACACTGTTTAGGTTGCAAAATCAAAGTACTGGAGTGTTAGTCAAGGTTGCCCTTGCAGCCTTAATTTTACTTCCTTTTGTGTCTACCCTGTGCACTAAATGAGACGGGGCTTACAGGGGGAAGTATGTAAGCATGATGTTAAAGGCAGTGATGATACTATGTTTAAACAAGGAGGAAGAGCTAAGGCTGCAAAGGCAATCGTAAATCCTGTGAATCAGTCTTTCAAGCACTTGGCTTTGCATGTATAATGTTCTTATAATGCGGGGTTCTTGATTACAACTTTCCAAGATTTTGGGGGGAAAAAATCTATTGTGTAGAAGTTTTGATTTCTTACCTGGCGCCCCATCATGCATCTAGCAGGGCTTAGGCACTGAATTTTCAGACCTACAGCACAGATATTTGCCACTTGAGCTTGCAGTATTAACTACCTTATTTGACAGCAGGAGAAGGCCGATCTCCAAAAGAGCAATAGGTTCTTTGTGCGTTCTGCTGAGTTAAGGGCACTCTGGCCTAATGCTTTTTCTTTGCTTCCCTCAGTAATGTGGAGGGACCTCTCACACAAAGGCAGTGGCATTGGCTGCTCAGCCATATACTGAATCTGGGGCTTGTTCGCAGACTGAGGGGATGGACTGCATGAGCCATGTGTTGAGCTTGTGGAGGGGTACACTTAGTGAAGGGTGAAGAAGCAACTGGATAGTCCACTTTGTGTTCACTTGGCTTTGTCACATCATCGATGTGAAACTTGGCATGTGATTTATCACCTTGGATGCAAATTTAAAAAAAGAATGGTGATCTTTTCCCCCCAAAATCACACATTTATTTCTGTGTGAGTACTGCAGAGAGAGGGGTTTGGCAGTATAACAACAGAGGAAAATATTTTAGTTGGTATTCAGTAGAGTGGTTAAAAACACACACAGCAAAACCCAAAATTATCAGGAATAGTACAGCAAACAGGAAAGATCCCTTCATGCATTTCT
>JAGPOW010002149.1:9580128-9596810 GCA_030014935.1 Caiman crocodilus
GGAGCCCTGCCCTCTGCTGCGAGTGACATGGGTGTCTAACCAGCTGGCTTCTGAATGAAAGCCATCAGTAATTACTGTTACAGGCACTTCTTCTGCATGCCTGCCATCCCCCGATGGGCTTCAAAGGGCAGCATTAGACCCAAACTGCCTCTGTTGGGCTGATGACCAAACCGAGCCCTTTTCGATAAATAAATAAATAAATAAAGATTGACCAGGCATAAGTCATCTGGAGGGTATTGGCCATGTAGTTTCCTAAAACAGCCATTCTCAACCTTTTCAGTGAGCTTCATGAGGAAGCTACCGTTCCTCATGATCTACCTCTACCTGCTGCCCCACAGCCCACGTCCCCCGTATCCCCCTGCACACAACTCCCTGCTCAGCTCCTATCCCCCAACCTCACAGCCTTCCTCCTTCCTGTACAAGTCTTCTTGTCAGACATGCTGTGGAGATAACTCCACTTAGATCTGGATGTTCGTTCTCCGCTGTGAAAGTGGCACAACTGCTCTGCTGTTTCCTCCTCCGGAGGTAGCATGTACAGAGCAAGAGCACTCCAGTGTCTGTCGCACTGACTGGAGCCACCAGAGTATTTGTCAATCCCCAACCCCCTCAACACCTATGCGGTCTGCTGTTTGAGAACCCGTGTCAAAGAGCAAGCACCTGGGTAAATTAAAAATCAGCTCTGGATAATTTGGGGACCACTTGGCGCCTCTGTAAGTAACTTGAGCATAGTAATGGTGGGGTAGCAGAGCTCACAGGGGCTTGTGGTATGGCTTTAACTCACTTCTTTGTAGAGGAGCCATTGTGTTTTCCTGAATTGCTATACTGTCTCTGTTTTTCCACTGCATATTGGTGCTGGGGTACACATTAGAAATCCCTAGAGCAGGTAGAAATCTTACCTTTGACATTTGGATTGGGAGGGAGAAGAAGCCAAAAATGTTTCTTACAGAGAAGAGCAGAAAAAACGGGGAACTTTGTGGGATTGATAGAGTTTTGTCACCTCTGTTTTATTTTCATTGTGCAAAACTAGGAGTAGTTTAGCTGCTGGGCTTTTTGTGCAGCTGTTTCAGGGTTTGGGGCCTTGTTTTAACCTACCGTAGTTTTCACTTCCAATCCCTATGCCAGTTAATTTGGTGGGAGTTAATCAAAATGTGCCATGACCCTAGATTTCTGTCTCTTCATCTGGGCCCTTGCTTTTGCTGCTTGCCTGCTCCACCATCATTTTTTCCCCTCCTGTCCTTTTTTTGGACAGGCCACGCAAAATCCTGGAGTGGTGCCTGTGCCCCCTCCCTAAGACTCCACAGTATGATGTCTCAACTGATCTTTGATATTGATTCAGCTCCGCGCTGGCATCAGTGAAGGTAACCTGCTTTTTAAATACATATTTTTAAAATTACTTTAATGGGCTGCTCTGCTGTAAGCAACCAAAAGATTTTAAAGGAGTAACGTGTATCTACCTTGCTGTCTCTAAAGAGATGAATCAATATCAGAGGGGCTAACCTGTCCCAGTGGGAGGCCTAGGCAGTAGTGGAGACTTGTCAGAATTGCAGTCATAAGCCAGGACGCAAGCATTGCTCTGGGGGGTTAGCACAAGTGCCAGAAAAAGGACTTGAGGGACAAAGAAGCAAGCTATGAAAGATGCCAAAGAGGAATCTAGTGGTCTGGAGCAGGGGGAGTGCAGGGACACTAGCATGAATGTTCAACCAACATGATCTGCCAAAGCCATTCTCCACTTTCCTACAGCACATCACCATAAGCGGTTGTGGCCCCAGGGAAAGGTGTGTACGTCAGAAGGGGTCCTACATTTCAAATCAGAATGCCTGTATAACTTCTTAAATGCTGCTTAAAGTGACTTAATTATATATTTTGTGGGTTGGCATAGAGCAGCGATTCACGGTCCGGGTCCCATGGCACCCTGGGGTGGCTTGAGATTCTCTTGAGACGTCTTGGGGGACCACACAGTCTTAGCACTGTTAGGTGTGCATACATGATTCACACGATCAACCCAAAGATTTCAAATGGGAACCCCTAGCATCAAAAATCTTCTGATATGTTGTAGATTTTCTGAGTTTCTGCAACTGAAGAATCACTGTATTATTTTTCTGTAGTCAGAAAACAAGTGAAAACGAAGTGCTGGCATTTTCTGAAGGGTGCCTTAAGCCTATCGAGGGGTGCCTGGAGTCTAAAAGCATTGAAAACCACTGGCATAGAGGTTGGTTACAGGTGGGCATTAAACCCTGGTATGTGTATTTGTTGGGAGGTGATTTGGATTCAGGAGGGGTTTTTTTAATGTTAGAATACACCTTTCATGAAAACTGGTATAATTTTTCCCAGCATTTCATTCAGTCACGTAAGATGGCTTGTGCCCCTGAATACGGGGTCTGCCCTATGCTTGAGGCTCTTGTCCCGCTAAATGCATTTCATGCAGTTTCAAAAGCAGAGCAAAGACTCGGGAACAAATTGGGAACTGTACAATCACTTCTGAATCACGTACTTACTTTTACTAAAGGTGCAATTTCAGCCATTTCTTTGACTTCCGAGCAGTACAGAAATGTGGTAGAAAATCCTGTTTTCTTCATTGTTTAATAAGTCTGTAGCGCTTGCAAGTTAATATGCGTTTCTGAGTGTCACTGAAGATACTCATTCACTAGTGGATCAGAGTTAGTATCTGAACTTGATCTGAGACAGCAGAATTGGGAAGTGCCGCACCAGAAGGTTTCTTGTCTTATGCGTGGTATGGGTGTTGCCTTATTTTGAAGTCAAACCTACTGCCCCCCGAGCCAGAAAGGAATACTTACTTGCTTCAGACATTGAATATTCAGACTTGTTAAACACATTTCTGTATGTTTCATGTTAGCTTATGATTAGAAGAGCACGTAGGGACTTCAGGCTGAAAAATTACACAAGAAGTGTTTGAAGCCCCTGTTCCAGGCCAGTCTTTGTGAGGTGTAAAAGCAGCTTAACATTTTATCTTGCTCCTTTTTCCTGTAAAGAACAACAGAGAAACTAGCCTTTTTGTGCCTAGCAGTGCGCCCCTTCTAATGAAGGTCTTCTCTGTGATAATCTAATATTTCTTTATGAAAGATACAAGAGAGAGGGAATTGTTCTGTAGTAATAGTGTTAGTATTATTAGGCATCTCTTGCAAAGCACAGCCTGTCCCAAAAAGCATAGTTCAAATTTGGCATGCTACAAGTTAATTAAATATGGGAATGGGTGAGAAAATAGAGGGGTGACAGCAAAGCCCATAGTTCTGCTATGACATAAACACACTGTAATCTTTAGTTCTGTTTCTTTTATTTCTTTTGTTTTATGGGGTGGGCTTGGCTCACTCTGAATTTCCGAGGCTGTCCTGTGAGAGAGTTTAAGTCTCGGGGAGGGTTTTTATTTCTTTCTTATTTGTGAGGTAAGCATAGGGGTGAGACAGGGAGGACTTCCCAAACCCCAGTGGAAGTCTGGAAAAGATTCCTACATCAAGGGTGATGTCATAGCTGGAGCGGAGCAGGCAGGGAGGTGATTGCAAAAGTAGGACCAAGCCTGAGATGTACGTAAGTGCTACATGAGTCAAGGTCAGGAAGTTTGAATTTAATGTACAGTGCATGGGGGCCAGTGAAGTGGCTCGAAGGCTATATCTACCTTAGAGAGTTTTACTGAAAGAATGTGTGCTGTTCTTAATCCCAGTTCAGTTTATTCAGGCTGTATCCATGCCTCTTCTTTAATCTCTTTAATTCTCCTGTTTAAAACCTATGTTAGGATGTTTCCCCATCTTTTAAAGACTGTCTGCCTCGCAGTTGAAAGCTAGCCAGTGCTGGTTGGCCTGATGGTGCTCGTTAGCACGGTGTTATTTCAGGCTCAGTTGGCTGAAAGGCATTTAGTACTGATTCTTCTGGTACTCGGTGCTGTTTCCACAACACTTCCTCCTTAGTTTGCCCAAGCAGATCTTGAGACTGTTAGATCGTTGTGTGCCAGGGCACGGTGCTGCCTGTGGAGTAGTGGAACTGTCAGGCCTATTTTATAGCACATTGTTTATGGGTTTTTTTTATTATAACATAGTTAATATATTTGGCATGTTTAAGAAATTAACATTTGTTTAATTTTAGTCATAGAACTTAGTCTTATAATTAAAAATTGACTAGTCAAATCAAATGCAGCATTGTATAACTCAAAGATGCTCTGAGATGTGCCTGAGGGTTAGTATACTTGAACCCTCCTTTATTTGTCATATAATGGATTGAAACAAAGTTGCCTTTATTATTTTGTAAATCTAATTCTCAATTTCAGTGTATGGAATATGAAATGCAGAGACCAGGTTGGCTCCTGCAGAGTAACTAAAGCTTGCAGCATGAATATATGATAACTTTACATGCAAGCAAAGCAAGGCACTTCGGAAATGTTGTTTATCTTTAGATAGACCGTTTCAATTATAAATTAACCCTGCATATAAGTTGACCCTACATTTTGAGGTTGTTTTAGGTGGGCGAAAGCAGCTTTTTCCCCTGAATATGAGCTGTTATCTGTCGAAAAGGCCTTGAACTATTTCCCTTGTAGAATCTCATAGGGGAATTGGATAACCAAAGAAAGGACCCAAAGGGTTAAATGCACCGAAAACACTAAAATAAAACTTAGAGAGCATCAGCTACACCAAAGATAACTTTGCCCGGGCTCATCATATTGTCTTTTTGTGTTTACCCTAAAACTCCATGGGACTGTATAGCAAGGTGAATGCTTTAGTCAAATGGAAATCGTTTATGGACTTAAACAATGGCAGACCCTTATTAAAGGGCCATTTTGAATCGCATTTCTGGATTCAGACTTAATTGGCATGTAAAGCAAAAACCCTGTCTCCAAACTGCCGTGGTCTTTAGGAGTTTTTATGGTTCTCTTTGAGGTAAAGAAAAGTACTTCTAATCAGAACAATGCAGTACTATTTAAAGATGAACACTATTTCTGAAAGGTAGTATTTCTGTGCTTCACTCGTTACTGAGACCTGATTCATTCTGTTTGAAATGAACTCATGTTCATCCTTTGACTTCTGCTCAACTTCAGACTAACACTGCTAACTACCTCTCTCATAGCTCCAGTGAAATGGATGACAGGTCACATCAGCTGAGGCCAGCCAGCCCCATGTGCCTGCCTGTCTCCTGAAAACTTTAAAAAGATTATTTGTGTTAGCTGTATGCTAGTTTGTTTCTTGTCATCTGTCATTATTCTGGAGCAATTGTCAATCATACATTACTATTCCAGGTTTTCCTGGCAGTTTTGTTCAGAATAGAATTAAAATCCGTACATATGCCAGTAGATGCAAACAATACAGTATTTTTAAATTACTATGTGCTCTTTGTTTTTGTCTCCTCGGCTGAGGTTTTTAAGATAACTAATGTGGTATTGTATATGCCATATAGATAAACTAGTAGGAGTCTAATCTGAATAGTCGAGGAATCCCTCTCTTTCTCAGCAGTAATTACGAGGGCTGTCTATCTGTGGTTCTTATCTCAACTGTAATCACCAGTCCATCCAGTAATGTGTATTGGTGGCTTTAATTTACTTCTCTAGATTAACTATTTGACATATTAACATGTTTTTGTTCTCTGGCAGGCTCCGTACCCCTCAGGACAGAATGCAGCTCCAACCACGTTGGTGTACCCCCAAGCCCCTCAAACAATGAACACACAGCCTCAAACGCGCTCTCCGGTAAGGGAACGTGTGTTTGCTCTACCTTCTGTCCGTTCTTTCTTGTTCGTGTGTGTCTGTGTGTGTGTGTACAGTACCTTACCAGTTCTCTGAAAAGTGTTTTACTGACCTCTGGAAGTCCGTTCCAAACAGCGAGTCCTTATTGCATTTTTAGACCCTTTCTTCTAAAGTAGCTTTTCAGAAAAGAAAACGACGGAGGGATTCTCATCTACTTCCAAATTGCTTGATTTATTTTTAGTAGCTGCATTCAAGTTCATCTCTTTTTAGAACTTAGATTCATTATCAGTCTTTCTCTTTGTCTCACTTTTTTTCTTTAAAGAAATATTTGATAAAGTGACAGAACAAAGAAAGATCAGTAAATGACTACAGATCTGCACTGCAGCACTCAGTCTCCAGCGGCCCAGGGAGCAATATTTCTGAACCAGTGTCACTGGATCAGTGCTAACCATTTAAGAGACCATTGTATGTACATGCAACATAATATGGAGTTTCTTAAACTCGAAACCATTTTGTGATGAGCCCCTTGTCTTCAAACTTTGGACTTTGTTGTCCTCCATAACCTTCTTTTTTGCATATTGTAATACTGTTCTGCTGTTGTAGGACTTTGGTTCCCTCACCCAGCCTCTTGTTTGGGAAATCTGTGCTTATAGTGCAGTTCCACCTGATGTTAGGAAGCTCTCCTGCAGCATCACCTGCTTCTTCCTACTTTTGGAAGCAGGATAGATCATCTCCACGTTGCCTAAAGCCTCAGCTAGCCCAGGGAGCAGCAGTCCTGGTGTCTCTTGTGAATCTACCTTACCTGCATCATAACACTCTGGTTACAGATGAAATCACTGCACCATCCCCAGCATTCTTCTCTGTTTAGAGTGAGATGAATGCTGCTGAAGGGTGGCACCTGGAAGCCTTTGAGATAGAAGTCTTCCGTTTATCCACATAAAAGGTATAGTACAGGGCAAGCTTCCCCCATATATAAGACTATCAGTGTACCTTACCCCTCTTTTGGAAGTTAGCCTTTGAAGCTTGTTGACCTCTGTGCTGAGAGCGCCAATTAATGCCAGTTTTTATGGTGTTTTTGTGGTGTGAGCAGCTTCGTGTTTGTAACTGGACAGAGACCTCCCAACTCATTAGTCCAAATTCTAATCAGTAATATGGGCTATTGATGGTAAAAAAAAAAATCTTTTCTCAGTAAGTATAATCAATCATCTTCTTTATCTCTAGTTGTTACAAAGCAAAAGTAAATTTACATGGTTAGAACTTGGAGCAAAACCTGACTGAAGAGCTGCATCTCTAAACCAGTTTTCTTGACAGCCCAGCAGAACAGTGCCAATACATTGCACAGACAACTGGAAGAGGAGGAAGGTTTTGGAACAGAGTCCGGTTTACAGGTCCCTGGCTGGAAGAGGCTGGATAAAATACTGCATTGTAAGCAATATAACAAACTGTACTCCTTCTTGCAGGCAATTGTGCCTATGGCACTGTTTTTTCATTTGTTTGGTTCCTTTTGGTTTGGGGTTTGTTTTGGGGGTTTTTTGCCTTTTTTTTTTTATTTCTTTTTTTCTTTTTTTTGAAAGAATGATATGGGAGGGTCTGATTTTTCACAACATAGATAGGAAGAATTTGGGTTTACGCTTCAAGAATGACACTCAGAAAAATTATCTGAAAATTGATACAATTTTATAGATGTTTTATCCCATTATTAGAGGAAATATTGAGCTGGAATTTGATTGCAGTTGTCAGCCATCTTTCTGTGGTCATAAACTATTTTTTCAACTATGATATATGCAGTTTTTGCCATCTGCTCTGCTAGTGACCATTATCACCCCATTACTAAAAATCGCACATATAACATTTCATTACACCTTCCCCACCCCACCCCCAAAACAAATGCAAGACTAGTTGGTCCTCTCCTACTCTTGCGTTTTGTTCTGGGGTTTTATATTTACTCTTATTTTTTACTTTTCTTTTTTTCTTTTTTCTTTTTTTGTACTCGAGGGGCGGGTAAAGAGGGGATGAGGAAGGTGGCAAGGTAACTCCTTTGCCACCCTGGGATTCCATAGCATAGTGTAGTCGATCACACAGCTGGTGAGGACACATAGGCTGTTTCACTAATAAAGTGATCCTAACAGGGCTTCTTGGAGCAGCCAAAGCTTACTCCATTTTATTTATGCAATTTAAGGGCCATTGGCAATTGCATAATATTGGCTTTTCTTTTCTTTCCTGGACAGCTGCCTTTGCAATCCAACTGGCTTCACATAAATTCCCACTAGATTTTGTAGTGTCATTTCTGTTTGATACCTATCAAAGTTCAGTTGCAGTTTGGGGAAAGTTTTTTTTTTTTTTGTTAACGCTCAGCCCAAGTATAATTAACAGTTTACTCCCGTTTCGTATCGTCAGTCCCAGCCCTCTTCACTAATCTAGTTAAAAGCCATTTTTGTCCAACCTGGAGGACGTGCTGAAAGACGCAGTCTGAGAAGGGTATCCAGTAGGTGCTGTACTAAACCATAAAAAGTGGTTATTTTCAGATGACTTGGTGCAGTGTACCAGATCACTGTCGACATGTAGAACATGCCCAGTTGCCAGCTGTGCACAAGAGGGTTTGTGAGCAAGACCAATAAGCATGTGGGGATCCAGTTTTCACAGAAGGCTGTTTTCCTTTGTATCTACTATGTTCATCTGAAAGAAAAAACAAAATGTCTATTTTTAATCTGAGCCAGCAGTGACTACAGTTTGTTCTGTTGCTTACAGCTACCAAAAGGAATTTGATCAACCAGGATTATAAAATTTTATAGCCAATGGTGACCAGTGCAAAACAGACTAGGGGATTTTTTTCACTAACTTTGAGGTTTCGTTTTATTTATTTTTCCTCGTAACATATGTATTACATTTTACTCCTGGAATATATATTTGGCTTCAGTGTTCATAAGATGTAAATTTCCAACTCTTATTTTAGAGCTGATAAAATAAAACTCGCCTGTGGCACAGTGAAAAGACAGGTACTTCAGATCTCATGTTGATCAACCTGGAGTTCTGCATCCCACAGTTATCTTTTGTAGTGTTTTTTAAACAAATTACTACTTCCTCTTTCTTGGGTGGATAAACATAGAACTTGTAGCCCATCAGGAAAGGTTTATGTTGGTGCCCTCTGTATGTCAGGGGAAGACTAACCCTTTTTTGTCACACGTGAGATGGAGGAAATAAAACCCAAACGCTTTGAGGAGTTCTTCCTGTGCACAAACTTACTTGCATTGAAATTAATGTATTCCGTTTTTAAATTCGTCATAGTCACCACTTCCCACTGGGCTAGAAGGATCAGTTAAGCCACTGTCCTCTCTACAAATAAAGGTTTGGGAGATGGGTAGAAGCTGTTGTGTACTGGTGCCTCTGTAAACTGTTGGTGATATAACTGAAATTTTAGTTTTTTGTTCTCATGGGTAGAAATTGCTCACTTCAAGAAACTGAGGCCTAGTGGAAATGTTGCAGAGAAGATTGTTTAGAGAGGAGGGGTTGTTTATAGTTTATGAATTGATATATAGTCTTATGCTAGAAATAGACTAGGCACACATAGCCTATTTCTTATTCATCTGTAATGCTGAGAAGAAATTAGGGGGAATAAGTGCAGACTGTAGGTTCAATCATGGTATAGATTTCTACATGGACATTTTAAATATAGGCAATTTTAAATAGTCTTAAAAAAACTTGATTAGAGAATACTTCTGTTATGGGTTATGTTTTCTTTCTCTTGTATATGATAGTGTTAGGAACATTAAGTAGCAATGACGTGGGGCTGTAAACTAAACTCCTCCCCATTTTGCTCCCCACCCCCTTCTTTTTCCTGCTTATGGGAAGAAAAACTTAATAACTGGAAGCCTTTGTTACCTATGATACATAGTTTACCTGGCATGGATGCGTTTTATGATATTTACAGACTTCACCAACAGGTGTAGTTCTCTCCCCTTAACGGTCTTTATTAAATCCTGTTTTAAAACCTATGGTGGCACAGGAGAAGAAAGTGTTAGAAATCAGTCTCTGCAAGTACACTATCCATTAGCAGAGTTGTACTGCATGGCTTTCTTTCCTTTAGGCCTGACATTATTGGCAGGCAAAACTAGAACCATACAGAAGTGCCTAGTGATTTTATTGCTGTGATTAAAAACTCACTGTTGGATCTCGATTCGTAAACTCTGGGCGCATCTACACGTTGCCCTATGGCGCTACGACTGTGGGTGTTATGGTGACAGCGATCACGTGAGGCTGCATGTGGTCGCTAGCTATATCGCTGTAGCTGTGCGCTCCCCGCTTGCAGCATGCCGCTACGACGACGTAGCGGGGAGATCTTTGCGTGCGCCACCTGTATGGCGCGGTACAGGTGGTTATTGTGCCATGTTCCAGTACTTCCAAAAGGAAGTTCTGAAACACGGTGCAGTAACGCTGTCGCCATACGGCGACGTGTAGACACACCCTCTGAGTACTTGAGCGGTTATCAATAGATTATCTGTTGTCATTAGAAAGAACATTATAGTTCTGCTGGACATCCTGAGAATTAAGGGATTAAATAGCTAACTTGATTTCTGCTAAGAGATACCTTTTCATTTTTATTTATATTTTCCATTTCTTGCATTCATTTTTATTTATATTTTAACAATCAGCTAATTACCAGAAATGCTTTAAATGTTTATCGAGCATGTTAATTCTGAATTCATTTCCCTAGTGTAATGTGAAAGGGTGGGAAGTGGTCTAGTAAAGTGAGCATGGTCCTGGAAACAAGCCGTCGATATACCCTGCACCCTTGGACAAATTGGGGATTAACTTCCCTTTATTCCACATACCCAGCTATAGGATGGGGAAACAATTATGTACCTACCATAGAATCAGGTAGAGAGGGTTATTTTGTTAATGTCTGTAAAATGCTTCAAAGATGAAATGCACTGTGTGGGCACATTAATGTTAATTAGTCTTGTTTGTCTTGCAGATACACTCATGTATTCTCCATAGTCTGCAAGACATTAGAAGTGCCTACCTGACTGTTATCTGCTGCATAAGCAGAATTGTCCCTTCTCCACACTCTCCAGTACTTCAGAATGAGTTGGAGTTGAACCTCTTTTAAGCATCTCTCATTGCCATAATTTTTTAAATATTCCACACTTAGTATTTAAGCTTGTTCTCTGGAATGTATTGTAATGTTTGTACTTACTCAGGAGTGTTCCCTGAAGATGACTCCCAGCTTTGGCTGTCTTTCTCCCAGCTCTTGGGCAGCACACTATCCTACAGTGGTGTTAACCTGTTATATCTTAGTACCTGTCTGTCACTGTCCTGCAGCAAAGCTTTGACTGTGTGTGGTCTTTCTTGTGGGTTTATTTTGCATAGAGTGTGACATTTTGGTTGTTGTTGTGGTGTTTCTGACTCTTTGTGCCTTTCCTTTTGTGTTTGTTTCTCCCGCCTTTCCTCAGTTTGCAGCGGGGCCTCGACCTGCCCATCACCAGGTACAGTACCCTTGCCCCTTCATTATCACCCTAAACTAATCTGCTGGCGGTGGGGGGTGCTTGGAGATTATTCACCTACTAATTCAAAGAATGGAGGGGCTTCCTTCACGGGCCAGATCCATTTTAGCTACTAGCACCTGCTGTAACCCCAGCTAACAAAATGCAAGGAGATGCTTTGACACCTAATTTATTTCACTGCACTTATTAACAATCCCGCTTACAACATCTGCTTAGCAAAAGAGAAAACATAGAGACTACTGCTAGGTATTTTTTACGTCTGCTTGTATTTTGAGACTCCTTGAAATGTGCTAGAAACTTTGGATGGCATTATCAAAGGTAACTAGGGGTTTAGGACACTGACTTAACAGATCTTACTGGGAATTGGGGATTCAAATCCCTTTGGGAATTTTAGCTTTTAAACTCTAAGGTCTTTTAATGATGCATATATGACTTGTTAATTGACAGAGGTTTTGGGGATATGCTGCCCTCTCTGGGTTTTCTGTCACTTGTTTGTTGTATGCAGTAACACGTTAGTAATGTTGAATATCTTGGGATCTAGGTATTATTTCCAGTGACTAATATAAGCTTTATAGAGAACCACCGAACTGTGATATAATTTAAGTCACTTAAAAAAAAAAAAAAAGGAAAATATAAAATCGTTGTGGTATTATCTTTCCAAATATAGACTTTATTGTGAGAAAGAGAAAGATAATACAATTTGCAGCTTAGCTTTAGCTTCTGAATCAAAGGTGGTAACTGTGATTTTTCTCTGCTTGAAAAGGCAAGAGGGGAGATATGTAGCCTGTATGAAACTGGAAGGAACTTACACTGTAAAGTTGCTGGAAACATTAAAGTGATCTTTTCACTGTTGTGAAAACCATGAAGGATTGGATCATGGCTTACACAAAGTTTCTGGTGTCGACTTACCATCTTTCAGCTCTCTTGTATTTTATTTCACCCCTACTAAAGTTACTCTTCCCATATACTTGACATGGAGCAGGGGGAAGATTTTGAGTTTGATCGTTACTGTCAGATGTGTTTTATGAAGACCAGTCTTGCTCCCACTAAAGTGAATGGAGGAAGTGCCATGAATTCAGTAGCACAAAAACAGCCACTTTGTCAAGAGGGTTTGCCTTGCAGGGAGCTATTACACTGGCCTTCTTTCACTCATGATAACTTGAGCAGTACTAGTATAACATAAAGAGTGAGGGACTTTTCTGCCTCTCCTGTTGAAAGTGACAGAAGGTAGAAGTACTGTCTAAAGATAACAGGTAAGTCCATTAATGGGTGCAGGTACTGAGAAAATTAGACAGATACCTTTGTTTCTGGCATAGAGAGCAAATTTGGAAGGTACGACTTCTACAATAGAGACGACAAAAGAGTTTAGAAAGGAAATAATGATGCATTGCACTTGCTGTCTCTCATACGTACATATGTACCCCGTGTAAAGAAGAAATTGTCCTTTAAAACTCTTTATGCATAATGTTAAGATCATTTATAGCAGCAGATGGTAAAAATAGACTACAGAATCACTAAAGATCAGTACTTATTCATCTATCCTATAATAGCATTTGTTTAATACTTAGGCGTAGGTTCTCAGCTGTACTCTACGTGCGCTGGGCAGAGCTTTTCACGTGTGCGGGAGGAGAGAAGGACTGCAGACAAGCTATTTCTGATTCTCTACTCCTGAGGCTGGCTGTATGCTTGGTTTCTAGAGGAGTTTTTCTTATGTTAATGCAAAAGGGCCATAGGATTGGAGAGAATCTAACCCTAAACATGGAGATGATGATGTGGAAATGTTGTTTGCTCATATTAGGAATCCTGAGACTAACATAAACTTTATTCCCACATGAACTAAAAAAAATTACATGCCACTTGTTTGCATGTTCTTTAGTCTAGTGGTATTTTTTTAATTACTCAGTAGTTACTTTTAGATCTTAAATTGAGATCTTTTTAATGAAAAACATATGTCAAATAATGAAAGTTGCCACAGTGGGCATCAACTTTTGCTACAACAGATACCTGGAAAAAAATAGGATTCTGGTCTTCCGAAACAATATCAGAAAGAACAAATGTTTATTTTAAATTTAAGGTTTTTGTATCATTATGGGTATGTTGCATCTCTCACTTATTGATTCCATGTACTTTTGAATTGATACAATATGGAGTATTATTTAGTGCTCTTTCCTGTAATTTATTATATCATCAATATGTTGAAATTAGCACGACTTATGTTCTTGAAGGGGATTGGAAACTTTATAAGAATGTATTGAAATAAATATTATGAACTTGTAAGTTCTGACTGGCACACTCATTTGGATGCTGTAGAAGAAATGGAAGTTCATGTGATTTTATGACCTCTTGTCCAGTTTTAATGTTTTCCAAGTAAACAGTAACCCAAGTCAAGTGAAAATAGCTGCCCTGATTCTAACTAGGAGGTTTTTTAAAGCGTTGCAACTCTACTTTTTGATCCCAATATTTTACTTGTTAGAGGAACTGTGGCCAAGTTTCACCTTCTGGAATTAGGCAAAATGGCAGTATAACGTGTTTGGAGACTATATCTTTAAAAGCACTGTCAGTTTGTGTTTTCCTTTAAATGCCAGAGCCTATGTTCAAATCAGGGACTCGGGCAGAAAAGCCAGCCAGACCACTCTTGCTACTTTTGATGTTACAGATCTGTAATCTGATGTTCCTCTATTTGTATGTGTGTTTGTTTGTGGAGAATGAGCCATTTTGATGCTTCTGGCCCTGGTTTTTAAAAAGAAAAAAATAGTATTGTGTAGTTTTCTTCTACCCAGAAATCAGAAATTTAAAGTAGCCTTTCATTTTTTTAACGGCTTTAAAATGGGTGTTCAGAACAAGCCAGTAGAATTAGAAACAAAAATAAGGCTGAGTATAAACAAACATTTTCTTTCCCTTTCTGACATTACTGTCTTCATCATAAGGCTAATTTCCTAGCTACAGAGCTTTAGTTTGTCCAGTTTAGCTTGAGGTTACTATATTCTTTGCACAATTTACACAAGTGCTTTTTATGTAATATTGCTTTCAGCCGAGAGCTAGTAAATCTGATCAGAGGCTGTTGCCAAAATCACTTTAATTTTTTTTTTCCTGTGGCATTTATATTAACAGGGTTATTTTCATAAAATCTTACCATAATCTATTAAGAATCAAGTAGGATTTGTTTGTATTAGCATGGTATTTTTTTAACAATAAATATGGTTTATTGGCACCTTTAGATTCACGACAGAGTCGTCCGGCTGATCAGAACTGTGATGTCAAGAGCTTTCTCTTAGATTAACAAAATGGGGGGAGTAACTCACCTGTAAAGGCATGTCATTTTACCATGGCTTGTAAATGATTTTCATAAAGTATTTATAGTCTGGGAAGAACCAGAATGCTCCCTCTCTGTCCTGTTCCTTGACTTTCTTTGTCTGCTTCTCCGAAGACCTGCTTGAGAGTCAAGTTAGTAACTGCCCAATACATTGTCAGCATTATTAGATCAGCAAGGGATTCACCGTTTCAATAGTGCCGCCATTATCGCATCCCAATGATAAAAAGCTGTTTTTATATTTTATACTTATAAATATTTATGTATTTTTTCAATTGGTTCCACCTCCTTTGTCAGCAACTGTGTGGCTACTTTGTGAGAGTGCTGGTGTGCGCAGCCTCTCCTGTGCGGGGTTGGATTGGGAAACAGGTGGTGGTGAGATGGGGGGGTGTTACTTCCTCTACACTGGGGGTGGCCAGCCTGCAGCACCAGTGCCACACGTGGCATGGACAGCCTCTGTGTGTGGCACATGACAGACTGGGGAGGTAGGGAGCAGGGAACAGAAAGAGCAGTGGACTGGGCAGGGATGGGATCGGAGTGGCACTCTTTTAAGAGGCTGGAAGGCTTAATTTGTGGCAATCCTATTACCGTTATCAATTCATTTGACCAGAAATGTATAGGAAAGTGTCTGATGTGTATTATATCTGAAAGACTAAATAAACATAGCTTGTTCTTGTTACTCCTGCTAGACACAGTTTATGGACACAGGACAAGGTAGGACAGGATACAATGTAGCATGGGTGCACCAAAAGTAAATGATGCCAGGTCAAGATGATACCTTTCTCTGAGAAAATGACTGATTTTTCTGGACAGGGAGCACATTGTAGATTCTACCTGCACTTGAGCAAAGCATTTGATATGTTACTCCATGGAAGGCTTGGGCAAACCGGAGAAGGCGGAGATTAATACAAGGCTTGTGAGGTGGATAAGGGATTTGTTACAAGGCAGATAAAAGAAACATTGAGTGTGTCTACATGTTCATTTTGTGCACCAGAGTTACTGTGCATTACATTTAATACTTGGAGAACCAGGCACTAAACCAATGTGCAGTAACTTGCGCCACTGTGGAGTAGCACTGGCGCACAGTTTTAGTGACGTTTACTGTGTAGTAGCCTAATAACACTGCGCAGTAGCGTATTAGCACGGGCAGGTGAGGCATAATATTTTTTGGGTGACTAGATCTCTAAATGCAATTCTAATCCATCCTGTTCAAGTCCATGAAAAAGCTGATAATACAGCTGTTTTCATCTTCCCTTTCATCTGAACTGTAAACACCTTAGAAGAGGTAGCAGTAATAGTAGTAGTTCTGGTGGTGGAGAAGGAAGATCCACCCACATTTGCCCAGTGGGCTGGTGGTTAGGCACTTGTCAGGCAAGTGGGAGACCTGAATTCCCACTTCCCGGGAAGGTGCCGTAACCAGCAGGCTTGAAAGGTATCTTCCATTCTTCATGGTAAAGATGAGACCGTAGCCAGAAGGAGGGAAAACCAGAGGGAGCATGAATCTGATCTAGCGCACGGGGCAATTCATTGGAAAACAGGGAGTCCATAGTTCTGCTCCCAGTGCTGCTTATTCATTTTATCCAGTAGTTATTTAATGCAAAATGCAGAAGTACCTTTCGGAGCAGAAACCAGGACTCCCTTCTAGTGGAGTGCCTCCCTTCTGGGCTACAGAGTCGGGCTCCGTTTTGCATGTTCTCTTTCTGGCCCCTGTCTCTTGCATCCCGTCCCTCCTCCACAGCCCAGCCTCAGTGAAAGCATCTGGATTTTCTTTTCTTAATCAAATTGCCCTAAAGTGATTTGAATTGAGAAATGATTGAGGTAGGTAATGTGCAGCCGCAAGTCAGACACCTGGGGATCAAGGCTTCATACAGACAGACGCACCCAGCATTTTTTGTAGGCGATTCCCTCCTTAGTGCTTATGCGCTCTGGAGGGACGCTCAGAGAATATCAGAGCAAGGGACCTACCTGGGTAGAATTGGGGAGCTCTTCTAAGGTGAGACATGCTTTTGGGGCAAAAGACAGCACAGGTTTAGACATCTAGTAGATGGAATAGAAACGGGGCTTGGACTCCAGTGACTAATAAGGATCTCCTCTATTAGCTGGGAGCTTGGACTCCAGTGGCTAATAAGAATTTCCTCTCATTGCTGGGAACTCATTAGCTATAAAGGACTGACAAGACCAACCTGGG
>JAGPOW010002149.1:9596910-9613957 GCA_030014935.1 Caiman crocodilus
TGGATGATTATAAGATGACTGTGAGCCACCAGTGTGACTGGGCTGTGAAATAGGCAAATGTGATCCTGGAGCATGCCACAAGGATTATTTTTCTGTAAGAAAAGGCAGCTTTGATGCTATGGTATAAGGTCCTGATGAGACCTCCTATAGAAGAATCATACTGGCACAGGTGCAAAGAAAGCCTATTACAATGGTCCAGGGAATGGAGAGCTTGTCTTATAAGAGAAGATAGGAGTCTGGCTTGCTTAACCTAGCAAAATGTTGGCTGAGGGGCAATGAGATTGCTGTCTAGAAGCATAGTGTTTGCCCAAGAATAAATGGGTATGCACTCGTCATGAATAAATTTATGCTTGAAATTTAAAAGATTTCTAGCCATCAGAATAAATCTCTTGTAGAGCCTTTTCATATTAGTTGAGGAGCAAAAAACTACTTTCAAAAAGATGTAGAGCTGTTTACAAAAATGGATGTATGCTGTGGTTGCTTGCAGCAGCAAGGGGCTGAACCTACTGACCCTGGAAGTTCTTTCCAGTCCTGTGTTCACCAGTGACGAGCCGCAGTGAAGCCTAGTCTGTGGGGCAGGGTACTAGGACTTGGAAGAATGCCACTGGCCTGTTGAGTGATCTTTGGCAGGTTATTTCCCTCTCTGCCTCAGTCTCCTGATCTGTAAAATGGCTATAGTGACACCTGCCTCGCTTTGTAAGGGTAACAGTTCTTAGGTAAGAGCTCTGTATTGTTTACACATAACCTAGATATGGAGCTGTTCTATATCTTTTGTTTTTTGTGTAGTTAAGAAGTGATTTTTAATTGAAAAAGAAAAAACAAACCCAATAACAAAGCTGTGATTAAAAGGCTACGTTTGTACTTCCTAAGGAAAAGCCTCTTTTTGAGTTTGTACATTAGAAACATTTGGTTTGAAGTTCGGTGTTTGTAAACATGCTAGACAATATTTTCCAATTTTGTGCAACTATTATTGTAGTATGTCTTTCACAGGGATTATTTGAGGGTGATTAAGGAACAGTTGATGGTGTGGAGAATTTCTAACAAGAACATTGCCATGGTTTAGTATTTTGTAAATATTAGCCCTGATAACATAATATGTATGTTTTGATGCTCTAGCTATATACATGCACAGTGTCAGGCATCATTTTGAATGTTGTCATTTTTGTCATGGCTGCACTGTGTACATTACTGTTTGCAGTACTTGTGCCTAATTTATATATATTCATATTTGCAAGTCTGTTTGTGGCATTTGAACTGTTAGCAGGTCGGAGCTGCATAACAGCGTAATTAAAGAGCAGTTTTGACCATTGGCCGCTTCACTTGGGAGAGGTGAGGAGATGATAGTCTGTAAAATGTTCTAACTAGGACTTACTCATTTTGACCATGGTGGAAATACACCATACATAGGGGGTCAAATGAACTGTTCGCTGCTCTTGTGGATTTCTGCCTTTCTCTAGAATTAAGGGCTTAGTTTTTCATTTGGTAGCATTGCTATAGCTAAAAATAATTCAATTAATTCCTCCAGAGAGCTCTCACTTACAAGCTTTAGAACAAGAGCTATGACCACATTATTTATTACTTGAAGCAGTGGGTTTGATTCCCGTCTCCTACTGCTTTTACATGCACACAGCTTCCTTGATTTCCTAATATCTGTGGTTTTATAAAGTAATGAAATCATCTTGCTCTTAACTCTCTTCTCCCTGCCCAGAACTGTAACTGGCTTTTAGATATTTCTGCTATGACAGATAGTTTGCAGTTTCTCAAACCCCGGTGCTCTCCTCGCTGGGGGGCTCGTTTTTATTGCAGAATTGCAGAGGGAGACAGCTGTGTAATAGTTAACGAGGCCCCAGCGAGCTTGCTAAATACTCCACGTGCTTTGGAACGCACTGTGTTTTGGTCCGAAGTGCAGTTTCATCCCACCTGTCACAGCGCAGAGAAGAGCCAGCTTGTTTTCTTGGAAGCAGACTTTGTTCAGCATTTCACCCCTGTGACTTTAGAGACAACTCGACGTGATCTTTTCGACACAGTGTCCTGGTGATTCTCATGAAAATGCACCCCCAAATTAGTGCTTTCCAGTTCCATGAGTTTCTTTTGTCCCGTGTCAGTGGTCTGTATTGCATGTTTGCCGGCAGGCTTCTTCATTGCTCCTGAGGATGGAGAGACTTTTATTGGAGAATTTTAACATGTCTTTTCCAGTGGCAGATGACCAGAATGTTATACTTTAAATGTATAAACTGTGTTAATTTTTCTTCATTTGTAGAATCATACTGCTTTAGAAGACTAAAACTCTGGCTAGCCAATTGAGTGATAAAGAGAGGTTGACATTCAGTCTCCAGTCCCTTGTTACCATGAATATATACAAAAAACTTTTATCTCTTTTATTGGTTATTGGGTTGTTTGATTCCCCCCTCCCCCCAACTGAGAGGATCCACTGTAAGTAGCTGGTGGGCCAGAAATAACCCCATATTTGTAAGCCAGTTGCTGACACCTGAAGAATAGCTAGAGTTGCAGCCATCATCTTTGAACAACCTGCCTGTTGTAGCCTGTCTTTGGGGAGTTCTGATTCGGGGGATACTTTTGTAATCGCAAGAGGTTATAGAAATTAACGTGTTAGATAGAAGCTCTGGGGACAGGGATGAGCTTATATTTGTTTCCACTGTGTCTGGTCTCACTGGACATTAGATGACATGCAAATTACAGGCACCATCAGCATGAATGTAGCACATTTTCTTATACATCTAGAGGTATTTCCACCTCCCCCCACCCCCATGTCCGGGCAACCTCCTTGTTTATATTCGCATCAACATGGCTCTAATTTGGTCTTTTTGTCTTTCTTCTTCACCACCACTGCCTTCTTTCTAAATAATTAAAACTTCTGGTTCAAATCATTTTGTAGAATGTGATTAATGGTATGGTTTTTCAGCCAGATGTAATTGGTTTGGTAAGGAAATGTTTTGCTGGTGCTTCATTTTAGCTGGAGTTCAGACATAAGGAGAAATCTATCAATGCAGAAGTTGCTTAGCTTCCTCCCAGCCTTCAAGAAGGAACAGGGATTATTATTGCTGCTGTCGTTTTCTGGCCCAGGATCCTTCCACCCTGCTCCTACCCTTCACAGTGAATACGCTGTAAATTATACAGGCCAGCTCCTTTCCCAAAATCGTACTAGAAAAGCCCAGTCCAGCTCCCCACTCCACCACAGCCATTGACCCTCCCCTCTGCCTGCTCATAGTTTACTACAGATTGACTACTTGCTTTATTGCACTTGATAAATCAGTAGTCTTGTTTGTAGAGCGATAGGTAATTGTCTTACTTCTGCTTAACAGCTGAATACGCAGTGTCTCCTGTTCTCCCAGCCTTGGTGCAGAGTTGGAGGTCAGGTTCTTTCAGGGGCTGAGCATGGCTTATTGCTGTTTTGCATATAATGCCACTTCTGGATTTTCTAAAGGGCTAGAAAAGGGAAAGAAAAAATGTTGATGTTAGGAACATAAAATCTTCCTCCAGTATCCTGTCTGCTGCAAATTCTTTTTTTTTAATTATATTTTATTCAGTGTAAGATGTTCTAGAAAAAAAAATTATTTGGTGCCATTGGGATTCTGATAGAAGATTATTTCATATCGGTTCAGTATTTTCCTGCTGTTTGACTTAACCTATTACAGAAAGCTGGAGAGAGAGATTAATGAAACAGTGTGCATTAGGGTGCATGTTATAACCTACTCCTTCCTATTGATCTATAAGCTGTTCCATTGGCTTTCTTTCTGTTTCCTGCTGCTTTCTTGCTTCGTTACTGAAGGGAGGATTCAGACCCATTCAGGTAATTTTAACTACTGGTTCTGCATGGCATAAATGTCTCTATATCATATAGTGAATGTATTATTGTCAGATGCATATCTTACCTATTTCATTTTTAAGGCTATTAAAGTTTTAGTAGGAGGTCAGTCTTCTAGTGCCACAAATGCTTCCATGACTTGGATGCTGGTGCCTGTCTTAAGAGGGTGAGATCTGAACAGCATTTCACCAGGTTGCTTTTCTCCTGGGTCTTTGAGTATGGGCTACACTTGTGTGGTGGATATTTCATGCAGATGTGATGAAAAAAATTGGTGCAACTCAGGAAGGGGTTGCCACCCGTTTGAAGAAGGAATGCAGGACAAATGGCTCGTTCAGAATTTTAATCGGACAAAGAGGGTAGGTATTGGGATATCTGTGATCTCCTCCTAGTTGTCTGGGCGTTAGCTCTTTTGGAGGACTTTCCTTGATCTTTTACTCCTGTAGCACATTTCGTGTAAAGGTGACCTTTCTGTAATAGCCCCAGCCTGTAAAATATATATTTAGCAGAGAATCATTTACTACCAGGCTGAAAGCTTGTGCATATAATTCACTAGACACAAACTAATGGTTGTATGGTTACAAATCAGAGCTTGAGAGTTCGCTTTTTTTCAGTCTGCTTTTCTCTTTCCTTGTGCTTTTTAAAACTGGGGGTTGTCATATGGAGCTCATATCTAAAGAGTAATAAACATAGTCCTTCAGTTTTCTGAATGTGTGGCAACCCTTTGAATGTTGCATTTTAATAATACAGTGGGGGGTTTTTCTGCTGTTGTTTGATGTTGAAACTACTTTAACTTTTCAGGGAAAATGACCTTTTCCCCCACTTCACTTCCCCCAGTTTTTTCAGAGGCCTCAAATACAGCCTCCAAGAGCTACCATCCAGAACAGCAGCCCTTCCATCCGTCCTGGTGCACAAACACCAACTGCAGTGTATCAAACCAACCAACACATCATGATGGTTAACCACCTGCCAATGCCGTATCCAATGCCCCAGGGCCCCCAGTACTGTATACCACAGGTAATATATTGCCTAGGCACCTGGAACCTATTACAGCTGGGTAATGCACCTGGATTTAAAAAAGGCCATCCTCAAAGACTGTAGGAAAGGGTGGAGAGAGAAAACTAATAGAGTTAGCAGCATAAGCTCTACTTCATTAAATCTCCTTTTCTCTGGCTTGGCAGAGGGTGGGGAAGAGAGGGGAGTTGGTAATCATAAGCTATATCTTTTTATATTTTAGATGAAATAGTTTCTTTTTCCTACAAGAGATCATGAGAAACTAAACTATTAGAATATATCTAGTACCATAAATGCCCTTGAATTGGTTTAATACCTGTGCTGTTGCTGTAAAGCACTGGGCTTCGTGAGCTTACTGCATTACAGAAATCAAGTTGAGTATTGTGCATTTCAGCTCTGGTTTCCCGCGTGTCTTTACCTCAGATTACACAGTTTGCATTTCATCCTTACGACATTCTTTTTGGCAGGCAAGCAATCTGAATCTGTATAGTAGGGTTTCATCATCTCATTCTTATGGTTGGGGTTTTTGGGGAGAGGGCGGCGGGGGGGGATTGCCAGCCTGGTTAACTGCAGCTTCCATGTATGACGCCATGTTGTTTGTCAATTATTTGTAAATTCCTTGTAATTTCTCTTCCCCAGTATCGTCATAGCGGTCCTCCGTACGTGGGGCCTCCGCAACAGTATCCTGTTCAGCCACCGGGGCCAGGCCCATTTTATCCAGGACCGGGTCCTGGAGAATTCCCCAATGCTTATGGTAAGCAGGGCAGGGGTGGTTGTGGTACTGGTGGGGGTTGGAGGTGGTATTTCTGTAGGTGATCATGGTTTATTGGTTTGTTCTTATTGTGTTAGATCTGTTAAAATATTTTTATTCCATTTCCTGGGCACTTGTTTGAATCCCATATAGCTGTTCAAATTGAACATGTCACAGGCCTTATTATTCAGTCCTCTGATTCATGCTAGCCGGTTTTGGTATGCATGAGCACTTGGGAATGGCTGCACTTAATCTTGTGTGAAGACGAGTATTTGCTATTTTTTAATCACCGTTCAGTCACCATTATTTATTAATGCATTGTGAAAATGCCTGATAGTGCCAGTTCCATTAAACTAAGCACTGACTACATGCATAGCAATGTAGCAGTTAACATTTCTTAGCCCCTTATCTGCATAACAAAGCTCCATTGGTAGAGTTACAGTGGCTACCGGGTGTGAAAAGACTGCATCCTACAGCCAGTGTTTCTGTGTGGACAAAACCCCGGCGTGGCTGCTGCTTGGCTGGCAGAGGGTGGCTTCTGCCAGCAGAACTCGCATTGTTCAGGGGAGCTGGCATAACTAGAGGCAGAAAAACTTCTTCTGGCAGAGCTAAATCCACAGGACATGCATGGCTCAGCCTCCTTAGCTCTCCTACAGCTGCAGCTGTCACAGCAGAGCCAAGGCAGCAAACCTCCTCGCATAGATGCAACGCTGTCAACAGACGAATTCGTCTGCCGGCAGAGCTCCATTAGTTTCCCTGAGCAGCAGAGGCCTTCTGCGAGCAGAGCTGCGTCAACACTGGGGATTTTGCCAGCAGAGCTTTTCATAGTTACAGCTAACAGATAGCAGTACTGACAGAACTCTAATATAGATGAGCCTTGGTCATTTTTCAGCCGTTTGAACCATGTTAGCCTGAAGGTAGGGTAGGGTGGCACCTTAGAGACTAACCAGTTCAGAGAGGCCTGAGCTTGTACGCCAGCACAAGATGAAGTACTTTGTGGGCTACAATAGCTCATGTCTTTCTCAACCAGTCTCTAAGGTGCCATCCTGCCCTACCTTCTATTTGGCATTTAGAAACGGAGAAAAAACAAAGCTATATAACCTGGGTGGTCAGTCAAATCGAACTGCTTCTGGACATCTTACGGGTTTATATTTGTTGCACAAATAACCTTTTGACTCAGATATAACAGGAACAGGGAGAGCATTCACAGCATCTCGACAGCTTTATGATCAATTTGCTAATAGTAGAAAAGGTTAATAAATCATTTGGCCATTTCAAGGGATCTATTTTGTGGAGGGAAAGAGAGAGCTTTTTTGTGGGGGAGTTTGGATGGCCAAAGACTTTTTGTGGGAATTCTCCAGGTGTAACAGTTCCATAATAAGAAATTAAATGTTGACAGTTAGTGCGACGTGTGTGAGCAAAGACAGGCATGCACTTTTTTCTTAAATAAGAGTACTTCTGTGAACTCCAAACCTAAATGTTATATTTAACTTCTAAAAACCAGTAATATTCATTCCTAAGAGGAAGCAGACTCTTCTCTCTGGCTCCCTGTCAAAAGCTGTGTTAGCATGCATGACTCCCTCCCTCACCTGCCGTGGCCAAGCCATGCATGTTGGGCCTGTCACCCATAAGTCACCCCCCATCAGGGCAAGAGAAAGTTTAAAGTCCTAAGGTCCAAAGAGGTTGTGTGTCCTCTGTCTTTCCCCAGCCTGGGACTCACTGATCCTGGACTCCTTTCATTCTCGGGCCATCACTTCCCCTCGGCGGGGGAAGAGAGGAGGGGAATGGTCTTCTGGGTTCTCACCCGTGGATCCTGTGTTAAGCAGAAGAGCACTGCTGCTTCCTACAGCTTCCCTGCCTTGGCCATTTGCTTTTCCATGTGGCTGTTTCACAGCTTCTTTGCAACCTCCCTGTCTCATTCCCCCAATGTGTGTACGCTGTAGTTTTTTAGAGCAGCTATTTTCTTATTAATAGTTTGGTCTCAGTTAGGGATAGGAACCAATTCCTGTATGAGGTGTATATACCCGCTCTTCTTGCACAGGGTGTGGGATTTAGCCATTATTACAATGCATCTAATTTGGAATATTGGTTACATGTGGCTGGCAATTGTGTTGATAATTTCCCTTTTAAAATGTAGAATCAATTTAGTGACGTGGATCAGTTTTCCCAACTTCTACAGTAGTAACAATATATATTTGTAAGCTCAGCAGCAGTTTCTATGGAGGGCCATATTCAGCAATAGGAGCTAGGCGGATGGACCCCTGTGCTTGTGCAGAGCCCCTCGGAAACCGACGGGCCCATCTGCACGATCCTGTTGTAAAACGACTGTTTCTGTCCTCGGTAATTGAATGTGTGCCGTCATGTTGTTTTCGGGTCGTTTTTAAAGCGCGCTATTATTGGTTTGTGGGAATATTTAAAAATCTCAAGACTTTTGCATCCTATTACTGCTGCTACTAAATTCCATCTATAATGCTTTTCATCTGTAGATACCAACACTTTGGTGTATTATAGAATGTGTTTGCCATGTGGAATGTCACTAGTGATTATTTATCCCTTAATATGAATAGTATAAATCTGTTTGGTTTCCTTATTATAAACTTCTTATGTGTCTAGTTTTTAATAACTCGATTGTTGAGCTTTAGAATTGGACTAAAATTGCGATGATTTTAAATGGTTTATAATCCCAGTTTATTAACAAAATTATATGCAAATTAAGACATGCAAGCTGATTTTAAATGAAGATAATATAACTGAAAATCATTTTCTCCTTCAGCTATCACGTACAGCTAATATGAATGGCTAGGAATAATGCGCTGTATATTTACCATTATATCACTTCCTTTGGATTGGGAATCGCCGAATGAATTGGGTGGTAGAAAAAGATAACTTTTGTTTGTCTACCTTGCTAGAGAAATAAATACAGAAAACAACACTGCTAGAGAGATACAGAAAATAAATGTGGCAATTGCTGTTTAATTAGGATACTCTAACTTGAAGAGCACAGAGTATAGTTGTAATTTATTGCTTTTCTGCTGATTCTTTTGTCTGGCTTCTGAGTCCCTCCCCACTCTCCAGGTACCATTTTTCTGCTTCCCTCTTTTAGTTTGGAAAAGTTGTGCTTCTAATTTCTTCTCTATTCTTTGAGCTGCCCTGGTTTCTTGCCACATATGGCTGTAATCTTTCAGTCCCTGCCTGCGCTGAGGTTGCTGTGTCTGCTGAGTATCAGTGTGCTGAGCTAGCAGGCCAGGTACGACGAGGGCTGTTTAATTCCCTCTAGACAAGGAAGAGGTTGCCAGCATGCACACTAGATGACTAGAGATTAGCCTCTATTTCTCTCTCCTACCATTGCTTCCTGGCTGTGTAGGTAGACTTTGGACACTCTTTAGCTTTCTTATGGAGAATGTAAATATGCCTGGTCTGCTTGGGGATAAAGAAGCCAGTCCTGAGCATCATGTATTGACTTTAGACAGTGGCAACAATCAGAAAATATGCAGTTTAAATACGAAAGCCTGTGTTCTTACAAGAGAACAAGGTACCCGATAGCTGCAAAGTGGAAGTGAACGAAGATGACGTGTGATGAGCGTTGAACTACAGGGGATGAACGTGCAGTAGGTGCAGAAGACTGGTTCACTATAGAGAAGAGATGAAGCTTCTTTTCCAGCTGGCAGCTGTATTTCTTTCAAGGGCTGCTCTTGCTTTTCAGCATTTGCTTTTTTAACCTTTTTCTTTTAAGGGAAGCATTTGCCATTAAAGTCCATAGCGGGCCTTTCCTAATAAAATAATCTATAACGTGATCCACGAATATCTGGTCAAAGGGAACAAAGCACCTATGTAATCAGTACAGTGAACTCCTTCAAGGAGTATAATCATTGATCCCATCTCTTCTCGTTAACCAAACTCCTCCTCTCATATAGCATGCTGGCCTCAAAGCTGAAGTAGCTAGCTTAACACAGCCACAAAAAACAGTCTGATGATGCCACACGAGAGAAGGGTTATGACAACACCAGCCATAACTCAGGATATCCTAACATTGATTTTGTCTGAGCCTGTGGGAAGAACATTTTGTGTCTCTCTGCTTCAGTTTCCCATCTTTAAAATCAGGAAGACAATGCTTCCTTTCCATGTAGGAGTTGTGAACGTAAATTCAATAAGGTTTGTAGGGTGCTTACTCATTGCTGTGATGCTGACCTTGCAAATAATTACATAGATAGCAGAAAATTCAGCTACTGCAAAAAAAAAAAAATAAAAAAAAAAACCAAAAAAACTCCTCTTGAAGAAATTAAGTCAAATCACCATGTTGTTTGTCAGAATTACCTGCAGTTTCTACCAGTGGCTGCAGCTTTTAGCAGTTTGAAATCAGGAGTTTCTAAATGCTTCCTGGTATGCAGCTGCCTGCTCCAGGTATTCAACCAAGAAATAGAAACCTCTTCAGGCCCTTTCGTTCTGGTTTTCCACTGCAGGAGCACAAACTGAATGTCCAAGTTCTAGGTTAAATTTCACTAGGCTGAGGTTTGCTTGTTTTATTGGATTTCACCACTCAGTGCATGAATGAAAGGCTACATTTTGGTATATCATGCACAGATACAATTAGGAAATTCCTTGAGGAAGTGCCATACAATAATTTTATTTCCATTGAATGTTAGCCTAGCTGAAGAATAAATCAGGTGATTTTCAATGCGAGTGCAGGGCAGATGGCTACCTGTACTATTCAGTGCCTTTACTTGATAAAAAGCAGAACTGTTTTATGAGTACCTGGAAGTCTGAAAGGAAACCAAGAAGTAAGAAGCACACGGCACCCCTATGCCACTGTCCAAGAGCATGAGGCAAAGGGGAACATGCACGTGCTATATGGTAATACCAGGTCAAAAGAAATCTCACAAGCCTGTGTGCTTGAGATTCATACATCTCCTTAGTGAGTGAAGTATGTATGCCGAGAACATATTTTGAACTCCAGTTGCTGGTATGGTAAGTTCTCTTCTTTCCAGATTTAGTCTTGGGATGGCAGTTGCTTATTTGACAGAACTGTTAAAGGAAGAGCACGCAGACTACTCCAGAAGTGGACTGAGAGTAGGATTTCTCTAAAGAACGATAGGGGAAAAGGGGCTGAAAAGACCCTCAAGAAACTCTCTAGTTTAGCCCCTCACTCCAGATAGGTTCATCCCTGTTCCAGGCAACGATGGAAGAATCCACAGCCTCGGTAGAAAGTCTGCTCGAGTGCTTTACTGTGTAGTTAAGAAGTTCTTTCTAATATTTAACTTCAGTCTCCCATGCTGCAATTCAGACTTTGTGTCCTGCCTCCCGTGGGATAGCTTAACCACCTTTAGAGTTAGCTTAACCAACACAGAGTTAGAACATTTTACTTGATACCGATCATAGATTTTCCTTGTTGCAGTTTAAGTTCATTATTTCATAGCCCACCCTTTCCAGTGGAAGGAGGATCCAAAGGGTTTTCTCCAACTGGCAGTTTTATTCATTTACAAATGAACTAACTCCTTCTGTTTTGTGATTTCCTAGGCACCCCTTTCTACCCAAGTCAGCCAGTGTATCAGTCAGCACCCATCATAGTGCCTACACAGCAGCAGCAGCCTCCCCCGGCTAAGAGAGAGAAAAAAACGGTAAGAGAGCCTAATTTATTAGAACTTAGTTTGGGAGCTCCAGTTGTGGTATATGGCAAGGTATGAACATTGCAGAGAACCACTGATATAAATGGTATATTTAGATGAGATCGTTATCTTCTCATGTGTCTCTGGGGCTTTTATAGCTGCCTGCTCCATTTTGTTGTTATAGTTGACACTTTCTTATCTCCACTTTTGTATTTTAACCCCTTTTTCCGTTTTATAACATCTTGAGTGGAATATAAATACTGTTGTCAGATTTTGCAAGTGTGGATTGATTTCTGTCACTTTTAAGAAACAATACTTCAAACCTGTCTTTGAGCTGTGGGTAAGGAATGTACATAAATATCTGGGGCTGTGAAGCTTCCTTCCTGTTCTCCACCACTTTGAAAGAGACCAAACTTACCATCATTTCATGGCTGTTTGGCTTCCCTTGTGATCCCAGCCTGAACGGCAGTAAACAAGTACCATTCTTACTGATACCAGCAGGATTGGTCGTAATTGCCTTCCCACTGTGTTAGTAGCCTAATTAAAAGATACTGAATGGGTAGAGAAATTAAACTGTGTTGTAACCCACTGAGTTGATCACTCCAACTTGAAGCATCTCATTTTGTGGCATTATAGGAGAATATTCTGTTGCCACTGCCCAAGCTGTAGCTAGTGTTTGCCAGTCCTCTAGAGTGAAATCCTTTGTCTATACTTGCAGGTGGCATCAGTGTAAAACTGGCTAAAAATCCATTTAACATAAAACTTTGCATCTCATTACTACTCTAGTTGTTCTTTAGTTATGTCTGATAATTGAATATTATTAATTCATAAATATAGTTACTTTTTCATACATTGGTAGAATTTGAACCTGAAGGGCGTACTTCTTTGCTTGTATTTGTGTTTGTCATAACTGATTGGCTTAGTACATCCTCTTTTAAATTAAATAGTATCATAGTATCATAGTACCTAGGGTCAGAAGGTGCCTAGAGCAGGCCATCTAGTCTGACCCCCCGCCAATGGCAGGAAACGAGTGCCAGGGTCACAGGACCCCAGCCAAGCACCTATCCAATCTACTCTTAAAGACGCCCAAGGTAGGAGCAAGAACAACTTAATACATTATATTATTTCTTTAACTGGCATGAATTGTCATACATGACACATTTAAGATCACTGTCATCCCTAGGTACCCAATTTATTGTATTTGCACGCATACCACATGCACCTTTTCCCCTGAAAATCAGCCCCTGTTTGCTATTTTGTCAGATAGTAAAAAATAAATAAATAAATAAAAACAATAAAAGAACATTTCTGGTTCACTCCTCTTCACTAGAATGAGTAGGTGTGAGAGAGACCTGAGGATAAAGATAATCCACCATATAAAGCTTGCATTAAAAAGTGCTGCAACTACTGCTAGCCTTGTACTTTGTTGGCTGAAAAAAGAGGATTGAAGGCCCGTTCCAGTGACACTTGCTAAAACTTTTAGGAAGAATCTCTTTAAACCTCCATTCAATTAGTATAAAGACCTTGCATTGAGTGTTAGAGGGACTTTGAAACATAGTCCCCATTTCCTGCAGGGGCCTCTACAAAATAGCACTGAATTTACAAAGTTAATTGAAGGAGGCTTTGGAGAGGCTTGGCAAACACGCATGAATGGCACCAGTGTTTCAATATTAATGGAAATCTACAATTATCTAATTAATAACATATTACTGGAAGCTCCCAAGATCAGCATCCAACAGCTGTTCAATGACGCTTTGGAATTTTTTCCACCTATTTACCCAGTATGAATTATCCCAAAAGGTCATAGGTTTTTAGATAACTAGAAAAGGATGGAACTGGATTCCCCAATTCTTTCATTTTTGTCTCCTATTCTTTAAAATGATAAATCTTGATTTCTACCCAGGTGTGAGTACACAAAGATTATAACACAATTTTCAGTTTCCAGTTTATTTCCACTTTTGTGGAAATAAAATAATTTAAAGTGGAATAGTTGAGTTGAGAATGCTGTCAGTTTTTTAAAGCACTACATTCCTGTCTGAACAGCTTGGTATCAGCCAAGCATTCATATTTGAATTAGTTTGGTCATGGTTTTTTTATATAAATTTGGTGCTGAAAAAGCAAGTATGTTGGTTTTTAAGTGCATCTATCTCTGAGTAAATACAAAAGTGTTATGCATAAGTAGGTAGTGGGTGGAGGGCTTGATTAGTGTGTTCTTATATTACAGAATTGTTGACATTTCATTTTGGACAATATACGGGCTTTTTGTATTCCAGGATTAAATATGGTTGCAAAGAGAATTATCCAACATGTGCATTGTTTCATTTCACAAGATTTTCAGGGGTTTTATGAATTTTCTTTGATATTTTCCCCAGTGTGTGTGTTGGGGGGAGTTGGTATTTTTTTAAGATAATGGGAAATTAAACCACCCCCAGTTCACTCTTGCCAACCCAGGTGGTGCCAGAAGTATTGGTTTTCAAATCCAAGAGATGCATTTGAACCTCTTCATTGATAATCCTTCACCTTTGCCTTTCCTGTCAGCCTGTGACAACCCGGTTTATTTTTATGGCAGATCTGTGACTTGTAAATTTTCTAGGTCTTAGTGCATTTAATCTGCAATGTGAAAAACTGTATACGTAACGGGTCATGCACAATGAGTATACCTTTTCTAATTGTTTTTCTGTCATTCTGGCTCTGGCAATGATACATGTTGCTTAAACAATGATGTAAGACTTATGGATATACTGCCCTGTTGAAGCTTATTCAGTTAAACTGTATTTCCTCATGCCCAAAGGGTAGCCACTTAAACCAGAGCCCTATCATCTAGCAGTTACAGGTCTGGTTAATGAAGCTGAGGTTGATACAGAATCCATTATATTTAATACTTCATGTTATGAGATTTATGTGGCTTGTATGCTGGTGTCTAATGAGTTTGACATACTTCTGTATTCAATCCTCTAGATCCGAATTCGGGATCCAAATCAGGGGGGCAAAGACATAACAGAAGAAATTATGTCCGGAGGAGGCAGCAGAAACCCTACGCCTCCCATCGTGAGACCCACCTCCACACCTACTCCACCTCAGGTAATAAGGGGCGAGCACCGCTAACATTAGCCTTTTATCAGTGATGTCTGCTCAGCTTCGCTTTTCCCCAAAGCCAGTTTTCCTTCTCCCTGTATTATCTGGTCCTCTCATGTACTGACCATGCTTTTTAAGGAGGGTTGCTATCTAGTTTTCAGTACTGGTTTTATAATTATGTGGCTGACATTCAGAGCAGAGTTGCTGTTACTGGCTTCCCTAACCTGCTTTTTATAGTGTTATCAGAAGCAGTTTTGGGGCATTTTTATAGAAACAACTTTGTTACAGAATAATTTAGTACTTTTTAATATTACTGTTCCATTGAGGTGCTTCAGAAATGGAAACGGGAAACATTCTCTCTGACACACACAGCGTGCTGAATTATGTTGCAGGTTGTGTGCTTTGCTGTGTTTTTGTAACAGCATCCAGTTAACATTTGCTTGGGAATCCTAACAGGGCATTCCTGACTCCTGGGCTAATCGTGTTCAGTCTTAAAATTGCACTTTTTCAACAAAGGAAAAAGAACAGATATTCCAAACTGACCCTTCCCCCGTTGTCTACTACTTCTGGGTAACCCTGCCACCTGGCTTTCAGTTTCTAAGCCCTTCTGAGGGTCTCTGTTCAGCCCCATGTGATTAACTTGTGTCTGTGGTCTGACAGTTGGTTTGCTGCATGCAGCACTGATTCAGGGCCAAAAGAACACAGTTACCAAAAAAGCATCCAGGGTAGGCCTGACACAAGATGGATTTACAATCCATCTGGTCAAAGTGCAGGTTCTAAAAGAGGTTGCTTTATACTGTTGAAAAATAATTTTTCCCCCTTACCCACTATGTTCCATGTATGCAACAGCCAGATCTGAAGCAAGGGGAAGATGCTAAAGGGAAAAGCAGTTTCCTTTTTATTGCTGGCTCCAGCTCAGCAAATAGATCAGAGGAATTGCTCGCCTCTCTTTCTATCAAAGCACCAGGTTTGCAACTCCTCTAAGCTGTTCGTAGCCATCTCTCAATTCCCCGGTACTTAAAAGGGCAGTTGTGTCCTATGTGCCTTGTCACTCTCCCACACTGTACAGCTCATTCCTCTCCCTCTCCCCAGAGGCTTGTGGGATGGGGGCGAATTCTGTCCACCAGACTCCCAGTCTAGGAGCTAGCTCTTCCTTCCTCCTCCTCGCTCTCATGTTGGTACTTGCACTTCTTGTCTATGCTGTCCCTCGCCCTTTCCCCCCATTTGAATTCTCAGGGTCCCCATACACAAACCACAGGTCTCTCACTATCTGCTGGCTGTCTGTAGCTGCTGCTTTCCCCTTACCTTGTATGCCATCCCAGATCTGTTCTTCAGGAAGTAACATGGGAATTTTATTTACTTTGTTGGAAACACAAACCTTGGAATTTTTGCATCGTTGCCTGAATAGGTTGCCAAAATGTATTCTCCTAAATTTCGGATATTACACAACCTGTTCTAACTTCATAATAGGGGATGGTTTAAGGCAGGAAGGTTCTTGGGGCTTTCGCTGGACCTCGTGGCCTGGTCTTTGGAACATTTTGAATGGGTTTTTTTCCCCCCTGTAATCTACAGGTTTACAGGAAAACTACAGACCAGCTAAATAGCTTTGACGCTAGGAAAGTGGGAGGAGCAATATGCACGCAAACATTGTTTGTGAGGCTATTCACACGGAACAAAGATAAATGCTGACTCGGGTGGTGATTATTCCATTTATTGTTGTCTCCGCGGTGCTGATGCTGCTTGTTGAGTATAGTGTTTCACCAGGAAGTGCGATTAGCTAATGAATTACACGGGCACAGTGTTAGCACCGAGGACTTGGAGAGAGGCATAGGTAGGGCTTGTGTCATGACCAGTCGCACTGCTGTGCTGAATTCAGCCCAACAAGAGAGAGACTCATTTTTGTTAATTGTATGTTATCTAAAAACAGGTTTTCCTCTAAATTTACCACCCACTGTAATAGAATGAAGTGGAAGAACAGAAAGGGAGAGAGTTGAAAACTTGGACCATTATTACATTTTCTGTGTTTCTTTCCTTCGTGAGCAGGGAGTGGTGGCGGTAGTGATTTTAATGTTTTATAGGATACAAGTTGTTGCTTGATAGATTTTGGTGTTAAATTGTTCACTCCTGTAGAAATGTTGAGGCATTGAAAATGGAAAAGGCCTCAGTTTCTGTTTGCATTGTACATCAAATATGGGGACTTTGTAGACGACTCTTACATTATTTCAAGAGCCTATGATCCAGTTTAACAGGGCAGACAAAATCCCCAACTTGTTTAATAAGCGTGACTTTTATCACTGCTGTAATTTATATGCAGAACACTTCAATGAGGTTTAATCAGCTCCTTTAAATCAAGTATGCAAATAGTTCTTTGTTTCATACCCAGTCTTCATTTTGATGAACAAAATTGGTTCCAGGCACAGAAAGGCTCTGACAGGCGTCTCTGCAGAAAAGTGCATTATTAGATCAACTAAAGCCAGAAAATGCAAAGTTAAGGTTCCAACAGCAACTTTTCTTGTGTATTTTAAATGAATTTGAGTGCTGTTAGATATATATATGTGCAGCATGGCTAAGTCACCATTCCTGGGGATGCTATAACTTTGATAGCTGTTCATTTAAATATTTAACCATGATGCTTCTTGAAACTTGTTCGGTTTGTTGCATTTAATTTCCTTGGCCGCAAAAGCTGTGAGTGATTGGTTTGGGTTTCCTAATGAAAAGCAAACAATAGTGTGTGGAAACATCCCCAGTGCATCCTAGGTCACATAGGTGCAGTCGCATCCA
>JAGPOW010002149.1:9617606-9630288 GCA_030014935.1 Caiman crocodilus
TTTTTTTCCTGCCTTTTTTGCTTTTCTTTTCTCTCCCACCCTACTCTTGTCTCCCCCACTTGCTTGCTTGCGTTCCATGTTGCTAGTTTTTATGTTCGCACGCTCATTATCACCCTTTTTTGTACTTCAAATCCCAGCAGCTGTCCAGCCAGGTCCCAGAGCACAGCCCTGTGGTTTATGCGACTGTTGAGAGCACTCCTCTCGCTGCCACCACCACAGTTACTGCGACTAGCGACCCGAAACAAGGTTTGTTCATGGATATTTTCTCTGCGGTGTTGTTAGTAATATTATTTCTCTGTCATTAGTTTAACTTTTTGTAAGCCAGTAGGTCAGCAGGGTCTCCATTGCAAGACATTAGGGTTGGTTTTCTTGCATTTTCCCTTTGAGCCTTTAACAAAATTGGCGCATTACCTACAGAGGTCCTAGACAGATGTAACATCTGAAGCGCTCAGATGCTTTTGAAGGGTTTCAGATAGCAAGTAGGCAGACGTAAGTGCCCTGTAAACAGTCTGAAAATGGCCAAAACACTCCCCAAATGACCATGGATGAAATGGCTACTTCTCTGAAGCTTGTTCACACTCAAGCATGGCCTGGCAGGGTTGCTTACCTCTGTCCATCTGTAGAATAGAGTAATAAAATAAATGGTGCTGCTATTGTATAGACTGTGGGATTACCAAATGTCACATTCTGTATAGTACTTTTCCAGTTGCCCAGGTAAAGTGTCTTAAAATGATTGCTTTTCTCATAGCCTAAACAATTAAAATTTGTCTTTTAAAACAATCTCCCTGGAATTGAAACACTGTGCCCCAGATCTTTTCCCCGTGGTAAAATTTAATATCTGGTTATAAAACTTTAAGGCTAGGGTTTATAATATGCACGCTCCCACAGCATACAGCGTGCTGGTGCTGTTAACGCAGGGCTGATTTTTCCGTTCCCTTCATGTTTATTCATTGTGTTACGGCACTGCACTTCCTGCCTACAGCAGGGCGTACTTGAAGTTGCAAAGCACCATCTTTTTCTCGATACTTTTCCTGTTAACCTTTTGACTAAGGAGATGTTTAAAAAGGACTTGCTGCAAGAAGAAAATCTAACCACCAGAGATATTGAACTCTAGCCAGAGAGGCCAAAGAAACTGGCTTCTGATATTTCAGAAATGTCATATAGCCAAGTACCAGCATGACCACTGATTTGACAGAAGTGTAGTAAAATGTCCCTGAAGCTAATGGTAAAACGCTGACATTATTACTTACTGGCAGGAATACCTTTGAGGTTTATTTTTTCCTCAATGAAATATATTCATGAATATTAATGCAGGTTATTACTATTCCTTCCTTTCTTACACAGCTATATAGAAAAGTAACTCTCATGTGAATCTTACACTGATTGTGCTGGCCAGACATACCACAAACGCTTCTCGCCGCACTTTACTCTTGACATCAGCTGCAATTTCTGTTTCAAGTCTGGGCCCACTTCCCATTTTTGCCAAAATGCTCTTGTCCTGGTCATCAGTCTTGCTAGGTGTCTCAGACCTTTTCTAAGCAGGATTGTGCAGTGGTTTTGTAATGTGAACCGTGACTGTCGCATTCATCAAATTGATTTGCACTTGTCAGTCCTTCTGGGTTTGAACTTGAGGCTCTGCTCATGAAACTCCAGGGCACAAACCATTATGGGGAACACTCCCTCACATTTGACCACTTGATGAGATTTCTGATCTAGTTATCAGCAGGGATCCTGGTTTTCTCTGATTTAAAAGAATCCCCAATTTTCAGTGAAGAAAAAGTAACCCCAAATCCACATTTTTCTGTGATTTAAAGATATATAGATATGTATATGGTGGTGTTTCATTTTAATCATAGAAAAATGTGGATTTGGGGTTACTTCTTTTGGGTTTTTTTTAACCAAAAATTGGGGATTCTTTTAAATCGAAGAAAACCAGGATCCCTGGTTATCAGCATAACACTCCAGGCTGCCATTCTTATTCCAGTAGAAGGGTGGCCTTTTCAGATTAGCTTAAAACCCTTTCTGTGCCATGTAGCCTAAACTAAAAAGGGCACTTTCTTAAAATGAAAAAAGATTGTCTCCATGGAGGGCTATATGAGTATAATTACACTGGTTTAAATTTAGACTTTAGTGGCATACATTGCCTCTGTAGAAAAGTCCTCAGATTATATACCAGAAAGAGAATCCAGCATTTACTGTTGTCTAAAAAGGCACTAAATAGCAAAATTACTAAAGCAATACAGAGCAATATTAAAGAGGGAAACAGATTGATAAAATAGTCGCTAAAATCAGCAACCAAGAGCATGAGAATTAGTGCTCAGGTGAAATATCCACCAGAGCCACAATTGGGAACAAATTAAAGGTGACAAAAATATTAGTACATTGCTGTGATTACTTAATCTAGGTCTTCACAGCAACATTAGGGGGTGGTCTTCTATAAACATATACCAAAGACAGAACTCCTTAATTCTTATGTTCTGTCATTACCAAAGTATGCTTCCAGTCACTTTTTACTGAAATTAGAGTTCTTATACAGTTTTGTATTGATTTCATAAACATAGTATTAAAACCTATTCCACTATTTCACTGCAGCTTTATGCCCGGCAGCTGTATGTCATGGAGTTGATTCTGTCGTGTCCGGCACCTTCTGCATTTTACTTACATAAGTTCAGAGCTGGTGTAAGCTACTACCGTTCTGATACCGTAACCCTGACCCCTGTAGCAAGGGCAGGGGAGGATTCTTCCTGGCTTCATATGGCAACCAGCAAAGATCAGAAGCATTGGAAATACCCCTAGGATATGATAGGATAGGCATAACTACTCCTAGATCATCTGTGATCAACGCTTGTCCAACTTCTTAAAAAGCTCCAGAGGTAGCAGTTCTACCCCTTCCCAGTCTGTTCCTTTGCTTCACTGCCCTAACAGTGAAGATGTTTTCCTGATATTGCTCCTGAATATTGATACAGAATTTAGTTTGAGCTTGCATCAAATACATAGGACCCTCAATGTAACCTTTACTATTGCAAAAATTATTATGGGGCATAATTGGAATCTGAACTGCCAAATTCAGTCAGAGATTGGAGAGGTTGTCCAGGTTCAGGGAAGTTTCTAATCACGTCTCCAAGATTTTTAACACTCTTCTCCATTTTGAGATCATATGTACCATAGTTCTTTCACATACAGCATGCCCAGGAGTAAGATTCGCATCTTCTTTCTGAAAGGCCGCATGAAGAAAAAAAGATCTTCCCTTCTAGGAAGTAACTGATTAGCAGCGAGCAGCTAGGCAACTGAATCTGCTCCTTGTTCTGCTCCCTGTTACTGTATTTCCTTGCTTATAATGTGCACCCCCATTTCCAGCAGCTGGTTCTGGAGGGGGAAAGGGTGTGCATTGTACGCAAGAAAATACGGTCGTCACTTTGGAAAACTGGAGTAATGCGGGCGACGGAAGCAAAAAAGTACCTCATTCATTCTACCCCATTTTAGCACCTGTTGTGTTCCTGAGCTACATACAACGCCGCGTCAGCACTACATTGCTAGCATTTACATCAGATCAAACGAAGGAAATCTTCAGCAGATCCAGAGATTGTGTTTAGCTGAGCATCCTGAAGTACAGGTGACTGACTGTCTGAGCCTGTTGAGATCTGATCCACCCACTGGAGCCCTTGCAGTCTTTGCCACCACAAAACACCTGTATCCCCCCACAGTCCAGCTCCTTCCTTCCTTCTGTCTCATGTCTTTGGGATGAAAGAGATAGCAAGATGCAGAAATTCTCAGAATAATTCCAGACCTTTTGCCTCCTCTCTCCCCTTCTTTCTTGTACCTGAACTTCATACCAACCTCTCAGCTTCCACTCCATCTGCGCAGGTCCTATCTGCTCTCTCCTTCTCCAGCCTCCTTCCCCCCCCACAAATTTTCCCAATCTCTGTGATAGGAAAAGGGGGGGAAAAAATCAGGAAATGTTTCCTGAATCTTGGCCTCCAAATGGAATCTACAGTGCTTTGTATGAACTCTAAGAAATTACCCAGGTCCGCAGAGCATTGCTTTATATCTTGCAAACAAAATTGTTTATGAAAGGAAAAACATTTTTTCCTTTGAAACTCAATACCTCCAAGAAGTAGTTTCTGAATATAACTTCGGGGACTGTCCTTGCACATTTAGGAAGTTTTAAGAGTCAAGGGTTATTGCATTTGATGATTTTTTTGAAGAACAATCTTAATTGTTGTTGTTCCTTCTTAATTGTACATTGTTTCATGTGAGTGCTGTAATAAGAGCCTGCTGTAATTCTGCTCAGAGGAAAGTGGATCACATGGTAATCCTAGGTTAAAAAACCAGTTTTGTATATTTCACTGTTGCTGTCTCTTAAAATGACTCTTCCTGTCACTTCAGATAACGTTTCTCAATGGTCCGTGTTTGGGACCGCTAAGGGGATACTATCTGGACAAACATCGATGGCAATTTGTGAATGTCAGAACAGTCTATCAGTTGTCTGCAGAGTTTTGAGTCCCCAGGAAGAGGAGACCTAAGCTTGCTCTCTTGGGGTTTTGGTTTTTGTTTGGTTGGTTGGTTGGTTGCTTGCTTGTTTTTTAAGCTTTCTTGGAAGTTGCTTAAGGAGTTTCCTTGCATCCAGTTACGTGATCTGTAGACCATCCCCAAAGGTAATTTCCTTTTATTGGTATTAGGGCATTCCTGAAGTTCCTATCTAAAAGCAAATGTCCCTGGTAAAGCACCGTTTTTGCTCTTCACCACTCTAATTCTAGCCGTCTACGTCAGAGGTGCTTTAGGCTCTGTGGGCCAGAGGAGGTGTGCAGGGGCAGTTCAACAGCTGGATTGGGCCTCAGGCCATCCTGCGTGCCCAGACTAGTGCACAGGACCGTGTCCTCCCGGACACCCCACAGACCTGTGGGAGCCCTATGAGCTGGATGACATGGCACCCTTTCATTCATGCAGGTATTAGTTAAGATTCAAACAGGTTCTCCCTTCACAACCTTTTCCCACTTCAGCTTTGACTCAAGAAGGTTGAAAGTTGAATCTTCTTCTATATACTTTCCCCTTTTCTGCTACTAAGAGTAATAATAATTTAAAACATCAGTACAGACGTATTTATGGCCAGGATCTTAAAAAAACCTGGGAGAGTTCAAATTACCTCTGGTATTTTATAGGAAAAGAGGAGCCTTACAGTTCTGTGCTACTATAACTTTCCTTCATCATTTCAGATGTTATAGCAATGATTTTAAAATGTCTTAATATAGCATGGTAAAGTATGGTCATCTCTCAGGGTGGAGTTCCCATAGACAGGGTTGTTGAAACATTTTATGTCTAGCCACTGTAGCATTTGAAGATCCCAATTAGCTCTTAATGACTTGTAATAAATAGAATTAGAATGTAAAGATATCCTAAGTTTTTATAAGAATAATAAGAAAAAGAATTGTGTTAAACCTGATTTCCCCTGACAGTGCATTAGTTCGGTCTCGCTTTCCATACATCATGTGAGTAGAGGTTTAGGGAACTTCCTAATAGTTCTCAAACCATTGTATCCCATCCTATAGATGCGCCAGACTACTTGATTGCACCTCCTCCTGCTGTTGTATTGTTCAGAAAGTAGCAGGACACTTTCCATTTGCTGGATGGCATAGTGTCCACCTCCCTGGATTTGCATAATTCTGTCTTCCTTACCTACATAATATTTTACTCCAAGTGATACCAATCTTACCTATGGTGTGGTATAATAGCACAGCGCTATAACAGTGAAGAAGTTCTGCTAAAATGAGATCTTATAATCTCCTTGGTTTGATCCAGTCACTGTTGGCAGAAGGTAAACCAGTTTATAGATATGCTAGTTTTAAGCCCTTTAAATTAAGTAGTAACATTCAGAGAAGATAAAATGGTTTGTCTTAGTGCTGTGACCCAAAACACATCAATGTCTCTTGTTAGACACAGAGAAAGTAGAGGAACCAATCTGCGTGCAGCCTGTGTTTTCCAGGACTTCGTTATATGGCTTTCCATTATAATATACAGATTTCCCCAACTTGTTATCCTGTAGCAGGAAACCTCCAAATGTGATCAAAGCTGTCTCCGAGCTTAAACCTTGTTTTCTGGCAGTAAGACGTCATTTTTATTTCTGGAATTTAAATAATAGAGTAAGAGTAAAGTGCAATAATTCCTCCTCTTTTCTGACATCCTGAACATCTCAGGAATTTAGGAATAAAGACTTTACATAACAAGCGAAAAACCAAGGTATGTTATCATACCTGCTGCTAGTAGCTTGGTGCTTTGCATCCTTAAAGGAAAAAATGATCACCACACATCGCTAAAGTGAACAAATAGCGGAATCGCCATGTTAGAGGGGCAAACATGGCACAAAGAGGGTGCAAACCACCCGGCATTACAAATGGTGTCACTGTTAGAGTAAGAATGGGTTCCAGTATTGTAACCCCTTTCTGTCCTCATATCAACTATTTAACTTGGCTTTATTTTTGTTTCACGTTTAATCTCTGGTTTGATGAAGAAGAGTCCTGTTTTGAGCAGTAAAATCGCTGTAAGGTTCCCGAAGTTCCTGCCTCCCCTGTCTCCAGGGTTAAGCTTTGCAAAGCACGCTTTCCTGGAGAAGAGCTCTGTTCATTGCAAACTCTTTTCAGTAAAGATCTTGTGGCTTCTGAGTGCTTCAAGATAGTCTTGATTTTTATTTTAGATATTAAGTTGAGCTACTACTTATGCTTTTATCCTAAGAAGCTCTTTTTTCATAGAGGCACTAGAATTATAGACAGAACACCATGTGAAGCAATTAAAAGAAGCCTCACTGTGGCTAGTTAAATCTGAATTGATCAACTGGACCTGTCAATGTAATATTATTTTTTCCCTTCCTCAGAAGAGAAGCCAAAACCAGATCCAGTATTAAAATCTCCCTCCCCAGCCCTCAGACCAGAGCCCAGCGGAGAGAAGAAAGATCAAGCTGGCCAGACGTCCGAGGCTGCCGTGGTAGAAACAACACCAGACGTTCCTCCGGCTGCCTCGCCACCCCCTGTTGCTCCTGTTGCGGTGGTTTCTGCCCCTCCTGCTGCTGCTGCTGCCCCTCCCGCTGCTGTCACCATCCCAAGTAAATCTACACTCATAGTTGACTCAGAGGAGAGAGAGGAACTACCTTCCCCAAAAGAGGAAGCAATGCCTATATCCAATGCCGCACCCTTCACAGAAACACCAGATCCTTCACCAACAGAAGAAGCTGATGTTGAAATGTGCAAGGAGCCTAGTAGTGTAGCGCCTAGTGATATTCCAGTGACTGCTAGTACTAATCTAATTAATGAAATGAATGGAGTTAGTGAAAAAGTGACTGCTACAGACAGTATAGTAGACCTAGTCCAACAGGAGGAAGCACCATTGACTGTTGAATTGGAGCTACCAGAAGCCCCACCTGCAGAAGCGGATAGTGTACCACCTGCCATTGCTCTTCCCACTGCTCCTTCTCCTCCTCCCACCCCTCCTCCAACTCCTCCATCTCCTCCTCCAGTTTCTGTTGCTGCTGCTGTTACCACTACAACTCCTCCTTCTCCATCTCCTCCTCCTCTTCCACCTCCTGGTGCCCTCCCTGTTATTCAGGGAGATTTAGAAGGAGAGGAGAGCACAAGAACTACTATTAGTGAAGAGGTAAAAGATACTCAAAAGAAAGAGGACACGGAAGCAGATGGACAACCAGAGGAAATTGCAGAGTCTCCGAGTTTAAATTCCAGAAAGAGTCCTGTACCAGGTAAGTGCTTGACATTACGGTTTTGCGTGTTAAGCTTGAGGAAAGAGGAGAGAGCTTATTTGGGCTCTGTTTCCAATCAGGCCTGTTTCTTCATGCCCTGAAAGAATCTAGTCTGTGCCAGATCACCACTGCTTTGATCAGAAAATGCTTAATCCTAACTTACTAAGTGGAGGCATAAAAAAACCCTAATGTACTTCTTCATATAAGGGATAGTTTATTAGATGGTATTTGCTAAGCATATCCTGGGATTGGTTCATTTCATATCAGTAGCTGGTGTACTTTGCTTCACTGGGATTAGGGGCAGTCTGCAGAACGTCATTGCCACGTGACATATGGGACGTATGGTCACTCTCCTGATGTCGTCCAGCTACCTGAGCAGCCTGCTTCTTTGAAACCAGGTTTATATTCATCAGTCTTTGAATCTGCTGAACCTGTAGCCTTGCTTTTTGGACAAGAATAACAAAAATGATTTTATCGCAAGTGATCAAGGAGTTGGGCAATTGTATGTCCTTTGAATGGCAGAAATTCCAAGAATCACGCACCAGACTCTCTACTTACTCATTAAGTCCCAGGACAGGCAGAAGGCAGGGTAGAGATGCACCTTATAAACTGATTTCTGTTAGTCTATAGATGTATTCCTACCCTGCTTTCTGCCTTATTAATGATGTATGTGCTTTCCACTACAAAGTGAAGCTGTAACGTACGTTATCAGATAAGCAAATGTCCTTCCTTACTAGATTTCATTGCTCTTCTTTGTTTCAATAGGGTTTTTCTTCTTTTTTGGAAAAAAAACAAAACCCTATGCATAGTAGTCCAAGTGTTTTGAGGGTGTGTATAAGAGATTTGATAGACTACAAATAAGATGTAAAGCCTTCTGTGATTGCTTTTAAAATCTGCAATATTTCTTATCCGTGGTTTTAACTTCCTCTCTAATTTTATGACTTCAGCATTAAATTAATTGGTTTGTCCCATCCTTTTTTTTATTTGTGGCATTGCTTCGTTTTTTACGGGAGATCATTGTTCATCTGGTGTTTGTGAAAACCTAAGTAAAGAAATCTTTCCAATTAGTGGATTGTTTACATTTAGCTATCCTAGAGAATGTGTAAGGTTGGTTATAACATGCCTAGTGTATTTAATAGTTAACAGCACCTGACTGTTGTTTCCCTTAATCCACAGCTTTGCAGTCCTTTATTGCAGTTTTGAGATGTACTTTCTGAATTAAAAAACAGTCAGCATTAAACTAAAAACATTTGAAAGGGCAAGGATTTGTGTGATGATCTTGATATCTTTTATTGGGCCAAATGTATAGACAAGCTTTTGGGTACCACATTACCCTTCCTCAGATACAAACGTGTTATTGATAAATAAGAGGCTATGGCAAGATTGTATTTTAATATTGTTAATAATTTCTCCCATACCTTAACTATTTTAAGTAGTATCATCCTGGAGCCTCTAGAACTGCATTCTGTCCTCAGAAGTTTAAATATGGCTCCTGTTAGAGTTCCACCAACCAGCTGAAAGCAAAATCTGACTTCATTTGATGGTTATGCAGTTTTCTTCCTATACTCCTAGACTTCTCCTCCTGCACTGGCCACACTCCTGCTTTCAGAAGAGTTTCAGTCTCAAGTAGGCCATTTTGGCTTTCTAGTTTTATGCTTCGGAGATTGGAAAAGTTTTTAATAGTTGTTAGTACAGATACACTAATAAGCTTGAGCAGAAAACAGTTTCCTCTTTATATTTTTTTTACCCTCTTACAAGGATGGCATTTAATTCCCTGAATATAGAAATCATTTCCCCAGAATCTGCATAATGGATTTTAACAGCCTCTTTACCATGCAGGGTTCATCATGCTATTTCTGTTAGTCTTGATTCTTCCCTTTCACATGTCAGATATTTTACTGCTGATGCAAGTTGGATTGCCCTCCCTCCAACCTAAGCCACTACATAACTCAAATTTAATTCCTTCATTGGTTAAGCAGAGGAATAAGGCTACTGAAATGAGGATTTACAACATCGAGTCCTGTACTGTAGGATTATTATTTGTTTTGTGGTATACTGTACTTTGAACTCTGTACTTTGAATATACATTTTGGTCTTTTCATTATGCAGAAGATTAATTTTAATGATCTATTTTCATTATTGATAAGTAGCCAAAACATTATACCCCCAAAAAATGTTAGCAGTTTTGGAAGGAAGTATTTTAAGGCTTTGTATAATCTTACATGAAACTATGATGGATATTCAATGCTTGCTGTTTAAAAGAAAGTGGAAAACTAGCCAAGCCGTTCCTTTATATTCCTTACAGTGCTTGGCTCGCTATGAATAAAGTGTAACTATATTGCATTTCTCAACTAACAATTTTTGTCAGAATTTTCCATCTCTTCCTCAGAGAAGAATGTAAACTACAAGTAACTCTTTATGCTGACATCCTTCCAGGAAAGACTTGAGAGAGGTTCTTGTAGCCAGCCAGGATTTGTAGGTGCCTGAAAGTGGGCTTAGCCATGAATTTCATACTCTATGACAGTAACCAGAAGAGAGATACCAAATTAAAAAACAAAACAAAACATAGGACAAGAATTGCCCTATTTTTGTCCAGATTGATGGTTGTGAGGCTCTTTGTCTGAACTCTGAAAATGAAGATAAAATGAGAATCAAGTGCTGGTGAACATGAGCCCAATCCTTTATAGAAAATATTTCTTTTGGGGCTTAGTACTTAAAACAGAGTACTGCATATATATATTTACTGCACATCAGCTTAATTATCTACATGTCCTGGCAAGAAGTTGTGCTATGTGGATTTATTTCATTCATGTTATCCGATATCATAAAACAAGCCTGATTTGACCAGGGCAGTGCTCGGACTGGAGACTTCTAAGAACAACCCCGTTGTTGCAGGGCAGCGCTTACTATTGAGCCGACTCCTCAGCACCGCGCTAGGGGCAGCCCAGCGCAGGAATTGCCTTTGGGGGAGACAGGAAATCGATGTTCTGACCACTTACCGTTACAAAGACTCTGGTGGCACGCTCAGCAAAAGCAAGCGTACACTGTCTTTTCTTTCCTGGAAAAATTCCCATTCTCAGATTTATATTCTGGCCTACCTAAAATTTCCCCCGTGATTTTGATATAAATTATTCACGTACTGTTCTAAATTGTTAGGTTGTATTGCTGAGACAGTTAAATGCATGCCGCATTCGGTATCAGAGGTGGTTTCATTTTAGCGATGGGTAAAATCATCTATCCATATGCTGCTGTGTTTTGCGAAGTACCTTGGGAACAGTTCTTTCGTGTGAAAAGTACTCCATAAATATATGGTAACATTACTGCCTTCAAAAGAAATTGTAGAGTATTTGATAGAGCAGACATTTGTATTGGGAGAGACAACATGTTCAGACCACAAGAATTTTCCTATCAACAGCATTAATATCCTGCAGTCTTGTATTATTAGTAGAGTGAGCTAACTTGAAGTTCTGGCCCAGCAAAGTCAGCGATAGACTTCCGTCTTACCGTTTATTTCAGCGGCTCCAGGTTTTTACTCTTGGCCGTTAACTAAAGCAGATCTCTATAGGAATTCTTACTAGGATCTCTGTTCTCAGTGTTGGACAGAGCTAGTGAATGAAGACTTTATATAACTTGGGCTATTGTTTTTTGTTACATAACGGAGAGCAGGGTTGTCCTCAAAAGCCTGAATAGCTAAACGGCGCTAGCTGAAACAGTTGCACGAAACGCTTCCTGCATACCCTGGAGTTCAGGTTTCAGCAAGACTGGTGAGAGGCAGTTAATTCTTTTGAAATTATTTGTTTTATTTAAAAAGATATTGTTCCTAATGCTAGGAGCCTTTGAATTTTGCTGTTTTACACTAGTTTTATGGCTGTTGAAATCTTTTTCCTTTTATCTTACATTATTTTTGTGCATTGCTTCTGCATTAAGGGTCTTACAGATGACCTCAGATTCAGTAATGAAGATATCCATTTAAATGTTAGTGGTCGTAATCTGAATACCTGATGATATTAGCCAATTCGGTAGTTTACAAGCGGGCTTCTTCACTTGGTTAGTTTTTTGATGAAATAGGCAGATCTGTTGAGTTAGATAACCAGAGCATGATCCTAAATTCCCAACAGTTTTGTGGAATATGTTACTCCACCAAAGTAGTATGGCCCCTCCGTCTGTGATTTCAGGAGTTTTAGTATTTTCTCAGTCATTTTGGTGACTTTCTTTTCATTAATGAACTTCTCTGATGGTGTGTACCCTCAGGGTCACAGTTTTGGCCTTGCACGAGGTCCATGTGAGTAGCATCCTTTTGTTCAAAGCAGAACTTGGCCTTTTGACGTAACCGGTTGTTACGGGCCCGACAACATAAGAAAGCCCTGTTCCTACTCTTTTGGGATGCTGAACACGTGACGTAGCCTGTAGTATTTTAAACTGCAAGCTATGTGTTGTACCTGAGTTTGCAGCTTGCCGTTGCAAATTGTGTGTTGATTCTGAATGCTTGGTACAATGACTGTTTTGGGGATCTGTTTTTTCTAAAGCCAATATATTCCATGTCTCCAAAGATGTGCCCATAGTATCTCTAACTTTTTTAAGGACTGACATAGCTGTTATCTACAAAGGGCAAGAGCTTGTGCTTAAAAATGAATTCCCAGTCATCTGTACTGCAGCAACAAATTCCAGATGCTATCAGAGGAGCGGTGGGGGATGGCTCTGCCTTCAGTCAGTGTATTTCGTTTAAGCGATAAGGCATCTTTTGTAGTTCAGATAAAGACCAGGTGAGGTAAAGTCCCTGAAGCAGAGCCATGGGCCCTTACTGGAAGAAGTCAGTCTGTGCTTGACCCATAAAAAGCCGTACATAAAACCCTCGCTGCTGTTATGAGACATCAACCAAGAAGGGTTGTTTTTATTATTGAATTCTTACAGGTCTTTTCTCAAGTGATTTTTTTTTTTTTT
>JAGPOW010002149.1:9635816-9647886 GCA_030014935.1 Caiman crocodilus
TTTTTTTTTTTTACCGCAATCCTTTTGGGAAATGAAAGGATTCACACGTCCCTTGTAGAGCATCAGGAATGAGTTGCAACATTCCTTAAATGGATGGATGTGTTCAAATGCATGCATCTCCCAAAAAGAGCATGTTCCCTACATCTTCCTATATGTAATCAAAATAAGGCTGTGCCTGGGGGAGTTCTAAAATTAACAGCTAGGGATAGCAGAAAATATGTAGAGATTTTTCATGAAAAGTAACAGCAAGCTAAAAATGCACTTCTATATTACATTAGCCTTATGTATTAGAATAGTCTCTAGTTTGTATAAGGCAGTTGTCTGTGAAAGAAGGGACCCCTACATACTAGTTGTAGTCCTGTCTCTATGGGTTGAGATTCCTAATAGTCGCCCAGCACGCAGTACAGATGTTACTGGTTCTTTCCGTTGTTTCCTACCAACATAGGGACTCAATGGGTGAGATTCAGGGTTTCCAGTTTCTCTGTTGATTGTTAATGGGTTCTCAGGCAATATTTCAATAAAGTAAAAGGGCCTTATTATTATTACATGTGTTAATAGTTTTAGCTGTCCGTTTTTGAGATGAGTGCGTGCTCTTGTTTTTAGTATGTCGCCGCTTCACATACTGAAGGTTCTAGAAAGGATGTTGCTTTTAATCATAACTTCTGTTGGCTTGTACTTCAGCCTAAAGTAGAAGAGGAACTTTCAGGTGACAAAGTACTTGAATCTGAGCAGGATAAAATGAGCCATGGGTTTCAACTGGAGAGAGACCCCTCTGAACTTAAAAAAACAAAAGCTGTGGAAGAAAACGGAGAGCAGGAAGCGGAGCCTGTACGTAATGGTGCTGAGAGCGTGTCAGAGGGTGAAGGACCTGATGCGAACTCGGGCGTCACAGAAGGTTCCACGGAAGGGCCAGTATACCAGTATAAACCAGGTAAACCCTGCCTGCCAGCCTGCCCGAATGCTTGCCTTTCTCTTTCTGTTACAACCTGTAGGGAATGCTGCATGCTCATTAAGGAAAGAAGGATCCTTACGGACTGAAAGTGGTGGACTTGGCTAGGGGACGTATTTAATTTTACAATACCACGCAGTGGTGGGATTTTGCTAATCTGCAGCCCTACGAAAAGTTTCTGGGAGGACACATTACAAAAAATGTCACTTTCTGTTTCTGGTAGTGAAGAAGAGAAGACAAGACTAGAGAAAAACAGTGAGAGAAGAAAATCCCTGATTGCTTGAATTTATAGCATGTCTGAGTATAGATGGCTTCAGCATGATCCTAGTGACTGTGAGTTAGCTAAAATGTGGCTGGCTGTTGAGAGTGATCTAAGGAACTTCCGTCATTTTAGAAACCCTGATTTGAGGAGTTATAATTATATTTGACTCACAATGGAACCAATGAGTTCGTTCTTTATGTAATAGCTCTATTGTACTATAAACCAACGGATCTTTATTTGAAATAGGTTTAAAAGCTTATATTACAGGAGTTAGCTACAAAGAAAACAAAGCAAGGGGTATAGCTTTAAAAATTACCTGACTACAGTTTTTTAGATTTTAATACCAGAAGGGGTGAATAGTCTGACCTTAGTCCCTGACTTGTATCCAGATGTTCCCAACCTTCTGTTTTTAAACTGTTCCTAATTAGGAAAGACGATCCTTTTGGAGTCTGTGCTAACTGAAGGAAGAGAAATACTGCATGTTACTGGTCAGTCCAGTCCCAGGCTTCCAGCTGTAATCGGGCTGTGGAATGCAAGTGTATTATGGCATGATCAGAGTGGGTTTGAAGAATATGAGAATATTCTTGGTACTTAGCACCGCATATGCTGTACCTGAGGTTTGTTGAAGTTGTTGATGATATTGAACTGATGTAACTTGGACTGCAGTGTAGTCGTCTTTTTCCAGCAAAGATCATGAGGCATGCTCTTTACTCTTAGCTGGTACAAATTTTCAGGGGATTTGTTTTTCAGGTGAGGCTTCTTCCATGAAATTAAATAATTTCTCTGAGATCCTAAAAATATAAAGTGTAAAGTAAATAGGTGAGGAATGAATGCAGAAGCGAAGAGGTAGAGTGGAGCAAGAACACTGCTGTCTGGTTACTCTGCTGCTCCTTCCTCAAGCTCCTCTCTGTTAAAGATCACAGGAACTTTTTCTTGCATTAATTTTCAGAAATTAGTCATTCTGTTGTTAGCCTAGTATGATTGTCAACAAAAATCAAAAGCCAACTAGCTATGCATGGTAGCCTGCCTGCTTGTCAGATCAACGGGACTAAGAGTAAACCTGTCATTTATCAGATGTGCATCAAGAGTCACTGATCCTCCGGATCCGGAGCAGTTGACAGCCTAAATTTGGCTGTTCTGTCATTAGCCCCTAAAAGGAATAAACCGAATGCGTCCTTTTGGAAAGCCAGGTGATCCTGGCAGGTGACACAAAACCTTCTCTTTAGATGGCTAGACCTTCTCTTTTCAAAGTTACAGATTTTGCCTTTTAGCTTGCAGGAAGAGTTCTCCTTCTGTGCTCCACGATTGCCCGCACAGAAACCCTGCCTTTGACTTTTCTTCCAAATGCCTGCTTCTTATGCTACAATTCCTTTTAAACAAATTTCCAAGGGAGGGTGCGCGTGTGATGACGACTTGCTGTGTTCTTAATATTCCTCCACTTGTAAGTAAGGAGAAAGTGTCCAGCAGAAGTGCTGCTGGATTGGGACTCACCTTCTGACCTGGTTCTTGGCCCACTGAGTTACTTTTTTGGCCTTGTTTTCTCCATGTGGGGAATAACAATAACTTCTTTGTAGGGCACTTTGAAGTCTATAGATGAAAAACTGTAAAAACTGTTTTATAATAACTTACTTTTCTTTCCCAATTACTGAAACTTCTCATTTGGAGGTTTTTATTGTAGAATAATGATGCTTAAAACCAGAGCCTCCAAACTCAGGAGTCAAAGGAATAATATGTGGAACTAGTAGAAAGACCAAGGGAAGAAAAGCTTATTAGCATAGGCCAGTGGACTGGGAGGACGTAAAGCAACGCAGTTCAGTGGCAGTAAAATACAAATAAGGTCTATTTTATAGATGTTTTGCTTCTGATAAAATTGCGCTTCCCCATTTATGGGTCTAACTAAATCAACCCGGCTGTTCAGCAAGTGGCTGTTTTCTTTTCTGACTTCAAACAAGCTGTGCAGCCAGCAGAGAAAAATCATGGCTGCAGGCTACGAGATGCTAATTTGCTATATGCTGCAAAGGCTGTGGGTTTTTGCTTTGTTCTTGGGCAGACAAGTTACTTTTCTCTCCGCACCACAATCAGCTGTATCCCTTTGAGAAAGCCATAGTTAAAGAAGTGAAAAGTTTTAAACCTCAAGTGGGCCGCCTCGTATCTGCAACTGCCCCGGTCTCTCTCGTTTCTGCCATTTGTCTTACCCTAAACACTGACATAAAGAAAAACATTTCCAAGCTGCTGGGGAATTGTCTTGCTCCCAGCGTAGAGGCTCAAGTGTCAAAGCATTTCATCGCTCCGTTTTCAGAACCGGCCTCCTCTAGCCCTGATACTGATTATTTATAATAAAACTATCCTTGATTTGGACTGTGTTTGGGCAATCTAGGGGCATGTGCAAAAGTTAAGTCATGGTGGCGTTCAGATTTGTGTTGGAGTTGACTGTACTGGGTATGCTTTAATAATCGGATATGGGAGTCTCTTCCCATGCCTCTTGTCCCCCTTCCCAGCCTTGTTTGTTTCTAAGTGAAAATAAAAACTTTTTGTAGCCAAAGTTATTTTCCTTTAGGTTTATCTACTGTGTACTTTTTCAGGAGCAAAGCTCTCTTTGTTGTCTATGAACCTCAGTCAACTTCTGTCATTATAGAGCAGTGGAAACCCGTGGATCCTGAAGGAAAGAAGCAGTATGATAGGGAGTTTTTGCTGGACTTCCAGTTCATGCCTGCATGTATACAGAAGCCAGAAGGGCTGCCTCCCATAAGTGATGTGGTCCTCGACAAGGTGAGAGGAGACCCAATAAAACAGGTATGTGCAAATTTTCTTATAAAGAAATAAAGATCTCAGTATGAGGAATCACTTAACTGGGCAGGAGTGGGTTGAGAGAGTGGCTCCTTAATCTTTAAAGGATTAAAGCATCTGAATTTCCAGATGCCAGTAGCATAACCAGGTTCCTGTTCCAGTGGCACATGCTCTGGGCATCAGGAATTAATAGCAGTCGAATGCAAACTGAATTCTCTGGTGTGTGGGTCAGCAAGGAAAGGGGCACTGTTTGTCTAAAGTCACAGCTAATAAAAGTGCAGTGTATTGCAATAGGACTGATGGGCCACGTGCAATGCAGGGGCCTCTCTTGCTGGGCCACGTGGCAGCTCTGTGCAGGCTTCCCCAGCAGCAGAGTCCTGTGCCCCCCTGCCCTGGCCTGTCCCAGAGTTGGGGCAGGAAGCAGAAGCTGGAGGAGGAAAGGGGAGCCCGGAGACCTCAGCAGCAGCAGGAGAGTGTTGCCCAGACCCAGGAGCTCAGGGCCCACAGGGCTGAAAGGCCACCAGTTGGACAGTCCTGTATTGTAAAATTTGGGGGGCGGGGGCTGGTATCTGGGATTGATTGATTGAATGAACACTGATCATGAAGTGCAGATTAGCTTCTTTAAAAACTTCACTTTGCTAGGCAGGATTGTGTTGATTAATGACAGAACATCATAACAATTACATTTTTTATCCAAATATCATTACACAATTGCCTTTTTTTTTTCTGCTTTCTCTGCCTGTTAAAAAAAAGCTCTTGGTTATTGTTTTAAAAGAGCTAGCTTTCAGACCAGCTTGGCTACATCCGTGTTGATTTTCAGGTAGCTTTACATGCGCCCAACAGACCAGAACAGAGTACTTTGAATTACAGCTTGAATCAAATTACCTGTCCTTTTTGTGGCGGACAAATATTTTCCAAGGACTGTGAAAGCTGTTAAACAGCCACGTTCTTTGTGGGGAGGCCAGCTTCTTATCCGGTTTTCTGTGACACTAGCTGGCCCGTCCCCGTCCCCGCCCTCTTTGGAGCTTTCCTTGCTTGATCAGCCATTTATCTTCTTAACACAAAATATAATGGTTTCAGGGAAGGCGACAGTTTTGTGATCCTGTACTGGGACTATGACATTTGTTTTGCAGGCCTATATAGCTGTTGTTATATCCTCTCTGTCCTGTCCCGTTTTCTAACCCTGGCACATTCTTGATTTCTCCTAGCCTCTGTTGTCTGTTTGTGTAACACCCACTTGTGTAAGACAAGGCACAAATGAAGTATGCATTTAATAAGTCGTTGTGGGTATTGATAGAAGGCATCAAAGAATTAACCTCTCTCCTATCCCTACATGTAGCTGGCTGGTGGAGGGGAGGGGGTTGCATACTGTCTGCATGTGTCTGTAACAGTCACGGCACAAATGTTTTAACAGGTGCTTTGTTTATTGTTGTTCCACCATGCAGATTAATCAGCCAAAATTGCCAGTGAGAACTCTGGACCCTCGGATATTGCCTCGGGGACCAGATTTCACACCAGCCTTTGCCGATTTTGGGAGGCAAGCATCCGGTGGAAGGGGCGTATCTGGAAGTGTGAGTTTTCCCCAAACTTGCTAAGTTCAAAACTGGCCTCACTGTCTGTGAAATCTGATCTCATAAGAAGAAAGGTTAATTTAGGTTCTTAGATAATTTGCTTATTCTGCTTTAGACAGAAATAGGAGTTGAAGCTTTTCTTCGCTGCTAATATTGAAGCAGATAAAAAAAAATCTTTGAGAGAGCTTTTCACTTGATAGAATTAAACTTGGATGGATTTGATCTTATTTTTTCTCCCTTTCTTACTTGCAAAAGATCTGAAAATGCATGCTTCGGACTCATACTTGTGGCAGTGATGCACTACTTTTGTTGCACTGAGGACTAGCAGGGCTGTATATCAAGGGCTTGGGGGTTGCAGCTAATATGCAGGGGCATTTTTCACTTGCATAAGTTGTGTGTCAGTGCACGTTCTCACAGAAATCCATTTATATTAAATGCAAATAAAATATATTTAACTTAGGAAAAAGCTGTTGCGTCTTCTTGCTTTTCTCTTTTTCCCCCGTTTATCCATTTCCTTTTCTTTCCTTCCATTTGCCTCATTAACTTAATTTTCTCTTCTTTTATACTGATTTCTTTCCTCATCGTTTTTGCTACCACTGTTTTATTTCGTTTTGCCCTACCTCCTGAATTTGACAAATTTCCTTTGATTCTTCCTCCTTCCTTTTCTTTGTCCCCGGATCGTGGTTGGCTAAAGAGCGATGTCTCATCACAAGGGCCAAACCAGCTGCAACCTGAAGGTTGAGGTTGCTGTGACTGATTGAAAATAAGGTCCAGCTTAGCTCTGCTCCACCTCACTGCTAGCTATGCTGTATTCTCGTTGCATGCTTCAGCTGTGCAGCAAGAGTGGCTTACATTTCCACTCCTCTGATCTGTGGCTGGTGGATGTAAGCGAACTGAAGAGGAGCAGCTAGCAACTGGACAGGGAAATGACGTCTTGAGGAGGGAGAGAAGCAGAGAAGGGAAGATCATCTATCCTAAAACTCCTTGTTGAGAGAGGACTCTCCAAAGAGCATTTGCTCTCGAGTCAGCAGCTTTCCAGGATGCTAGCATGCAAAGCCTCAGACTTGATTCAGACTTGGAAATAGCTGTAATGTTCCCGTTTTGCAAAGCGGTACTGTGAACAATGGTGCAGTTCAGGGATGTGTGCATGTGTGTCTTTGTCTTTGAATAGCTTCAGTGTTGCAGTTAGTCTCAAAACATGATGACTCAGCCCTGAAGGCTGGATGCTGTTTGCCGGCGACATCACTTCCTGTGTTTAGACACTCCTCATTGGGCCGCAGGTTGTACACCAGTGCCTCACACCTTAGTTTTCCGTGCCGAATGCCTCAAATAAACAATACGCAAGGCGCTTGGCGCCGCCCTAACTTCAGCGTCGGTCTTTCTCTTTTTGCAGGCCTGCAAAATGCAGAGCAACCCTGGATTGCCTTCTCTGGCTCGATGTGGTACCCCAGCATGCCCTCTGTTGGTCTCGTCTCACCCACCATTGAGGAACCTGCCGATGGGGGTAAGCCAAATCCCTCCCCTTTCCCCCCCACTTTTGCCCCTTGTTGTAAAGTTTTCTTTTTTCATAATTGGATTGTTTATAAAGAATAAGAGGAAAAGAAAACTTTGCAAAAAGGTGCAATATTGCTTAAAAAAAAAAAAAAAAAAACAAGACTTGCATTGTACCCCTCTAGGCAGTCTCTTCAGTGGTGGGTGGGACATCACCAGCAGAGGGCATGCTGGGACGTTGGCCTGAGCGGGATCCGCGGTGGGTCTGCACTTTGCAGACCTGTGGAAAGGGGGAGAAAAGGTAAGTCCTGCTTACCCCGTTCATTTGGAGCATTTGGCACATAACATACATCTTACATTTGCGCCTTTAAAGAGTAGTTCCTTTGCATTTCCTAGGGTTGTTTTTAAAGATAACAAACTGGATATCCTATAATATTATTTATTATAGGATGGAACAGATTTCAGCCCACCAAAATCAAATGTTTCCCTCTTGTAAAGCACAGCAAAATCTGTATTGATGCTGTATGTCTTCTCCTACCATTCCATCCTCACACAGGCCATGCCCATAAACCATCAAAACCCACTGCTTAATCCCTGCCCCGAAATAATGTCAAGCTGCTCAAAGCAAACCAGCCGTTGACAAATTAGAACCCTTTTTCTTTACTTTTCATTTTCTAGCTTTCTTTGCTGCTTTTCAATAAGCATTTCATTTGAGTGTTTGCAGAAATAGCAAATCTTGAACAAACCAGTGCAGGAGGAGATAAGTCATAGACACATTTGAACAGAAGAAAACTGAAAAACGCAGAAACAAGTGGAACTCAATTGTGCAACAAGAGAGTATATCTAAAGCATACAAAGGGAAGCAGGCTTCCTCCTTTGGTTTTCCGAATGTTTTTTGAGTAATTATTCTGTTTACATTCTAAGACAGAAAAGCCCAACCAGAAAGAAAGCGCTGGAGTGCCATTTAGATGATTTATTGCTCCCTTTCTGACTCAGCTGGGTAAATCTCTGAAATTCTGCCACAATTTTCTCTGAGGCCTGTAAGAATTAATTAACCTTTTTAAGGACTCTGAGAGCCCATGATGGAAGATGCTTCTGAGGTGCAAAAGGGAGCACTGTTATTGAAGGCACCGTACAGTTATTAGTATAAATTTGCATTACAGTAGCACCAGATAACCTAGCTATGGACCAGGGCCCTGTCATACTTGCTACTGTTCAAATACAGAACAAGAAAATGGTCCAGCTCCCAAAAAGCTAACAGTCCAAGTGATATTTTAATGTTATATTAATCATTTTAGGGAAACAACTTTTTACTGACTGTTTTTAAGAGCTGACAAGCATTCAGCCGTTTGAGACCAGCTTATTCACAAATATAAAGACTAGTTTTAAAACTGCTCCCCTAGACCTTCAAAGAGCTGCTCTCGAAACTAATCAGTTTTCATGAAGTTAGCCGTTGTAGTCCCTCTCCATTGCACCAGTGTCCATCAGATAGAGCAATGGCGTCTGCATCATTCGTTTTTATAATGGAAATAGAGATGTTGCTAAAGAAATGCCTTGGCTCCACATAGACACGTTGTTTAGGAAGTGTCTGTAAGCCCTTTATTTTGGAACCTATTTGACACTTCTGACCCTCGTGCCTTTCTGCCACAGCTGCAGATCAAGAAGGCCCTTCAAGCTAGAGCCACCCTGGTGTGTAAAAGAGAGGGACCTGCTAGCTGGCTGCCTGCCAGGAGGGGCCCGCGGTTTACAAACTTCCTTCTCCGATGCCACTGGACTAAAATAGCCCAAATTATTTTTGTGTAGGGCACATTGCAAGTCCATCTCTTTCCCAAGTTTTGTAAAGGAGAAGGCATCAGAAACTCTGCTGTGCAGAGTTGCGGGAGTTCGGGGTTGGGTTTGTTTCATTTCTGCTTAGTTTTCTGGCTCGAAGGGGAAGGGAAGCTTCTGCGTATGTATTACACATTTATCGTGGCCCTGAGAGGCTGAGAGTACTTTGTAACGTTGGCTGTGGATCGACACAAACAAATGTCACGATCCTGGGCTCCGAGGCAGATTTTGCTGTGTCCACAAGTGTCAATCTAGAGAAAGTCATTAAACGGAAATGGAGGTGAACTTTTGGTATTTGTTAAACTGGGGTGATGGGGACAGCACTGAGTTCCCCAAGGCATAATGCTAGCAAGTGCGGTGTGTGGTCAGTACTGGCTTACTAATCTCTTCAGCATCAATCAAGGGCTGACTTGTGCAGTGGTGTGGTATTTATGGTGTGTACAAGTAGGGCGTGGGATGAGACTTTGACTTGCACATATGCTATAAGGTGGTATTTGATTGCAGTCTCCCTAGGTAAAAAACTAGTGCACTAACCCTCTGCATCATCTGCCCTCTGCAGCGCTTTGTCCTGTCATAAAAAGCATGTAGCTGCATGAGAGCATTATCCTTTGACAGCATTTCATTTTGTTGGCCATATCGTTTAATGAAACCCTAGCAGTGACAATTAGTATATTGATTCTCTTTCATCAGCAGCACCCGTTTGTTCTGGCAAAGTGAAGTATTTAAAATTCCTATTATAAGCTCCTATATTCCGGGGTTTCTAACTGTGCCAAAATGTATTTTCGGCTGCACTTGGCATGCAAGGCATCTGCTCACAGGCACCTTTTTCATGTAATCAGTTTAGTCATTTAAATAACTCAGATGGTTTTGCTTCCCTAGTGTGGATTAACTACTCGGTCAAACAGAGATGTTTTTAAAATAGCCACTGTGTGTTATTTAAAAGTCGCTTACTGCACAGTAAAATGTCAAACGTGTTTCATTGACCAGCATTTAAAGGACTGTTGACATAACACGTCATTTTACATTGAGTTCAGGTGTTTCTGACAAATATGTTCAAACATACGTGTGTTCGGAGGGAAAATAAAACTTGGGTAGTGCACCATCCAGTGTGTTCAGTCAAGAGGCCAAAGATGACCCTGGTGAGAGGTTTGTGCCTGTGCACTTTACCCCATCACTGATGCAAATGGTGAAAATATTTTCTGTGCCATCTGCAGCATCTGTGTGCAGCTTTGAACAGGCCATGCTCCGAAAGGAGTGGAGAGAGCCATGTTTCAAAGAAAACTCTACGCTCTCTTCTTCTGGCTGTGAAGTTTAAGAACAGTTGAACCCTGTCAGCTGTGACTACCGTTGCCTAAGATGTTGGTTGGGAATGACCTGCCATTCAGAGCACTTTTAATAGTTTGTGTAACTCAAAAATGGTTTTATTGTTTAAGAGAAAGTTCAGTGGAAAAGTTAAAAATGAGCTAATAGTTTTACCAAAAGTATTACGTAATAGTCTGAGCTTGTACGTCTGAAATAGATGTATAGGGGCTGCCTGGCCCTGAAACATGCTTTGCGGTGATTTCTTAGTTAAACAGCTTCCATCTGGGGGGACTTTGCTGCAGCCAGCAGCACCCAGTTCCAGAACACACAGACCTTGGAGTGTTGCAGGACTGAGAAAATGCAGTCTGGTAGGCAGCAGGCATTGCATATTGGTTATGGCGATGGCTTCCTGGGAGAAGAACGCGTCTGGCGTGTGTGCCGTAAAAAAGAGAGAAACTCTCCTCTACGCTAGTTCGTTGGCTGAGAGGGAAATGTAAAAATAGCCATGTACAGTGTTGACTGATTGTGTTGCCACCAGCAGGTATTAACTGGAGCGCTGGAGCATGTATTGTGAACTTGGAGTTTAAAAGGGGATATAATAAGGAATATTTTTGTCCTAGTTGTTGAATGTTGGACCGAGGAGATCTCAGCCAGGCCAGAGAAGGGAGCCCAGGAAGATCATCACTGTGTGTGTGAAAGAAGATGTCCACTTGAAGAAAGCAGAGAATGCTTGGAAACCAAGCCTGAAAAGAGACAGCCAAGCTGAGGACCCAGAAAATATCAAGACCCAGGTGAGAACTAAAAACATCTCGTGAGTGCTGGCGAATTTCTGGGGTAAACTTCAGCAGTGGCTAATCCACCTTTTTTTTCCCCCCATCAACATGAAAGATGGTGGTTTCTCCTTGTTATAGTGGCATTCTCTGGTCTTTCTGCTGTTACAGGGGATGTTTCCCAGAGCTGTTGAAGTCCAGCTTGAAATGTAGTTCTCCTCTGTCCTCATTTTTGTTTTTAATCTTACTCAGATTTGAAATGGTATCAGTTGATGTCAAGTGAGTACAGACAGGGAATACCAGACAACCTACTACCTCTCTGCAGCCAGTTTACTTGACTATTTTTGTCTCGACTTTGAAAGCAAACAACTTGAAGCTCCCAGCACAGAACAGCCTTTTCATCCCGTTTCATACTGCTTGCATGCTCTGAGCCTCAGCAGTACTAAGATTCCTCTGCAAGTTTCCCTGTTGCCGACTTCTGCCCGAGCCAACACCATTATATCAGAAAATTCCTCTGCAGGTTTCAGCCCCCGCCCTTCAGAGGACATTGCGGCGGGTGGGGATGTTTGCTTGGTGGCCGGTTTCAGATCTCAGACTTGGGAGGGTAAACTGGAATATTTTGGGAGTACAGTGGGATTTTGTTCTGGTGCCAGCTGCAGGCTTGTTGTGCAAAACCTTGGCTTTCACCAAATGTGCTGAACTTTCATTACAGCAATTTTCATCTTGGGTGCCGCAGCACCCTGAGGTGCCTTGAGATCCTTTCATGGAGACCGCAGAATGCCATGCAGTGTTAGCAATGTTAGGTGTGCAGTCATGATTCACCAGCTTAAACCCAGAGATTTCAAATGGGAATCTGTAGTGTTAAAAATGTTCTGGTTTGCTGTGATCTTTCTGAGTTTTTTGCTCTTTTATAGTCAAAAATGAGTGAAAATGCAGAGCTGTCAATTTTGAGAGGGGCCTTAAGTCTAATGAGGTTTCATGTGAAGAATAGTGTAAGCCAGGGGTTGGCATCTGGGGATACGCGTGGGCAGGGTGGGGACTGAGCACCGCCATGCAGCATCCCGCGCTGCCACGCCGGCACCACCTGGGCAGCCGGACCAGCAAGCCATCC
>JAGPOW010002149.1:9648346-9688873 GCA_030014935.1 Caiman crocodilus
TGCTTACTGCTTTCCCGTCCTGTTTAGGAGCTGTTCCGCAAGGTACGAAGCATCTTAAACAAGTTGACGCCGCAGATGTTCAATCAGCTAATGAAACAAGTAACGGACCTGACGGTAGATACCGAAGAGAGGCTGAAAGGAGTCATTGACCTGGTCTTTGAGAAAGCCATTGATGAACCCAGCTTTTCGGTTGCTTATGCAAACATGTGTAGATGTCTTGTGACGGTAAGTAGCGGACATCAAATAGGAAATTCCCGTGGGTAACTTTTCTCCTGAACAGAAAGAGAAATTATGTAATGTCGGGGCAGAATTAGACTCCATGGTATTTGTTATGGAACTTTTTGGTCTAATTAGGAATATCTTGTATTACAAAATTGTGTTCACACCTGTGTATAGTCTGTACGGACAGTCAGATAAGTGGTGCTGACCTCGCAGGCAGAGTTTGTTGCTGTTGTGCACTGAGCACTTTTGGAGAATCGAGCGTTAAATTGCAGTGCAGCCCTAAGGAGCAGGGCTATGGCGCTCCAGATCCACGCTCTCTTCCTCCTTTCCAGAACAAATTTGCTTAGCTTGCAATTAAAAAAACATTTCAAACTTCCAGTTCCACAAGCTCTGACGGTCGATTTACTCTTTCTGTCTTGAGCCTCATTATCGCTAATGGTTTTATATGCCTGACTGTGCTCTCAATTATTTGTATAGTGGCTCTTTTGCACTGTTTATGATGCTTTATATAAAAAGGTATTATACTAACTGCAGCAGGTTATTCTTAATAGACACAGGGTGTTGATATATATAAGGTAAGTCTGTTCTGAGGCAAATTTTAAACTATGAAGTAGGTATCTGACCCATGTCTGTACCAACTCGAATGAGAACATGCACAGAACATTATTGTAATACTTTATAGCAGCTCCGGTGCTCGTTCGTATTATAGGACAATGCAATTGCCATCTTGATGTGGCGATTTAAAGAAACATTACTGACACACAGTGCAGCCTAAGACCCCATTGGAATTGACAACAAATCCAGAATTCATTGAAGGATACAGGATGATGCCATATCCACACGATTCCCATCACACGTTAGGACTTTTATCCTTGTGGTGTTGAATGGCCAACGATATAGTCAAGAATTCCTGGTCATGCTTTTGAGGTTCTTTGAGTAGATGTGATATCTTTTATTAGACCAATTAATAGTGTAATAAATAGTCTAATAAGATATCACATCTACTCAAAGAGCCTTGCCTGCCTATGTCCTCAGATCAACCTGGCTACAACTGAAAGCCCTGGTCATGCTGTTGGCAGAATGACAAGTGCCCGTATGTTAAGCGTCAGTCATGCTGCTGGTGTCGGCCATTAAAACTTTGAAAATCAGTGAATAGAGTCGGTGTTTACTGAAAATGCAGAGAGGAAGATGGAGGTGGAGGATGGGATAAGGGGTGGAAAGCATAGAAAAGGAGGAGGGAAAACAGAAGGAGAGGGTAGTGATGGAGAAAATTAATCCTATCAGAAATAGTATGTCTTGTCGCTCACAGACAAAAAAAGCTGCCTCCAGGAAAGTCATTTCAGGCATCAGAAAGCTTCTGGCCAGATAAGGGAGAACAAAATCACCCAACTTAATGCGAGCATGTTTTTATCCATAAAAGACTGAACAATGATCCTTATTTTCCTAACGTTTTGATCACTATTTTTATCATTAGTGTCGTGCTGTCCCCAGGTGGAACCTTGCTGAAATGAACTCTGCAGATTAGTAGACTTGATAATATTTAGCTACCGTGTGTATGTGAATTGTTAACAGTTGGTAATATATGTTCACAATGTACGTGGAGAGCACACAGTTAATGGTCAGTCTCAGTGTACCGTTGCTGCAGAATGCATGCAAAGGGCATAATCCATTTTTTTTAAATGATTTGCTTAAATCATGTCTCTTAAGAAGGATCCTATGACATTTCTATGCCTTGATGCTGGCAAGTTGTCAAATAAATTTTATTAACAGATTATTATGAATTATGAGCATCAAAAACTCTGGAATTCTAGTAGACACTTTGAAAAAACCTTAACTTGTAGTTGCTTTGCACACTGGTGTTACTGTATGTTAAATGCATGATAAAAAGTAACCCGCGCGCATAAAAATGGCCTGTGCATGTAAGGTTTAGTCAGGCTTTTTCCTTGTGTTCATCTTTTGCATTCAGCTGAAAGTACCCATGGCAGACAAGCCCGGGAGCACAGTCAATTTCCGCAAGTTGTTACTGAATCGTTGCCAGAAGGAGTTTGAAAAGGACAAAGCTGATGATGATGTGTTTGAGAAGAAGCAGAAGGAACTTGAAGCTGCTTCTGCTGTAAGTTTCTTCATGAAATCTAGAGGTCTGATAATGAAATCTTACGCCAACTGGTACTTGGAGACTTCTTGATTCCCTGCAGTGCTGTGGCTGAGTGCAATGCTGTAGAAGACCTCTGTGCAGTAATTGAAGCCTTTATGGTGGTGTGTTTCCTCATTTGGGGTAGAGGTGCGAATGCAGCAACTAACTAGCTGTGTGTGGCATTTCCAGGATCCCTCACTCTGGCGTGGCTCCCACGAGCATGCTTTTTAGAACTTCCTGTGTTTTGCAGTCAGAAGAGAAGACACGGCTCCGGGATGAGCTAGAGGAGGCCAAGGACAAGGCTCGGCGGAGATCCATTGGAAACATCAAGTTCATTGGCGAGCTCTTCAAACTGAAAATGCTGACTGAGGCCATCATGCACGACTGTGTGGTGAAGCTGCTTAAAAACCACGATGAGGAGTCCCTGGAGTGCCTTTGCCGCTTGCTGACTACCATTGGCAAAGACTTGGACTTTGAGAAAGCAAAGGTAAAATGGAGTCTTGTGGCCAGGGTGGAGAGTTTCTCCGCAAGAAGGAAAAATTGTGCCCTTGGTGCTGTCATTCCAGGCTGCTTGCTATAAGACTTCTTCTTGTCATGCTGTATGAAATCGTGCTGTCTGCTGTGGATGTTTCGTCTCCTTCCTTCCCTTTCCTTTTTCTACAGGATTACGTGTAGGCCCTGGCATACATTCATTTAAAGGTACCGAAGGATCTGATCTCCAGTCCCAAAATTGCACCTCCTGCCATGCGTGGCATGAAAGGAGCGATTGTCGGGATAGATCCAGATCACGCCCTTCCTACTTGCCGGGGCAGGGGGAGCCCCAGATCAGGATCCCGAGCTCGCCCTGCTCCAGCAGAATGGAAGCCAGGTGCCTGCAGATCAGTGCCTAGGGATAGCAATCCGCTGACTGTCAGCTGCGGCCCTGGGGTAGCCTCAGCTATTCCACATGTCCGATTTCAGACGCCTGGCAAACCAGCCATAAAAATGTTCTATGAGATGTGGAGCATTTTTATGACTGGTTTGCCATTTTTTGATGCCTCATATGGGGTGCACCTGTAGCACCCTTGACTTTATGCTGCAATTAACAGAATACTTGTGGCATAAGTATAATGTGTAGAGGGGCCCGTAGACTGCTACATTAAGCATTACCTGAAATATTTTAATTCTTTTCGCTACTTAGGCTGTAGGTTATTTGGAAATGACTAAAAGTGGCCACTGTGCCTTCTTTTTTCGCATGGAATCTTAATAGACAAACTTAATACAAACCTTGACACTTACCTGTTTTTTGCTCCGTGGAGTTCAGTACAAAAGGAAATATGTTGAATCGTTTATGCTAAAATTTACAAGACACTGTGAATTTTAGGTCAGTTCATGTATCACAGCAGTCACAGGTGGAGACACATCTCTTGATTGTATTGCTTTCTTTGGTATCTTACTTTCTTGTTGTGTTGGGATCCCAAGCTGCCTTATGGTAAGGCACATTTCACAACTGCACCGATCCACTGTCTCCCCTCCCCACCCCTTTGCTTTTCCAATAGGTGAAAACTTAATTTGCTGTATCAAGTACGAGCTGAACTTCCATTGGCATCTACAGGCTGCTTGTATTTCTGACAAGCCAGGCGAGGGGTGAAAAAGGCACTCGGATTTGCTTGCCAGGACTCAATCAGACCAAACTCTGGAAACAAACTGAGCTAATTGTTTTCAGCTGCTCTTAGAAGAGAGCTCTTTTTACAGCTCAGTGGATTGAAGGGATCACAAATGAAACCAATCCTAATCCTTACAGTGATTCTTAAGAGAAACAGCTTTTTAAATTTGTTGTGTAAGATTGAGTAGAAAAGCCACAGTTAACGCTAATCACCATGTTTAGAAACCTTCTTTTACTCATTTAAAAGTGTGTTACGACATTAACTTAAGAGTTTGACTCATTGATGTAGGTGCAGAAGCGACAGAAGGAAAGATTAATTTTCTCCACACATTTGGAGAACAGTATCTGATTTGAGCTGTAACTGAGGTCATATTAGATTAGCTGTGGATACTGTTTCATTTTTTTGTCCTTAACTGAATATAGGAAAAACATAATTTCTGGTGAGGTTGCCAGTTCTGCTGCTTTTCTGCCACTTCATGTCTTGGTTAACTCTGGCACTGCCAGGGTGGAGTGTCGATAGGAACAGAGAAATCATGTCAGACAGCATGTTGCCGATCCGTGTAAACATTATTTTATTTTTACTAAAAGCATCAAAGACACCATATAATCCCACACTAACAGCATCACACTCCAAGGCTCTCACCTGCTCCCCTGACACCAGTAAAGGTCCTGGCAGTGACTCTGGGAGCTGGATCCAGTTGAGATCGACACCGAAGGCATCACTTTGTCATCTTCTCTCCTGATCGTGTATCCGTGTTCGTTCTCTGAGACAGATTCATTCCTTTATTTGGAGTCATTAAACCACAATTGAATGTGTGCCTTTGTGCTTATTTTTTTTAATAATAATGGAGGCTATATTTTACTATATATTTTCATGACTGCCGAAGTGCTAGTGTGTTTATAATTAAAGTTGCTGGAGAAATTCCCTCTTGAATCTCTGGTTTCTGTCACTCAGCTTTCAGAAACCTGCATGCTGGTGGTTGAAATTTTCCAGGATTGGCTGGTGACCAAAAATTAATTGGTTTTTAGAAAAATAAGAGAGAAAATGATTCTGCTGGTTTTGAATGGTTTTTTGGTTGTTTTTTAAGTCTTGCAATTCCTTTTCTTAAAGCAGCTGTACTCCAACGTGGGTGAGGGCTGATACGTGATGTTTTGTATAGCGAAGTTGGACCACAGTAAAGTCCCCTGTAACGACTGTGAACCTGGTTTTGCCTTGGCCAAGCTGTAAGCTTTAGAAAATGGCATTTTTATGGCTAGTTCATGGTAGCTCTGTTTTTATTGATCACCTTACTTTCTGAAGGGATGATGGGCTTCACAGTGCATCGGTGAGAAATTGCCCACATAATCAAAATGGATTTTTGAAAGTTTTTGGTGAGTAGGACAGAAGTCGCCATGATTCATACTGCACGTTTTCAGGTGCACACGAGTTGAGTTTCTGATTGCGCAGAACCCGATACACGTTTTGCCGGAAAACAGGTCTAGATCTCCAAGTAATAGAGTGTATTGCAGCAGTGATCAAAGAATGCTAGAGGACAAAATAATTGCCTGGTAGAAAAGCGTTCTGATTTTCCTCCTGGATGCTGATGACATTTGTTTCTTTTTATAGCCTCGTATGGACCAGTATTTTAATCAGATGGAAAAGATTGTGAAAGAGAGGAAAACGTCCTCCAGAATTCGGTTCATGCTTCAGGATGTCATAGACCTAAGGCTGGTATGTACCTGCTGAAGAAAACAAAAAGCATGTCGTTGGCACTGCTGTAATGGGGTGTCTCTGGGATAAGGGTAATACTCCTTGATTACAGTAACAGGGGAATGGTACAGGAAAAATCTGTGCACTGGTCCTTTGGAAGATAAGTACTTCTCTTGCTTTACAAAGGGCCAGGAGATCAGCAGTTGAATAGGTTAATTGCATTACATGTTTGGGCCCTGTCTGCAGTATAAACTGTAACCCATTTTTGACATGCTCATCTGGCCTGATTAGAACCGACTCGCTGAGCTGTGTCCACAGGGTAGGTTTTCCTTCCTCCCATAACCTAATCGTGTCACGTGTTGTGTGTCTGTGCCTACCGCATCGCTGCACCTCTGTGTTAGCAGCATATTCTGGGAAAGCGTGGATAGCTGTCTTGTAACGTCTGTACAGGAAACAGAGTGTCCAGAGCCAAACTGACACCCGTCTCAGGTATTCATTACACAGAGACTTAAGATGATCAGCCAGGCTGCTTATAAAAAGATAGCTAGGGAGCTGTCCATAAAGCAGGACAAAAATGTGCCCCACTTGTTACAAGAAGACAACTGCAACCGTCTGCACTTCTAGAAAACCCAGAACGTGGTTAGTTACTTTGATTACTGCTATACTATTAACTCGATTGTGTGAGGACACAAATTACCTTTGGATCTGCGCACGTCAGTATGCTTCAAAATTTGGCCAGACCCGATGAAAATAGTCCCGTTCTAAACTGTAGAAATAACACTGAGCGAGAACAGTTGAAGGGAGCCAAAATGAGCAGTGTGGGTTGGGGCCTGCCCATGTTGTAATCAGTCTAATGATTCCTACATAAGCAAGGCTTTAGTTTATAATTAAGAGTATGTATACCGTATTCAAAGGTGGGACTGCAGCTTGTGCAGACATAAATGAGCTAGCTTTAAACAAGTACATTTGGATTCTGAGAGCAGTGTGACAATGGCAGCCCAAACCGCAGCACCATATTTACCCGAGGTCCCGAGTGGGTTTTGCAGCCGCTGACCTGACTGTACTGTTATCATCACCCTGGCTGCAGTCAGAGTTAAGGCTACATATATGCATAGCCTAAAGTAATATATTCACAAATTTTAACTAGATTGTAACTAGGTCAGGAAATAAGCAAGTTCTATTCATCTCTCTCAGGTGTTTATTCTTGGGGTAGATGAATCTGTACAGGTTTACGGGTCTAATGAATGCATCAATCACGTAAATTGTTCTTGTGTATCAAAAGTTCCACCACTTTCCATGGGATTTCCGTTTGGCCTTCATCGGATACATTATTCTTACAGCGTGGGGGGAACGCTTTGCAAACGAACAAACAAAATTTCCCAGCCCGTATTGTAACAGAAACAAATATGTGGTGTTGTGCTATTAAGATTAGCTAATAGATCATTGTCTTCAGTTAAAACAGTTTATTCCTACATTTTTCTCTTGTTAATTTTATTGTCTTCCCACAGTATTGGGGGGGGACTACTAAAAATGTCCTCCCACATATTGTTGCCCGGCAGACTTGGCACACCGATGGTACTTGCAGGAGATTGCACGTGACTGACTTCAAGGATTGTGATGGATTACTGAGAAGCTACATGTTGAACAATGCATGCCGTTTTCTCACCTTGTTCAGGAATCTCTTAATAGACTTCCCTGGCAATGCCCTAGAGCTCTTTTAAACCTTTGTTTACTGCCTTCACAGTGCAACTGGGTATCGCGGAGAGCAGATCAAGGCCCTAAGACAATTGAGCAGATTCATAAAGAAGCAAAAATTGAAGAGCAGGAAGAACAGAGAAAGGTCCAGCAACTCATGACCAAAGAGAAGAGAAGGCCAGGTATGTATTACCCAAATTAGTGGCCCAGAATCTCTGCCAGATACCTGGTAGTTTATACAAAGGGGCAAATCTGTATTTACTGATCCTGAGCAATCAAAGGATTTTTATCATGAACAGGGATGAGATTGGAGATGGCTGGAAAGCCTGTAGTACTTCTTTTGAGCAACTTGTGCAGTTTCAGGCATCATTCACCATTCCAGAAGGTCTGGATAGTCTTGCTGAAGTGATGGCTGATGAGAAAACTAACATGGTTACAAAGAAGGTCTTGTGCAAGTCTGGGTTCCAGTGCCTTCTCTGCCACAGATTCCCAGCACGTGTTGTTATTTAATGTCTTTCTATCTCTATTTCCTCATTTATGAAACGATAATAGTACCACATGGGTATGGTGATGCTCACTTCATTTCAGTGTCCCAGAGATTTACAAGTATAAATTACTGTGTAGGACTCTGATTCTGCCATCCCTACTTGAAGAGTGTAGCATTTTACTGCATGATTCCCAGAGTAAGATGCAACCCAGTGTGAAAAAGTGCATCTTAACCTGACCCAGGAGGGTTGGAGTGTTGTTGTAGCCACGATGATCCAGGAAATGTCCTAGAGACAAGAATGTTTTGTGGTGTCTTTTACTGAACCAGCTATATAGGTGGGAGAACTGTTAGACAAGCTTTCAGGCATCAAGTGCCCTTCTTCGTGGTCCATCTGGTTTTAAATTGTTATCGGGCCTCAAAGTTAGCATGCCGGTAAGATGAACCCAGAGGTGTTAGTGGTTTTCTGAGAGATGAGCCCAAAATCAGCCCTAGTTCTTAGAAGTAGGTGCAGAGCCTTCTCGTTTCATTCTCTTATACTAGTGCTATGGTTTGCTCCTTGCTTTGGCCAGTCCCAGCAGGTTCGGTAAGAGAGCGGTGAGTAGATCAGGATCAGGATATTTTCTCCAGGTCTCAGTCCATGAAAGAACTGTGGCAACTCGGGTTTTTTAAAATCCGTTGGCGAGGGACTTTGTTGAAAGCTTGGAAGTCCAGCTTCATTAGGTCAGCTGGATCCCCTTGTCCGGACAATTGTTAACACCCTCAACTCCAGCAAACTGGTGAGGCGGGATCTCCCTTGACTGAAACCATGCTGGCTCTTCCCCAGCAGAACATGGTTGTCCATATAAATGCTGATTTTATTTGCAATTAACAGAGCCTTGTTTCAGGTCCATCTCAGTCTTAGCCTTCAACTCAAATAGAAATTAAAGGCAAATATTTCTAAAATAGTCTTCAGTTTAAAATGGCTGGTGAGAAGACAAGCTTGGAGAGTAGTTTAACATAGAAGAACAAATTGTTAAAGAAACGCAAGCAAGATGAAACAATTGGCAAACAAAAAATAAAACCAAATAAGAAACAAGAACGGCTGAGACCCAGCGCAGAAAAACGGTCTGCAGGACCCTTTCATGCTAAAGATTATAAAACAATTAATAAGCTGCCTAACTGCCATTTTCCTCAGAAAAGTATCTCCTCTGATTCCTGCCTGAAGCCCACGTGGTCGAGCTGTGCAAGGGATCTCAAGGGGGTGGTTGTTGCTTCGGTAACTTCCTGGCATGGGATGTGGAGGGAGGGATTGCAGACATGGCTGTGATGCATTTGAACCATCCGTGCTGCGGTAACAATGCTGTGATTGATTTGATCGTGCAGGTGTCCAGAGGGTAGATGAAGGCGGATGGAACACCGTGCAGGGGGCGAAGAGCAGTCGAGTGCTGGACCCCACCAAATTCCTTAAAATCACTAAGGTCAGTGTCCATGCACGCAGTCACTTCCTGGCCGCTAAGTTACATGGCCGTAAATGTGTTGAATGTTTGTTAAGGTCTCTGCAGGAAACGCTTTCGTGCTCGGAGGTACAAACCGGCCCCTGAGCAAGAGCTTGCTTTACATTTTTTTTCAAAGAGTTTTAACTGTTAAAATCGGGAGGGATTCACTTGATTCTAAAAGTTCGTGTTTTGTTATGCTTACAAAAAGCAATAAAAGTCCCTGTTTTCTAAGGGATCCAAAGTGTCCTTGCACTAAAAAAACTGTATATTATAATGGTGCAGGAAAAAAAGCAAACTCGGAGTCTGTCCTTTGAAATGGGATAGTACTTCATGAAGCTAATTCGTGAGGTCTTTTGAATCTGTCAAAAATAAGCTCTTTGTTTCTTCAGCTTTTCAGTGTCCTGTCTGGTGTTGCGTTAGTAGAAGGATAATGCCATCTCCATTTTATAACAAAGCACAGCCAGTGGGTTTAATTTGGTGCTGTGTAGCCAAGAGGTGGCTTTAGCCCCAAATGCTGTATGAGCATCTAATGGTTATCTTTACTAACGAAGTAGGATTTCATGTGGCCTGTTGGGTAGGTGAGCACCACGCCCCATCATTTCCTAGAGGTTTTTTCCCCAACAGAATAGTGTTGAGAGCAGCTTTGGAATTTCTAGCCACGGAGAACTCAGTCCTTCACAGAAATCAGGGTGATTCTCTTCTGTCATTTGCTCTTAGTAATGCCACCCTACCGAATTTCACTTTCAGTGCACAGATGTTCATGCAGTATAAACATCAGACCTGGGCAGGATTAAATCTGCCTGCAAACAGAGTGCTGTTTGTTCCTCGTGCAGTTCGTAAAACATATCTCCAGCCTGGTGAAAGGCGTTCTGTCTGCTTTTGTTCCAGCCAGCAAAAGGTCCTCTGACTTTATTTAGTTTAAATACAGGTAGGTCCATGGGAACTTCAATGACAGAAGGAAACAGGCTCATACAAAGAGAGCTGCAGGGTCACAGCCTGGTTGTCAATACAGTCCTTTACTGAGCCTTGCAGAATCAATGTTCTGTTCGTGTTGGACACTGCTTTTACTTTCCAAATCCTGAATGCTGCTCCTTACTGCTTGTAAACGTCTCACGGTGCCACGATTGTAAACAGAGCAGAAACATTTTATTCACCGCCAATAAACTGTTCTCCCAGGTACGTGATGTACCGATTCTTTGTTCCATCCTTCTTATTCCTTCAAGTTGTGCTGCCCTTATCTGTAGGAAGTACCTGACAGGCAGTGTTTTTCACCTGTACCTTGGAAGCATCTATTTGTGGTATGCTTTGCCATTCCCTGCCTTTTACAGTTTGAGGATTGCTCAGGAGTTTTTCAAAGACATGCCAGTACCAGGGTTGATGATCCGGCTTTATATGAAAAGACCTGTTTATCGATAGGAAAATCATTCCACTTGTGAGGTCTTGGTCATACGTGTTTGTGTTCTACAGCCCACAATCGATGACAAGATTCAGCTTGTGCCTAAAGCCCAGTTGGGCAGCTGGGGGAAGGGCAGCAGTGGCGGAGCAAAGGCAAGCGAGATTGGTAAGTGAAGAATGCTCCTCACTCCCAGGTTGTGTTGTCTGTCCCTCTTGTTGATCCGTGAGGCAGCTGTGTCACCGTGGTACCCGGTGCTTCGAAGAAACCGCCTCACATCCATTTGTTAGCACTGTCAAAATCGGTGCATTCATTTTTCAGGTCTCACTAATGGACCTTCCTGCCATAATTGCATGTGCGTAGTGCATGGTCCAGAATGCTTCTGATGCAATAGTAGCATGCGAATAAACACAGAGGAAAGGTATTGACTGATTGCAGGCTGTGTTTCACTCGTTTCTTTTTAAGTGTTAAGGGATTCTGCCACTAACAAGAAAGCAAAGCACAATGTTAAAATAAGTCATTGCACGTAATAAGAGACAAAGGGCATATTTACACCATGGCAAGAGCAGGGCACTCGCATGCTCACCCTGCCCGCTCACTCCCACACGCCAGCTATGAACCTGAAAATACTCGGAAAGCTCCATCTCGGGTATAAGAACAGCCCCAAGCAGCCTCACTAGTACGCTCCAGGTTTGGGGCGATCGTGTGGACACAGGTTGGTGAGACCTGTTCAGGAAGGCCTGGCTGACGCAGGCTGCTGCCACAAGAACAGCGTGCCCGAGAGGCTGGTGTCACTGGGCCTGGGGGCAACAACATGAGGAAGGATTCACCACAAGCTTCGGCTTGCTGAGATGTGTCCCGTTATGTACGAGTACAGCTCGGTGCCGGTGTGACAGAAGTCTCTGCCGCCACCTCTCCTCGCAGCTCCAGAGCATAAACTTGGAAATACAAAACCCAGGGGACAGAATCCTGTGGGGGGTCACTCAGGACACAGCTCTGGCCTGCCAAGCACTCAGCCCTCTTGCATGGCACAGCAATAGTTACTTTTATAACGCTATAAGGAGCAGGAATAAAATGGAGGCCACCAGTCCCTTTCCCCAGTTTTCCTTGTTAGCAACTCTTGGGTGGGGGGATTATTTAAATAATTGTGTGACCATCGTTGCCTGGCTGGTCCTCTGTAACACTGTCTTCTGCCCTCTCCTGCAGACTCCTTACGACCAAGTGCCACTAGTTTGAACAGATTTTCTGCGCTGCAGCCTCCAGTGTCATCTGTATCTGCCTCATCTGCTTCCTCAGAGTTAGACTCTCGAAGGGCCTTAACTAGGTAAGAGTCGATCTCTTGATGGTACTTGTCACCCCCGTGTTTGTCCCGGGGGAGTTCTCTTCCCTTCCGTGTTTCCCAGCTGCACACGTTGCCTTTTTGTCACTTGTGCACAGTTTGTGATGCTATTACCCTCTGTTATGCGTGCCATGTGAGTGCACCGGTGTACACCAGGCTGTGCACTGGCTGCGTAGTGCATATTTGATTGCCATGAAATTGTAACCAGAACAAAACTAGTTACTAGCAACTGCCGGAAGAGGAGGAAGATGGCTTTCCTATGTTTGAGCCACAGTAGCTGAGCAGTTAGGGCATTTGTCCAGGAAACAGGAGATCAAGCAAGGTAGGTTCACGCAGAATTTTGAACCTTTATCTTTCTGAGTTCCCAGCACAGTGCTCAAGCCATCGTACCGCATGCCAGGCAGGATCTAATCTTCTCTCCAGGCCTTTTTCCTGAGAAAATTCCTAAGCCAGTGGTCATTGACCTTTGTAGGCTTGAGGCCCAGCTTAGAAAATGCCAGCTCTGAGTTTTCACTTTTTTTTTTTTTTTTTTTTAAATCTGGAAAAAATAATAAAGCAATTCTTCAGTTTCTAAAGCACACAGAAAACCCACAACAGGTCAAACTGGCTTTAACACTCTGGATTCCTGTTTGAAATCTGTGGGTTCGTTTTGTGAGTCATGTTTGCCCACCAGTGCTAACACAGCCATGTTGAGAATCACTGTCTTGAGCAATCAGCTGCTGGGGTGAAAGCAGAGAAAGTCTCTCCTTCTCTCTTCTTTCTGCCACATATGCCCAGGTGTGTGCATACGGAGCTGTGTACCCACCCAGCCAGGGCACAACCTGCTGAGCTTGCTCACTCTACGCGCATATGCTTACGTGTCCGCGCTGCACAGGTGATAGAAATGCACACGCGTGCAGCTGGACAGGTGCTGCTTACGCAGACGAGGATAACCAAATTCCACTCCGAGGTTTCCTTGGTTTCTTAGCCTGTCACAAGCCACAGAGAAGAAGCTTTAATTAAGTAAGGTGTTTCCCAAGCATACCCAGGAGTTTTGCTGAGTGGTTCAGATCAATTTAGGATCCAGCCGTGTTTTCAAACATTATGGGAAATGTGGAGGCTGGTTTTTGTTTGTGTTTTGTATTGGTTTTTTGCAATTAAAAAAGTACCCTTGCAGCTAAATGGTTTTGTTCCTGTTGTTGCATCACACCTTAAGGACACATTTATAAAAAGCTTACAAGAGTGCAATAAATGTTAAGTTTTAATAAATAGCTCATTTCTATAGATGGTTAGCAACCAGTAGGCCACTTTCAACTGATGTGCTTATTACTAGCAATATTGCTTAAAGCTTCTGTCTGAAACATATGAGCATCATCTATTATGAGTCTTTTCTTAACGCTGGATAACATTTGCCAACAGTCTTCTAATTCTAACCTTCCTGAATAATTTTGTCCAAAGAATTGTCTAATGAGTTTTTCCTTATCACTATCATCTTTTTCCTCCAGATGATTGATTAATAAGCCATCCCTGCGGCTCCTTTTTTGCTGTTTTGAAATAATACTTGAGTATCTGGATTGGTAAAGAATTACCAGTCCAGCAGCTTCAGAGTGCAGTGGCGCTATAACTGATCCCATTAAAGCTGGCTGTACCTTGTGTCTGCAGTATACACCACAGGATGTTTTGTTCTTCTCAGATCTAGCGGCAGGGCGTCAGACTGCTGAAGATGTGGGTTTTGTCTGTATTCCAGACTATAGCCATCAAAAGATTAGAAAATATTTCTCTTCGGCTCCATTTTGCCGACTTGTAGCAGAGAGATGTGACCAATGTTAATTCCTCACAGTTGAACAGATCAGAACCTTCCATGTGAACGCTTCTTTTTTTCAGTCGTGGGAGCACAGGCAGAGAGAAGAATGACAAACCGCTCCCATCGTCAGTCACTCGTCCAAGCACCTTCTTGCGGGGTAGCAGCAGTAAAGAGCTGCTGCTAGATAATCAGGCGCAAGAAGAACAGCGAAGAGAGATGCTAGAGACTGTGAAACAGCTAACGGGAGGCATGGAGATAGACAGAAACAGTGCGGAGGCAGACAGGAACAAAGCCAAGGAAACCGGTAAGAAGCTGCTCCGTGAGCGCTGGGTTAGTGCTCTTGGGACTCATGAATTTGGAGAATTTGCTAAATCTGCAGAAATGTGTAAGAAATGACCATATAAGCGATGGTTTCTATCCGTGCTTTGTTGCTCTTGCTGTCAGTTCCCAGATAGACCTCAGCAGGACCCGTGTCAGATGGATGTTCTCAGTGTGATGGGTGATCAGAGCCTCTGTAACGAGGTGCAGAGCCCTGTGTAAGAGTAGACTGGCCTTTGGCTGCTATTGGGATGTGGTGGTTTTGAAAGCCCTATATACAGGTGTTTGGGCTAGCTGCCAAGGCCATGGGCAGAAGTTTTGTTTGGAGCATGCCAACTAGCAAGGGTGTAGCTGTTCACACCCAAGGACCAGCTGCAGAAATATCCCTCAAACGAAGAGGAACATTTTTGCAGCACTTCCTAAAGCATCTGCATGCTCCAGCAGCACACAGCAGAGGATTTGCTTGGTCCTCCAGCATCCCAAAGTGCTCTCTTCCTAGCCCTCAGTCACTGAGCACTCTCCAGTGGACTCCAGGGGCTAACAGCAGTGCAGGGATCCCTGCTCTCCAGCCCTGGGGTGGAGTGGAGCCACTACTTCCTTTCGCAGCCGCAGTGGTTCAGTGCATTGGGGAGTGCAGGGGCAGTGCATTTTCGGTGGAAGGCCCTTGTGCTTTTAAGCGCGATCCCTGTGGGCCTGACCCCGTGTTTCCCATACGACGTTCTGCACCTTCATTCCTGGCGCTGTCAGTGGGCTTTGTGTACGCTGAGCAGCTGGTAAAATGGAGTTGGTTAATCCAGCAGAACCAATATTATTTCTGCCCAGCTGAAGCGAGGTGCTGCACAGGGGCTTATCAGAGTACCTGAGCGTAACAGTCATTGTGTATTCAGGATGCATCTCCACTCCCGTAACATTTCCCAGCGCCGGGAGCTCAGTGGTGTTAGCATTGTGCCCCCTAACTGCTCGAAGCGAGTCTTTGCACAGCAATGTTAAAATGCAGGGGGCAGCTGACACCTCACCTGCGCGGGTTTCCATCATCGCTCCCTCCCGGGGGGCTGCGGGACCAGCAGCCCGGTAGCGAGGAAATGCAAGGAAAGGCTCCACACGTTGTGGGTTTCCTGCAGCAGAAAGCACCAAGCAGATTGTGACAGCAACCGCAATATGAGCACTAAACAGCAGCAGTAACTTCCAGCGCACAGGGCAAGCCCGTCTGTTCAGTCAGGCTCTTCCCTGAAGTGGTTTGAAGGGAGGGAGGTCCAGACCCAGCGGACGGGTCAGGGACATGGTCTTGAGGCTTCTCCTTTCTATTATGGATACTGGAATTTAACTGGGGAGAGAGTCTTTCATTGCCACCGGTCACAGTCAGCATGTTGTAAACGTGCAGGGAGAGCTGCTGTCGCGGTCCAAAGATTCATTATTTCACGTCTGGCGAGTGCTCTGAAGGTGTAAAATACGGTGGCGGTGCCAAGTTGTTACTGCACAAACTGAGAAGGGCGATTTGTGGACATATGGAGGGTTCACAGAGGGGAGAATCATGCTAAATAAGAAATGATTTATGCCCGATGATCAGACTGGCTCAAAAGACGGGCTGAAAACTAGCCCAGAACTCTGTTTTACCTTCCCACGATCCCATTTCCAAATCAGCTCTCTTTCAATCATCACGGTAGAGCCTGTCTGTCAGCAGTTGCTGTTCGGCCAGAAGGAATGGTTGAGGGAGACCGGCCGGATTCATTTTTACTTAAAAACATTTTTTTTGGATATGAAGACAATCTCCTTATCCAAGTATCTGTTTTCTCTCCCTCGTTACCAGCCAAGCCAGAAACTGCCACAGCTCCAGTACAAGACAAGCCTTCGCTATCAGAAGAGGAAATGGAGAGAAAATGCAAATCCATCATTGATGAGTTTTTGCACATTAATGATTATAAGGTAAATGGAACAAGAATTTTATCTTGCAGGATGTGTAGCAGTTGGACTTTTGCATTTTTCCGTTTGGGGGCAGTATCTTTTTAAATGCCCATTCTTAGGTCTTTAATGTAAAAGTGTGAGACCTTTGGGAACGTAGGCAGCAGGGATGAGTGGGCAAATGTAGCGCAGCTCTCCAGGTACTTTTATTCCTCCATTGCTAACAACAGGGGAAACAGTCCTCTTTGTGCATTGTAGAAAAATACGTGTGCATCTGTCACGAACCGCAGTTCTGCTATAATGGCATTTCTGTGCCGGATGCTGAAAGCTAGAGAGAAACCAGCCAGAAGTTTGTCAGAGCGCCCACTGTCCTGATCTCAAGGCAGATTAAACAATGATAAATGTTGAAGAAAGTAATGCAGGGTATTTTTAGTAAATATGGAGAACTGTAGAGCAACTGTCATTACTTCTTAGTTAATGGTTGCAGTGGAGTTTCCTTTGTAAACCACATCTTGCCTCGTGCTCCAAAATCCACAAAAATGGTCAGGCACAAAAAGGATAGTTTAGATTTGGAGTCAAGATAGCGTGTTCTTCACGATGTATTAAGTGACAATGATGAGAGATTCCTGTATTTCTTCCCTAAAAATAGAGACATTAATCACATTTCTAAAATTCTTCTAAATATTATAATCAAACAGTGGAAAGGCCAAGAGCTAACTCCTTTTGTACTGGATTCCTGCTGACTTGGGTCTAGTTCCCAGGACAGACATTTGGTTTATTTATTAAAGACCAATTTCAAGAATTAATGACACTGGATTTAATAATGGCACCGGGGAATGACGACTCTAAGGAACTCGGCAGGGTTGTGAGAGGGGCTGCTCGATTCCTTATCTTTTAAAATATAAGTCTCCAGCCCTTCTCTGTTCTGAGCTACACCTCAAAGTGTGCCCTTGCCTGGTCCACTTAATTTCTGTGCTCACGGATATAATGAAACTGCGCTGTGGCCGGGTACGTGTGATTTTTCATGAGATCTGTACAAAAGACAGTCAAAGTAGTGAAGTCCAGTTAGAGAAGCGTACCTAGAAATCCATTTCTTGAGGCTACGTGAGGGGGTTCTGGTTGTATTGTGGTTTTTAACTCTTAATACTCTTATAATATACGCTGCACACGCTGATGCATGCCTACAACCTTGCCTTCATCTTAACAGTTTTTTTAGGATGGAAGATGTCAGTAGAAACAGTCCAGCTGCTTCATCCCTTCAAGTCGTTCTGTTTAATCTAACTAGAAATTAAAAGTCTTTTTTAGCTTTGTGGCAGCTTCTTACGATACTGAGGCTATACAGCCAGTCATTCAGCGGTCGTACAGATCCCTGCCCATGCTCTCCTTGTTCTCGGAGGTACTGATATGCCCCGATTTAAAAGTTGGCCCTAACGCAAGAGTCTGGGGTTACCTTAGGCCCAATATCTGTGAGAAATAGCCCCTTAGAAACACCAGACGTTCTTCTGGGGCTCCCTGGTCATTCTCCAGCGCTACGTTTATATGCAGTATAAAATGCAGGTGCCAAAATATAGCTCTAGCAGTAAAAAGTGTTGCATTTTCCACATAGTATTTACATATTTTCTGTGTCATTACATTACCTTTTTATAATACAGCTATTACCACGCCAGGTCAGACATGTTATCCACGTCCTCTGTCTGACCAGGGTCTGTGGTTTGAAGCCGTAAACTCCATAGAAAAAGCAGTTCCATGATGATGGGGGGATTTTCTTCCCAAACTTATAAATTAGTGGCTGGCTTCTGCCCTCAGTGTGGTCATTTATTTTAAAAGTCTGCACATCGCAACTACTGATGTTCTCAATATCTAATTCTTAATTTTGCTTCCTACTAAGTTTTCGGTTTCAATGGTGGTTTTTTGGCCAGAGATGAATGATTCATCCTTGCCTTTCAGTTTCAGTAAGTGCGTATCGAAATAATGACAAAAGTTCATCACAAGAATCTGTTGACCCAAAGCAGTGTCTGACAGGCTTTTGTTCGGTGCAGAACGTCTTCCAGCATTGCCTGCCCGCTTGTCTCCCCGGGCTCAGAGACGTGACCCTCTCTTGTTTGAACAGGAAGCGATGCAGTGCGTGGAGGAGCTGAACGCGCAGAATCTGCTGCCTGTTTTCGTGCGGGTTGGAGTGGAGTCTACCCTGGAGAGGAGTCAGATCACCAGGGATCACATGGGCCAGTTACTACATCAGTTGGTGCAGTCAGGAAAGCTAAGCAAGCAGGACTTCTTCAAGGGGTTGGTATTTTGCCACATGCACATCTAAGTCCCTGATGTTTTTCTTCGGTGTTAATTTGAAACATATGCTCCTTTTGCTGCGAGATACTTGCTTCTCAGCTTCTTCTAAAAGCAACAGCATCTACTAAACTGTACACCTTGTTGAGGGCAAGAAGAAAAGAGTCTCCAAGACTGGATTTGGGTTTAACACTTGGCATATTATTTTGTCTGTGTTCTAAAGCTTTTCAGATACCTTGGAGATGGCAGATGATATGGCCATTGACATACCCCACATTTGGTTGTACCTAGCTGAATTGGTGACCCCCATGTTAAAAGAAGGAGGAATCTCTATGAGAGAACTTATAACGTAAGCACGTCTATTTTTCTGCTAGTAACAGTCGAGCCTAACAATCTGCCTGATTGTACCACCGTCTTTCAGCAGGCTAGACAGGACTAAAATACGAAACTGTATTTGATGGCTGCTACAACACCCGCCAAGTTTTGCTCTCAAAAATTAAACGTGCGTTGACGTGGAGCTATGGTTGCGGGGAGCTCGCTGCTGTGTAGTCACTATTTCTGTGCTTATGATCTGTTTTAAAATAATTTTATCCACCAGCCACGGTCAGCCCCTGATTCTTAGTAGACAAATTGCAAACAACCACGCGTTGTAAGACGAGAGTTATTAACAGAAAATTAGGCCCTAATTGTTTAAAAGAAGCTGAATTTCGCCTTAGTTTTTGAAGGTGCAGTTTTTCACCCATAAACTGTTTCGCCCCCTAAACATCCGTTCCATTGATGTTAACCATGACCACAAAACTGCACCCACAAAAATGGAAAGAGTTTTCCAAAGTCACCTCGCTTCCACATTACTGTCGTCATCCTTTAACATTTATATTACGGCAGCATGTAAAAGTCCACCAGGCTGGTGCCCTTTTCTTGCAGGTGCTCTAGTTACCTACAGGAAGTGGCCGTCCCTGCCCCAAAAACACATACGGTTGGAGAGGTCTTGCAATAAGCAGAAAGTCCTAGATAGAAATAAGGTACAGAAGCATCTTAATTAGTTTTCATGTGCCTGGTGTTTCAGTCCCGGTTTTTCTAGGTTGCAGTCTGACCTCGGCACAGTTCTGTGTCACTGAAGTCCGTGGGAACTTGAACAGTGACAACAAAAGCGTGTAAGAAAAATATTTCTTTCTCTTTCTTCTAGAGAATTTAGCAAACCTTTACTTCCTGTGGGAAGAGCTGGGGTCTTGCTTTCTGAGATATTGCACCTTCTATGCAAACAAATGGTAAGTAGCCAGATGTGTAGTTTGTGCTGGATAAAGCAAAACCATGCTCCTGCATGAAGGGCATGTGCTCACATTTCCCGTGTGAAGATGTTCAGAGATGGACACATGAGTCCAGATAACATAAGAACCCACCACTGCACCCCAAACTTCAGACCAAACCTTACGACGGGGCGGGCAATTATTTTGGGCGGAGGGCCGCTTACTGAGTTTTGGCAAGCCATCAAGGGCCACATGACAGGCAGCCAGGGACAGATAAATATTCATTTTCTAAATTTTGTAGGGGCACCACAGGCCAGATAGAATGGCTTGGCGGGCCGCATCTGGGCTGCATTTTGCCCACCCCTGCCTTATGAGGTTCCAAAAAGCTGGGTTAACTTTGTTCTCATCCCTTTTCCCTTTTGCAGGTACCTTTGCACCTGGCTTCTTCCAGAAGCTAGAGTGTTGAAATACTGCAAGAGGGACGTTCTCAAGGTATTTCTGGGCTGACCAGAAGCAGGAAGTACCGGAAATCTTGCAAGAGACCCCGTTCTTGCAGATCGGAGGTTATGAGAGTTCGGATAAGATTCAGATGGCCGTTCAGACTTCTGGGTGCTTATCCAAACTATAGACCTGCAATCTCTCAAGATTCACCCATCGCTAGGGGTAGTGACACCTATTTACCATGGAACTTTTAGAGCTCTCTTACTTACTTCACGGTGTACCCAGGGAGCGTGGTGGTTTACCTGTAACTCTGAATCTTTCTGTTTTTTAATTTTATTTTAAAAGTCCAGCTAACTAATGCACTCTGAGCACTCTCTAACTCAACCCTACGAAATCCCTCACCTCTCTTTAAAGCATGCATTCAGATGAGCCCGGTTGTTCCAGAAACCTTTCCATAGACCAGTTCCTTAATGTGGATAAAAACGTGCGTTTTATTAGTAGAAATGAGTATTCTGCTCATTTAGACTGAAAGGTTGCCATTTTGTTTGTCATTTTGTAAACTGGGAGAGGACCCACGATCCTGTGGACAGGGCACAGGGCTACGGTCAGAAAACTTGGGCTCTGTTTCTGGCTCCGTCTCATCTTCTGATGTGACTTAAGAAGTCACGTAGGCCAGAGTTTGCAGACCTGGGTGTGTACAGTTAGGTGTTGGAATATATATTAATCATCCAAACCGAAGGTCTGACTCAGAAAATATGCTAAGAACACACAGCTTCCAGAGCCTCTGTCATCTCCCTGTGAAAATCAGGCACTTTTATCGAGGTGTCTGGGCGTTGTGAAGCCAAATTCATTAATGTTAGCAAATCCAGAGAGCCTTGGATGGGCGGCTCCGAGGAAGAGATACCATATTTTCCTGCATACCGCACCCCTCCAAAGCAGGCACGCGCTTTGGTTTTGGAAGGCAGAATGTAGAGAAAAGAGATTTTTTCCAGAGTCGTGGTCGACTGCGTGACATAAAGTTAGCCCTGCTGGAACACAGTGTCCTGGAAATGTGGCCCCCAGGAGACACTCTGGGTGCTGCGGCATCAGGAACTGCCTGGTGTGACGGGACAGCAACAAGCTGAGGCCCCGGACCCCTGCGAGGGTAATAGCAAGACCCTTCTTTACTGTAACTCGTTCTTTTTACAAGCTCCTGTAAATAGCAGTGTTGTTTCCACGCCACAAGCCTCATCAGGATACTGCAGACTGCAGGCCACAGCCCACGTGCCCTGAGCCAGCTCCAGTGCAGCTTCAGGCCCAAATTGCAGTGGGAGGGTTTACATAGGACTTTGTCTCTTGCTTGCTGGGGCCAGAGGGAAGCAGCAGCCCTTGGGAGCGTACGGACGCTGCGCTCTATTCCACCCTGCTGTTCCAGCAAAGAAAAAATCCTTGTCCCTATTTAAGACAAATTTGGGGGGCTGATGCAAGGAGAAAGGTGTAGATTCATAGATTCTAGGGTCAGAAGGGACCTCAGCGGATCATCGAGTCCAACCCCCTGCCCGGGCAGGAAAGAGTATAGCATGAGAGTAAATACAATAATTACTACTACAGTTATCATCGTTCGCATTGTCACTAATATCAGCTGGCTTCTCAAACCTGGGGATTCCTAAAAGGGCAGGTATGAAGTCTAGTAGGTGCACATGGTTTTTATGACACGTAGAGAATATCCGCACAATTGCAGATGACTTTTCTAAAATGATATGCTCCAGTTGTATTAATTTAGAGGGGTAGAAGGAAAAGTGATTTCCCTGGAGTCAGAGGGCAAAGGAGTAGCAGACCCCCAAAGCAGACTCCAAGTCATCTGACCTTCAGTTCTGTATCTGCTGTACTTGTGCTGTGCTGTGCTCTGTCTGTGGGTCCCTTTATTGTAATGTAGATCATCTTTGGTTAAACATACTGAAAACTCCATGTTCATTCAGCTGCATTTACACATGGCATTAGGCACATTTACACGTGCCTGTAAAAGGTAGGGTATTGTAACGCCCCTGCATGGGCTTCCAGACGCCTTTTGGGTCTGGATAGGCAACGTGTTGTGAGGCAAAACAATTATGTATTTCTGTTCACGCAGCTGCGCCACTCCAGCCTGTTTTAAACTTGTGCGGTTTCTCTCCAATTTTAAACACTGAACCAACTGCTTTGTATTGTAGAGCCATAAGAAAGTGGGAGCCTTATGGAGGGAGGCTGGCCTCAGTTGGAAGGACTGTTTACCAGAAGGGGAGGACGTACACACCTTTCTCATGGAGCAGGTAAATCAGGAGCGGTCTCCACTCAGACACAGCTCTGTGTGGTGCCTTTGTATAAGACGCGCCTGACAGGGGATGGGTTTGGTCTGCTGATTTCTGGCCCGTGGTCATGCTCGTGCAGTTCTTTCCTATCCTGACATGTCATCAGAGAAAAATGAAGATGAAGTACTTTGCTCATTTGGATTAGATTTAGATTAGATTAACACCTTTGTCTGGGATTTCAGAAAGGAAAGGAAGCATCCTCTAACGTCCCAAGTGCAGTGTCTGCTGATTTGCGACCAGCTGGCTTATGCCTTTGAAAAGGAGTTGCAGGCATGATATTGAGGCGATGAGAAGACAGAGTGGACAGTTCAGCTGAGGATTAAACTCTGTGAAGGGAGCGGAATAAATCACGAGGGTGACTTAACCTCCCGCTTGGAGTTTTGGTTCCACCGGGCTGTGCACGCCGAGCCGAGCCGAGCCCCCAGTTGATGGAGGCTCCCGCGGGAATGCCTGGCCGTGGTGCTGGCAGTGACGCAGGTGGCGCTCGTCCTTCGAGTCAGTGCAGGGACACTCCTTCGATCCCGCTTTGTGCAGGGACTGAAATACAGAACCGCGAGCTGGGAGCTAGTGATCGTCGTAGGTCTTGCACGTGGTTTGCCAGAGCAGGGTGTTAGTTTCTGCTGCCTGAAGGGGTTCCGGCTCTGGTAATTGCATTCGAGCTCCATGTGGTTCCAGTTGAACAGTCTACGCTGCTTCACTTGATGGGCTAAAGTATTGTCAAGTGTTGGATATCTTTCCCTTCGGGTGACTGCATTTCTTTGCTAGATGAATTCATGTGCAGAGCTTGCATGTCGCTGTGACTCGTGAGTTGCTTTATGATGCTTTGGAATGAAAGAAAACGTGTAAACCATTGCAAGAACTCGTGTTCATTTGTAAATACCGTAAAACAGAGTAAAATGCAGCTTGTTCTTTTGCTTTCAGCTTGATACAATGTAGAAAAGTATTTTGAATAGTTTCTCATTATACAACATCTCCTGTTGCAGAAGTTGGACTTCACAGAGTCCGACTGTTCCAGTTCCTCAGAAGCACTTTCAGAGAAAGATCTCTCTGCTGAAGAGCTAAACAAACAGCTAGAGAAACTCATTATTGAGGACAAGACGAATGATGAACAGATCTTTGACTGGGTAGAGGTATAAAGACCATTTTCACCCTCCCTGCTCACACTGTATTGACGATCTTTGGGAACATGATCACACCCTCCAGAGTCAGCTCCACATGTTGGCACACCTTCCTGTTTTGCCCCTGTGTTTAGACACTTTCACGAAGCAACTCCTCTAGGTTGCACAGGTTTCAGTCTTCATGGAACTAGACAGATGTTTGGATTCGCTGTATGTTCATGTCTGGATGGGGTGCAGAGCAGTTGTGTTGGTGCCTGCTTCCAAGCGTTCAGTTCAGAAGACTGCATTACGTTTCGGTGATGCGTCCACTGCTGGCCTGACATCTTAAACGCTTTCCTAGTAGGAGCTTTGTAACAGTAAGATGCAGCATGGTTTGGCACAGCCAAAGATCATAGATAAAAAGGGTAATTTGTTCCAGTCCCATGCTACCCAGAAGACACCGAGATAGTTTTGGCTGTAAAGCCAACATTCGCAAAGCAACGATAATCATAATTTGTAAAAAGAAAATGTAAAGAAATCTGCACAAAAAAAAAACTTGACCTGTTATTTGCTAGTTGCCTGTTAAATGCAGAGTTTTTCACCCTGAAAACCAGTTTTTTCCAAGAAGCAGTGCCACTCTAAAACCAGACACGCCGTTCTAGTCTCTTCCCCAGCTTGGGGGTAAAGTGGGATGGTGGTTCTTTGTGACGCAGCCTCTGCATAGCCCCACCACAAGCCCAGTGTTTGCAGGACCATGCCACATGGAACGCCTCCCAAGCTGTTAGCAGTGGGGGACCTGTGTGTCTGACCCACGTTCTGGACCCAGGAGTGTGAACGGCCCCGTTCGCCTGCTGCTCACAGGTCTGTTCAAGCTCTGGGTGCATCCAGCAAACCAGAATCAGTCCTGTTTCTGAAATGATGCAGAATCAGGTTTATCCTGGTCAGTGTTTGCAGCTAAGCTTTCACCAGCACTTTTTTGGCTGCACCTGTTGGTGTCCCCAGAAATGTGTCATTTTTCTCCTGTTTTAAAGTAAGCCCCATCTAGTGCAGTAAAACCTAGGAGCAGGTCGGTCCTGGTCCTGGTCCTGGCCCTGTCCTGGGCTCGCTGTTCTTAGCCAGTCTGTGAGCTCCTGTCTGTGTGATGAGGATAAGATTCTCCTTGCAGGGGAGTTGTGTAGGTTCGTTGGTCACGAAATACGCAGCACTTTAGAAAACATGAAGTGTTGAATTTGTACTAAGTATTGTTATTGCTTCCGAATGATGCGTCTGGCAGAATGACTAGTGGATGGGCATTGTTCAGACATTGTACCGTGCTCACAAGAGCTCTGTCGGTGTATGTTGACATAGCAAAGCTATTTTCAAGAGGTTTAAGGGGAAGATTAATTCTCTTACGTGGGGGATGAATTGGATTCCTACTGCAGCACATTTTGCTGAATTTGTGCTCGGTGCCTGATTCAGCCGTGGATTTTGGAAACGCTGGTGTGCGCAAATGTGCATTTAACTGGTCCGTTTACTCTTGGTTTCAGGCTAATCTAGATGAAAGCCAGATGAGTTCACCTACATTCCTTAGAGCTTTAATGACAGCAGTTTGTAAAGCAGCTATTATAGGTAAGTAACTGTCAAGGTAACCGCTAGACAAAACATCAAATATGGGAAGAATTAATTTGGAGGTGTTTGTTTCAGTAGCTTATTTTTCCCTTTAAAGCTGACTTTCAAAACCAGATGCACATTAAGGTTTTGGCCCCAAGTTTCAGAATTTGAGATATTGATACCACTGGCAAGTGCCAGACGGCAGCAGGGCATGGCAGTTCCTTCAGCGCAGATCTGCCAGGACCCCTCACATCCTGGCCTCTAGAGAATACGCTGCCACTTGTATCGAACTGCAGTTTGTTCATTTTCCAGGTTTAACTGACAGCTGTTTTCCACCCCTGCCACGCTGAGCGTGCAGATCTATTGTATCTTCTCAGATGCCCACACACAAGCTGGAACTATGGGTTATAATGGAAAAGAAATCATCTTGTCTGTCGAGTACTAGCAGGGGTTTTATATCTGAAGGAAATCTTTTCTTTGGAAAGGCCACTTAAAGCAATTATTTCAATATGCATTACGCACAAACTTCCCCACGGTAATGGCAGTCAGTTATAACTAACTGCAAGGGAAGTGTGGGCTCTGGAGTAAGAAAATGAGAACATCAGACCCTTCGGGGTGTTTTCGTTAAGTGCTGCTGGCCAGTGAAAACATCTGGTTAGTCCCGTCAATCTCTGTACTTTTACTACTGGCATCTGGCAGGACAAAAAAAAAAGCACTCATAAAATTCCCGTTTGTGCTTCCAGCTGTACGAGTGACAGCCACATTCACGAGGCAGCAGGATTCGGTCCCTGGTCTCATTCTGTAGATACGGCTTTTGCTTTTAGTTCTTTGTTTTCTTTTCAAGCAGCTCTGCCTTTTCTCCTGTATATTGGGTGCGAAATCTTTGCTGAGGTTTCCAGGGATCTGCAGAGCAGGGAGACTGCAGGGTTTTACCTTCAAAGTGTGAGGCTAGAGAAAAAGGAAGTGGTGTGGTCTCAATACTGTAGTGACCCCCCTTAAGGAACAGGGACCATGCGAGCGTAGCAGCTGCCGTGTCCCAGGGTCAGGGACGGAAATGCCCGCACGGCCTCGGAGCTTTAAAAAACATTCTCTTTTTTTAAAGCGTCTGCTCTAGGAAGGAGCACAGCTGGACTTCTCCTGTCTGTGGGATGGATTTGAGAGGGAGGAAAAATCCAGAGCTCCTTTTTCCCTGGAAGAATAAATCTGTTTGGTGCCACCTAGCGTTAAAGTCCAGATGCGGCAAGATCTTAGTATGGATGCACTGGTTGCTGCTCGGCCTGTGCCCTGCAGAAATCAGTCATGTCTTCTGTTACCATTTTCTGGACTACCTCTGTCTGTTTTTTATTTCATTGTTTCACGGAGGTAAAGGTCTCTAAATTGTGCTCTCTGGGGATACTGCCTGAAAGCAGCTGAGTGTTTTTTCCGTATTGTAGGGTGTTTCGGCTTTGTCCTCTCTCTTGTGGCTGTGCCATGTGAGGATTGGAGTGGGCAATTTTTAGGACTCTGCATAAGTAGCTGCCTGCAAAGTCCTTTTTGTGGACGTCTTAACCAGTTGTTATATACTTAGATCTTTTTTTGACTTCTGATTCTGGTTTCGATTCCTGTGTTTGCTTTTGAAAGAACAGGTGTTTGTAGTGATTTCTGGAAACCTCATAGCCAGAAGTAGGAGTTCAGCACCTGCCTCTCTCTTCTTAAGAGGTTTGAATCTTCAAATGCTTGTACAAGAGTCAGCTACGGTACATTGCAGTTTTGTTGCGCATACACAAAATCTGCGTAGGGGTCTGGCAGAACAAATGACTCGGTCTCTGAAGGTGTTCTTTGGATTTGGGGACTTCCAAGAAACAGCGTACACGCTCCTATTGGGGAGAGAGCCCGTGTTCAGAGACCACCTAGCTTCCATCTCCCATCTCGTGTCCTGAATAAATAAAGATGATGGAAAACCTGCCCCTTGCCTCGCATCCACCAAAGGTAACTCTGGTTCTTCTCTCTTCTCTAGCGGACTCGTCTAGCTTCCGTGTGGACACTGCTGTTATCAAACAGAGAGTGCCGATCTTACTCAAGTACCTAGACTCAGATACAGAGAAGGAACTACAAGCACTTTATGCACTACAAGCATCAATAGTAAAACTTGATCAACCTCCTAGTAAGTATTCTCTGTGTCAGGGATTTAAGAAATGATTATGCGGCGTGAGAGGGAAAGCTGCCAGGTGTACACCTGGGGCTCAGATAGAGCATGATAGAGGTTATGTTCTTCCCAAACAGGGAATTGAACCATTTGGGTTGGTCTTAAGGGATGGGGGCAAGTAGCCAGTCTGGTGATATCAGAGATGTTATAGCACCTGGTTACCCACTTGATGACTTGAGAGCGAGGCTGTCCCCCAAGCTCCTGGCTGAAGGAGATGGTCTCTGGCTGCTCCCATTATAAGCACTCGGTGAGAGAGTGGAGGAAACATCCATGATGTGGCGTGAGAGAAAACTAGAGTGCTGTGCTTACACCTAAGACGCCCAGCCAGTTGTGGGGTGTGACGGCTCCCTTAACTGTCAGCGCATGTATGCAGTGCGTCATAGAGGCATACCGGATCTCGGACTGAGTGGGACAGATTGCCAGTCCTGTCTGAAATACATGACAGGTCAAAGACACGGTGCACAACGCGGCCTTTTATGTCTGTGACATTCAGGTGTTTTGCAGAGAAACTGGAACGGTGAGGGAGTCTCGGAGAGGAATGGGGCAGAGCAAGACCGAACATCCCAGTGCCTTTCATTTCTCTCAGTGCTCATGCCAGTATTGGTAGCCATCGCTCTAGCCATGTGGGCGGTGAACAGGGTACGATCAAACCCAGCATTAGGTGCCTGTGTTGCAACGCACACCTGGTTGATGGTGTCGGCATTGTAAGACTAGTGAAACGAGGAGTCTTAGGGTGGCTCGCCCCTGGAAGCATGCTGGTGCCTTTCGGTGCGGTAGGTCACAGCGCGTTCTGTGGGCGCTGGGGTGCATGGCTGCCCCACCTGCCACTGGCTTGCCAGTCAGCCAGGAACGTGTGGCGGGCCGCAAAGGTCGGGGGCGGCAGCCACAGCAGCGGGGGCTGCTCGGGGCCCATTCCCAGCAGCGCAAGCGTCTCTCTCCCACCTCCTGCAGGAGGAGGAGCGCTCAGGAGGCCGCTCGTGAGGGAGCACACCGTGATTTGGCAGAGGAGAGACGTTGCATAGCTGGGGGTCGGGGAGATGCCGCCCGCCCTTCCTCTCCTGCTTCTTGCACTGAGAGGAAGTTTAGTTGGGGGAGAGCAGCTGGCACCCGGCGCAGTTTCTAGGGACACAGGCAGGGGATTACTGGCTGAGGGAGGAGGATGGGTTATCTCCCTCTGGGCTCAGCTGTGGACGTTCCTGGGCCCAGGGAGGCTTCGGCTCTCGCTGCTAGAGGACGGGTTTTGCTTTACGAAACTGCGGCAGAACGCGGGTGCGACCGAATGCTGTGAATCGCTGCGTTGAATGATACCAAGAATTTTTAAAAGCCCTTGGCTTCTGGGGACGTGGGGGAGGCTGTGAGGATGAACTACGCAAATCAAGTATTTTTGTCCCTTACGTAAAAAAGTTTGGCTGTCCACCCAAAGTTTGCAGATTGTCAGTTTTAAAAAAAAATGGTTCTTGGTATGGCAGCTGCAGCAGCCACAGATTTGAACCCTTCTGGCACAAACCATCAGGGCACAACTGCTATCAGTAGAGATTCCCTAGACTTGCTTCCTCACTTTTCATCTCAAAGGCCCCTTTTATGGAGAGGCTGGTAGTTATCCCTCTCTTTCCTTGGCTGCCAGCTGCTGCGCGCTACTAAATGGATGTTGTCCCCCTTGCAGATTTGTTGCGGATGTTTTTCGATTGCCTGTATGACGAGGAGGTAATATCGGAGGATGCCTTCTACAAGTGGGAAAGCAGCAAGGACCCGGCGGAGCAGAGCGGCAAAGGAGTAGCACTGAAATCAGTCACTGCGTTCTTCACGTGGTTACGGGAGGCGGAAGAGGAATCAGAGGATAATTAAAACTTAAAATACAGAAAACAAAGCAAACAAAGAAACAATTTAAGTATTTTTTTAAAAAGTTTCACGTCTTCGCCAATCACAGTGCAGCAAGGCCAATTCTCGCGCAGAACCCCCCCTCCCCCACACATGCACGAGTGGGAGAGGAAACAATAGATAAACACAAAGGTGATCATGGAGGAAATAAGGTACTTGAAAAAAAGAAGTAAACTTCAAACCTGAGGGCGGGAGCACTAAACCAAAACACATGTATTATTTATAGAAAATATTTTGTTTTAATCTTTTGTTTTTCCTTTCCTTTTTAAGCAAGGACTCATACTTAAAAAACTGATCTGTTTAGCAAAAAATAAAAAAAAAATACAGTTGAAAACTTTTAATTTATTATTTTAAGAACTGCAAATGCCAGTGTAATTTTTAAATTTGCAGTTTCTGTAAACAAATTGTATAATAGAAGGAAAAAAAGCAGAAAAATAAATGTCCCTCCCCTTCAGATGCACCTCAGTTTTGTTTCAAAGCATGGTAGATAGACAAAACTTTCAAGGGGGTTTGGGGTGAGCTAGGTGAGGAAGAGATCCAATTTTTTTTTAATTGTCATCAGATTTTTCTGCCTGCCTCTCCGCTTGCTTCAGAAATTAAAAAGAAAAAATAGTAATCAAACGTACATAACTTTGGAACAGGAGGAAATGCATTTGAGAAAACCGCTGTGGACCAGAGTGCTCCGAAAAATAACTTGTTCAAAACAGTGCTACCCTGGGGAAAAAAAAGTACTAGTGATACTTTCAAAACCTTTAGATCAACTTTAAGGCTTGTAAATACATAGAACAAATATTTAAAAAACGAAAGAAATTGACTCAATACTATTTCTTTTCACTTTCAAAATATAAAGAACAAAATAAAGACAAACGTTGCAAGTTTAAAGAAAGTAACGCGACTTCTCCTTTTGACAGCTCTGAATGTGCACCGGCCCCGAGCGGGGCTGGCTTCGGCGCAGTGTAGATTCTGGATCCTGGTCTGCGTACATCCCGCGTGTGTCTGTATGTGTGTCTACCAAAAGAGGGGGAGAGCATTTGCCCTAACTAGGGGCCTGCTGCCTGAGAAACCTTTCCATGGCAATGAGCAGCTAGCAAACGTAGGTCTGCCTGGTTTCAAGTGCACCAGCATTAGGCTGGGAGATGATCCGTGGAGCGTTCGTTAGCGCTCCCGGCTCAGTTGTGCAGCTGTGTGACCGCAGTGTGTCCTGCGACTTGGGAACGCTGGCATTTTCTGGTGATTTGTCATAGTACTAGCTCTCTCAACAGGTTGTCGTCTTTCAGAGAGATAAAATGACATTCCTTCTCAATGGCCTGTACCTCCATTACCACCCAGCTACCACCACAGTCCTTTGCATCTGTCGGTTGCCATGCTGTGTTTAAGAAACCCAGAGACCCGCAGGAATGAAAAAAGAAAGCGACCTACTGCGTTAAACAAAAGAGATGAATGGAGAGCTGTGAGTGGTACAGTGCTCTTCCCAGTTCTGCCCAAAGGAAGCCTGGGCCCTGGCTTCTCTGGCACAGATTAACAGTGGCTAATGTCGGAGCGCGTGCTAGCTCTGTGCGAGGATGACTCCAGCGTGCCCTGGTGCCATACAGAGTACCATCCTCAAAACTGAGCTGCCGTGTCTCGCTTGAGCAACCAAAGATGACCTGCTGGCTCTCACTGTGAAGAAGCGTCGACCGTTATACAGTCTGCAAGCTTGGGAAGCCCTAAAACGTGGTGTGTGAACTGTGGTCCCTGGACCATAAGTGACCTGTGGGGTGCTGGCAGGGCACACGGTGCTGTTTCTTTCCAGCTGCTAAATCGCATACAAATACATGATTACTTTTCTAATCTCACTTCTACGTGGAAATAATTGCTTTACTTGTGTAGGGATTGCATTTGGTCACCAGCAGGAGGGAGAACGTGTCTGGGTGTGGCTGGAGCGGGAAGTGTCAGTGACACGGTGTCTCTCTCAGCACGTGGTCTATATGACGAAAGTCGGGGAGGCCCTGGCCTAAAACACTAGAGCACTTGTTTTTAGTAACAATAAAAAACTTGCCTCTGGTGTTTTGTTAAAACACGACTTGCCCTTTGCAGTACCTGCTTGCCTTAGAGATGGTCATCCCTGATTCTCAGCACCTTAGAGGGTGTGCAGAAGCTGCTCTCCAGGCTGGAGACCTGTGTCCACCAGTCTGCTGATGGGCACCGTAGGAAACCCATTTGAAACCTGTCACTCTTTTGGAATAATCACTCTAAAACTAAACTACAGCTGTCTGTACAGAAGACTGCACAGGTCTGACTAGACTGGTTTAATTAAGTCACTGTACGTTCACGTGTAAGCTGGGCTGAGAGAGTTAATGCAGCCAGATGTCTGGCATTCAGGTGGCCTGGTGGCTTTTAACCTGTGGTCTGTGGACCATACATCCAAGGGTCTGCCAGAGCTGACAGATCAATCAAAAGTATGTGAGTACCCACACTTACAATTCCGAATTCCCACACTTACTTACTGCACCTCCACTTGAAACGTTTTCGGGGTCCGCAAACAAAAGCAGGTTGAAAACCACTGTGGTAGACTCGAGGCATTCTGCTATGCACATGCCTTGTGAAACTGCCCCGGGAAGATGGTCACAGCCTGCTGAGGTGGATTTGTAGGAGCTTCTGAAGCGTGGGCAAGGTTTTCTTTTAGCAATGTGATGCGTGTGTGAATCATCTTGACTAAAGGGGGAGAAAGTCTCTAGCACCTAAATTAGCCGGGGAAGCTTGACTCGTTGGACTGAAGGAGGTGCAATAACTGACAGGTATTGAGATGCTCTTGCACCTCTGTGCTCTGGGACAAGGACTTGATATTGGGCAATCTTCTGTTTTTCCCCCCAAACCTGCCTTCATTTGGCCAAAGCTTTAAGCTCAATCTTCCCATGCCTGGAGGACTGTTATTAGCGCTTGGCAGGTGACTCTTGGTACTGGGCATGGTCCAACCCAGGTCGGCAGGGGCTGAGCAAGATGTTCCCTGCAATTATTGTTCCTGGCTGCTGTGACCCACCGTGGCTCTGGACACACGAGCTGAGGGCAAGATGGGTGCTCCACTGTTTTCTCAGTTCCCTGCTGGTTTGCAGGCAGTGTAGGGACTGTACAGGAGACTGCACAGCTCTGACTAGACTGGTTTAATTAAGTCACTGCAAGTTCCTGGGCAAGCTGGGTTGAGAGAGTTAATGCTGAGAGGGTGGGTGGCGTAGAAGAAATAGATCCTGCCATCGAGCTTAGAGGGGTGGGACTGGGATTGGTACCTGCAGAGGAGACTGGGACTAATTGCTGAGGCGGGTGGGAAGAGTTCTGAAACGGGATGAAGGGCCATCTGGGGAGACTGGAAATGGCTGGGTGAGAGAGAAACCTGGGACTGGCTAGATAACGAGACTAGGTCTGGGAAGAAGTCGGGGCAAGAAGCTCGGAGATCAGGTGTGCAGGGAGCGTGGATGTAGAGGTCTGACTAGGGCGAGCTGTCCCCAGAGCCTGGAATGGACCCCCAAATTCCCCAGTCGCCATTCTCTCAAACCGGCTGGTCTACAAGGGGGTGACAAGCTTCTCCTGTTTCAGCTCAAAGGGGAGAGATCTGTGTCGTGGATCTACAGGTTCCTAACGGTGTGATCCCATAGGATGTAGTTTCTGGTTTTTTAAGACAGGAAATGACATGCTAAGGTTACAGTTTTACAGAGTCAGCCACTCTGAAAGCTGAATGCCAAGTCTCGGATCGGCTGCGCAGTCTTGGCAAACTGACCGCTGTTTGTGGTCACACACAGGGTAGAGAAGCACGTCTGCGTAGGTACAGCGTGCATCTACAACCCGAGAGCTTTGGATTCCAAGCCTGCTGACCACTTCGGTTTTGGAAATAAAAAGAAGAAAATCCAGATCTTTTTCTGCGTGCAGAGTGTCTTAAATGTGTTTAAATGCAATCCCAGGCTTACGATGGCAGCCTGCTTGCAAATGTATTTAGATGTAGTCTTTAATACTATTTTTCCAGTCTTCTCTACCTTGCCCTCCTCCCCTATCTTTAGTGCACAGGTAAATGGTGCTTGGGGAATAAACCTAGGCTTCTGGAGTCGAGAGCTGTTGCAGAAACTGGAAGGTGCGTATGGAAGGAGGCAGGAGACCCCAGAGAAAAGCTGGGGTCACGATTAAGGCAGCTCTGCACTGCACTCCATAGGGATGCTGGGCAATCCCTTAAACCAGGCATTTCCTGGATTCTCGCTACTTGCGCAGCCCTGATTTTGGGTGCCAAACTTAAAGCCTTGGAATCAAATTGTCGGAAGTTGTAAGCGCTCAGAACTGAAGCTGAAACCCAGGAATGCTGGGTAACAGCAACTGCTCTGAAGGTCCTTGGAGTCCCAAATTGGATAACGAGCAGGGGTATTTCTGACCTTGATCCCTTTGAGTAGTGTGGAATAAGGCTTGGGCTACACGCTGAACAGTGTTGAAGAGCTGCTCATTGAGGCAGCATGGTCCATTTTGTGAACTGAATGGTCGTACAAAGAAAAAGTGGTCGTGTGGCGGAGGTTTGTATTGTAACGCCTGTGCATAAAGAGCAACTTAAGGGAAAAGACGGACGCTGTTAATTGCGGCCAATTCTGAATTCCTTGCGCGTGACTTACCGTGTTCAAGTGCAGAACTTACAGTCAACCTGCAAAAACAAATGAGGATTTGGGCTTTCATAGCTTAGGTGCTACACAGACCTAACACAAGGAACTGACTATTTAGGAAGGAAGATGACGGAGCAGTAGGTGTAGGGAGAAGGATGCATTCACAAAGAAACGGATGTGCTCAATTTTGTAATTATTGCCATAAGTGAACAAGGAAGGTGCCCGTTGGCCCAGTCCGAACGGGCGTGATCCCCGTTTGTGTGGCTGTAGCGGGGGATTTGAACGATCGGTTTAGGACGAGGATGCTGTGCAGACGAGACGGCATGGGCACATCCCGGAGACAGCTGTATGACAGGTGGTGAGTGGTGGCTGGGGCTGGCTTTGGGGCAAGCAGGAGGCCAGTGCTATGAGACGGTTGTCTGGAGTGGCAAACGTTAGTTCAGTCAAGTTTCTCGGTTAAAAAAAATGTCACCAATAAAGGCCTGAAATGTTTCCTGACCCTGCTTTGTTACCGGCGTTGGTGGCATCAACCCCAAAGAACGCAACAAACTGCAGATGAAAAACCTGGCACCAGATTTTGTATTTGCTGAAGTCCATGAGAGTAAAAGTATAGATGCCTAGGAGGGGGCACCCAAGTGCCATAAAAACCTACGGGGCCTGTCTGCTGCTGTGAATAGGAGTGTCCGGGGCGCCCGTGTAGGCCCAGATCTACGGAGGGATTGAGGCACCTAACTCCTGTTTAGCTACTGGTTGAGATCATACAACTAGTTTTAAATCCCCAGTGTTGCAACCAATCAACCAGCCCAAATGAAGTCAAATGCATACAGCTGAAGCAGGGTTTGGTTTCAGTAGAACATCAGTAGGAGTTTGGCACTTAAATACTTTTGTGGATTTGAGATGTAGCTACCAAGGCCGCTGTCTGGCCAGATCCTGGCCCCAGTCCAGCATCTGGTGTCTGCACCAAAACAGTTATCCATCTGCTTAGCTTGAAACCAGGGAGCGCTTCCCTTGAAGCAAAGGGACAACCCATATGCTTTGCTGTCAGCGAGAGCTTGGCAGCTTGTAAGACTGAGTCCCTAACCCACGGAGATGCCTGTCGTTAGAACCCTGCGCTCAGAGGACACAAAGTGCTTATCCGCCTAGGAGCTGATCTGGTTTGACTTAAACTGGTATAAATTAAACGGGGCCACTTCTGTGGGTGCACTCATCAGCTGTAATCTGGTTGCACAGGTTGGAAACCAAAATGAGAGTGTCTACAAGCCGAGTTGCTCCATTTAAACACAATCTGTACAAAAAAAAAAATTGCCTCTGATTATATCAGTACGACTCTGGACAGACCAGGCCCAGCCCAGCCAGCCACCTGCCTTCGTTCTTCCTCTGCGGGGTCTGCGATGTCATCGTGCCTGTCCGCCACTGAGACAGACTACATGTTGTCCAGTTAACCAGTGTTTTGACATTTGGCAAATGTGTTTAATTTAGTTAATCCCACAGTGTGGCTGCAGTCCTGACTGCTGAATTTAATGGGCAACCAACAGCGCTGCTGTATAATGTGGCTACTTTAACCCATGTGATAGTCAATGATGTCACTTGAGTTGATGCTTTCCCCATCAGGGTTTGGGCAGCTTAATTTACTGGACGACTGCAGTCCTTCACAGGCAGCAGCTATTCAGGAGACTGCAAAACTGCCACCGTCTTTGGCACCAATTTGATTTAGGCTGATTTAAGGTAAAAAATTAGTCACAGGGTAGAGAAGCACGTCTGCGTAGGTACGGCGTGCACTACAACCCGAGAGCTTTGGGTTCCAAGCCTGCTGACCACTTCATTTTTGGAAATAAAAGGAAGAAAATCCAGATCTTTTTCTGCGTGCAGAGTCTTACGTGTGTTTAAATGCAATTGCAGACGTAAGATGGCAGCCTACTGCCAGAGCAGTGGGTGTTTCTCTTCCTCCTCCTACATTAACCGGAAGTGTAAATATCAGTGGCAGCGGTTCCTGAGACTGGTGCCTGGATGTCACGAGGATCGAGACAGCTCGCTACAGAACAGCACCAGCAGCAAACCTTGCCGTGGATGGCGGATTGGTTTCACAGGTTCAGATGGCTTTGCTCTCAGGACGCCCATAATCAAAGCGCGCCAGGATCCTCTCTCTTGCATATGTTATATACTCATCAAGACGACGAGACCAGATGGACCAGCTGCTTTAGTGTCTCGCACTGCACTTGATCAGCGTATCATGCCCACCTGTCTCAGGGAGGAGAAACTTGTCATCTCAAGACTTGTGAAGGAACCTACACAGCCACGCCATGCCCGGGCCAGCATCGGGCTCACCAGATGTTGAGTACAATGTCTGAGATGACAAAAACTGAGCCCATTAAGAGCTGTTCTGTTCCCTGAACTCCTACCAGAACTCTCCTTGGCTGTGGCCTCTGTTAGGGGGCAGAGCCTCTTTCCGCCTGCCCCCGTGGTTCCTATGGAGCCTCGGCCGGGGCACAGCAGACACCCGGGCCAGTAACGTTTTGAAGCTTCTCCAGCACTCGAGTTCTTCTGAGCCTTGTTCCGACCTGGCTGAACCATGCTTGCTAGTGACAGATGATCCTACTGTATTCTGGAACCCGTACAACAGCTCTAAAAGACAGTATGTGGGCGCAGGAAGGAATCATTGCTCTTATGGAAACAGCAAAAAAATGGTAGCTTTTACAAGGGACTAGCAGCAGCATTTGCCAACCAGGGCCCTGCGACTCCAGGCAAACAGCATCCTCCAAGAGGTGCTAACCTAGGAGCCTGCTCAAGGGGCCAGATGCTGACATGTTGATCAATGATGTAATGTTGCTCGAGGCACTCGAGCTGGGGCTGTCGAAGGCCTGATGTCAGAGCTAAGCCCGTGTTCTCCTCTGCTGCTGTATTCAACTGAGGTGTGGATGATCTAGGGAAGCAATGGTTAAACCAAGCATCCAAGCCAGGGGGAGCCAAGAGCGGAGCCTGAGCTAGAGGTCAGGATCCTGAGCATCTGGGGCAGAAACCAGCTGCTGCTTGGGGGCACCTCTCCCCTGCTGTGCCGTGGCCAGGCCCCCTTACAGCTGCCAGGCGTAATTACACCACGTTTTCATGCCCAGTCTTGCTATGTTGTTCGATGCAAGCCTGCCTGTGTAATGATCCTGAAAAAGTGACTTGATTTTTTTTTACAAATGGCAAAATATTCCCAGTGATCTCCCCCAATTTTTCCTCTATTTTCAATGAGCACTAGTTACCACCAACGGTAAAAATAACATAGTGGCTTGCTGAAATCACTCAGACTGTGATCCGTGGAAAGTCAGCTGGCCATACGGCATTGGTTCCTCTTCCCTATTTCCGGCTGCTAAACTGCATGAAAAGGATGGCTGAATAAATGCTAACAATACATTCATTGCTTTTCTAATGGATTTCTTCCAGATAGACAATTGTTGTAGTTCTTATAGGAATACTGTGGGGTTGCAGGTGGAAGAGAAGGTGTGATCTGTGCAATGGCATCCCAGCTGGGAAGTGGCAGAACCTCTGCACGCCTGTATTCAGTTGGGCAGTCGTACGGTACTCGTGATCCTTGCTGGTACACACTTTGCTAATCCCTTTCCCTGTAGTTTGCACGCAAGTTGGCTACCTCACCCCCTGACCACAGAGGGGATTCTTACCTGTCCCAGGCTTCTCCTTGGTCAGTGTGTTGTGAAAGGAGGGTGGAACTGGGCTGCCGTTCCCCGCTGTTCATCAAAGCAGGGTTGAGATGCCTCACGTTAGAATGAAGTCTCGTAGAATACCAGTGTATAAAGGACATCACTAGCCTTGTCAAATGGGTTCAGTTAGGGCTTACCTACACGGGAAAGCTGATCAGGGCAGCTCCTACACGATAAACCATCCCAGGAAAGCTGCTTGCCTGGATTCTGAACAAAAGCCACACTAATTGTGCTGGACAAAAGTGACTTTTAGTCAGAAATAATCTGTCTCCCAGAGTCCTTTTTCTGGAATAGCTGTTGTGAAATAACTTAATTCGGCAACAGCAAAAGCTGCAGCTTTCTCACGCAGACCAGCTGTACGTGGCGCACAGTCCTTGCCCGTTTATGCTTGCGCTTATTCCTGGCTTTGCAAAGTTCAGAGATTGCAGTGGGTCTCCATCTTTACGAGGCTGGTTTCCTTTGTCCTACAGGCTGGTCATGCTGCCCAGGCCCTACTTAGGTGTCACAAACTAATTCAGACAAAGGCAATCCTAGGGACCAGCACCCTGGGACTGGATGTGCAGCAATACCTCCCTTCTAGGAGGAGCCAGGAGCATGACCCTTCTGCTTGCCCTGTATGGGAGGTCCTACTTGGAAAATACTCTGCGGCCTCCCCCAGCCACTGTCTTGCTGCCCTGAGAAACACTGTGCCATGTTCGTTAGCCCTGCTTCCTCTTCATGTGCAGCAGCCACGGCCGAAGGCATGGCGCATCAAAAGCTCCACATCCTGGAAACGTGGCTACAAAGATCCCTCATTGACCAACACTAGCCTTGTCATACAGCGCTTTTCCTTGGTAGCTCTCAAAGCACCTTGCCAAGGAGGGCCTGCCCCTCCTCTTCCCATCCGTGGTTCGCATGAAGCATTTCTTCCATGTCGTATCCCTTTGCCAGGAACACTAACGGTACTTTCCACATGGGAGGCTCTGCACAGAGAACTGCATCCTTCACATGGCAGTGAGTCAGCTCATCCCTCGTGCCGTAGGGTGGGGAAGAGTCTTCATCCCTGCTACTCTTTGGGGTGATTGAACTTCACGTGACTCAACCTAGTTTCCTTCTGCAGAGAATGGTTATTGTTTCCCTCCTGCTCTTCTGATCTCCCAAGTCCCAAGGAAGGTCATGCAGCTCAACTGAGACGACTCTGTGCGCCCTCATTCTCCAGCTTCACAAGCTCTCCCCTTCCCACCTGATCCTTCCTCAGGGATCTGAAATGCTCTCTCAACTCCGTCCAGGCCGCAGCAGTTTGTTCGCAAAACGTGGCATCCAGAGTCTTCAACAATTTGCTGTGACCTGTCTTAAATCCATCCCTTGCCCAGTCTGGAGACTGGCAGCTCTTGGAGGTAACCCACCCAGCAGTCATCGTAGCCAATCGCAAAGCATGATTCCACCCTACGGAGTGCAGAGGTTGGCAGGCAGGTTGCGGGCGTGCAAGCTGGGTCTGGCAAGCCACCCAGTGAACCTCGCGAAAGGGCTGAAGCCAAAGACCACTTCTAACTCCTGTCCAACCCATAGGTGCATTTGTATGTCTTCGTGGCAAGGACTGCTGGCAGAAATCTGCTCTACTAAGGCTGCAGAGTCAGTGAGAAATGTTAGCTCTTTTCTGCTGCAGGCAAGAATCCAGCAGTGTCGTGGATGTGCTGCACAAGCTGCTGAGCTAAGTGACAAACTGTGCAAACACTACAGGAAAAAATTAGTTTTTGTGGCTCTTAAAGCATCTCTGCCAGTGGGCGCTGCCGATAATAAATTCTTACCTCGGCACAGCCAGGGAAGCTGTTACTACACGCTCTGGGCTAGCCTGCTGCTAATCAATTTGAATGCAAACAGCATTTGGCTTAAAGAGCAAAGGAAATGAGCAAAACAGAAGAGCTCCCAACCCCACCTACTAACTGCTGGAACACCGAGCCCTAGAAGAGAACTCTGCTTCTAGCAGGAATGGAGAGCCAACGGGCTTTGACTCCTCAAGAGCAGACGGGGCCCAAGTCTTTCTCTTTCCTGCTTTCTCTAATACAAATCACTCTGTGAATGCAGAGCAGTATTAATAATCTACGGAAGACAACTTCCTTCCCATGAGAAATCACAGCCTCCAGCCAAATGACCTCCCAGTGCCAGTTCTAGCTGCCTCATTACTAGAAAGCAGCAAGGTTAAGATTGGAATAAAAATGGTACTGGAACAGGACTGGCCTGTTGCGTTCCTGCAGTGTGGTGGGGGCGCTGCCTGCAACTTCATTATTTTTTGCACCTAGTTCTCCATTCCTCAACACTGCTTCCAGTGAAAAGTGTTCCTTCTTAGCCCCAACTTCCCACGTATCTTGTTGACTTTGTTTTTATTTTCTAGAAGGAATGTTATACGTTACAGGTTTCACCTACAAGCTTTGGAAGAAGAAAGAGGGAAGTGGAAAATCTGAAATACCAGATCATCTTCATTGTGGGAAGAATCAAGCTGGCAGTTTGGTGGTAAACTTTGCTGGACTGTGCAGGTGATTGGAGAACAAGAGCAGAGGGACTGACCTTCTCCATGGGAAGTTCTGCAGGGCAGAGTTCATTGGAGGCTGAAAGTATATGTTTTTCCTTTTATATCCAAGGTGATGTGAGCATTAAAAACTCATGAGCCAGGGCACAACCATGTGAAAAGCAGCAGCATCTGCCACTGGACTCAATGGGCCTAATTTTTCTCGTAGTCATTTACACTGATCTAAACTGCTACCATGTCTGAATAAAAGTGTTTCACCCTGACAAGGCAAACTGAGGGCAAAATACTACTATAGTGATACAGCAGCTTTTTCCACCAGTGTAAATGGCTCCAAGAGGTGCCAGGTCCTGGAGACTAAGCCCCACTCGGAAAGAGTATCTTGAATAGCTCACCTGATGAGATGCCTATAAAACCCAACTATGTAGCTCTCGTTCATGGTGACTGCCCCTCCCATCAGCTGTCCCAATTTAAATGATTAATCAAGCAGGTCAAGAGTGGACCAATAGGACCAGAAGTGACCACTGCAACCAGGATGCTGTGTCATACACACCTTGGGTTTGGTCCACCCTGGCTGTTACTCTCCTACTT
>JAGPOW010002149.1:9695438-9728468 GCA_030014935.1 Caiman crocodilus
GTGGAGGGTGGCTTTGCTAAAAGGCTCTCTGTTCTGGCCAAGTTGGGGGACGGACGCGAGGTGTAAAGGGGAAAAGCCATCAAAGTCCTCGCCTGAAGGGGTGCTAACACAAGGGTTGGGGAGGTCCTGAGAAATGAGACGGCGTAAGTCCTACAGCATTTTCCTCTTCCACGTCCTTTCTTTCTGTAGAGAGGATCTTTTGGCCTTTTCCAGATGCACGTTCTCCTAACTTCTAATTATGCATGCAAGTTACATACCAGATGAGATGTATAAAGTGCTTAATTGGCATTGTAAAAACTTCATGAGTGTATGCCTGCTGAAGTCAGGAACTACTTCCCAGGTGTTTGGGGGGGTGCTTGTTTTGTTTTTTCTGGTCTTGAAGTTATCCTGTTTACCTGGCTTTCTCTTTTGATTAAAATTGTGATGTGGGGGGCTTTTTGGAGGTTTTTGCAAGGTTATTTAAATTGTCTTTATAAATAACTCCAAGTGTCTTCTCGTCCTTTTCATTGATCATACAGTTTCTTCCATAAATGTTGCTTTCGTGCCGGGGGAGGGGTTCTAACATGACCATTGAGTGGATTGTGTGGTAAATACAGAAACACTTTTTATAACGTCTGAGTCTGTAAAACAGGATAAATCGGTGATAGCAGCAGGGATTTATATGAGCTTGACAGAGGTGAACAGAACTGTTCAGATTTTAACTAGCTGAGCCTTGTTAAATGTTCCCAGTGACACTTCTTTGTTGATTCTGGAGCCATTGTCCCACATTGCAGGCGTGTAGGTTGTCTGTCCCACATGACACATTTTCCCGCGCCCCAGGGCAGATGTTTGCTGTTTAGGTGGAATGTTTATTTAATCCTTTGTTTAGCTGCGGACACTTTGTTCTTCCTCTGTGCCCTATACAATGTTACTTGTAAAGGCTTCCTTTTCTGCTACATAGTGCTAGTGAGATCTTCCCTCTACCGCCCATTCAGGTGCAGTTTAGTAGCATATCAGCAATTTGCATGACCTCTTGATTTCAGTGTTTGCATACTTAAAACTTCTAATCTGATGAATCATCTGTTAGAACATCTGTAATCTTGTCACCTAGACCTACAGTGAACTGACATTTGAAATTTAAACTCAAACCTTAACTCAGGATATTGTATTCTACCCAAGTCTTCCAGAACAGCAGGGGTTTGGAACTTGGGCCATGAACTGTGTTTGTTAAAACAGTTGTCTGTTGTAGCTTGTCACATTCCTAGTTCTCTGCCCGCGAGAAGGGATTATTGTTAAATGGTCATGCAAGCAGAAACTGCTAATCCCTTAGTACAGGTTTTGGATGTGATTGTAACGTTACTTGTAACTGCACAATGTAGGTAGTTCTGTAACCATGTTTAATAATTGGTGATTCTTAAGGTAACTTTTAATCCTCTCCACACTTAAGTGCTGCAGTACCTGGCTTTGACTCGGTCTGGAGGTAATGAATAACCCTTGGTTATATTCTGGTGAGTGATTGAGTATCTGTCTATCTTAGAAGCAGTCTGTTGATGTTGAACTGCTTCTTTACAGTTCAAAAGATTGGTGTGTGGAAGGAATGAGAAGCTGGACTTCGTGGCTGTCTTTACACTGAAGTATCTTTCCTGATGAGGTTCCCAAGTGGAGAAAAGGCAGGGGCAGCTTTACTTCTTTTGCAAGCTATAATCAAAGTTAACCCTATATACCTCCCTGGAGCTGACCTCTAGCAACACATTGGAAGCAAAAACTAAGTTGCTTTGTCTTCATTAAGAATTTGTATTTATCTAGTTTGCATGAATCGGTTGTGCACAAGCATGTCATTTAACCTTATATACTTGGGGTAAAGCTTTCCTATAGCAAACAATTCAGTCATCAGGTCAGTAATGCCTTTAGGAGTCAAAGGTCCACATTCTGGATACTGGTTACTGCAGCAAAATGAATGTCTGTTATTAAGATCTGTAACATTAACTTGGGCATGCTGCATATCATGTGAAATCTGAAATTATTATCTTCTGCCCTCTTCTGCCCTACACACCCCTTTTCCTGTCCCTCTCCCCTTCCCCATACTCCAAAAAAATAAATCCTGTAGTTTTCTTCAGACAGCTCCTTATGGGGTAAATTCTTTGGCAACCAGAGCAGTTATATTTTTGGTCAAGCCAAAGCATTGCTAGCCTCATGGAATATGAGCTATTGGATCTTCGTACTGAACTGCTATTCTTTGCACATTGAAACAGGGTGGCTTATGTTGCATGGGATCAGGGTGGCTTACGTTGCATGGGATTCAGATCAGCTGTAAAAAGACTGCTGAGAGAGGGAGCTACAAGAGAGTTACAAATACAGTCTTGCAGCATAATTAGGCGGTGCTTAATGGGAAAGTCTGCTTAATTAGGAAACCTCCCAGGGAACGTAGGCAGTATAGCAATGATGAATACCAGTGACTGCTGCTTAATCAAGACAAAACTAGCTTAAAAGTTGCTTTATAAAATGGCAGTGATGGACATGCCAATAGTGAAGTGGTGCTTTAGTCTCAGTTAAACAGGAGTGAAATTCTGGCTTGACTGCATGTTTACTCAGTACGTTCCATATTGACAGATCGAGTAAAGATGGAAATGCAGTGAATAATTTGGTTTCCCGCCCCACCTTGCTTTCTGAATATGACTCTTATTTCACTATAAATCATTAGGCTGCTTCAGCTGACCTCAGTCTAGCGGGGCAGCATTCTAATGGAGCCAACAGGCTATGCTTTAGGCTTCCACAATAAGAGGTGAGCTGCAAACAAAAATGAAAGCTATGCAAAATTCAGAAATGAGCCCTGAACTCTTTACCTGTCCAGGCTTTGAGAGGCAGTCAGCCCAAAAGTAAGTTTTAGTTGCTTCTTCTGTCAAATATCTTGGTACTCGGATGTCACAGAATAAATCATTCTGTGGCTTCAGAGGTATCATGGGTTTCAGTGAGACATGCTATCTTCAAGGGTTATATCTTGTGATACATTCTTTGGGACGAGAACATAGTAGATTTCAGAGGGACAGAAATCTTGAAAAGGGTAGTTAACTTATTAATTGCTACTTAGCAAGTTGTGTTTGAAGCAACTTGTGTGCTTACCTCAGATTTTTATTCTTGTTTGACAGCCTTCTACTTCTGGCTTTGCTAAGAAATTTCATTCAGCCACAAGATATAATGAGAGAAAAATAGGTGTGGAAGGGACCTTAATGCTGTCTGCAGACAGCGTTTTACAAGAGGAGGAAGCACATCAGTCTGACCTAGCTCCCCAGTTTTTGATTCAATCGGCTATTAGATAAAAGCACCCAAAAGCCCTGCTGAAGCACACGATCTATACAAACGTTGGGTGAGCCTAGTCAGACTAATGTAATGCCTCTTCTGGGCATGCTTGGTGCAAGGGCATGCTGAGTTGGAAGGAAAGCACTGGTTTGATTTGGTTTTTTCACCTCTGTAAGCAGCCCTAGTTCAGTCTCCTGCTTGAGGCAGCATCATACTTGACTAAAATGATTTAACCAAGTATTATGTCTGTCCTGCTCCTAACTTGTTAGGATGGAGATTCCACACCCTAGGAATTCTGTTTCATTGTTTAACTACCCTCATAGCAAGAAGCTCTTCCTATCATCCAGCCTATGTTTCCCTCCTTGCAGTTTTAGACCTGCCTCCTGCAGCCAAACAGAATAATCTGCCACTGTGGTGCTCAACCCTTTGCCCCCGTGGGTCAGGCGAGTGGCATAGGGCTAGTCTGCAGGCATAATCGGTGCACGGGTTGAATCCAGCTTGGGACTGGCACACAGGGTTGGTCTGGAGGTGCAATTCAGCTGCAACCCAGCCTCGTGCACCAGCCCAACTCTGCATGCAAAACCATGTCATCCAGCTCACGGGGCTCCCTATACATCCCAAAATCTGGGGAAACCCAAGGGGCTAGATGATGTGGCCCCATGGGCCAGCAGTGGAACCCCACTGGTCTATCGCCATCCTCTATATAACCACCCTTTGTATATTCAAAGCCCATTATCAAATACCTCTCCCTCGCTTACCACCATCCTCTTGTCTCCAGACTCAAGTTCTTTCTGCTCTTTCTCATAAGTTATGTTTTCTAGATGTAACAAGTGGATTAAAGCACATCAAGGTTTAATAAAAGTTACCTTGATTATTCAGTTTTTCTTTGTTAATTACTTGTTAGATACTGTCATTTTTCTTCTCATTATTTCTTCTTCTCATATTTCAAACATCACACTAGTTTGTCACTACAGTAGTCTCAAACCCATAAAGTTATAATGTACTCTGTTCCTTTCTGGCATTGTTTTTTAGGTCACTGTAAGCGGGCACTCTTTCACAACAATACTCTTTCCTTTTTTACTCCTCCATGCCTGATATTCCCCCCCCCGCCCACTCCCCTATTACTTACTTGTTCACAGTATAGCTTAGCCTTTCTTTCTGAGAAGTCTTGAAATTTGGTGTTTCCCCCAGAGCAATAAATTATTTGCTTTGCTTTGTTTGAGACATAATAGTTAATAAAGCATTTCCTCTTCAAGGGGTCTAAAGTCTCAGTGTTTGGGATAACCTGACAAACCTTAAGACCAGCAGAATTTCAGGGACCTGGAATTACTTTTATTTCATGTCTTTTCCCAAAAAGTTTTGCATTACAGTATGACAGCAATCCTTTCAAAAGCACTTAAGTTTAGTCATTTCTGCATGTTACCAAAATACTTGGATCTCAAGCTGATATGAGATGGAAACAATTTCTTGTGAACTCCCTTGTATGACAAGTGTGCAAAGGAGTCTTTTCTTTACTACTTCAAAATGAGGGAAATCAGAAATCAGGGCAGAAGTGTAATGGTAGACATGTTTTACAGGCTGTACAAGGAAGAATTGTGAGGAGCAGCAAACTTGTCCACAGGAGTTTAACTTGAGGTTTTTTTTCCAGTTCCCGTGGAGAGCCCTGTTGACCTTAGTGCTAGTCATGGGGACATCCACTGCAGTTCAACACTAGTCACAGGTTTTCAGCTTTCCCCCACTCCAGAGTGTGCTCAACAGCAGTTGCAGGGAGCAGTCGGGTAACTAGTAGAAATACCTTGTATTGGTGATGGACCATACATAACCTTTTCAGAAAAAGAAGATGCAGAATTTCTGGACGATCAGGAAAAGATACTGAGAATAGATCCGCAGGAGGTTAAAATAAGGTCTATTATAACCTGAATAGTGGCAAATAAAAACTGTCTGAGAGAATTACAAAAGCTATGGAGGGGAGGATGGAGTCTTTTTGTAACTTTTCATTTAACAATGATGCTTTCTCTTTTTCCATTTTTTTCTTCCATCTTCTAAACGGATCTGAAAGAACTTTTGCATATAGTGCTATGTGCTGCTGAGAGATGGCTTGAGTGGCATTATTGATTGCACAGCTCTGAGCCGAGTCAGCAGATTCCACAGCAGGTGCAGAGGCGAATTTCCCACGAGTGGTGCTTTACTTCAACCAGTCTTGATGTTTTCACTTGTCATGTGCCTTTGGGCAGGAGTTTGGTATTGCTATCCAAGCTAGCTTTTTCAGAAGGTATTGCTCTGGCGTGTATCCAGTGGCCGTGTGTTGATTAGACAAACGAGCAAAAAAAGTCACAGAGACGCCCTATATCCCTGTTAAAGATCTTGATTATAATTTTGCCCTACCCAGGACTTTCCAGCCTTGTGGCAAGATGCTCAAAGTCCTGATTCATAACAGATGTCCTTCATGGGATTTTGAGTGCAGGGGTACAGTTGACTGCTGGTGTAAGTTTGAATGTATTTGGCTGCAGTCAGAAAAGTCGCAGATCTGTTTTACATTTGTAAAGGGGGAGCTTTTTCTGTGTAGATGTCTAGCACACTATAAAAAACTAAAATGTCTTTTACAGCCAATCTTTATCTTCATTGTCTCTTCCATCAGGCATCTTGCCCATCTTGAAAGGGATCAGTTTTGAGGGGTAACACTTGGATTGAAAATTGATCTCTTACAAGATTGATCAGACTCCCTAAAGACCTCCTGTAATTCCTTCTGCTCCCTGCACCTGCCCTGAGTTAAGATTACAGTTCAGCCAGGTTTCTGTGATTGTCTAGCAGGAAAGGTATGGTTTCCATGTGTTTTCTCCTTTTTTTTTTTTATAGCAGAAATGGATTAATAGGATGGATATAGAAAATAGCAACTGGTATACAGAAGTAAATTATTATATCTTTTCATAATGTACAACAAAGGGACACCCAGTGATGTTGGCAGGCAAGATGTTTAAGACAGGTGCAAGTAAATGTTTTGTTCATGCACCTCATCCACAACCGCTGGAACACATTGCCATAAGATACCAGTGAGACTGAGCATTTGATAGGATTCAGAAACAAGGCAGGTACTGGAAATTGTAATGACATGAGTAATCATGGACACTTTCTTCAGAGCATAAACTGACCACTTATTGAACAGGATTGACCCTGAGACCTGTTTGTGTCATTTGTTCCTGTTGTGAAAGTTCTTCTACATCTGAACCAACCTAATAGGTGTATTAATATTCTCCTCACTTTAAAAAGCAAGTATTTTTTTTCTCCTACATTGTTCTTCGCAGTTAGAATTAATGACCAGAACGTTGAGAGAGGCTGCAGGAAAGTTGCTCTGGCCAAATTCCTTGGTACTCCATGCAGGAGTTAGCGTTCAGATAAAACTCATTTTGGATAATGATTTTTTACTCGGTTCTGTCTGTTCTTTACCTAGTGTTGCAGTGAAATGTTTCTACCTACCCTGGGATAATGTAGGCTGCTTGACTTACTGCATGTCTTAGATTGGGTCAGTATACACTATGGGCCTGAGTAGCTACAATGCACATCCATATCTCTTGTCCCAGGATAAATCCTTAAAAGGTTCATGGGATAAAAAGTACTAGTACTTTATCCCAGCACATTACGAATTGCACCTGAATGGTTATCCCAGGATTACATTGTTAAATCGAAAAATGGCAGTTTGTTCAGCCACTTGCTACAGACTTGTATATGTCAATCCTGGGATATTTTTGTCCCAGGATAAGACACAAGCACAGCTTGTCCAGAGACAAATGTAACATCTGTTCCTAGTCTAGCTCGTTCAGACCGTATTGCCAATTTTTGTATTTCATACTCTAGCTTGGCTAGTTTGTTTCGGTTTTTTGTGTTTTTCTTTCTTGATGTAGAGTTCAATCTTCATCCTGGTCCCTTGGCAGTAAGAGAGATTTATTTTAGCACAGCTGCTCTTGAACTTAGATGTCTTCAGAGGTAGGTCCTGAGATAGTTATGACCTTATATCTTAAGACTGAGGGCTTTAAAGTCAGGGAAAGACTGTGAGATCCCTGTTCCATAGATTTCATAGATGCTAGTGTGAGATCATTGGGTCCAGCCCCTTCCTTTAACCAATCCTGCATTTTGCCCTGTTGAGAGGTAATGGGACACAAAAGTATAAAATTGGTGATTGGTTTTAGTGTCACTCCACCCTGCTGCTGGATGGCTTAACGTATCACGTGAACCAAAAGTAGAGCCATGTTTAGTTTCGTTCCAGTCCATCAGTGGGGACGTGAGGTATGTCAGCACTCCAGTCAAAGCATTAACTGTAGCTTATGCAGCTAGTTATCAAGTAAGTGTAAGAGTCTATCCCCAAAGAGCTCAGCACAGCTTAGTGGCCTGAACATTTACCCAGGGCCCCAGCAGATTTTGCAGCCTGTGCTGAGCTCTGGGCTTCCACAGGCACCCTGTTGTTTCGCACTGATTCAGCCTGTGCAAAGCTATCTGTGGGTGCACTTGCACAAACTGTAGTCACACCTTTGATTGCAGTGTGGGCCTGCCTAGGGAGGGAGAACAAAAGAAACAAAGCCCATGTTGCGGGAAGGTTGGAGGTGGAAGCAGAAAAGATGGTCTAGAGTTAATGAAGATTTTTTTCTTCCAATGTTGTTAAATGAGTGTCAAAATATCTGGACATTTTGTAAGTGATAACTTAAAGGATAGTAATGAAAGCTACGAAAACCTTTCTTTCTTTGGGAGGGGATAAATCTCTTGCCACAGATGGAGATTAAATTAAAGTATTGGCCATAGTTTAGGATTTAGTCATGCTCTGAAATTTTGAGAGGACAGACTGACATGAGAAAATTGTGTTAATTTTGTTTGACTTTGTTTGGAATACAATGAACCTTATTCTCAGTAAGTAAAGACCGCCTAGTTTGGTTCGCTCGCTTCCTCTGGTGCCGAGACGGTGCTTTTCTGGACTCCTTTTATTAAGCACGTTTAAATCCCATTTAGGTGTGCTATACAAGACTGCATTTTGCTCACTTCTAAAACATAATTTAGCCACCAGAAGCGGTTGTGTTTTCTGGAGTACTGGCCAAAGGTATGTTTAGGAAAGAGTTTCCTCTGTTGAAATGTGTCCCCTACTTGGTTCACCACGGATCGTTATAATTCTGCCTCCCCTTGATTGAGTGCTGACAGAACGGAGCCTGCCATGCCTGCTCTACGAAAAACCAGCCAAATTCGAGTTACCCCAAAAGCTGTTGTGCAGCAGCAGAAACCTTCCTTTCCATTAGCAGCGTTCCTCTACTTCTGCCAAGTTGAATGAGGTTTCTGTTGCTGGCCAGCAGCATGCCGAAGGTGTGTCTGACACCCCTGCCCTTCTGCTGCCTGCTGTCATCCAGTTGACAGTTGGTGTCTTCCAGGAAAGCATTTTGCTGCCTGGCAGCAGAGCTGACGAGCAGAGTTGCCAGCAGTGTGGGAGGGAGTGGAGAGGTATTGTGGTGGTGGCTGCTGTGTGCCACAGTGCTGGTGAAGGAGGAAGGAAGAGTGGAGCAGGTGAGCAAGGAAGGGATGGAGGAGGGAGCGGGAGAAACTGCGCTCAGGTTTTGAAACTTGAACTTGGATGGAAGTTTGTGATGCTCAGAGATAACGCTTTGCAGTAACACTCCCTCTCACTTATCATTTGTTGTGGGAAGCCTTGTACATTTCTGGTGGCTCTTCCCAATAACTATAATTGTGTCAAGGACTTATTCCATTGAGTTGCATGAGATGTGGTTCAGAAGGGTGTTACTTGGGTTATTAGTATATTTGTCTGTGGAGATGTTTTATCTTTGTCTAGTAGATTCTGGATAATGACTTGTCTCCACCTGAAGTGAATTTGGCATCTGTAACCTTGAAGCTTTTCCTTTTGCTAGATAATATTTTGGGGACAGCTCATTGTGGGGTTTCTCTTTACAAAGGAATCGGTGTTGTCTCTGCTTCTTCATGAGGTGCATTCACTAAACAGGCTAGTGCCATAGCTTCCAGCTTTGTCACATTTGCTAAATTTCAGAGATCAGGTCTGTGTAGATGTGTTAGCATGTATGTAAGCTTAAATATTGGTCTTTTGTCATGTTAGTCATAAGCTGTCAACCATTTATCCTCTCTTTTAGCTTTAGCATAATAGGTACATAGATGTAGAAGTTTTTGTTTTTGTTCATTTTCACACCAGTTCTTTCCTGTACTTTAGGTTGACTCCTCACTGCACTGTGAAAACCATTAGGAAAAAATCCTTGTGGTTAAAACCTGGGGCTCCACAGTGTTACCTGCACTTGGGGTAGAAATTAATTTAAATGGCAACAGATCTGTCTGAAGGTGAACCTGTGCATCATAAGGCACTTCCACTCTTAACGGGAGGTCAACTGATCCATGCGGACAAGTTAAGCGAGGTACGGGCTGGCCCATTCTCCAAGCTGGCCCTCGTCAGTCATTGACTTCCAGCCCTGCTGAAGGTTACTTTGTACTCTTCCTCCCTGCTTGTAGGAAGCTTGGTTGGGAGTCTAACAAAGCCCTGTAGACATGCTTCCTTCCCTCCCTGCTTTCCCTGAGATGTTCTGTTTGCTGTACTGCTCAAGCGCTCTTCTTGTTCACTTCAACATTGAAGTGAAATTTTTCTCATAAGCTGAAAAAAAGGTGCAAAAGCATCATCTCTTAATGTGCTTCAGAGAACCTGGCTTGGGTTTTACCTGTCAATTTAAAAAGCCGAATGAATCGAACTTTGTCCAGAAGATTTTCGGTGCATACTTTTTCTCATGGCTTCTACTTCTCTGCTTTAAGCCCATTTCAGAAACTTGTCTACGTTCTCTCTGATACTTGTTTTAATGTTATTCTTTCTTGTAGAAGGTTGAAGACACCATGCCGATCCGTCGTGCTGTGAATTCTTCTGCCCGGGAAACTCCTCCCAAAAGCAAACCTGCTGAAGGTGAGGAGGCCAAACCAGGTAAAGTGAAGTGATAGTAACCGTGTACTGAATTACTAATGTAGATGCAAATACAAACTTCAATCTTGTAGCTGCTGCTTTAGCTTTACTGACAAATTTTAAATGATCACTAATGCGCAGATCCAGTTCTGTAGTGAACAGAAAAAGCTGACGCCATAATGCGCAGTCTAAAACCACACCTTGGTTGCGCACATCAGAGCAAAACGTGTATAAACTTCAAAAAGTGCAATAACTCCAAAATTAAATGAATTACCAAGCATGTGACCATATAACTAATAGATATGTTCTGTTAAGATGATTGTTAGTGGTTCAGAGGGAAAGTACAGGTATGAGCTTTCAGAGCTGGGAGAAAGCTCACTTGAGGCCAACAAGTGGAATTAATGAATGGAGAAAGGGGGTGCTGAATAACCTAAGCTGTTTGTTTTTCTGCTTTTTCAGTATATATTGTGGAATGTGCAGTTTAGCAACTATATGCAGAATTAACATACGTTGAGGAGATCAGTGGGATCGATCAGACATTCTGTTTGCTAGTTTGACGTTTGGACATTGTCAGGTGCAGTTCATCTCAGTGATACCTTTTCTCTTTCTTATGGAGGGGAAAGAAAAAAGCTGTTAATGCAGTATTGGAGTTGAAATTTCAAGTACAGAAAGTCTCCATATGAGAGATGCTCACAGCAGAGTTTTGGGACACCTGACTGATCTCTGTAAAAGTAGAAGGAAGAAAGTGTGCCCTAGTATGTACTGCAGGTCAGGTACTCTCCATCCAACTTAGTTAATGGATAAGTCAAATATTTTAATACTCAGGAGTTTCATTTGAGCGGTCTTTCTATAAGGCATGCTCTCAACAAAAACTCATACATTCATTTTTTTTGAATGTTGATTTCTGACATTGGTTTTTATCCCTTTGTCATAGACACAGACATCTGTCAACACATCTGTAAACTAAGGCTGTGACTAAACTAGACTGGTGAACGTTAACTAGTATGTTAATGTTTTTAAACATTGTAATACTTAGCGTAGAAACAGTGGTGTTTAAAAATGTGTTGGTTTTGGTCAAACCTATTTTTAAAACGGAAACCCCTCATAGATATTTATATTGGCCTTGGCTTTTTCAGAAACTTGGACTGATGTACCTAAACATCATGTTTAAAATTGAACTGATATGTTTCAGAATTAAAAGATGTCAGAGAATGCCAGAAGATACCTTAATCTATACCTTTCCACTTCATTTAATTTTGGCACTAACTAGAGATGATGCCAACTTCTGGGATATCTCTTTTGAATGACCAGTGTGGCAGTAATTTCCACAACCTGGAAAAGGGAAACCTGGGGGGAATTAATCCAGTATGAGAACTGTATATAATGTCTGTTTAAAGTTCACTGTGGCACTTGACTTCTGATCTAAACATATTTCTGTCTTTTTAAAAAAAAGAACAAATACTGAATTTTAAAGGGATGATTTTGAATTGATTTATATAGAGACCAGGCACTGCCTGCTATAAATCACCCCAAACTATGTTTTCCTAAACTTCTTGTGCTTTTTGAAAGTGTAATGTTTAGTTTTGAGACATTGATCTGGTATATTTCCAAATATCTTCTTTAGATCCTGAGGTCAGCTCTGAGGAATCAGCCTCTACTGGAGAAGAGCAAGAGAATGAAACTCCACCTGCTACATCCAGTGAGACTGAGCAGCCAAAAGAACCTGAGAGTGAGGGAAAGGGAGAAACAAAGTCTTCTGAAGAGGCCAAAAAGGAGTAAGACCTTTTGCATTGGAAGTGCCTGAAATTGGGGAATGGCCATAGAGGAAGTGGGGTCCAGTCTCCTTTGAAGATGAGATTGTAGGAAAGAGTCGGAATCATTTTTTTTAAAGGGTCTCAATTCCACCTCCCCTGCCCTGCCTCCTGTGCAGACTAAGAATAGTAGCCAAGATGCAGCCGCTGTTCTACAGTAAGTTATAAATCTTGATCTAGTTTTGAGGCTGGAACAAATTCCTGTGGTTCATCCAATAGATAATTTTTCCCCCAGGAAGTGGCCTGCATTTTTTTTTTATAAGCCAGGATGTTCATGCAGATGATAATTCTCCTATAGGGGTTCTGCGTGTCCCTGCTTATTGGATGTGTACATACCTGTCCACTGAAGAGAATCTCTTTTTAGGAAAGCTCCTGCCTCCACAACTATCTAGGCAAAGAAAGATACTAAGGAGACTGACGCTCATTTGTGCTCTTTGGGCACTGAACCATGCTTATGCATCTGAAAAAGCACAGCTTTGTTAGGTGATTCCGAAATGCACAAGGGCTGGGAACTTGCTGACTAGCCACTTATTTTCCCTGTCTGGCCACAGGAATGATGTGGAATAGAATACATCAATAATGGTTGATGCCTTTGTTTTGTGCCCCTGGGAAGAAACCTAGCATGTTGTTGCACGAGAAGTTATTCTCCAAAGGTGGAATCATGAGGCTCCTACAAGCTGTTTCCTGCACTCCCGCCCCTGTTTTCTCAACAAATTGTCTTCCTGCTTTGAAATAGCCTTTCTGCATTTCATTCCATTTTGCTAGGCCAACAAACAAATGGGTGTTTGCACACACTCTTTATCGAACTTGATTATAGAAGCCATCTTAGGACTGTTGTCTCTTCCCTCCAGAGTCCTTGCAGAAGTTAAATTGTACTGCAAGTATACTGTGATAGGCCTAGTGTGTTCTGCCAGTACTTGTAAGGCTGTCACTTAGAGTATGACACTTTCTATATCATATTCCTTGTTATCTGTGCTTGCCACCTCAAGGACCAGGTTTTACGGAGGGCAGTAGGTATGCTGTGCTTCTGCCAATGTAGCTTGTTCCAGGCTCCCCGAGTAAAATGTGCTGTGCTGGTAAAAGCTCCATTTTGCCAATACAGCTATATTTGCATTACATAATTTTCCCAGGGCTTTTCCAAGTGCATCTGTGGTTTCAAATTACACGTAAAACTTGTATTGTGTACTATGGGCACCCTTCTGGTTGAATGGACAAGGAAAGGTTTCTGGTTTGTTCTGTCCATGTTAATCTTATGGACCTTTTGTTACTTATGCAGAAGAGTGATCTGGTCTTTAAGAGGATGTGGATGATCTCAGAAGCTGACCTGCAGTAGCCTTCTCTCAGTGTAGCTTTGGTACTCTGATCCCAAATCCTGAGTGCTTTATCTACACAATCCCTTCTTCCATCTTTTAGTCCTTTCCAAGACTACCTTTTGCAACTATTTTTCACATTTGCTACTCTGCTTGTTGGCTTTAATGTATACTGGGGTTTTTTTGCTTATAACTGTTTCTTTCCTAAGCGAAAAGGATCCATCTAAAGAAAAGGAGAAGAAAGTGAAGAAGACCATTCCGGCATGGGCCACCCTTTCTGCCAGCCAATTAGCTAGAGCACAGAAGCAAACACAAATGGCTTCCTCCTCGCGCCCCAAGATGGATGCTATTTTAACTGAGGCCATTAAGGCAAGTAGAAGACATCTTGCCCCATCTCTGCGCCAAGATTAATCTCTTTTATATAAAGCTGAGAATTCTTAAGATTCACAATTACAGCTGTCCAGCTACTACATTTGGGGCTAGTAAATGTGCAAAACTGTGTTTCTTATACTGATTAAGTTAAATGAATCAGTGATGTAGCAGAAGGGTTCTTTGGTTCTCCATTTTCTAGACTTTGTCCCTGTGATTAACTTTCTAGAAATGAATGCAATGACATGATCTGGTGGAGTGCTGGCAGCAGTTGACCCGTTGTGCTCAGTGCGTTTCCCTGACTTACAGATAGGCACATCTATTTCCTATGTGTTGGGTTTTTGTCACCTCTTGTATCCCCAAAGATAGAACATCTCGGCTCTAAGATAGGTGAAAATACTGCAAACAGATTCAGAAATGGCTTTGATCTGCATTTTTACTTATGGCTATTACAAGAGATCCATGTCTTAGTTATAACCCCGCCACCTTCCCCTTTAGGACTTGCTCAGTGCACACTGCTTTCACGGGGGGCCTGAGCAGCAGCCTTGATTTGTAAAAGATTCTACTTCTCCAGCCACTGCAGTCTACAGCAGTACATCTAAATCCTGGGGAGGAAGAGAGAGAAGAAATGCTCTAATAAGGTTTCTCAACCTCCAGTTCACAGGCCGGATTTGGCTCATGGAGCCATGTCACCTGCACCTACGTGTACAATCAGTTTACTCTTTAATCCTCCAACCCTATAGCAAGATAGTTCTAGTGAGTGTAGTTTTTGTTAAGTCGTCTGTTCTGTTTCAGGCATGCTTTCAGAAAAGTGGTGCGTCAGTGGTTGCAATACGTAAATACATCATTCACAAGTACCCTTCCCTGGAGCTTGAGAGAAGAGGCTACCTTCTGAAGCAAGCTTTAAAAAGGGAGCTGGAGAGGGGAGTCATCAGACAGGTAAGTATCTCATTAAACAGCACATTGTTAAACTCCCACCTAACCCGAGAAAACAGCCAATAATTAATATATTTTATGGCATGCAGCATGCACTGCCCCCTTTCAGCTGCTGAAAGGAATTTGGGATGCATGGTTTAAGTGAAGAAATACAGTGGTATCTGTTTCTGCTTGCGCCAAGGAAAGTGAAAATAAGGCTGCATGAATTGCACTGAGAACAGTGTCTGGCAAAGGCTTATGCTGCAGAAGCTGCCACTCAGTGACCACTACTTACCAGTATTTTCAAGGAAACATCTTTGTTTCTTCCTTCATCCTTTGAAAACTAATCTTGCATCTTATCTGTAGGTATGTTTTGCACAAGAAAATATAGTATGTCACTGGGCTGACCTTGCTATCCTTCACAAGAGTTACTCTTCCTTTTGTCTCTGAATGCGGGTGAGATTTTGGTGTTGTGACTCATTCCCCAAGTTTCAGTAGTGTGGCAATTGTCTGTTTCTTGATCATGAAGCGTAGTTTATGGTATTGCAACAGTTCATATTTTCCCAGGAAATTTACCAGCTTTACTCATGTTTCTTAAAAACTGTTTGTGTTGGTGATAGCGCATTGCCAACATCACGGGATCGTCTGGTTAGGGTAGGCAGGGTATGGTATTAGAATTCTTTGTTGCCTGCAGAAAGTGTTCCCTGATCTTACAGAAGGGTTCCCTATTATTTAAAGGACTGTTGTTTCTCTGAGGCTTGGTATATGGCCCTCAGTGGAAAAAGATGGACAGCTCCTCTCCTGGTCTCTCGCATAGCAGTCCGGTGTATGAATACCTAATCTAAATGTTTGCCTTGAAATACTGTGGTCTCTCTCACTGGATCACTATTGAAAGTTAATATACGTTCTCACTGTGAACTGAATAGACGTTCTTCTTTGAATTAGGTGAAAGGAAAAGGAGCCTCTGGGAGTTTTGTAGTTGTTTCTAATGCAGGGAAAACTGTTCCAAAATCCAGAGACAGAAAGGTAAGCTGGATAAGTTTTTTTCATAATTAATATTGTCTCGGAGACACTGGGGTACCTTCTAGCATACAGTCAAAATATTACAAAATGCAGTGTGGCCTCATGACCAGCAGAGACTGGATTCTGGCCTCCGTGATAGATCCCTCCAGGGCAACATGGGGATCCTGGTATTACTACTGCTGCTGCTCCTCTTTTATATGCTACCTGGTTTAAAGGAGGACTTCTGCCTCCCGGCCTGCTGGACTGGCCCCTTACACCATCAGTAATGAAACAGCAGAATACAGAGCCTTACATGTCCTTGAAGGGTGCCACAAATGAAATGTGTGTATTGTACTGCATCCAGGCATCCGGTGGGATTCTTGCGTTTGAGTCTCTCCTAAGAATGGTTCTGTCATTGCTGTCCTATCCTTCCTTGCTGTTGCTAGGTGTATGAAGCGTTTATTTTTTCAACTGCCAATCAGGTGGTATTCAGTTTGCATTACTAGAATATCTATTGATGTCAAATACTTGAATCCCCATATTTAAAACAGAGCGTTACAGTGATCACTGACATAAGCACTTACCTACTGGCTACCAAGGAGACCAGAGATCCTTGAATGGTTAGGAGTGCCTTGTGTATCAGCACTAGATTGTAAAGAGGGAAGTTGGATACAAAGGCTTTCTTTTCATTTTAAATAAAGCTGTGGTGTTGCACCTGATAACTTGCTAATGCGTCGTGTCCTCTCACAATGCCGCAGGAAATCAATGTATGCATCCTTGGCTGCTTTCTCCTTGTAGGGTGACAGCCTGCTTCAGCTGCGAACAGGCTCATTAAAAGCGAAAAAACAGGTTAGCCTTGTTAGAACTCTGTCTGGATGTGCAGTCCCCACATCTGAGTAACTGTTAAAATCTGCTGCAGCGTGTCAGTGACCCAAAGTAAAATGCCATGCATTTCTGCACTTATTCCAAAGATTCTTCACCCAGGTATTTTGGGCCGATTTCCACTCTAATCATTCACCTCCCAGTTCTGTGGAAGGGCCGGAAAAGGGATATTCAGGAAGGAATGTAATAGCTTGATTTAAAAGAATGCCATCTCAGAAAATTGCACTCCAGGGTTTAGGATTTGGGTGGGAGGTGGTGTTGTATGTAACACCTAACACTCCTAGAACTGCCACTGGATAGTGAGACCTCTCTCTTCTCAGTGTGCTTGCTTGTGTGTTGACATCAATGTAAAGTCAGTTTTTCACCTATTTGTGTGATGGTTTTTTTTGTCACATAGCAACAGGGAAGGAGAGGACAGACGTCAGGAGGATTTGAAGAAGTAACTAAAAGCACAAATTGTCAGGCGAGACTAGTTCATCTGTACATATGTTAAACCTTGGCATCTAAATCCAATAAAAATCCTTTAAAAATTCCTGCCAGACTTTACTGCATTTCACACTCCACCCTATCCAGAAGGGTTCAAAGTGACTTGCAATAAGTGAAAATAGGCAAATGGATTCACAATTGACAGTGACCCTTGACAGTTACTCACAATAAAAAGGTTTTTTAATTGACATTGGTTTTCTGAACCTGTAATAGTTCAAGAGCACCTCTGTCCATGTACATGTAGTTGACTAAAGAAATGCAACATTCAAGTTCTCTATTTGGGTGTAAAGATTGTGTGTTTTTGTGTGTGTGTACATACGTGTTTTTAAATATATTTCAGAGAAGTACCTCTGCATCCACTCCAGAGCAGCAGGTGAAGCTAGAAGACATCCTTCCCCTGGCCTTTACACGCCTCTGTGAGCCTAAGGAAGCTTCCTACAGCCTGATAAAAAAATACGTATCGCAGTATTATCCCAAACTCAAGGTGGATATAAGGTATGTGCTACGGGTCCGTATTTATAATGTCTCTAAAACAGTACTGAAAAAGTAGCTTAATTTGGCTGCATGTTTTGGGGGTTTTTGGAAGACTTGGAAATGGTAGAAGTGGTATTTTTGTGCTCCACATTGTAATGATTTCCTAAAAGCTTGAGAATGACGTATTTTCTGTGATTATATTGTATCTTTCTACACCCCATGATACCACTGAAGACTTAAGTCAGCATCCTCTTCAGTTCATCTGCTTTAGCAAGTAGAACCTCTTTATTTTTAAGGATATCAATATTTCAGGGTTTCTTCTTTGTATCTTATCCTACCTCCTTGTTAGGCTTTCCCCTCCACCCCCTAATTTAAAGGACACACAAACAACCTGCCAGTTACCATCACAAATGAAAGGGCTTTGTATTCACCTCCCATGTCTCTCAAAGGGCTGTGCACAGTTCATTCCCCTACCTTTTGTCTTCCCTCCAAATTGGCTTTAAAGCTGAAACTTCAAGCGTAATTTTCTTTTCTTGTCACTTTTATCCAGGAAATGTCCACTTGAGCTTGGATAATGTGTGTTTACGCCTTCCGTGTAGTCAGCACTTGTTGAGAGTTATCCGCTGTAATACTTACTTGAATTTAGAGAGATGCTTCCTCGTAGTCCTGGTAAAGTGTCTTCTGCAAAGTCTTCATCCTGCGGTAGTAAGTTATTGCCCATCTTTTTCAGACCCCAGCTGTTGAAGAACGCTCTTCAGAGAGCAGTAGAGAAGGGCCAGTTAGAGCAGATCACAGGCAAAGGAGCTTCTGGAACATTCCAGGTCAGAAGCCAGAGTTCATCTTATTTTGCTTTCCCTTATCATTTATACTGTTCGTAACCCTTGGTTGGGCTACTCTTTTTCCCAGTAGCCCGCCGAGCGTGATTTGACATGCAGCAGTTCTTAGAGCGTGGAGCGTTAGGCTGCTAGGCCTCCTGTTGGCCTCATTTCTGGAGCAGAGCGCCTGGCCGTCCTCGATGAGCTCTGTGGGCTGTAACTGGTGCTCCAGCTCCCCAGAGCAGTAGGGCAGGATGGTGGGGTAACTGTAGATCCTACTTCTAGAAGTCCCAAATGTGCATGGGGCCTCCGCCCATGGCTGTGGCGTACGGACAGCAAATTCAGTGGTTCCTGGTTAGTTAGCGGTGGGGTAATGACAGTCTCTGCAGATCGCTATGAGCTGAAAATGAACGTAGTTGCGGTGTAATTTTGGGGGATGGGTCAATGTCGCCAACAAAACCAAAAGAACCCGTTTTCTGGGCATTTGAGTTGCAAGACCTTGACCTTGCATGGGAGAGTAGCATTCCTGATGCAACGTTTTAATGTAAAACGTATCTGTGCTAATACAGGAGCTCCGACCCACCTGGTGCAGAGGAGTCTTGTCCTGACCTGGTTTGGGAGAATTTTGTCTTGATGCTTTTCTCTTCCTCCTTGGAAAATAGCTGAAGAAATCAGGGGAGAAGCCCCTGCTTGGTGGAACTCTGATGGAAGATGCCATCCTGTCTGCTGTTGCGGCCATGAACGAACCCAAGACCTGCTCCACTACAGCTCTGAAGAAGTACGTTCTGGAAAACCACCCAGGGACCAACTCCAACTTCCAGGGTAAGATTCCAGTCTACATGGCTTTGATGGGGAATCCCAAGACCTACAAGATCCCCTACAGTTCGTCTTCAAACTGTACTGTGTGACTTACTGTGGGCAGGTAGTACTGAACAGTAATGAGCTTGTTTGTCACCTTCTTCCTCTGAAGTCCACTTCCAGGGAAGGGTAAGTGAACACTTAATACACTCGCTGTAAGTGTTCTGAACCTCTTGGCAGGAACAGCAAAAAATATCCCAGCATTTTTCAGGAAGTTACAGTGCAAAACATAAACGCAGTTCCAAATGTCCTCTTAGTTTAGAGGAGGTGCAGTCTAACCCCAGAAGCAGCTAGGTACCGCCTTAACTGGTATGTGTGCGTCTTGCTCCTTTCTCAATCTGACTGAATCTCTGCCCCAACCATTTTACAGATGTATTTCCTTTTATATTCAGGAGGGGAAGCAATCAAGATGTGCTTTGCCCGTGGTCATTTCTTGTGCTTTCTCTTTGCATGGTCCCCCCCAGGATCCTACCACCATCATGCCAGCTGTGCCGGTGGTCCCTGGTGTGCTGACCCCCATATTTTACCACGCTGCAGGGCAGCAGGAGATGCAGACTGCCAGTTGGACAGTCCTGCTGTAATGCTTATAGGAGACTGTACTCGTCTGCCTCTTGAAAACCAGAGTCAGCATATTTGTTCGATGCAGGGGTGTTGTTCAGAAGGGGACACAATTCTGCCTTCTCAGCCAACAATGGGGGCAGAAAGGGCTTAGGTCAGCTATAATTCGTGTGTGTTTGTGATGCCAAATTTTGACCAGTGACCCACTTTGTATAATGAGTACGGGCAGAGAATTCCCAGATCACGTAGCTTCAGGGTCACTGAATTTCAGCTCTGGTTGTTACAGGCAGACATAATTCAAGCCATCTCAAGTGTCTGGGAACCTTAATCATTGCTAGCAAAGTCCTTACTATTGTGAGACATGTCTAAACATTTGCTTGCCATCCTCTCTTGCATCCTGTTGGCTGTAAATAACTATTATGATCGTGCTTCCCTTCTGAACTAATCCAGAGAGGGGTCTGGAGAGAGAGAAGCAGGCAGGTGTATACATGTAACGAGCAGGCTAGAACTATACACTCTTATTTTGTCCCTTGCACTTGCAGTGCCAGCTGCATCCCTCTTTTTTCCCCACTCTTAACCTTCATTTACCCAGATTAAAAATAGCCTGCTGTTGTGCTGTCCCTGCTATAAAATTGTAGCTTTTAAAAACAAGTGTGTGGACTCTTAACGAGTCTAGCATTGGCACGAGTAAAGCGTTTAATGCAGGCAATCCATTCAGTTAACCGTGCAAGCTCTTCAAATGCCAGTTAAATTAGGTGTTCAGTGGGAATGGCCTGTAGGCTGTTGAAAGGATGGCTTGATCCCAAATGATTTTGTTACTGTGAAATGTCACTTCTCTGATATTGCTGAAGCGAGACTTTTAGCAAGAAGCTTGTCACAGTGAATACCTTTCCACTTAATATGCCGAACATGCTCAAATGACAGTTTAACCAAGGTTTCCTACATTCTGTTTTCGTTCTCTTCCCTTCCTCATCTGAGCCTTTTCTGAACGTGCTGGATAGAAAAAGCTCACGTCTTTCTGACATTTCTGTCCATCCCAACTGAAGCAGAAAAACGTTTCAAGACACGCTGTTTATCCAGCTACATACTTTTGCCTGCTGCTGGTGAGGAGAGGTCCTGTTAGTGGTGCATTCTCATGGGGCTCTGTTGCTACAAAAGCCATGGGAAGAAGAATCGGGCAAAAGAGTACTTTACCTCTGATAGCTGGGCTCTGAAGTGCTGGTAGTTCACTGTAAGAAGGCAGCATTGAGAGGGTGTAAGATCACACCTAGGGACGTGGCAGGACAGGGACAGGGGAGGGTGAGCTACCATGTGCCAGCTAAGGCAAAAATACCGTCTGAATGAAGCGGGCTGAAAGGTCAGCGTAACTAGAACTGTGTGAATTTCAAAAGCATTTATAAAGGAGCTGTCTGGTCTTCATACTTCCAACTGGAGCTTTATTTCGTTCCTTCTTTGGGAGGACTTGCACTAACACCTGTTTACCTGTTTAGGTCCAACGTTTGAATGTGCCTAAACAGTACATGTGGGGAATTCTGAAGACTTGGTAAAACCTCATCTTAAAGCAGTTGTCGAGCCAGGCCCTGTACAGAAGCAGATGCACTCTTGAGTGTTGCAGGCAGTGCAGGTGGACTGTCAACCCCCTTTTTCAACCCCTCTAACTGTAGATAAGAAAATGTTACTCTGCCCCCACCTCTGCCTGGGATTTCAGGGTGCAGTGCATAGAGCAGTACAGTTGAGGCATGTGACAGGGTAAAATATTGACCTGTCTCTTCTCTTTTCACAGTGCACCTACTAAAGAGAACCCTGCAGAAATGCGAAAAGAATGGCTGGATGGAGCAGATCTCTGGGAAGGGCTTCAGCGGCACCTTCCAGCTTTGCTTCCCGTACTACCCCAGGTAAAGAGCTATCTGAAACCAGTTCTTCACTTACATCAGGAGCTGTGTATTGGGGCACAGACCTGTACACTTTGGTCTGTTACCCGCAGCCCTGTGTAACGTGTACCACTCCAGGTCCTGGCACTGGCAAATCTAGAGTCAAACGTAAAGGTAGCTTTACTAACGAGGGAAATATAGGGCTTAAAGTTCTCCGGTATTCTGGCATCTTCTGTAGTGCCCAGCAATGTAGTATTTAAAGTAAATCTGCATAAGGAGATACCTTGTGTAGTTGCCTCTTAGCAGCACAGGAGTGATCATAATGAAAAACATCACAGATCCAGCGACTTCACTGTCCTTACTGCAGATGTGGGAGGAGGTGGTCTCTGCTAAATGTGTTCAGGGAGAGGACGAGACCCAGATAGCTGGAGAAAGATTGGAAGGTAGGCTATGTTGAGTCAAGCCTCAGTGAGCACAAAGACAACAAGGAGCCAGAGCAGCACAACAACTTTGTCTCCCCGGCTAAATCATCTCATACCTCTTCAAGCCCTTGGTGGCTCCAGCTTGTGCCTGACAGCATTATGAGTTTGGACTTGTCATCCCCTTCTGTGTAACAAGAAAGGTGCAAGCAGCCATCGTAAAAGCATGAGATGGAGAGCTTGGAGGTTGCTATAGCGTTCCTAATGACCTTCAGGTAGTCGGACTTCCTCCAGCCAGATCCATCCTGGCAGCCCCTTGGTGTTCTCTACTTCAGATAGCAGCACACAGGGTCTGTAGTTTTTATTTTGGGGGTGGTTGGTTTTTTTATGCAAGTCAGCAGAACAGTGAAGCTCAAACCAGCACAGGCTTTGCAAAAGCAAACTGGATAAGTATCCCTGGTAAGTCAGGGTTGCTGATAAGCTGCCTTTCAGCCATCTGACATTCACTTTGTATGGTTTTATATGAGTACGGATCTAATTTTAACAAGATTGCCTTTGTAGCCCAGGTGTGCTGTTCCCAGAAAAGCATCAAGAGGAGGCATCTGATGAATCTGAGGAGGAAGAGGAATCAGAGGAAGAGGAGGAATCGGAGGACGAAGAGTCTGAGGAGGAAGAGCCACCTCCAAAAAAGAGGTATAATGAAGTTGGAAATAAATAAAGTTCTTCGGGCTAAAAAGTCTGGCCATCCTGTATTCGTGAGCTTGGGGAGAAACCTGGCACTTCAGCAGCAGGCTCCAAAAAACCAGTTGTGCTGCAAGAGACAGTGGAGGAGCTGGGCTCATGGAGTTGGCTGGGTTTACTTTGGCTTCAGGCTGCAGCGTTTGGTTTGGGAACTGGCAGTCTCATTGCTCTAGAGACGGTTGCAGCAGATTGCACTAGCACTTCATCTTTGGAGGCCAGAGTTGAAATGTTATAGAGCTGTCTCGGGCAAGGAATATGCATCTCCGATCAACTCTTGCTGCCCAGTAGAAGCCTCAGGCTGGCACAGCAAGGAAGGTAGCGGGTATTGAGCGCACACGTGTGGTGGTCATGCTGCGTGTATGGAGCTCCTGGGGCCTGTCAGGGTCCACGCTCCAGTGTGGTGGGTGCTGTGCAAATAGTCTGAGCGGTGATCGTAACTTCCACAATGTCATCATTTGAACTGAGAGAGAAGAAAAGGGACTCGTTCTAATTTTGTTCATTATTTTTGTATTTTCATTGTTAGTGTCATTAGCTTTTCCATTCAGCTTCCCCATGTGATCTTCTGTGCTCTCAAAATTGTTGGTGTCCCTTGAAAAAGCTGAGGAGTTTTATTAAACAACTTGGCTTTAACACAGTAGGGAACACACCAACCAAAACCATTCTCGCGTTGAAGGTGGATTTAATGTCAGTGGCCTTGGTTAGGAACAAAGCCCCACTCAGAGCTCTTGGACACTTGAGTTGCGTGACTCACTCTTGACAGGCTGGTAGGATTTACATGCCTGCCAGAGGCGATGGAAGCATAAATGCTGCTGGCTATAATGCTGTGGGTACTCTGCAGAGCGTGAACTTACCAGATGGAGTCGGGGTCTTACTGATCGACTCACTACTCGATTTCTGCATGCTAGACCACCCACAATAAATCGGGGATGCTGCAGTCTACTTCATTAGGTGTGAATTATCTCATAGCCCTGAGTAAAATCTCACTCTTTCTTCCTGATAGGATGCAGAAGAGACCCCCTCCAAAATCCCGGAGCAGAGCCCCTCCAGTAAAACGAAGAGAGTCCAAGCCCAAGCCAAGGAAAGTACCTGCAGCCCGCCGGGGGAAACCCAAGCCCCCACCAAAGGTCAAAATCCCTGCCAAGAAAGCCACACCAGCAGCCCCAGCCATCAAGAAACCCTCTGGCGGCAATACTTCCAAGAAACCAGCAGCAAGTGGGAGAAAGGAAGTGAAATCTCCCGCCAAGGGCAAATCTACCATAAGGAAATCTCTCCGGGCAAAAAAGTAAACTTTTCCATTGTGTCAGGGAATCCCATGGTCAGATCCATAATATTGTTTTATAATGTCAATGTGCATTTGTATTTTAGTTCTGACACTTAAACCTTTCTTTCATTTTTTTTTTTCTTGAGTGATGGGGGAAAGCTGAAAACTAAGTCAAATCAACCCAAGCATTTCAGTTAGGTATAGATGCTGTGCCTCATGCCTCCTTCCCTAAAACAAGTCATCTTTAGTTTCTGCAATAATTTTTAGGACTTTTCTAGACTGTATAATCTGTACATTTTATGGTGTTTGGTTTTATTTTGGGGCTTTTTTTAAACCTTGTTCAAAGAAGATTTTTATATCTTTAGACAGCAGGAACAGGATGATTGGAGAAATGTAACTCTGTAGTGGAAAGTTAAAACTGCAGTAGCTTCCTCCTTAGATTTCCTGCATGGTGATAGCAAGGTTCCTAATGCTTCTGTGGAGAAGCAAAACATGTACAGCGCTCGCACTGACTTCTCAAGCTGCTTTTCTCTGCTTGGCCATTGTAATGATATGCAAAGGAGAACGTCTGTCCGGCTCCTTCAGACCAGCAAGTTCCCCTTGATAAGTCAGGTCTTCAGCAAACGGTGAATGCAAAAGGTTCTGATCCTCTGACCTCAAAGGGATCCCGGAAGGGGCAACTTTCAGTTAGCTGGGTTGTTGCGATTTGAGTTAGTGAGTCCATCCCTCATCTGTTACCTAAAAACCAAAATATATAAAAGTCTTCTTGAATCCAACTTTGAAATGTGTTTTTAAAAGATGAAGATCCTGAGTTTTGTCACTTCTTGTTTACCCTTTTTTAAAGAAAAGCTGGAGTTACACAGTTGCTAATGTAGAGATGTTAAGTGAAAAACATGCAGTTTGCTAAAATAAAATGCAATTAGATTCCAGGCCTATCATGTGACTTCTTTCTGTCGCTTTCTCAGCATCTTTAGGTGAGTAAAAAGCACATGGGATTACGGTAGTTTATGGTATTGGTGAGGTACGTCTTCCAACTTGAAATCTCATCTTTGTAAAATGAGAGTTAACTATTCCCAGTCCCAGGTGTCTTGCCAAACTGTTAATTTGAGTCTCATTTTTTTTCTTGTTCCTCTGAAGACCACAGTGACCTAGGGAGACTGGTAGTCGGTTCCCCTTTTGCCACAGTGTTGAGTAGAACAGACTCCCACAAGTTAAGGTCCATTTGAAATCTTTCCACCTGCTCCAAGAGCAAGGTGTTCTTCAGCCTGCTTTGTGTAACAAACACTTACCAGCACGTACATTTAAGAGCAGCAAACAAACCGCTCCACTACGCCTGCAGCCCTTCCCCATCACAAAGGTACAAGAAGGAGCAGCCGGCACGTGGCACCAAGCACTTCCCCAAGCGCTGTGCAGTGTCAGAACCCCCCCGGGCAGGGGCTGCATTTGATAAAGCAGCTTTTTGCCTAGGAAACTAAAACCCATCTCCAGGTACGTGGTGGCTCTTCAGGAATGACCTGTGGTCAGGATGTGCAGATGGATGATAACTCTAAGGAGAAAGATAGTTAGTAGCAGCTGGATTTCTTTGGGATGTGTTCCCTTTATCCATTCAGTGTGGGTCGTGAGAACCAGAGTTATGGTTTGCCCTTTAAGCTCAAGTGCTATCTATGGTGCATGCATGCCCAGCACTGAGGATATGCATACCCACAACGCTTCTTGAAGAACTCCAGTAAGTTGTAACATCTTTCCTGTTCCTTCCCTGTAATCATCATCTATTTGTAACCATGCGGGCGTGGGGGGAAAAACATTAAGATTACTGACTTCAATTGTTAGGGACCCTGTAAAGGCTGTAAACAGGCAGCTAATGAAATTTGTGGATGATACTGAACTGAGAGACGTTGAAAGCCTCAATAGAAATTAAACCAACCCGTGGGGATTAGAGCAATTTATAACCACAGCTAGTAAACTGCAAAATAAGTTGGAATATGCAAACTACGCATCTGGAGTCAAGTTCTCTGAAATGAGAAACTCGGTGGGAGGGAGAAATTGGTGAAGCAATGACAAGATGCCAGGGCTGAGCGAGGACAGTGTTTAGTGGTGAATTTGCATTGCTTCAAAGGATCCCTCTGGAGTATTATAGAGGGGGAGGACTCTTTTTTCCTCCCAGCAGATATTCCACCCATTTTTCTATTGCCTAAAGTAGTAGTAACGCCACCTTAGCCTGCACTTTGGTCTGTCAGGGGGAAGGTGGAGGAAGGGCGGTAGGGGTAGCTTACGCGGTGTGACCATTCCTGCCACAGCAGCCACGCTGCCGGGAGACGGGGACAGTGGCTCCTGTTTCTTCCTTCCGTCACGTGCATCACCCCGTCTCCATGGGGCAATGCACATTGAGCACTGGAGAGGTTTGCTCTCACTTGGCAACGTTGTAGGCTTTGACTTGTGCCACCACCCAGCAAAAGATTGAAAAAGAGGTTGCCTTTATTTTACACGCCCACAGTCTGGAATCGCCTGTGCCAGGAAGAGAAGGACCCAAAACACTGTGTGTCTGCATTTCAGGTTGGTTTGGGGTTTTTTTTTTACTGCTGATGTTAGTCTTATGAGACCTCCCAAAGGGATGATAAAAACTGTTACCGCTACATAATTCACTAGAACATAATGCAAAATGTTTGTTTCACAATAGCAGATATTGGTTGGTCTTATAGTTTAGATGACAAATGAAGAGTGTTTCAGAAAAACTGCATGCTTTAATGGAACAGGAACCTTATTTCAGCTCTTAGGTGTTGCCGCCAAGAACCTTGCTGCTGCTCAGAGCAGTGTTTCCCGCGCTGGCAGCCCTGTGGGGACCCAATCGGGTACAGTGCCATGTATAACACGTAGGGAGACCGAGGAATACAGTTTTACTATTAGATTTAAGTATACTGTTGCCTCTATAGGAGTGCTGGGAATATTGGATTAGCAGGGAAGCCTATAAGATGATTGGATCAAATTAAGAGCATCTATTTAGGGTCCGTATTGGTGAGAAATGCATGTAGGATGGTTCCAGATCATGACCGCATTGCCACAGACTAACACTGCCGCTCCTGCTTGGAAACATGGGCTAGGTCCCTGGATGGCAGGGGTCAGCGATGAATCGTGAACTGACACAGTGCAGCGCTCCCTAGTCGTATGAGGTGTTTACAGCCTCAGGTATGCATACGTTGTGGGAGTAAGTGCGATTTACTGACAAGCTGCTGACGCATTTGCAGCCCTAAGTCTTGCATCTCTTATTGTTGGAGTGGAATTGGCGCTTGTTAAGAGCAGAAGATCCTAGTAAGTGCCACGTTGCACTGCCCGTCCTTGTAGACCTATTTGCTGTTTCAATAATTAACATGTCAGGAAATTCTCTTCCACGTCGCACCAAAGCTTTGGTTCTGGCTTGATTTAATCAAAAGACAGCTCTTCCCCAGTGTATCTTCTTACCAAATACCATATTTATGCACACCTTTCCCCGAATAATTAGCCTTCCAACATGAGGGTGTGTCTCTTAAGTGAGGAAGCTGATGGGGTTTTTTTCCACCCAGAATGGAAATGCTGTCAGATGGCTGTGGCTGGTTTTTCCCTTCTCCTCCTTGGACAAGTCCTCGGGTAGACTACTCGATGCCCTGCAGTGGTGTGTCCCTAGCAGAGGGACCCTCCCTATGCAGATGAGGCTGTTCTGGACCAGGAAGGGTTGTGTTGCAGACCCCCGATTTCTTTGCCCTGACTGCTTGGAAGGAAGGGGGACACACATCAGAGAGACCTCTCTCTGGGCAGTGGGTTCTCAGTCCCACCGCTCTCGTTGCAGCTGGGCAGCGTGTTGAAGAGCAAGGAGGCTGGACCCGCTGAGGGGGAAGTTGTATTTTCTACCCTGCAGTTTAGAGTTACCCACTACCAAATCCCGGCGTACAATATGACTTCTGCTTTTACAAGCACCTGTCACCATTTACAGAAAAAATCTGCCATCTAAAACACATTTCCAGCCCTTCTTTCCAGAAGTCATTCGATGGCCAAAACCTTGTTCTTTGGCCACAAGAAATTCCCCTTGGCTCCAAGGCTCTGGATTCTTAAAGAAGTGTAGAAATCAGTGGAGGATCCCACCTCTGAGGGTGGTGATCGCTGAGGTTGATGCACTGCAATTCCTTAAGGACTTGAGGACCCTTGGGATTTACAACTTCTCTTCCTAGAGGAATGATGATTCCATGTCTGAGACGCGCTACTCTGAGCCCAGAACTCTGTAGCTGTAAGTAAAGAAGCTTCCGTTTTCTGTCTCAAAATACGGCTCGTACTATTGCTGTCCATCCTTCTGGATGCATTTTTCAGTAGCATCGTCCCTGGACCTTGACATCAAACCAGCCATCGCAGACTTCCAGCCAGCCTCGAATCCTGGGATTCCACTGTTGTGGGAATCGCTCTCACCGCAGTCTCAGATCTTCTTCCTGACCAAACCTTTCTTCCTCCTGTAAAGATTCTGCCTCCGTGATATTATCCTCTCTTGAAGACCATCTGTCATCTCTTCCTTGGTTACATGCTAATAACCTGATAATGCTGCCTAATATCTTCCAATGATAATATTTTTGGACTCTGGATCCAAGGGTCTTTTTGTACCAAAATCTGGCAGAAGCACTTGCTAAGATTTGTTTTCTTGCTTCATCCAGGCTGGTGACCTTCCAAGATTTCCCTTTTGAGTCTGACTGTTGATAGCCCTGCTTCTCTTACACAGCTGTGTCCCCATTTGGTCTGTGCATCCCAGGGTAGGTCTTGCGGGAGTATTGATTAATGCAAGCAGTGCACATTCAGCTCACATAAAGGCTTTGTTCAAGCATTGCCCAAAGCAGGCCTCACCAAACACTGACCTTGCACACATCAATCGGGGCTTAGGTCGGAAGATCAGGCTTCACAGACCCCTGGCAAAGCTGATTGATGATGAGGCTGATTGCCAAGGGTGACCATTAAAGTTGGTGCCAGATAGTCCACGACACACAAGATAACAGGGGGAGACGGAAGGATTCGGGTGGTCTGGCAGAGAGATGGATGTTTGCTATGCGAATGTTTGATGGAAGCAGCTGTTTTGATCAGTGTGTGAGAGGGGGACTGGAAACCCAAGGAGCTGTATGTGGGAGTTGTGCCTGTGCCTTGCCACAAGCACCCAGGGCTTGTAACCCCCTGCACGTGCACGGGCGGAAATAGGGGCTTTGTAGGTACTAACCTGGCTGAGCCTTTGTCACCTCACCTAGGCTGTGGCAACTCTGCCTGCAACACCGAGGTCTTCCAGGGGACGAACGCGGCCTGCCAGGCAGCAGCACAGACGCACGGAGAGCTACACCAACCACTCAGCCCTTCTTGCGAACGTGTGGTGAGCTAAGGCTGGAGCCTAGCATTGCTAAGTGGGGACGAGTCTTCCCCTGTGCAGAGGTAAAGTACTTGTCTAGTCTACGAAGCAAGTCACTCGGTAACTGTGCCCCTATCTACCCCTGTATCTTGCAGTTCTCTCCTGTGAGCCCCTTCACACACTGCTGTGACAAAAACCCATCAGGTCCATGTTGCTTTGGGGATATCAGTGCACTTCAAAGGCAAGTTGTGGGGGTTTTAAGCAGGCTGGTGAAGTGTCTTAGTAGTGGTGCTGATGCTCTGCAACTGCCTCAAATGCTCTCTGGAAACCCTCTATCCACCCAAATCCCTTATTCTTCCTGTATTCAGCATTGCCTGCTGTATTAACAAGTCCCCTGCGCCCTTGTAGCAGATGGGGATGTTCCATACACGGGAGGTGATCTGTTCTTGACCGAAGGACTTCTGTTCGTACCCGCCCGTGCGTGCATGCAGTTGTAATATTGCCGAGTCCTTCGTCTGCATGGTTTGTCATTACCGCGATATAAGCACATTTCATGCCAGTATACCCACGTCCGCATGTGGAGTAGGGTTTGTACTACTCGAATAGTAGTGGTGCACTAAAAAGCACGCGTGCTGGTAGAAAGCACTTGGCCATTTGCTCAAACAGGTGGCGAGTCAGGAAAGACTTTCCGGCTCCCTTCACCTGCTGACCTAATCAGGGGCTTATATCGCTTCCCTGTTGGGAAATCCTGGCCTCACCCTGGCTCCTTTCGTTTTTCTTGCCTGGAATTGCATTTCTGCCGGCGGAAATGGGCGGCGATGGAAGGGGGGAAAAAAGCCCTGTCACTGCTTGTATCCCGCCTGCCACTGGCCTCATGCAGATGTTGAATGCTGTTTTACAGGAGACCAGTTTGTGCCTTGACCGCCCCAGGTCACCATCACTCGACCTCGCTGCGAAATAGCGGTGGTCTTTCATTGCCCGTCCCACCAGGATCCGAGCCTCGTGAAGTGCCCTGTTGCTGAGACAGCCTCGCAGGAGGTGGTTTGCAGGCCAGGTTCGGTCTTTGGGCCTGTCGGTCCGTCCCGCACGCGGGTGCTCCAAGGCAGAATCTTTCCAACTCGCGCGGATGGGAATAGACTCCAGCTCCCTCCCTCCTTCCTAGCTATGCTGGCTCGGCGAGGATAACAGCAGGCGGAGGTGCAACCCCTCCTGTGTGTCACTGAAGTCGGCACATGTTTGCAAATAGACGGGAGAACAGAGCTGCTGAGTAGGAAGGTGCCAGTTTCTTCCAGCCTGGGGTCAGCGCTAGCTTGACTCATGTTCCGCTACTTCTCTTGTCTTCTCAGCTGCCTCTTCCCGCTCCCCGAGGTGAGGGTCTTTACTGAGACCCAGTCAGCGGCAGCTCTGCTGACGCAGTTGCCTACAGGCGCTGGCTTTGGTGCCGTCGCAGCACACGGGCACCCCGCACCGAAAGCCCTGCTGTGCTGCAGACCCGGCGTGACCTTGGACAAGTGGGTCCGTCTCTCTGAGCTTCAGCTCTCTGGAAAAGGGAGGTAGCAGCGCTGCCTGCCCAGAGGGCAGGGGGCTCCAGCTTTGCTCGGGGGCCCCTCGCTGCGGACTAGATGGTTAATGAGAGAGGCAACTTGGGCAGGTGCCATACGGGCAAGAGCATCCTCCGAGCTGGGCACTCCGCTCGGCTCGGGGAGCTCGGGCCTGGACCGATTCTCCGCAGGGTGCTCGGGAAGCGGCCGCAGGAAACCCGCCCAGGAAAGGAGAGAGCCAGGGGGTGAGTGGCACTGATTCAGCCCTCCGTCGTGGGCGAGGGGAGGCAGGAAATGAGCTCTCTTCCCTTGCACAATGCCTGTTCCTCTCCCCCCGCACCCTGCCAGCGGGGATGTGGTGGCTTCTGCTCTGTTTGGATTCCAGCCAAGCCGGAGCAAGTGACAGCACCTGGTGCAATAACTGTGAGTCAAAGGGAGGAGCCCCTGTTCTCCCCCCGCCATGCCAGCCTCAGAGCTGCTGCAAAGCACGAAGGACCAAAGCAAAACCCACAAGCAAAGCAGCTGCTGGAGCCAGGCAGCGGAGGCTGCCCCCGGCAATTCAGAGCCCGCCCAGCTGCTCGCCCTGCCTTGGCGCTTTGCCTTGCGACTCTTGGCAGCGCAGCAGAGCTCAGCACCACTTGGGGTGGGGAGCCTGGCCCTGATCCTGGAACGGAGCCATTTTGCCAGCGGATCGAGTTTGCCGGTTGGGGGCACCAGGACGGGCTGTGCCACCACCCGCCTCCCAAAAAAAGTCCCCTTTGCAAAGAGGCTGGGAGACGACAGCTGCGGACTCTGAGGTGCGTGCCCCTTTAAGGCTTGCGGGGTTGCGGTACTTTTTCGGGGGGGATTTCATTGACAACTTGATTCTGGGCAAGGGGAGTGGCTTCGGCATCCCCCAGGGTGGGCAGAGCCTGGCAGGGGCAGCTCTAGGCGGGGTGCCCCTGCGGGGACAGACCGGAGGGGCCTCGGAGCTGGGGCTGGGGTTCTCCCCTGTGCCCTGGGGGCGTCTGCATGCTTGGTTCCCTGCTGCCCTGGCCTCGGAGCGCCGGTGAGGCGGGAGCTGCAGCCAAGGTAAGAGCCTGCTGCAGCGGGGTGGCAGCTGCCTGCGCTGCTGTCTGGGCGCCTTGCTGGAGGCCCAGGAATAGGGGGGGCTGGGTGAAGGGAGCAGATGCTGAGACCTGGGGGGAGGAGAAAATGGTGCATGTGTGCATGCATGAGTCCAGGATCTGCATCCAGGGGAAAAGCAGGCTTTCCTCCCCTCTCCTCTGTAACTGCAAATGCCAGCACTGATAGAGCAAACCTCCCCTGTTGAGGAGGCGTTTGCAACCCCCGGTGATCGCGGCTGCTGCCTATGCAGTGACCGGGGCGGGGGGGCGACGACTGTGGGTCAAGTGTCTCAAGCTAAGGAAACCTCTCTTTCTTCCCCTCACCCCGTCTGTCAGTAGGCTTTAAACGCTCAGCCCCTTTCTGGAGAGGGAATGCATTTCAGTCATCCCCCAGCACCCTGCACTTTGTAGATCACTTGCTAAATGTCTTGCACTTAGTATGTGGTTCTTGCGGTGGTTTTCTCTTGAGCCCATTTGGGGATCTTGCAGAGTCGCAGTATCGTGGGGGGGAGGGAAGGCATATTTTTCTCCTGTGCTCCTCACTGCAGTCGTGTACAGGCTGCAAGCTGGCCACAGGGCTGCTTTGTCTTGGTGGCATCTGGCGTGTAGCTCTTGCTGAGGAATGCTGCCAAGAGGCCTGGAGATGAGAGATCCAGGCAACCATTGTCGGAGCCCGGTTCCTGGCATGGGTGCGGGACCTAATCTCCCCTCTCGCTTCCCAGATAGCCGCCTCTGTCAGGCCTGTAGCAAGGTGCCGGCTCCTTATCATGGGAGGTGGTTTCTAAGCTGCAGTCAGCGTTGCTCAAGCCCACTTCTGGTTGATTTCAGTAGATACGAGAGAGATGAGTCTGGAAAACTGCTGGAGACTTCCAGGAAAGTCACCGCGGTGCCTTGGTTGTAGAAAGGAGGGCTTACCTGGGCCCTCTGCCTTAGCCCTTGTCCCTGCCATCAATTACTTGATAGCTACAGCATTACTCAACATGGGCACCCTTCAACTCCCGGCTCACGGAGTTGTTAACGGCACGCGGTGCCTGCCTCTTCTGAGTTACCT
>JAGPOW010002149.1:9731802-9746797 GCA_030014935.1 Caiman crocodilus
CCTGGATCTGCAGCAGCGTCTCATCCGGAGAGCTGTTTCAGATGCTCATAGCTTGCTGGATGTTAATGAGTTTATGTGTATTATGCAAAAATCCTCCCCCCTTCCGCGCTTCCCCTTCTGGTGGTGCGGGAGGATAGGCACCTGGGGATTGCAGATCTGCTCAAGGAGAAATAATTGCATTGGCCTTTGCTGCACCTGCATCCTTAAATGGTGTTTTTCCCCAGCTGGTTTAGAGCCAAGGTCTTTAACCTGTTCCCGGCCTTACAACCCCTGCCCCAGCTGTATCTTTGGCTGTGAAGTGGTGTTAAATGGCCAGAGGGAGGTCAGTGTTGTAGCATCGTGGCCATCAAAGCTTTTGGGGGATTGGAGGGGGTCTCTGTATTCACCAGTCTGGCCTGTGCACAGGGCAGAGGAGCAGGAGCTCCTTCAACCCTTAGCTTTGGGCAGGTGGCTTCCCCTCACCATGCCTCAGCTTGCCCATCTGTGAAATGGGGAGGACGATGCTTGAACTGTGATATTTCAGTAGAGCCCTCTTTGAAGTACTGTTGATTTTGTCAGTTGTGGGAAGTCTCTGGTTGTGTGAGCCAACAGGAGCTGGGGGGGTGTCAGAAAAAGCGACTCCTCCCCGGGAGGCGATTCACTCTCCCTGCAGCATGGCACCCGCTGACACAGGGGTTCACGTGGTGCTGACTGCCCCTGCCCAGGGGTCAAGCCAGGGTCTTTGGTCTTTCCTGCCACCGTGCCCCCTTCCCCAACACAAGTGCGGTGCTCGGGGTGGGGGGACGCGTGGGGTTGCTCTCCAAGGTGCTGGTGGATGCAAGGAGGGGCCCAGCTCCCACCCCATCCCCAGGCCAGGGCACAGGGCCTCTCCAGGGGCATTGTGGGGCCCTTGAATGATGCTGGCAACAGATCCCAGCTTGCGCAGGCACCATGTCCCCAGGCTTCCCCTTCCCCGCTCCCAGGCCGGCACATCCATGTTCAGCCCAGGTGGGACCAAGCCAGTGCCAGGAGGATGTTGAATGGTGGTCTTCCAGCCGGTCTGTGCCCCTCATCTCACCCATTGCTCCCCATGCCTCCCACCCTTGCCCACCGCAGCACCCTACATGACAGCAGTCTCATCTACCCCCGCAGCATTTGCAACCACCCCCGGCCCTTGGTGCCTCTCCGTCCCTTCCTCCGCTGCGTCCCCAAGCCTACAGCCACCTCCAAGTAGCCCCCCACCTTCCTTCCCATCATCACCCTCTGCTTACCTCCTAGCCCGGGTCCCCCAGCATCTGCTCACTAGGCATGCCTTCCCCTTCCTTTGCATAAAAGGAGGCGGGGCAAAGGACTTCCCCTGTTGGCAGCCTGCGCTCTCCGCATCCGTGTCCCCTCCTACAGCGCTAGGTCCTGGGCGAAAGCTGCTCCTCCTTAGATGCCATCTGTAGGTGCGTGCCCGTGGCTCTGGGCTCTCGGGAGGGGTCTTGCGCTGCTGGCCTGGGGCAGCTGACGGACCACAGCAAATAGGGCAATGGTGGGGGTCATCGCCTCTGCTGCCTCGTGGCAGCAATGCCCCACGCAGGCTCCAGTTCTTCCCAGCAGACGCGTGCACGGGGGATTCGTTCCAAAGCAAAGTGCCAGCTCCCTTCCCCGCCTACAGGCAGGTTGCACTAACAACCCTGTCTCTCTCTCCCTCTCTCTCGTTCTTCCCACTTGCAGTACAATATCTGGCATGGAGCTCGGCCAAGACGGCTTATAACAACAGCACGTAGGAGCGTGTGAGTGCAGAGCGCTTCCGACAGAGAGACGGGGCCGGCGGCGCAGCCGGGGCTGCTGCTGTTCGCACCTCCCGTTCCAAATGAAGCCCTGTCTCTGGGGGAGGCGGTTTGCGCCGAGCTCCACAATCGTGGGTGGACTGGAAGCCAAATGAGGGAATCTTGATGCGGAACGCGGGCTGTTAACTCTGCAGTAACCTGCCCCGGGGCTCTGCTCCCACCGGCTCTCCTGCGTGGTAAGAAGGGTACGGCTCTTCCCGTAGGCTAAAAGCAGTCCTGCAGAACACAGAGCTCGCCCTCTTCTCCTTCCTAGCCGCACGGACGAGGGTCGCAGAGGCTGTAGTCGTCATGAAGAAGAAAGCAGGGAATGGGAGGGGACCAGAATCGGCGCTGCACCAACAGAGAGCCAGGGTCATCACCAAATTTGCTGAGGTGAGATCCCGGATGGACCCCAGGCCCTTGTTGCTGTGTTCAGCCTTTAGCGGGGTTGTGGCAACACCCGCAGGCGCTCTGGTTTGAGGCAAGGCACGATGGTGTGACAGCAGTGAAGGGGTGGGTATCCGTCTTTCTAAGGGACATCCGTGGCCCCCATTTCTATACTGTCTGCCCGCCTCGCAACGTCCCTGAGCGTCAGCACAGGCTTCCTGAGCGGGGGCCAAGGCCCAGAGGGATGCGATGATTTGCCCGTGCTCGTGCAGGCAGAGCTGGGGACTGAGCCTGAGTTTTCCAAATCCCAAGGGAGGGAGGGATTCCTTCCCCTTCCCTTCCCCCAAAGCAGGAAGGCAGGAGATGGGATGAAAACCTGTATGGCCCGGAGCAAACTATTTCTCACCCCGGCTCAGTTTTCTTCTAAGAACAGGGTGTTGCTTCACTGCCTCTGAGCAACGGTAACACAGGCAGTCATTTTCACTAAGTCCAACGTGCCTTTGTGTTTTCTGGGCAGTCCTCTCTCTCCCCATATTTGCCCTGGGTGCTGAGAAGCTGGAGAGAGCAAGTGGCAAGGTCTCAGTCAGTCTCCCTTCCCCTGTGTAGCTGGACACAAGTGCCTCCCTTCCCCTGCCCCCTTTTCCCCCATCCTCTCCTAGAGGCTACGAGGCAGCTGGCATCCTTCATGACGCCAGTGGCAGCCCTTATCCCGCCACGGTTATCTGTTCAGGGGTCGCTCCAGGAAGAGCAGAGCAGTGACCTCTCGTACCTGGAAGAAGGCCCCTGTGGGAAGGTATTAGTGGCTGCGAGATCAGCAGTAACCATAGCAATGCAGAACTCGCTGTGGGTAGCCAAGGGAAAATCAGCTGTTAGCCCAGCCCTCGTCTTCCTCCCTCTGCCAAGGCCACTTCTGCAATGCAACGCCTTTTGAATGAAACTGCGTCTTGTTCAGCTCTGTCCCAGTTCATCCCGGAGTAGCAGAGGGATGCTCAGGGTTATTGGGGCAGGGCTGCACTGACGTGGTCTGTAATGGATGCTGCAACCTCTTCTGTAGAGCAGCCACTCCAACTGCTGGATGCTGACTCCTGCTTTACCAGCCCGGGGACCCGTTTCCTACCGCCCGCCCGGCATCCAGGCGACGAGTAAGCCTGGCTGATAGAAGTGATAAATCACACCATGTGTTTAGGGCTACTTATGCCACAGGGCAGCTCCACTTGACACGTAAGAGCGTGAAGAGCCTCTAGCTATTTGAGGTGACTTCTGCTGCCCGCTCTAGCACATGCGCAATCTCCAGTCAGCATTAGTGTTGGGGCCCATATGTAACATTCAGATCCATGTTCAGATTTTGAAATCAGCCCTCTCTTCCCCAACCCTTGAGCCTGAATGTGCCTGAATCTGGAGTAACGGATCCATGCGGATGTGCGTGTGAAAGAGTATGGGGCACTTGCATTTCCTGTGCTGGTTCATGCAGTCTCCCAAATACCTGAGAAATGGCTTCTCAGGCAGTTACTGCTAGCTGCAAGGTGATGGCAGGGACATTTTAGGTGGGAAAAGTCAAAGAGGAGGATGGGACTTGCCTCACTCCGGGTTACACGGCAAGTGGCTGGTAAAGCGAGGTCTGCCGGGTGCTGGTATGATGTCTCCTGGCACGGTAGAAACCTGCGGGAGGTGGAAACCTGTAATACAGAGGCAGGTAACAACAGGAGGGGGATGAGAAGAGCAGCACTGTCTGGAAGCAGAGGCACTAGCATGTTCCAGCTTGGTTTCACCTGCCGGAAGAACCCAGCCCTACTCAGGCTGGCTCTGCCACCCGCACCCCAAATGGGGCTCTATTTGGCATTTATTAGACTGAAAAGCACTAACCCGCATTGCCTGTGGTAAGACTTTCCTCTTTCCCCCAGTATGTGGGCTCATTCACGGTGGAGGACCTGGAACTCCAGCAGAAGGTGTGGATGATTGAGCAGCAAGTCCAGTCTCTAAAGGTCAGGGGACGTTGACCGCTGGGGAGGGGCAGGTTATTCAGTAAACTCCTGCAAAAGGGTCCTCATGTAACTGGGAGATGCCCACCCACTGAGCCCACAGCTGCTGCTGCTGCTGGGTTTACACCATGGAACGGTCTCCAACCCCAAGAGATCTGGGAGCAGGAAAGAGGAGCTGGTTGCATTCTCTTACAAATCACACATCAGCTTGAAGCTCTTCAAGCTGCTCTGGCACCAGGAGCAGCTTGCTGCATCCCAGAGGTGACCCACAGAGCCCCACGGCTGAGGAGGAGCCCCCTCCTGCCCCTCTCCTAGTACTCTGCCTGGCTTGTGAATGCAGGGATCTCAGCCCTGGCCAGCAGATCCCGACAGGATGGGCTGGAAGCCACAAACACCTACCTTTCCCAGCAGAGTCAGGAGGGTGCTGACTGAATGGGATTCTCCCACTTTCCCTCTGGATACAGGACTGTCCGAGACGGAGATCTGTCGTCGTGAAGTTCAGCTTGCAGGGCCTGAAGATCTACAGTGCGGAGGGGGAGGTAAGGTGCCGTGAGCGAGTGAGATACGAACCTGTGGAGCAGGGGATCCCAACCCCATCAGACTTGAGGCACCCTGCAGAAAAAGCCAGCTCTTAGTTTTCACCTATTTTTTTGACTATAGAAAACAACAGAGCAATTTTGCTGCTGCAAGCAACTCAGAGCGGCCGCAACAGGCCAGAGTGTCTTTGACCCAGGTGATCCCTATTTGCAATCTCTGGGTTTATTTTGTGATTTGTGCACAGGTGTTTGCGGTGCCACCCTGGCTAAGAATCGCTGCTGTAAAGCCTACAGATGAGGTCCAAAGGGTTCTGGATTCAAACCAAGCCTGCTAGGCAAGGGGGGGACGGCATCACCCCTCTAGAATGGGGTTGGGGAGCAGTTCCCTAGCACAAGGGCACAAGTTTCCTGCCCCAGTTGTGGGGTGGTGCTGTTTCTCAGCATAGCGCTTAATGCAGCCCATTGTGGAGAACAGAGCCAGTCCCCTTAGGACTAGTAGCAGATGGTCTCAAAGCTTGAGTCTGCAGCTGCTTCTGGGGTGGGGACTTACTTCCGCAGTGCAAACACTGCTCTTGGTATGGCAGTCCCAGGTTCAGGCCTTGCTGACAGCCCAAGCAGCGTTGGTTGTGTTGACACAGACCCAGTTGACAGAAGAGACCAGGATCTCTGGTGGGATTCTTCACTCCTCAGCTTCTCAACGCCAGGAAAGGACTGCAGTAGGGCAGTCTGGCAGAGGAAGCAGGGGTTTTCTGGGGGTTGGCCCTTGCCCTGCTGTTAGCTGCAGAGCCCATGTTCTCCATCCCTTTTCTTTCAGACGCTGCTGATGGCTCATGCCCTGAGACGGATCCTCTACTCCACGTGGAGGCCCACAGACTGTCAGTTTGCCTTTGTGTCACGAAACCCACGCAGCCCAGCCAGCAAGCTCTTCTGCCACCTCTTTGTGGGGAGCCAACCTGGAGAGGTACCAAGCACGCGTGTGCGTCTAATGGGACCTGGTTCCCCTGTGCGTCTGGACTGCCATCAGCTTCAGTATTGCCCAGGCTTCAGGCCCCCATGTGCCCTCAGCTTATCGGGGATGCACTCTCCGCTTCAAAGCAGTGTCTCAGCTGACAAGCAGTACCCTGCCCTCTGACTCTCACATGTGGCACTGCAGCAGCTTCATCTATGCACCCCACTGTCACCTACCCCAGGCTACAGACAGGAGACAATAACTGCTCCTCGGCATAGCAGTGCCCTCCAGCACTGCTGTCCTCATCCTGGGGGCAGCTCTGAAAGGTGGGCAGGTTGTTCACAGCATGCTCTTCCTTGTTGTTGCCCTTTTAAGCAACATGCCAATGCCAGTCTGCTCTGGCATCACTTGGTCCATCACTTGCCAGCACCCTTGGCTTCTTGCCGAATAACCTAACACCTTAGAGGTGGTTCTCCTCTCTTGGTTGTTTCCTTACATGGTATCTCGGGGTCAGACCGTCCATATAGCACTGTACCTTGGCTCTGCTGAGAAAGGGCACTGTCTCTGACTTAGTTCACATCCAGCCCTGCAGGCCTTCCTCCTGCCCCTGCCTCCCCCATAAGCTCAATTTCTGCTCCTTGAAATCTAACTTGCATGTTGGATACAGGAGGGACCCAGGGATGCATGTCAGTGAGGTGGGGCACGCCTACATCTGAGGGTGGGGCAGAGAGGGTTCCCTGCACCCGCTGAGCTCTTGCGGGACATGGATCTTTGCCAAAGGAGCTCATCTGTGAAAGAAGAGTGCGTGGTGGCCCACCAGCACAGAAACATTCCCAGGCACGTGCAGCCCTGTCTCAGTGTCCAGAGGTTGAAGGATCCTCTGGTGTGTCCTGGGTTGTCACCTGAGCTGGAAACCAGGCTAGCCTGCGTAGTGGGTCCCAGCCATGGGCGACAGGCTGAAGGGTGAGGATTGCCATGCTGAGCAGCGATGAAGTGCCCTTGGTCTCATGGGGGATGGTTTTTCTTCCTGCCAGGTCCAGATCTTACACCTGCTTCTGTGCCGCTCGTTCCAGCTCTACTACCTCCTCATGCACCCCGAGGAGCAGGCCAAGCCCCCTGCTAGCCCTGCCCCGGGGGAGACGGGGAGGCTGCTGGGCGTGCCTCCGGGGGCCGGAGTGGTGAGAGAGCCACTCAATCCAGAGGAGGTTTCCCAGAATGTCAACGCGCTGGTGTCCTTCCGCAGGCTCCCCTGTCCCACCGACTCGGGCTCCTTGGGCAGCGTGGTAAGTGGGCTCTTCCTTGGGGGGTTGCTGCAGTCTGCCTCCCAGACTCCGGGTGTCTTTCCTCCCCTCGTTGACCATGCTGAGGGGTGGGGGAGCAAAGGCCATGGGGAACTCTTCCATAGGAGAGGTCCTGTACTGTCATCTATGGGCAACAGCTGGAGCTGCAACAAACGAGCAAACCAGCTGTTGTCCCAGAGCAGGGGGCAGCCACCTACGGCCTGCGGGCTGGATCTGGCCTGCCAGCCTGCCAAGTGACTGCGTTTGGGTCATTGTTCTAGAGGGAAATTGCTTCCTACTGAACTGCTTGGCAAGACCGGTTCTTTCCTTGAGGCAGCGCACACAGCCCTGGGGAGGGAAACGTGGTCCTTCTTCGGCCCATGACAGCCCTCTGCAAGAGGCTTGCAGCATGTCCAGTCCCCTTTGGATAGAACGAGGATGGCTGGAATGTGAGAAGTGTTTGTAAAGCTGGAGAGAGGAGGCCATGCGGGATACAGGGGGGTCCCAGATGAAACAAAACCCCCAAAGTGCTTCCCTTCAGCACTGTACAAATTAGGCGAGCAAGACTGTGAAGCTCAGTGCTAGTTTTGACCTCAGAGGAGCACCTGTAAATCTGTTCACAGCTGTCTGTCCTCTGAAGGCCCAACAGCATCTCTAGCCCGTGCGTTAACTGGACCATTTCCATATGATCAGGGAGAAGGGAGAGCCATCCAGAGGGCATTGCAGTGCAGAGGAACACAAACTGACACTGGAGCTAGTGTGGCTCCTTTAGAGCTAGTTGCTCAGCAGAGTTGGATGCCTTCCTAGTCTCTGCAGACTCAGGGACATAATGGGACCGGAGTCTACCAGGAAGCGTGTGCTAAGCATGGCTCAGCTGGGCTGTGGTTTGCCGTGTGTGGGGTGCTGTGTGTTCTGGGCAGTGTTTGCCAAATGGAAGAGCAAATATCTCCCACTGGTGACGGATATAGATCTGCTCTGGCTTGTGCCTGTAGGAGAGGAGACTGGAACTGGAGGAGCGGGAGGATGTGGGGAGCTCTCGCCCATGGAATCCATACTACTCCCCGATCCTGGTGCGCAAGAAGGCAATTCGCAGCAAGGTCATCCGCTCGGGGGCTTATCGGGACTGCAGCTATGAGGTCCAGCTTCATCAGTCTGCCCGGGAAATGTGTGAGTTACAGGGGCAGGGCAGGAGGCACCTGGGGTGGGGAAGGACTTGTATTTTAAAACAAAACGATGACTTCAATTATGTCCATTGTGACTTAATGAAAATACTATGCATGTGGCCACTGTATGCTTCTACAGAGCCAGGAGTGACTAGAGGGGCTGTTCGTGACCTTCTGGTTGTGTGCATGCTGCTTTGTGTATAATGGGGGTTTCTTGACTGCTATGCCTTGAGCAACTGCAGCACCTTCAGGAAGGCAGAAGTCATCTTTAGTCCTTGCAACTAATTACTCAAGGACAAACCTTGGGCTCCTAGGCCAGCTCATCCACAAACAAACCATCTTGTAACGTATCTGAAAGCGTGTGCTCAGCATGTTGTGCTTCCACCTGATGCTACCAAACCATCTTGCAAAGCTCAGTTCGTGTCAGTTGGAGGAGGGTGGAATGGAGGCACAGAAAGCACTGCATCCTTGGTGCTCCCGGGAGGGACACGCACTGCTTGGGAGTGTGCACCAAACCTGGAAATGCAGTGGTGAGGCTATCTGCCCTAGCATCCCCTGCCAGGGATGCCCCTGGAACAAACAGCATCTCTGTCTGTCTAGATAGAGATCTAGAGGGAAGCCATTTTGGGGTTGCCCCCCCCACACCAAACAGGTTTGGTGGGTGTGAGCAGGAGTGGATGGATGGGATGTACTCAAGAACATCGCTGCTCTGGAGGTGAGGTCTAGCCATACCCTTTGTGACCCAAGAAGCCTGACGACCTCCTGTGATAAATCATGCAGCTACAGGAAGGGGCAATAATATTGTGTTCTCATTTTCCTTCATACAAGTCAGCTGTGAAGACCTGTTAAGAGAGATTCTTTGTACACCAACCTCTCTAAGGCCAGGATAGAGTCCCTTGGACAGGCAGTGATGAGGACACCATAAAAATTTAGGTAGATTTGTAACTGTGCTACTGGGGAAATAACTTGTTGAAAAGTGAGGTTCTGCTGCTTTGAAGTCTGCTTGTTAAACCTGCATCTCCTTCTCATCACTGCAGTTCACACAGGCTGGGATAACAAGGGTAGCAAGAGTAACTTGGTTTACCTGACAGAAAATGAGAGCATCCTGATGGAGAACACCTGGTCTTTTGCTGGGATTGCCAGGTGAGTACTTGGCTCTGCAGGTTTCCTGGCACTTGTACCATTCAGCTGCCTTTTCCATCCCTTATCTCCTCTGTGTTAGGGAGGAAGTCAGCCCATCTTCTGTGCATTAACCCCTCTAATGTGAATGACCTCCTCTTGGCTCTTCAGCCAGGGCTGAACACAGCCCATTCGGCAAAAAAGAAAAGCAGTGACCGCTACCTCTTGAGCAGAAAGACTGTTGGCACTACCTGGTAGCAGTAACATGGTGTTATCATCTTACATGAGCCAGATGCTAAAGGGGGGCCCAGAATATCTAGTTAATGTGGTAACTTTATGGGGCAACAAAGCTGAAGAACAGTTTGGTGACTGAAAGGTGATGCTCTCCAAACATGCTGGCGCAGAGTTTGTATCGAGTCTTATTTCCTCCATGCAGCAGTGGTGGCTTGAGCCTCTGTGCTGCCTGCCACAATCATTTTCATCCGCTCCTGTCAAAATAGAAAGAGACCATCCTTGTCAGCACAGAAAGAGACCTCTGCTTAGGGCCATCCTTAATGGCTTTAGTCAGAGCAGCTGGAGAGGAAAGCCCATGCCTCATTTCTGTCTCTGATTTTCATCAGCAACTTGGAAAAGCTAAACTTTCCATGTCACTGAATCTTCCTCGCTATATCCCGTGTACAAATTACCTGTAAAGCCTGAAGGCCAAATTAGCCTGAAGTTCCATGGCCCATCTTGGGTGAAGGGGACCTGCATGTGGGCCCTTTCTTGGAAGTGGAAGAAGTGTCCAACACAGTCTCATCTCGTCTGCGTGTTTTGCAGAGCTTGCTCCTCAAGTTGGTCATACCCCAATAGCAGACTCCATTCTGGATGAGTGGGCTGATCTCTGGGTGGGGGGAGGATTGCTTCCCAGACTCTCCTGCAGTGCCTCTTGTCCTACTTTTTCCCACCTGTCCCACAGGGACTGTGGGATCGCGCTCCTGAGGAAAGACGTTCTAGGAGCCTTCCTCCTTCGAGCAGAGCCGGGATCAGCCAATCAGTGGTGCCTGTCAGTGAGAACACAGTGCGGTGTCATTCCTTACACCGTCTTCAAAAACCATCAGGGGAAGTACTGCGTGGAGGTAAGGGGGTCTTGGGGGCTGAGTGACTCCATTGCCATCCGAGCCGGTCAGGATTCTTCTCTTTCTGCCCTCGGGCGAGCCGAGTGTGTGTTTGGAGAGTCCGGTGCTATCTACTTGGCCACTTTAGTGGCCTGTGGGTTCCATCCCAACTTACACGTAGCATGGAGATAAGTTAAATTGCCTTTGCCCTTTGGTTTCCCCACCTGGAAAATGGGGAGTGACACCTCACGCAGATGCTGTGAGGCTTTAATACTGCAACACCTTTTGCAGAGCTTTAATATTACAACACCTTCCCTGAGGCCGCTTGCATCAAGCATCTCGTATCATTAAGTCCTCTCAGCAGTAGACACGGCCAGCCAACTTCACCACGTTGCTATGCTTCAGCAGGTTGTGCCTGTTGCTGTGATGGAAATGGCCATCTCTCCTTTCAGAGAGGATTTTGCAGGGGTTGAAGGTGCTGAGCTCAGAGCACTGGAGTCTCTGGCTTGCTCATTCTCTATGAATGGTGGAGGTGATTTGCTCTCAGAAGGATTCCTATATGCAGGAGCCAGGCATGCTGTTGTCCTGTCTGTTTTGTTTGCTATAGCAGGAAGTCAGACCTCTGCTGGGTTTTGTCAAATTCCCTCTCTCTCTCTCTCTCTCTCAACTCTTGAAGCATTTGAATGCCGAGTTCCCCTGCATGGAGGCGCTGTTGGAACATTACTCTGGGATCCAAGGCGGTTTCTTCTGCTGTCTGACTGCAGGCCGCGTGAACCACTGCTACGAAGAGCAAGACTGTGCTGTGGAGAATGGCTGGAGGGAGGAGTTGAGTCCGCGACCAACCCAGTGGGTTTGCAGCCCCAGCAAATCTCCAATAGTCCAACAGGAGCTGGGCTAATGTTTGCTCGGAGCTTTGAGACTTGGCCCTCTCTGACGTTTCTGGCAGATGCGTAGAATTGTGCTAACTGAGCCCCACTGTCCCAGGTGCACCTATGCTTCCTATTTTGGCCACCCTCATCTGCTAACCTTTACCTCTCATTCTGTGTTGTGGAGGGTGGGGGAGAGGAAGGGGATGGGTGTTCCAGTTTGCACTTTTAATATTAGCAGTCATTGCTCCAGGTAATAGCCCTAGTATGTAATTCTCTGAGAAATATTAACCTGTGTTCACTTTGACATTGGGATCTGTTTCAGGCTAGTTGGGTTAGCAATCGGCACCAGTGCACAGGAGCACAGAACTCCTCTTTGGTAGCATTTTACACCTCTCTTTCCACATGATCTAAAGTCTGAGGCAGGAACAAATAGTGCCTGTTGTGTGATCCTGGGTAGTTTGCTCCATGCCTGATCCTGTTTCCATTGAATGGCCACCAACTTCAATAGCAGCAGGACTGGGCCCTTGGCAATTCCACCCATCCACAGCGTAGCTGAATGCAGAGAAAGTAGACCTAGCGCACGGAAGGGATCTGTTTTTACATGGCCCCTTCCCAAAACACAGCTGCCCTTCAAGGTCCTTCACGGTACTTCTTGATGTTGCTGTTTACATTGGAATGGTTGCCATCTGTGCAAGTCCAAGTGTGGTGGCTTGTAACTTGGTACAGGCTGAGGACTGAACTTGAACCTTCAGGACCAAAAGTATGAATCTACTACAGCTCGATCCAAAGGAGCAGGTCCTATAGCTGAAAGCTGTAACACTCATCCTCTGCGGATAAGTTTCAGGCAATCTGCACTGAACAGCAAGGTTACACATGCACTTTTCAGAAGCTAAAAAAGATATTTCTAGTACAATGAGACTGAAATATTTTACTCCCTAACCCCAGAACACTTGGGATTGGATGAAAAATGGGCATAAATGGTCAATGCAGCTGCACGCAGGTGGGATTTTACTCATGCTTTCTGATGTGTTATCTAATACCCTGGAGCCAATTGGCCCCTGAAACTCGCCTCTTAGCAGAAATGTAGCACGTGTGGCAGAGCCAGACAGAGCACTGTAATAGCTGTAAGGAGTGTCCCATCTCCCAGGCTAGTGAACACTTGCTGGACGTTATACAGGATACTGTAGCAGGGTGGGCACTATAAAATCACAGATATTAAAACCTAGGAACTAACCAAGCTGTTTTTAAAACTATCTTTTGCAGAGGATAGGCCAACACCCCTGGACAGGAGGATAGGCTGACAGCAATGGTGGCTGTACAGGTTACTTATACTTGGGATTCTTCCCTGAAATCGTTTTATGGTTTCTGATCCCATTTGCAATGTCCTTGGTGTCTCCCCAAACTGAACACTGTATGACTTCCACCCCGCTCCTTTTCTTGTCTAAATGCTTCTCCTCCCCACACTTCCAAACTAGCAGAAGACTCACTCACGTGGGAACTGCCTTCTGTGCGGACCCTTTTCTTGCCTTCTGCTGAGCTGGTAGACCTGGAACCATTCAAATGTTAAACCAGTGCTAAGGACCCGATTCCTCATTCCTCAGAGGTGCTAAGTACCTGCAGCTTCCACTCCTGGTAGAGGTACTGTAATCCTGCACATCGGCTCTCACGTAGGAACGGGACATGTCTGGCTTCTATCTAGTTGCGTTGAAGTTTGTTGACTGAGTTCTGATGAGCTGCCCAAGTTCTTGTGATGAGTTAAAAGGCAATCAGGACTTGTGGTAGAGGTCATATCTTTTATTAGACCCACAAGATGTTTGCAAAAAAAAAAAAAATCTTTCATTACAAGCTTTTGGGCACAAACACCCCTCATCAGGCATCGGAGAAAAGATTGTAAAATTTTTCCTGGGTAGAAATGAAAGTTCATATTTCATAGGATTTCCCAGTGGCGTCAATAGATGGAAAACTTAATGCCTTCAACCCATGCCTTAAAACTCTGGATTTGCCTAGCCCCTTTGGCAGGCTGGTGCAACAAGCACATGTTTTTGGGTTGGTTTGTTTCTTTTCTTAAGGGTAGTGAAATAGAAGTAAGGAGACGATGCAGGACCAGCAGACCCCACTTGAAAGAAAACCTTAGTTTCTTGATGTGAATTCTGTGTGCGAGATGATTAGCAGCAACACTTCCACGTGCACATCCCAAGTCTGCTTTGCTTGATGGGGGTCTACTGTAGGAGCAGCTGCAGCTACACAACTCCAGGACTCTCCGATTCCACCTCTGTTCTTTATCAAGGTTTAATAACTTCTTGTGCTGGGGGAATGCAGGCCTAATAACAAATCTGTTGGCTACTTTAAAGGGTCAAGTGCCAATCAGACCAAGTTCTCTTTCATGTGGCGCACTTTGAGTGAATTCAATGGACTGGATTCACTTTATCCGGCTCCACCACCTCAAGAGAAAACATTTTCCACCTACAGGCCCTCTAAAATGTATCCTACATCATGCATGCCTGTAGCAAGTAACACCCTCTTCTAACTGCCTTTTACGTCGATTAGCTTTAAACTTACAATCAGTAAGCAGTACTCCAGTCTCTTTATTTAATCTTTAGAAGGATTTATTTAATATTTAGATAGGATTTTCGTTTATTTTGTTGGTCAGGCCTTACACAAAGGTCTCATCATCATCACTGCTTCCTGGACGTTGAACAAATTAAATAGGTTTTTCAGAAGGAACGACCTGATTTACAGGTGACAAACTGCAGCGTAGGTGGGCTCAGAGGTTATGAGATAACTTGGGAAGATGCAATTCCCTGCTCTGCTAGGAGATTTCTCGGTAATCTTGTGCAAATCTCTTTGTATCTCAAGTGCTCGTTGTTTAAAAGGGGATGATTGCATGCTGCAGTTTTGTTCCGCGTTCAACCCCAGATGCGGGGGCCAGGACCTTGAAAAACGTGGCTGTTTTAATATTCTAAATGGTCTTCAGAAGCTCCTTGGTTTTCCTCGATGTCTAGTGATAAGGACAGGCTGTGCAGTTATTGAACGCCCATTACTGAGGAGACCCCACTACCTCCACACCCTTATTTCATTTAAAGTTATAAGAAGAATTGGCCAAGGGGAAATTACGCCATGGAAGAAAGTGGGTCTGGAGGGAACTGGCCTAATGCAGGCTCTGCACAGAACGGGGACGGGCACTTGCTTCTTTCATGTCACTGAGAACAAGCATGTGTTGGGATGAGCCTCCCCTTCAGCCCGGCGATGGCCACCAGCCCGCTCCCTCCGCGTCCCGCTGTCCCGCGCACCGTGTCCTGCGCTGCTCCCGCGCGGTGTCCCCACTCTCCGTGGCTCTGTAGTTGCTCTCCGTGGGCTGTGCTGTGCATCTCGACTAATAAAACGACACCTCGCCGTGCCTCTGCCTTGCCGGCTGCGTGTGTGAGTGTGAGCAGGCTACCTCCGCCAGCCGCGTCCCTCCTGCCTCTCCAGGCCTCTCGCCCCGCCAGACGGGTGCCTGGTCTGGGGCAGTGCCCTTTGGGGGTCCCTCACGGCCCTGCGATGGCTTCACGCCTTTGCCCCTGGACATGCCGGCAGCAGCAGCAGGGGTTGGGGCTGTGGGGGGGGAGCTTCTGGTGCATGGGCTGGACGGCACCCCCCCACTGTCCTCCATCCCCTCACTGCATGGCCCTGTCAGTGCATCGTACCCCCACACTGCACGGCACCCCCCACTGTCCTCCATCCCCTCACTGTGCATTGCCCCGTCAGTGCATCGTACCCCCACACTGCACGCCCTCCCACACTGCACAGCACCCCCCCACTGTCCTCCATCCCCTCACTGTGC
>JAGPOW010002149.1:9746897-9761198 GCA_030014935.1 Caiman crocodilus
CCCCACTGTCCTCCATCCCCTCACTGTGCATTGCCCTGTCAGTGCATCGTACCCCCACACTGCGCGCCCTCCCACACTGCACGGCACCCCTCACTGTCCTCCATCCCCTCACTGTGCATTGCCCTGTCAGTGCATCGTACCCCCACACTGCACGGCACACCCCCCCCCACTGTCCTCCATCCCCTCACTGTATGTTGCCCCATCAGTGCATCGTACCCCCACACTGCGCGTCCTCCCACACTGCACGGCACCCCGTCACTGTCCTCGGCCCCGCCAGTGCATCGTACCCCCCACTGCACGGCACCCCTCACTACACTGCATCCCCTCATGCACCGCACCCCGCGCAACTCCATGCCCTCAGAGCACCCGCCCCTCACTGCACGGCCCTGCAGCGCGGCGGTGCGGTGCGGTGCGGGGCGGGTGACGCGGGGGGCGGGCCGGGCCATGATGGCGGCGGCGGCGGGCGAGGCGGTGCGGGTGGCGGTGGTGGTGCGGTGCCGGCCGCTGAGCGAGCGGGAGCGGGCGCTGCGCTGCGGGGCCGTGGTGCGCGTGGACGGCGCGCGGGGACACTGCTTCCTGCAGCCGCCCGCCGCCGCCGACGAGCCGCCCAAGCACTTCGCCTTCGACGGCGCCTACGGCCCCGAGCACGGCACCGAGCAGCTCTACAACGACGTGGCCTGCCCGCTCGTGGAGGTGGGCCGCGCCGCGCCGCTCCCCACGGCGGCTCTGGGGAAGGGCGGGCAAGGCGCTGCCCCTTCCTCCTCCGCGCCTGGCGCAGGTGCAAGAGACCAAGGCCCCGGCCCCTTCCCACCGCCTCTGCCAAGGAAACGCAGCGCTCCGGCTAGCCGGGCGCCCCGGTGCCGTCCCAGCCCTGGGAGACGTTAGGAGGAGGTTCTCGACCCGTTCGTGCCCCCCCCGGCCGGGCCCAGGCCGGCTCAGGCTCTGCCGGGCGCCAGATGTTGGGCTTTAGTTGCTGCGGCTGAGACGTGAAATACCCTTTTTTAAAATAAAGGAATCCCTGGGTTTTAACCGACAGAGACGTCCCGGTTTGTCCCCTCGGTCCCCAGCACATCTTTTGGTCGGCAGCACAATCCTTCTTTTGTGCGACCCCTCCTACGCTCCCTTGTATGCCGCAGTTCGGCAGAAACCACTGCATTTTTATAGCCTTTTTTTATTGCATCTTTTTACCTTCTTTCTACAGTTTGGGCTAGGAAGCAGGCCGAGCGGGTTTGCACCTAACTCGAGCAGAAATGCAGCTTTTCTGAGCCGCGCACCTCATTTATCCAACGGTTTATGGAGCCTTTCCTTTGCCCCGTCTTTTTTTTATGCTCCAGCTTTTCCATTCTTCTTATCTTTTGGGGTTTTGGATGAAATCAACCCAGCTCCTTGGCGTGTGGGCACTAAAGGTCTGGTGGGATTTTCCGCAAGTTACCCTTTCAGCAACTTAGCTTGCTCGGCAGTCTCTTTGGTGCTTCGAACCTTCTTCCATAGTTTGAGGGATTAAATCTCAGCAGACAGTCTTAATATGCAACATTTGAAAATAATAGTTGTTATAAGGATGGTTTCTTTTATTTCTCAGGGTGTCACGGAAGGCTACAACGGGACTATCTTTGCCTATGGCCAGACTGGCAGCGGGAAGTCATTTACCATGCAGGGGGTTGCGGACCCCCCTGCGCAGAGAGGCATTATTCCCAGAGCGTTTGAACACATTTTTGAGAGTGTACAGGTATGTCATGACATGAAGGACTACTGCAATATTAAAGACAAGCTGCTGATCTAGCTATTTCCTACTAGACTTTCCAGGGGTGCTTTATCATTATAGTATCTCAGCCCTGCAAGCACCAAGTCATTCTTTCCCCCTTTTCAGTTGGGGAAACAAAGCACAGAAAGAGGGGCTGACTTCTCCCAGGTTGCACAGGAAGTCTGGCATAAAGCCAGTATCTCCTGCAACCCTGTCCAGTGGTTGAACCACAAAATCACTTTCTTAACCATCAAGACATCAATCAGTAAGCTAGGCATTCGTAGACAGCTAACTGGTCAATACGGTCGCATGGTGAGTACGTACGCGCTGTACATGACTCTGACTGGCTAAGCATCCATTATGTGTCTTAGTGGGAATAAGGACAGGCCGACAGAGCCATTGAGATCTGGGATTTAGGTGTTGTTTCTAGTTCTACCGCTCCGTGACTTTTGGAAAATCACTGTTTCTCGCTCTGCCCATCGGGAAAATTAGGCAGGGCTCCACATGTACCTTGCGTATTATGTGCTCACCAACTGATCAAAGTGCACTCTGGCCATAATCCCCACTTCTCCCCAGCTCAGGAGCCTGCAGGAGAAGGGGAAGACTCACTCCCTGGGGTCTGGAGCTGTGCAAAATCAGGGTCTCTCTAGACCTAGCACTGATTTTTGGCGAGCGCTCGCAGCACAGCTGAGGTCTGGCAGGAGCTGCACTGACTTACAAGCTCAGAGCTCTCTGTGCACGTGCCACACAGCCCGGGGTGGGGGCTGTGACCACAATCGCCTTGTCTGCACCCTGGATCCACCCATGCCTGACTCCCAAGGGTTCTGAGGTTGATTGATGCTTAATTCCCAAGGGAGTATGTGGTTTCATTCATTAATGTTTGTAAAGTGCCGGGGAACCTTTTATTGAACCGTAGCTGAGAACGTAAGAATATGAGAAATACCGTGCTGGGTTAGAGCTGGCCTGCTACTAGCCTGTATCTCACACAGAAAAGGGAAGATGGTAAGGGGAAGAGTCTAGAGCCTCTCCAGACTGTTCTACGTATTGCCTCTCCTCTGTTATAGCTTCCAGCATTCAGAAGCCTAGAGAACCCTCATATGGAGTTTGCAACCCTACTTTTATGTTTCGTTCCCACTGTTGGACCCATCCTGCATGGATTTGTTTCTTTTGCACCTGGTTAAAATATCAGCCTCTACATCTTGAACTTTATTAAACACCCTGACAAAGAACTTCCTTGTTGTTTGTTTTAAATTGGCTTGCTAATAATTTCATTGTACATTCCCTTGCTCTAGGATTGTGAGAGATGATAAATCCCTACTTTCTTTCTCTACGCACACCACTAATTATTTTGTAGTTATCTCTCATACCTCTTTCACAGGCATTTTCTTCTGAGCTGAAGAGTTCTAACCTCTCCTCAGACGGCAGCCTCTCCATACCCCGATCATCCTTGTTGCCCTTTTCTGTACTTTTCTAGTTCTGCTCCACCCCTTGGAGGTGAGGGGGACCAGAAATGCACACAGTATTCAAGGTGTGGTTATACCATTGAAGGGGAAGATACTGGGGGTTTTACCCCAAATGATACAGTAAAACATCTTGGTGCGGACTGTTGAATAGAGGGTTTTATTTCTCTCTCCCTAGGTATTTATCAAAATAGCCAAACGCACTGTGTTAGGCCTATATTTTATATTTCTGTATGCTGTACAAGTGAAGTCTATACCCTAAGAATTCCTTTGTATGAAATAATTGTTCTGGAAAATAGGTGTGGGTGCTAAAGGAGGTTAGGCACCCAACTTCCGTTGAAAGTCTGTAGGAATGAGGTGGTCATTTCCCTTAGACATTTTCGAAACTCTTATCCTAAGATCCCATCTCTTTATTTTGTACAGTGTGCCGAAAACACCAAGTTCTTGGTAAGAGCCTCTTACCTGGAGATCTACAATGAAGACATCAGAGATCTGCTAGGAACTGACACCAAGCAAAAGCTGGAGGTAGGGAGACTGGAGGAGGATGTGCTTTAATTTACTGACTGCTGTTATCACTAATTCCTAATAGAAGTGGGCAACTTATCACAAACTTGGGCAGAATTGTGTGTAAAAGTAGAACACGCTTCAACTCCAGGCTGAAAGGAATTAACAGCCACTATATTTAAACCCTTATCCAAAGAGTAGACTCCACTGCTCTCTGTAGATTATCTTGAAAAATACTAATTTTTGATGGGGGCTTTTGGACCATACACTCCCAAGACAAAACCTGCTTCTGTTATTTGAGATACGCATTAGAATCGACATGAATGAACGTGAGACTAGCTGGGATTGGCTCTTGCAATCAGTTAAAAATGCAATATAAGATTCATTGCAAAAGCACAATGGTGGCACATTTCTCTTGTGCTCTAGTACGTATGCAAATTATGCATGTGCGCGCGCGCACACACTTGGTGAGAGGAGGTCCTGGCCTTGCTCTCCTGGAGGCATATGTTCTTGTGTACGTGTACATGTGCGCACACATTCCTTTTGAAAATGCGTGCTTGAGTTGGAGTCCTTGTTGGCAGTAAACCAAGGAGAGAGTACCAGCTCCCAATTGCCACCATCACTGCAGGTGTGTGGTCATCACTAAGGTTATTTTCATTTTAGTTCTTTAGTTCTTGTACAAACAACAGATCTTTAGAAATGCAAATTAGATGCCTTATTTCTGCTCTGAATGTGTCTAGCCTTAGCTTCTCAGTCTTCAATTTCATTATGCCATCGTGTGCTAAGTTAAATAGATATCTGCTATCAGAATTTTTCTCCCCTATAGGTACTTGCGGACCCTGATGATCAGTCACCTTTTAATTTTCTCTTTGATGTTCTAAATGGGTTGTCTCTCTTTTGCATGGTCCTTTGAGGCATGCTTCCCACTCCTTGAATCATTCTTGTAGTTCTTTTCTGAACCTTTTACAGTTTGTCAACAGCTTTTGAAGTGTGGGCAGTGAAACAGAAAATAACTATCTTATTACAGTGCAGACAATGGGTAAATACCTCTCTGCTTTTGCTTACTATTTTCTGATGTATTCTTCCAGTGTTCTCATTAATGCAGTGTTGTGGCTGAATGCTGTGAATTCATGTTAAATTGATTATTCAGCATGACCCCAAAGCTATGTCCTGCTTTCCAGGAGTACCCATTGTACCAGTGAAACTTGAATGTTGGTTCCTAAGCGTGTGGCCTTAGATTTAGTTGTATCAAATCATGGCTTGCTGTAGCTTAATCTGCAGTTCAGACTGCCCTTTTGAACTGACTCGTTCTTACAACTGTTATTTACTGAACCAACTGTTCCCGCACTCATGGCAATAGTACTGTTTTCTTACGTAGCAGCAGTGTCATTCCTAAAGATAATGAATAGCATTGGGCCAAGAACAGAAGATTCCTGAGGAGCCCCATTAGAAAGTCCTGGTGAGATGATGACTCCTACCTTCCCCAGATCCATTTACAATTATTATTTTGGGATCTCTCAGCCTGTATGAGTAAAGAGTGCAGGACTGGGCCCACACATCTTGTCTTGTTTCCTAAAGATGGGAACCTGTCTTAACTCTACCGAGTGGCATGAAGAGAGGCAGAAAGCTGAATGTGGAAGTATGGGAGGAAGGGATCCAGGAAAGTGATCCAGAAGACCGTAGGAAGTGGAAGGAAAAAGATATCGTGAGAACAGGGTCATAAGTGGGAGAAGGAGTGCACAGAGCCTGAAGGCAAGGGTGAATTGGTTCCTGAGGAGGGAGAGGGAAGGCAGAGATGGGAATTTGTGGACAAATGCTAGGCTACTACAAGTTAGGAGCACATTCTTTGTGGCCCACTGATTTGGTCCAGCGTGACAGTTCCTTTCTGAGAAGTGGTAGGAAACCCACTCATGAGCAATGACTGCCCTTGGGGAAGTTTCTTCTTAGCCTTCCTCAATTAGCAGTTGGCTATTGGCTTGAAGCAAAAGGGATTTTGTCACTTTTAATCCCAAAAGTTTTAATCCAGTCTGAAGTCCCTGTGGGTGATTATATTGGATGTGTTTACATGTTCATTAATGCACCATAATTACGGCGTATTTGGTACCTGTAATAAGAGGTGCTAACTTAATGCACCGTAATCGGTGCTACCGCAGATTAACTCTTTTTAGAGACACTTAATGCCCATTGGACTAATCAGCTGCACATTAGCCTATCGGCACAGTTTTTGCCAGCTGCACTAATGCATAGTAGAATTAGTCCAGTGGGCATTAAGCATCTTGTATAGACATGACCATTATCTGTTGAGACAAAAATGGCAAAAAAATCCCGGGACATGACAGATACATCTCCCTATCGGACGCAGGGGACAGACGGATAGTTTCAAAGGTGTAGTCAGGTAAATTCTATTAAAATCGTAATGGAGAAGTTGATTGCTTTATAGTAACAGAATTTGTCTTATGGTAGCTTTGCACATCTCTGCTCTGCTCTTCTTTTCTCATATATTCCTTTAGGGAGCTGCATCTCTTCTGTCCTCATTTACTTGCCAGCAGGTTAGCCAATATGTGGAAAACCAAGGCACTAGCACCATCTGCTGCACAGAAATGCCAACATGGTGGCAAGCATTTGGTGGGTCCCTGTCCCCCAAGGTCTCTGGCCTTGTCAAGGCAGGATCCCTGTTGGTCTTGCCTTTACTTCACCCTGTGCATTGTGTGCGTGTGGGTGGGTGGGTGGGTTGGTGTGCGTGTTGCAAGAACAGGGATTCACGATTTTTGAAATGGCTTCCTGCAAATTTTTGTTCTTTGTTCCACATCAGCAGTGACATTGGTTTCCATGACAACTGCAGTTGGCACTGGGAGGGCAGTACATGGGCAGAACTGTTCCCATAGTAACACAGTCACGCTGGTGACAGCCTCTGGCTGTTGCTGCTTTTATGGAGGAATTCCATGTCCTGCGGAGACACAAATCTCAGGCTGACCCGCTGCTTCCTGCTACCCCCTGGAGTCAAACAGCCCTTCTCCTGAATCCCGTTTGCATTATTACATGTACTTGTTTCTTGCTAACCTCGGTGACTCCTGGCCAGTCCTGCACCCCATCCCAGAGATTCACGGTCACTTGCTGTGCAATGCAGCCCTGCAGAGAATGGACCTTACTGAGCTCTGTTAGGAAAACAACCCACCCCAGGTAGGGCTCAGTGCTTTTTGTAGTCCCCCACCCTTGTGGACTACATCATACCTCCCTTGCAGCAAGGTCATGCCATCCTTTCACGTGGTCAGAAATGAGCTTGAAGAGGACTTGCCTTGCCAGGATCTGGCACGTTCATCATGGACTTAGTCTCTGCAGCACTGGCAGCTTCAGTCCTTGCAATCATCTGCTTCTAGCATCATGCATATAAAAACAATCTTATAGATTGAACCTACGTTTGTTCCTGTAATTGAGTTAATCCAAGACAAATCATGATTTTAGATTGGTTGGTTACAGAAACTGCCTAAGGTCCCCTCTGTATTATAACTTTAAATCTCTTGTAACCTACTTCAAAGAATCATAGGAAATGATGGAATCATAGAAAATTAGAGTTGGAAGGGATCTCAGGAGATCTGTCTCATAGCACATTTGTTCTCTTCTTTGTAGTTTCTGACAGTGCATTTATCTCAGTAACGTTTCAGTGTTTCCAGGAGTTCCCTAAGCAGCACACCTAACATCTGCCATATGTTCTATACTAGGTCTGAACAACCATATTGTAGCATGGTCCCTCTGACTTAGTTGTAGGGCAGTGCAGACAGAGCCTTAGTTGTGAAATCAAATTACATTGGTTATACTTGGCTGATAATAATTTAAAACCCATATAAAGTCCCAGTTGAGTCCAGTGTTGTTTTTGTGAACCTTGGGGGCAGCCTTTTGATATTTTTCCCCTCTATTTTTATATAAATCTGATAGGTCATTCTAGAGTCCACAAGAAAACCATGTATTTTATTAACATGTTTTATTAACACATTCTTTTTTTAATTGAATTTTCTAAACCTCTGAAAGCTGCTCCAAGCAGGGCTATTAATTACTGAAAACATAACATACTTAGGGGCATCCCCTTCCAGACTCCAAAGTAAGCTTTTGGAGCCACCCGCGGCATGGCTAACCCTCTGTCCAGGTTTGACAGATGTCCTATACCTGATAGGAGGGACTTCAGCAATTTAATTAAGGCCATACGAACATCTGTGCAGTGCATAGGGGAATCACTAAAGCACTTAGTAACACTATTTTTTACTGTTCAAGCTTTGGCTTGATGTAATGAACCGCCTATAACCAGAGATACAACAGATTTTCTGCAGCATATAAAAAACCACTACCACTGTTTTTAATAATACATATTTTAATATTTAATATTAAATAACAATATGTTTCAACATCAAAAATCTCAGGCAGATACAGGGCAGTGAAACAGGGCACCATGTGGTCCTGAAGATGCCTGAACCAGTCAGAAAACTGGACTTGAATTCTGGTCAGTTATAGAATCATGAAGAGTTTTTTGTGGGGGATTTATTCATACTTCAGAAATGGTTAATGTGTTTGGTTAAAGCCAAATACAGCTGCCTGCTGGTGTTACAGCAATTTGATGGGGTATGCCAGTACTGATGATCACCTACTGAGTGCTCCTGGCTCTCTCTGAAATTCCTGGAAGGTGTGGTGCTCAGCAGGTTCAAACCACTTCTGAGGATATGCTTCACTCTGGTGTTTAGCAGCCAGCAGTGGGATTTTTGTGTAGTGCAATTATGTGCATAAATGTCTTTTCCTTCTTTTATATGCAAAGCATGTGCCGCCCTCAGACTCCACGTTTCCATTGTGGCCCTGTGTAACCTGTGTTGTGCTGTTCTGCCCACAGCTGAAGGAGCACCCAGAGAAAGGGGTGTACGTGAAGGGACTCTCTCTACACACCGTACACAACGTGGCCCAGTGCGAGCGTATCATGGAGATAGGCTGGAGGAACCGATCAGTGGGCTACACGCTGATGAACAAGGATTCTTCCCGCTCCCATTCTGTCTTTACCATCAACATGGAAATTTACACTGTAGGTAGGTGCTAGATTCCCTGGGGCTGGCCTGGGCAAGCTGTGCAAGCTGGCCAACGAACCCCAAAGAGAAACTCGCTTCTAAGTGATTTTAAGTCTAGACACGAGAACTGTGCCTCGGTACCAGCATTCTCTACACTATTAAATAACTGAGAAGTCGTGCTTGTTTTGCATCTCCTTGGGAGGCAGGGGAGGACAGTGCATATCCTCTCTATACTGGTTTGGAGCATATTTCCCCCTCCTTCTGTTTCTTTATCTTCTAAAATCTTTAATTGTTGCTAGTGAAAGGTGCTGGGTGGATTGTCAGCCCTGGAGCTTGAAGTCTACATGTACTTACACTTGGAGTTCATTAGATTATGTTATTAGAATATTATTGTTAGAATCTAGATTCACTAGATTATAAGGACTGAAGGAACCACACCTCTCACCTCTCTGGTCTGACTGTTTTCATAATATAAACCTAAACATTTCAACCAGTGATTCCTGCATTTAGCTTATAATGTGCAGGTAAATTAGGAAATGCCTTTTAGACCAAGGCTGTTCGCCTGGCAGTCTGTGGGCTGCGTACGGCCTGCAAGGGATTAATTTGCAGCCTCCAAGCTCTTGCTTGGACACCATGCTCCATTGCTCTTCAAGCTGCTGCCACCAGTGTCTCAAGGCTTCCCCTAGCTTCTGCTTCCTGCCTCTGCCCCTGGGGGTAGGTGGTGTGGCTTTAGGGCCCAGGAAGCCTGGAGCTCAGGAGACCCATGTGACATTCAGCTCAGGGACGCTATACCCAGTGCAGGGGTAACCCACGGGCCAAGGGCCCCCAGCCACTCTGAAGTTGGGTAGCCTTGTTGTAGACAAACATTTGATTTTGGTTTAAACCCTTGAGATGCAGACTAATTACCTTCTCTATTTAAAAAAATGCATCTTATTTCCAGTTTGCTTCTTGTGATTGAAATGTTATTAGCTGATAAAGCGCAGACAGCAACAAAGTAAGCTGCCCCTGTCTGTCACCGTGCCATTTTGCCTCAACCCTTATCTCTGGGTTTGAGAAAGGAATTCAGTCCCCTATGCTCCATTCAGTCCTCGGTGCCAGCTAAAACTACTGCATCCATTTCCTTTATATCTGAAAATGGAAATTTTAATTGGTTTTAATGTGACAACTAATAAAAGCAGCACTGTGGCCTCTCTGAGTTATTTTGAAATTCAATTCAGCACATTTTATGCTGTTCTCACTTTTAATTTTTTTTTATTCACCTCAAAAAATGTTACTGGCAATCCAGAAAAGTTTGACGGATGATAGAAGGAAGTATACATTTTTAGCAGCTGTGTAAAGGGTTGGCTCAGGTAGAGAGAATAAATTTAGGATTGTGGCACCACATTAGTTGCTAAAATGATCCTGGGTTGAAATAATTAACAAACCTGATATTTAAAATTGTGAAATTTTAAATGAAATACTTAAAATGTTTAGGCTGCACACTTGATACCCCACTGTGGAGAGTAAGAAAGTTCAAATTGTCTGCAGTCTTCAAAAGAATACGTGCATGAAGAGTTAGTATATTTTTAGGTTCCCTTCACAACCATAAGGTCTAGAAACCTTCAAATTAAGGTTTGAGTTGTGCAAGAGAAGTGTGGAAGATCGTGTGATTCAGCATACACAAGCTCCTGATCATTTGGTCTCTCTGAGCATTCAGAAGAGCAGCTGTTTTTCTTTTAAAATTGTGTTTGGGAGCTGATAAGATGGAAAAAGTTTTAGGTTTGGCTCCGCTTGTTCTGCCAGAAATGGTTGATGCAATAAAAGAGAACTAGCTAATAGCAGCCCAACTTTCTAGCTTGCTGCAGGCATTTTAGCAACAGTCTGGGGACCTTATTACACTATGGAAACTAAACTACTAAATGTACTGATTGGGACAAACAATCTCCTTGGGTACAATTACTGGCAGGAGCTAAAACAACTTTTTAATTGCCCCAAATCAGTATTTGTCTAAATGTGGGAAAATTCTTCTCAGTGTCCATTTGTCCCAGCTCTCAAAAGGGACAATAAAGCAGGGTGGAGTCTATTAAACTCCGTCTGTTACTTCCACGTTCTCCCCCAATCTCTAAGCTACCAGAAAGATCTGAAATGAAACAGTTAGCAGTGTTTTCTGTTGTAACGACTGGGGTTCATTGATCTGAATAGTCTGTTAACTTCATAGTGATCCATGCATTCATGTTTAGGGAGTTTTCTTCACATGACTGGAAACTTTATTTTTTAATTAAAGCTTAGGTTTTCCAAAAGTTGGTGGGTAACTGGAAAAGTGCTGCTAGTTCAGTTGAATCTTTGATACACCTCATCATGAACCGTGTGCTCTTCTGAAGGCCTGTGGCTAATTTTATCTGTGCTTTGATGTCTGGGAATAGCAGTTGAGAGGAAGCATGGTCCAGAACCTGGTGTGCTAATTTAGGGTTTGGAAGACTCAAGTTCAGCTCAATATGCTGCTGCCTATAAGCTCTGGTACTCCAGAGAGTTGGGTGATTTGGAAGGGATGCTGAAAGAATGGGAGTCAAATGAACGTGAGGAAGGGGTATTCTTCCATGCGTGCTTAGGGACCTGTGGGTGCCAGGTGTCTCCTATGCCCACTCATGTTCCACTGAAGTCTGTGGGAGGTGGGAGTTCTCAGGTCCTGCCATATCTGAACCTCACAAGACCTAAGAAGCTCTGCTGTGTCCTCTGGGAGCTCAGGCTCGGATTTAGCAAAGCATTTAAGGATGTAACTTCAATTGGACTTAATACTGTGCTTAAAGTTAAGCCCATGTAACTTTGCTGAGTTTGAGCCTATGCACAGACAAAGGCTATGGTTTGAATTGAAACACGATGCCAAAGAGTAAGAGGTCTGCTCCTGGATTGGTTAAGATGCCTCCTGTTAAAAAGAACCTAATCTCAAATTATTTTCTTGCAGATGAGAGAGGACAAGATCACCTCAGGGCTGCAAAGCTCAACCTGGTGGATCTAGCTGGAAGCGAGAGGCAGTCCAAAACTGGAGCCACAGGGGAGCGACTCAAAGAGGCCACCAAAATTAACCTCTCTCTTTCAGCCCTGGGCAATGTCATCTCAGCCCTGGTAGACAGCAGGTGCAAACACATCCCCTATCGAGACTCAAAGCTGACCCGGTTACTGCAGGACTCCCTTGGGGGTAACACCAAGACACTCATGGTGGCCTGCGTGTCTCCTGCTGATAACAACTATCACGAGACCCTCAGCACTTTACGCTATGCCAATCGAGCAAAGAACATCAAGAACAAGCCCCGTATCAATGAGGATCCCAAAGATGCTCTGATGAGGGAGTATCAGGAAGAAATTAAGAAGCTGAGGGCCATTTTGGCTCAACAGATGAACCCTAATAACTTGTCAGGTAGGATGTCCTTGAGCTGCTCCAGAGGTGCCTTGCCATTGGCCAGAAAAAAATGCTACTTTAACATATGGAGTGCATGTTGGGATTTTGCCTCAGCCCACCCTCCGACGGATTCTGGGGCACCTTTGCTTTAAGCCCAGCCAGGCAGAATCATCTTTTGGGGTAATTAGGGTGGGAGCAGTCTTTTCCCTGAGTAGGGAAACTGCCCATGTTAGGAAGAGTCTTTACAGCAGGGATTTATTCTTCCTACTCCTGGATAGAGGCAGCCTCTGGTATAATGGAGACCAAGTAATGTCTGTGCCTCCTTCCCACTGATTTTCCACTACTCCTGGGCCTGAGGTTTTGTTAGATCCCTCATTCCCCACCTCTCTCCCCTCCCCTTACCCCTGCACCTCCACTGACTCGTGCATTAAGTGCCCTCATCTCCTTCATTGACATACAGGTGTGTCTCTCTTCCCCATCGGGACTGCTCAGCTGGAAGTGAAACCAGCTCCCTTCCCTGAACCCCAGACAGATGTTGAGGCGGAGAAACAGCTGATCCGAAAAGTAAGTCAAGGAGCGGTGACTCCCAGGTCTTCTGCTGAGGTTCATCCATTTCTGTAGTACTCAGTACAGACACAATGCAGAGTGATGCTGTACAAGCTTCTCAGGACAGCTCTGCTCATAACCTGTAGCCTCATTTCTGTTCCACCTTGCTTTGGAGATGGGGATGGAAGAGGCTTTCCAATAAGGTTCAGTGGACATTGTAGGAGTTCCTTAGTTTTGAATACTCCCTGCTCCTCCACTGCTTGATTCCCAGTCAACAAAGGGGCCAGAGAATCCAATCTGTCCAAATATTGGGTCAGGTTCTAAGGTTTGAATTTGCTGTCTGCTTTGTTCAAATGTTGTTGATTGTCCGGATGATCATTAGCAATAGAGAACCTCCTATCTCTACTCAGAGGTGGGCAAAATGCGGCTTGTGGAGCTGCATGCAGCCTGCCAGGCCTTTCTATCTGGCCTGCGGGGCCCCTAAAAAATTTAGAAAAGTAATATTTGTCTGTCCCTGGCTGCCTGTCATGTGGCCCTCGATGGCTTGCCAAAACTCAGTGAGTGGCCCTCTGCCTGAAATAATCGCCCACCCTGGTCTAACAGATTTGGAAGTACCTTAATGTGTTGTGCTCTTGATAACGTTTGAGATGTGGCACATCTGAGACAAAGCTGCTTCCTTCCTTACTCTTTCCCTCCCCAAAAACATCATGTTGGAATTTCAAATGCACAGAAGTCTAAATTCCAGATTTTCTATGGCTCAGTATTTACCTGGTCTGTAAAAACCCCATTCAGTTGCCATTTTGGAGCTTCTCCATATGGTTTAGCTGTCAGGTTTGACAGAGGCCACCATTTGAACCCACAAGAAGGAGCAGATTGTATACTGAAAGATCTCACGTGGTCTCGATTAGTGCCAGAAAAGGGAATAACTGGTACACGAATTTATAAGATGGATTACTCTGTTTTCCTGACTGTCAGACGTTTCTAATGCAATCAGTAGATTTCCTGATGGCTGAGAATGCAGGTTGGGATACCATCCATTTTTTTAACATGCAGTTGTCTGTATTACATAAACCACCTGCAGAATTAGCACTAACTGGGTTTGTTGTTGACAGAACTGTTCTTGTTTATTATTTGTATTATCACAGTGCCCGGGAGTCTGTGTCATGAACCAACATCTAGTTGTGCTAGGTGCTGTACAAACACAGAAGAAAAAGTTAACCTGTCCCTAGAGAGTTTACAATCTTAAATATAAAATGAGACAGCAGATGGATGCAGAACAAGGGAGGAGTACAAGGAAAGAAGACGACACTGTTGGTCAGCATGATGGCAGTGGTCTTGCTATACCAATGGCCAAAATTTTGTTTTTTTCAAGGCTTCAAGGAAAGGGAAAATTTTAAGGAGGGCAACAGCAGCATAGAAGGGGAGAGGAGAATGGTCAGATACATTGATATTAAAAAGTGGTGACAGAGTGGCAAGGGGATGAGAGGCTGATGGTGGCAGAAATGAAAGAGAAGCCTCTCATCCTCCATGGAAGAGAGGCATGTCTGGGCCAGGGGTTAGCGAGGAGCTAGTTAGGGAACTACTGGAGAGGCTGGACGTGTTCAAGTCCGCCGGTCCGGACGATCTTCACCC
>JAGPOW010002149.1:9769536-9781294 GCA_030014935.1 Caiman crocodilus
CATGGGAAACTGAGCAGGGCAAGTCCTCAAACAAAGCTCACGCACCAGAGAACTATTTCTCTGTCCAGGGCCAACAGTTTGACTAGATACACTGTGTACTGGAGTGACTCATCAGTGAAATCAACTGCAGGATCATGTACCTAAAACTAGAATTCTTGCTATTTAATTTCCTCAAACTGTCTCTAATAAAACTCAATGCCTGAGATTTTAATGCAGCAAGAAACTTGGGAAAGCATTGCTATATCTGAACAAATAACTGTTTTATTCACAGCACACCATAACACACCCCCAGTGCTGGGTGCTCCCCTGAACAACAGTACCTCCAGCATGGCACCAGTCTCTCCTACACAGATGGTAGAGATGCCCCAGCCACGTCCTTTCCGTCTCGAGTCGCTTGACTTCACTACATCATCTGCCAAAACCAAGCGCAAGAAGGGTAAAAACAGCTTCAGCAATGACCCCTTTTGACTGTGGTGGCCTTTAGTGGCTATAGACTCTTCAGACTGTGGCGGCCTTCATAGGTAGCATCCTTCACCCGAGCAGCAGACTGCCTTGGTACGTCTGGTAGCAGCAATCTTCAGATCGTGGTGGCTTCTGGAGCAAACGCTGACTTTTCTTTTTCTTTAGGGATGGTGAAGACAATGATATGCTGCTTCCAGGTGTCTTAAAGTCTGCACTAACAACTCCATGTTCACGCTGGGGCTGGCCCATTTCTCTGCTATCCTTTTCTGTTCCTTACCATGTCCGTGTGGCTAGCACTGTACATTCTCCTGCCATTCCCCTTGCAGGTCTCCATCCCTCCAAACACATGGAGGGACATCAAACCTCTGTCGTCAGATTAAAACCCTCTCTGGCATGAGGAGATTCCTCAAAAGAGCCTTAAAAATCAATTTCTCAGTTTCCCAATGCAGGTTCCCCAGACAGTATCTCAGCATTTCCTTTCTTTTTTAACATCACATCCACAACTCGGCTGCATGCTTCAGACACAGTCCTCCAGTCTTTCTCTTCCTCGTGTCAGTCGGAGCTTCTGATGCCCATCCATTCCTGCCATGTCTGCTGTCTCGGATGAAGTCTGAAGCTGTTATTTCTTATGAGACACGGACTCACAAGTACCTAGATAAATAATTTGCACATTTATTCACTGGCTTGTAGAGCAGATCACTCATTTCAGTTAAGTCAGTCAGTCAGTGGAAAAGATTGTTTCATGTCCGTGTGTCCAAGATGTTGATGATTTTTTTTGTAAGCTACACTATGTTGAGTACCTGTATTGTAACCGGTACTTTCTCTTTTTGCGTAAGGCATACTCACTGATGCCAATAAATTGCCTTTTAATGGGAAATTCAGCCTGCCAATCGGTATTCTTTTATTTCTCCTAGACGTGGCAGGTTGGCCACTGTCCCTGCAGCTGTAGAATACAGGGTAGTCTTTGCCCAGCCATTTGGCCTCTTATTCAGCTGGTCAGCAGCAGCTCTTTCCTGTCTGCCTGGTTGCTACACGCTTCAAGAGGCCATTCAGACACGAGATGCACGTGCACTGCTCGGGTCAGGGCTGCAGCCGTGTGGCAGAGACAGAGACCCTAGGAGGGGTGGGAAGGGACAGGGGCCCAACCTACAACCCTGTTTAATGAAGTTTTGCCAAACTTCAGGATTTTCCTCCAAGCGTTGCCATTATCTGGTGCATTTCCTTTAAGCCCGAGCTCCCGGGGAAGAGAACAGGCTCGCACCGACGGGGAGAAGGTGGACGGCAGACGCTGCACGTGGCGCGCCGCGCATGCGCCCTCCCTAGCCCACTCTGCCCCTGTGTGGACTTGTCTGCCTATGATTGGACCCTGCTCCCCGGGGGGCGGGACTTCAGCACTGCTCCCCGGCACCCTCTAAGGCTGGCAGCTCCTAGTCGCTTCCGGGTCACGTAGGCGGGGACGCGGCTGTCCCCGCCCCGCCTGCGGGAAGCGGGCGCTGATTGGCCGGCTGGAGCGGATCGCTTCCGGGTGACGCCGGGTGTCTGACAGGAAGATGGAGGCAGTGGTGGGCGCCTTCCCGCTGTGGTGGCGGCTGGTGCTGGTGGTGGCGGCCGGGCTGGGCCTGGCGGGCGCGGGCGGGGGGCCCCGCACCTTGGTGTTGCTGGAGAACAGCAACCTGCGCGACACGCACTCCCTCTTCTTCCGCACCCTGGCAGGTAGGGCCGGGGCCGGGTGGGTTGGGGGCGGGGGTTGCGGGGGCAGAGGCCGTGGGCACCCCGGGGGACCGCTGCTCCCCGCCTCATCTCTGTCTCCTGCGGGCGCAGACCGAGGCTTTGACCTCACCTTCAGGACGGCGGATGACCCCGGCCTCTCCCTCATCAAGTACGGCGAGTTCCTGTACGATAACCTCATCGTCTTCTCGCCCTCCATAGAAGGTGAGGGGAGCTCTCGGTGCTGCTCCGCGGGTCGCTCGTCTCCGGCGTGCTGCTGGGGCCAGGTGCCAACTGCGCCCGTGTCGTGGCTGGACGGAGAGCTGCCTAGCGCGTAAACGCGGGGGCCCCAGCTGTGGAGCCGCATGACGTGGCCTGTGGGTCGCGGCGCTGGCTTTCGCCCCACGTGCTGGGTTCAGGCTGGTCGCTGCGCTCGTGCACGCCTGGGATTGGGGTGTTTGCTCCCACAAGGCTCCTCGCCTAGGTCCTGCGGTCAGCATGGGATGCTCCCTTTCTGTAGAGGAGGTCATTCACAGAGCAGCGCGGGAAGATGCCTGTCACTTTAACGATATGTGGGATCCCTTTTAAATCATTACAGCTGACTTGTATATACTCATTTGATCTATTCTGAACCCCAGAGTTTTTTCCCCTTGTTCCGTAAATGCTCATCTTGCTCTTTAGCTGCCATTCCTTAGTCGAGAGAAGAGCGTTTTCACTGTGTCTTACCTTGCAGAGGTGCCGGCTTCTCTAACTGATTTGGCTTACCGGTATGTCTGGGTTATTGTCGCTAAACTGAAATTTAAAAATTAACTTGGAAGCTTTTGGAGAATAAAACGAATGAGTTTTTTACTTGCGGTTTCCCAGCACAGAGAAAAAGTTAGATTTGCATTTGCTGACCGCTCACGAGTGCTGTCTTACTGGTTCGTCACTATACTCTTGAAAATGTACAGTTTCTATGCAAATGGATTAAAACACAGAGTGGTATTTTGGGATGAGGTGGGCAGAACAAAGCTTGAAATATGCCCTGAGTGCTTTTAATGAGCTCCTCGGTTATTTCTCTGCAGCCGATGTTGAATAGCTAGTTCCCTACCTTCAGGCTGAAGCCAAGTCCATTGTCTTCCCTACCACTCTGGCACAACTTCTGTATCAGTGTCCCTCAGCACCCTTGTACCTCTTTCTCACTGTGATGAAGTATCATGTTGTCATCTCCTGGACTCGCAAGTGACTGGCATTTCTCTCTTAAGACTTTGGAGGAAATATCAATGTGGAGACCATCACAGCTTTCATCGATGGAGGCGGAAGCGTCCTTGTGGCTGCCAGCTCAGACATTGGTCAGTAAGAATGGCACGTTAAATGAACTTGTATAAACTATGGCTTTGCTTTCTGCAGCTGCATAACAGAAGTGCTCTAGAAATGAAAGCATCAGCTTTCTGGACTCAGGGTGGTGGTTCAAGTTTTCCTTGACATGAGAGCTCTTAGCCCTCTGGCTGCAGCCTTCTTGTAACAAAGAACTACAAAGCGCTTCTGTTCCTGTTAGGCAGATGGGAAAACTGTGGCATGGGAGGCCAGATGATTTACCCAAAGACTTTGGAACAAGTTGGTAGTGATCAAAGTTTTTATTAAAAACTGAGGTACAGGGGAATTCAACATCTGGAACGTCATGGCACTGCTCCATATTGCATTCTTATACTGTGTATAGGTGTGTATTTTTCAAATGAAAGTTGAGTGCAGAAGTGTGTAGTGAGTGCCTCCAGCTAGCTGTAAAATGTTCAGTTTGCAGCCCCAGCTTCTGCTACTTATATTTTAATTACGTTTAGTTTTCTTCTGAGCCTTTTTTGTAAATAGTGTAGAAATAGCAACCCGTCTTTGTTCTTTTAGGTGACCCTCTGCGAGAACTGGGCAGTGAGTGTGGAATAGAGTTTGATGAGGAGCGGACAGCCGTGATTGACCATCACAACTACGATGTCTCAGACCCAGGCCAGGTAAGTCTTTGCCAAATTGTTTGGGTGTGTCCACCCCTTGGGAAACGTGTTGTAACTGCACAAGTTACTGGGAAATGTTTGCTTTTTGTTGGAGGGAAAAGGAGGTTTTTGGTGAGCTGTAAAGAAGAATCTTTCCTGTCTTCCTCTTGCCTTCACCCCTTGTCCATGCTCTCTCCCAAAACTATCTTACATACCTGGTTTGAGTATTATTGAATTATATAGGCTATAAGGTGCATCTCTACCCTTCCAACTGAATCAGATGTATAAACTTTTGTGAGTAAGAGTTCTTTTCATCAGGTGCCCAATACTTTCTCTGTTGAATAAATCCTTTTTAAGTGTTAAATCCTGTTTTGATATTAACTGTTCATTTAACCACTGAAATGCTAACTTCTGCATTTGCTGTGAATTGCAGCTTCCATCCTAAAGCAGTATTGACACACACAAATAAAAATTAGCCCTCTAATAAACAGGAGACATCATTCAGCATTTTAGCATGTAATAAAATGTAAAACTGAGAAAACTAGGTGACTGTTCAGTTACATGTAACTTACCTGCCTGACTAGTAGGACATACCAAACTTAGCTTATGGGCTGTAGTTGTCAGCTAATATTTGGCTACCAGCCTCTGAGAATCAGCTTTTTTTTTTTTTTCTTTTTTTTTTTTTTGAAAGGAAATTAACTATAAAAGGTAAGCATGCAGAATAAGATGAATCAGCTGTTTAAATTATGATACTGCTCAGTCCGTGTTGACTATTCTTACCATCTTCATTCTCTTGCCCAGTGTCACAAACTGTTTCTAACCAAAAGGGGAAGATGACTGTCAAGTCAATTAATGCTACTTCTAAGCACCAGAAAGCGGCAAAGCGTCATGAGCTGCTGTGTTGTGCGGTCACTAGCCACAAAGTGCCTGCAGCAGGACAGAGCAAGCTGTAATGAAGTGGCCTGTCAGCTAGCAGAAGTGGGCTTAACAGTTCCTGGTGTTTTGTAGAAGCATGTAAAAGCTTTAATGAAAGTCTCTCCTGTCTCTTCCCTAAAGCACACGCTCATTGTTGCAGACTCTGAAAATCTTCTGAAGGCTCCTACAATAGTGGGGAAGAGTCCATTAAACCCCATTCTTTTCCGAGGAGTTGGGTAAGTGAACTATAAGGCTTTTGCTATTATCATACTCTATAAGCTAATGTTTAACTTGTATTAGCATGCGATCATTGAAACAGAGCTCTTATTTTGTGTTGCTTTCTACTGTTTACTCTAGTTTCCCTAACTGTGAACAAAGAATACTAATTCTTTCATTTCCACGTAGTCCTGTTTGTTTGTAAAGATTCTGTTTGAATTTAAAACAGAAACCCTCTAATCCTAGACTCTGTAAAAGGTGATTCTTGAACGCTGTCAGGTCAAAACCTGATGGGGGTGGGGTGCGTGTGAAACAACTCGGCACTGACATCAGTTCTAAAAGAATTCAAACCAGTCAGTTTGGCTTACTGAGGATTTAATCTGAAATTAGTGGAAGTTTTGCCACCTGCTGTATCAATATCATTATTCTCAAGCTCTGAAGTGTGTGTTCATGGAGTTTAATCACAACTTGAGGAGCATGTCGTATCTTCTTGGAAGAGGTTTTGAGTTGAAGTATCTTCCTGTTACTTTCCCTGTTTCACTCCCCACAGGATGGTGGCTGATCCTGATAACCCTCTGGTACTGGATATCCTAACTGGCTCTTCTACCTCGTACTCCTTCTTCCCTGACAAGCCCATCAACCAGGTATGTTCTATTACCTTTTGTCCAGTTTCTTTTATCTGGTTATATTCATTTGTCTTGTTTCAGTAGTTTAAAATTGATCAAGAGCTACAACATGTGCGCTGAGGTACAGGGGAATTCAACATCTGTAATCTCATGGCACAGCTCCATATTGCATTCTTATACTCTCTTGGAAATTTTTTATCTGCGGTTTTGTTATAAACTGGATCCAAATAGAAAAAGCTGGATGAGATCACAAGTCTTAATATTGATTACAGCGAAATAGATTCCAAAAAATAGTCTTCTTTCAAGGGAACTGAGATAAAAATAGTGAGGCGGAAACAAAGGCTCCCAATCCATTGCTGCTTTGGCAGACCAGGGATTTGTGACACATTCCTTCTAGGCTGCTGGGTCAGTGCAGAGCAGGCTGGTGATACTCCAGCCTTGTTGCTACATTGTTTGTTTGACCAGTGTGAAATGAGGTATTCCTAGTAAGGATCAATCGGCTATGGAGACTGGACTAACCCATCCTCACCAACATTCTTCTATTTAGTTTTGAAGTTGTAGTAGACAAAGAGTTAAAAAAAAAAAAAAAAAAAAAAAGCAATAGGTAATATATTCTGGATGCTCTAGTGTCTCAGCATGTGGTGAAGTCTTATGCTTCAGTTAACCTGAGTAGTTGACAGCGTCTCAACTTACTGACACAACAATTCAGAGGAAAAAGGATACTTCAGGGTTGACATGAGTAGGACTTAACTGACAGGAAACTAGTTTGATTTCTGCTTGCTTACTATGATATTTCATAATGGTTATTTGAACAGGAAGATGTTTTTTTTTAAGTCAGTGATATTGCAACAAGAGTGGCGTGACATTTTATTCAAGGGTGCTGCACAATATTAGTAGCATTAGGTGTGCAGACATGATTCACGAGAGAAATCCAGATTGTGACGGGTTCCTATTTGCAATAAAACATTCTGATCAGATCAGTTGTGGTCTTTCTGAGTAAACTTATTCTATTATTTTTCTGCGCTCAAATTGAGTGAAAATTAAGACTTGACATTTTCTAAGGGTTGCCTTGAATCTTAAAAGGTTGAAAATTGCTCCGTTTAAGAAATATTTTCTAATCCTTGAAAACCTAATTTGGATTGTGGTTAGCTGCAGCCATACCTTAGTATTTCTACTAAAGACATTGCAGTGGTGTTTGACTTGACTTAACTGTTTAACTGACCTGACTATTAACTGTTTAACCCCTATGGTGAATGTGTCTGGTAGCTACATTGTTTGCTTAAAAAGCAGCTTTAAAGCAGTATGCAAAGGTGAGCTTTTGGCTAGTTTGCTTTAATACAAATTTTTGTTATTGCTTTGCCTTTCTATATCTGGTTCCCCTAATGCCTTGTGTTTCCTCTTTACATTATAAGAAAGGGCTCTTGTTATGCCTGCAGTGCCTGCTGCTTCAGATGCCTCAACTGAAATCAGAACCTTATGTGCTACTATAATGCAAATAAGCGTTTAGCTTGATCAAAGCAAAATGAATTATTTAAATCTGTTCTTATCCTGTCTTTTCCATTTTAGTATCCTCATGCTGTCGGGAAGAACACCCTTTTGATTGCTGGACTCCAGGCCAGGAACAATGCCCGTGTTGTCTTCAGTGGATCCTTGGATTTTTTCAGTGATGCTTTCTTTAACTCTGCTGTGCAGAAAGCTATGCCTGGCTCTAAGAGGTATACTAACTTATTATCCTCCATGGGCACTTGGAGCTGTTCTCTTTGAGTGGTTCTAATAGCTGTTTGATCAGAGAAACTGGGAGATTGCAACCAATTGTCTCTAACAAGAATACAAGATACACTAACATTGTGCACTTAACTCCCTTAAGTGCTACATTACTCCCTTTGCTATATAAGCTTTATTATAACCCATTTTCTTTCAGCCTTGGAGTAAATTCTTGAGCTGTCTAAACAATATGATGTTGTCCTTACCTTATATTAAGATGGGAAGAAGCAACAGCTCAGTCAGAGATGCTGAAAAAAAAAAAAAAGGTTCATAATGTTGTAGACATGGTTGTCTTAAAATGTGCAATATTATACTCTGAACATCAGTAATCCCATCAGCAATTAGGCTGGGAATCTTCTCAGTTAAGAGGCATTAAAACATATCGCTGGAGTAAGTGATTACTCAGTAGTAAGTAGACTGTTAGGGTGTATAGAAGAATTTGTGAAGTAAAGTAGTCATTTAAGACGAGGGCCTATCTGATATGGTCCTTTGCCCTTCTAGCAGAAATCTGCTTGGAAAAACATTCTCTTCTATATAAAGCCAGGCCAGCTTTGTTGCTTTCAGCTCCAGTAATAACTTGCCTATGTGAATGGCACTCTGTGCGGTGGCTGTCACCATGCCTCATTCTCAACCTCTTGCTATATATATAGGTACTCCCAGACTGGTAACTATGAGTTGGCAGTTGCCTTGTCCCGCTGGGTATTCAAGGAAGAGGGTGTGCTGCGAGTTGGAGAAGTGTCTCATCATCGTGTGGGAGAAACTGCACCACCTAATGCCTACACTGTCACTGACCTTGTGGTAAGACTGTCTGCAGAGAGATGTACTGGACTTGTATAGAGCAGATGAACTTTTCTCTTAGCCTGAAGAATAAATGTGGAAGCAGGCTTTTTTTTCCCCCCCACCAGGACTGAGACCCAGAGCTGCAAAAATTACAGCGTAAAAATGGCTATGAGGAATGCTCTGGGAGGGGAGAGAAATAGAATCATTTGGGGGCTTTCTCCCTTCAATTTTAATTGGTTCTAGATAGTATTGAAAGCTCTTGGTGTAATCGCTCTAATTTTGAGGATAGCATCTGCTGCACCTTTGGATCCTGTTTAGCAGTACATATGTCGGAGGTTGTCCATCTTGGCTCGTATGAGAACATCAGGAAGTATTAAATGGCATCAGCAGCCAGCTCTGGAGAAGCCCTTGACTTGTTTTAAGTATTACCCAAGCCTGTTGAACAGATGATCCCACTTGTTTTCTTTCACAGTACTTCTCTACAAGTACTTGAGGCAGTCAGAGCATGTCCTGGAATTTTGACTTTGTGCAGTGTCGTTAAATAATGGAGATTGGCATCAGTTTTCAAAGTAAAAATGAATAGTACACGCCAGAAAGTTAAAAATGCCGTCCTGCTCTGTGTAGAAATTGCAGCTATAAAACTTGTGGTAGGAGGGGGAAAAAGCTTTTAACTATGGCACGCTTGCCAAGCTTTAAATGTGGCATGTTTAAAGGGAAGTCTGCTCCACACTGAGTATACCTACCAAAGGCTTGTTGGTGCGGGGAAGTTCCTGCACGGTAAGACGGAGTGCAGCATTACAAGCACATTCGCTCCAAAGTGAAATGGCTTTCAGCTATCCCTGTTAGTGAAATGCAGTACATACCTCTTCGGTTCAGAAACCCTGTCCTGTAGGTCTTTATTAATGCAGCATTGGCCTGTGTGTTTCAGGAGTACAGCATTGTGATTGAGAAGCTGTCTGATGGCAAGTGGGTTCCCTTTGACGGAGACGATATTCAGCTGGAATTTGTTCGCATTGACCCATTTGTCAGGACTTTTCTGAAGAGAAATGGTGAGCCTTAGGTTGCCTGGGATGAGCAAACATTTCCAGCCTTAGGGATTTAAAACCTATTGATAGTGACAAAACTGGGCATGTCCTCTCTCCTCTTGCCATGGAAACGTATCTCACTGATAGTATGATTAGTTGGAACAAAGGCTATTCTGAGATAATGTATGGCATAGCCACAGACAGCATATCTGACTACAAGAGGGAAGGGTTTGCTTTGCATTGCTTTGCTGCAGAGCTGTTCCATTAGCAGGAGCAATTAGATTCCAGAGGACTAACGCCGCAAAATGGGTTTGTGGAGAGGGAGGTACAGGGCCATGAGGTGGAAGGGAACTGAGAAAAGAATTCCCAAATTAGAATTTATTTTTTTTTTTTTACTTTACCTTTGGTCTATTTACTGAGTTATTTACATGACATTTTTTTTCTCTTTCCAAGGTGGCAAGTACAGTGTACAGTTCAAACTGCCAGATGTCTATGGAGTTTTTCAGTTTAAAGTAGATTATAATAGGCTGGGATATACCCATTTATACTCCTCTACTCAGGTAAATACAGTAAAAAATTCTCTTCTTTGGATGTGTGTTGGGGGGGCTGGGAATTATAATTCCAATTATAATTATTAGAATCTGGCTGAAAAGGGTCTACAGTACCCTGAGTAGGGGAATCATGCCAAGAGGTTTGTAAATGATTACATGCTACCATCAGGTCCTGCATCTAAACTGAAGGATGTCCTCTTTTGTCTGTCTTCTGCTCCCAGGTGTCTGTGCGTCCCCTGCAGCACACACAGTACGAGCGTTTTATCCCCTCCGCATACCCGTATTATGCCAGTGCCTTTTCCATGATGGTAGGCCTCTTCTTGTTCAGCATCGTCTTTTTGCACATGAAAGAGAAGGAGAAATCTGACTGATCTCCCAGCAGGGGAAGAACCTTTGCCCAAGTCACGGCCTCCAGATGGAGCCAGGTGGCATGCAGGACACTGTAAATGTTGTTTGAGAATGAGACTCCTCAACTGGTAAGGGCCAGATGAGCATGGGGACTTTTTAAGACTAGGGGCTAGCAAGAAAGAGGGAGTAAAATTTTGTTTGAGGGGACTCCACTGAGCTGTAAATGATCCGTATGTATTGAAATACAATGACAGTTTGAATATTGGCATTTCATGACAATTTGTAAGGAACTGTTTCTTGGCTTGATTTTATTTTGGGTTTTTTCCTACCCCCCATTGGAATGGCTTTTGACTAAAAATTTTTCCCCCCTCCTCCCCCCAAAAAATAAAGACTTGCTCCCCTCACTTTCTGAATTGTCTGGCTTTCTCATAAGTGGTTTTCTAAAAGAACAAAATACTTTTAAACTGCATGTGGCTGGGCTTGCTAATTTAACTGCAGAACAGGTTATAACGCCTATGATGGGGACAGTGCTCCTGGCACAAAAGCCTTTATAAATAAGGGTTTGTAGTGAAAAGTCTCAGTAATTCAGTGTAGGCCCTTCAGGATGCTAAATTAGTGTATTAGCCACTTCGGTCCTGACTCCTCAGTCTACAAAGAGAGATCGTTATGAAAAACCGTAGGGATGTCTCTGTAGTAGATGCCTGTATGCAGAGGAGCAAGCTTCCTGTTTTAAGACTTGCCAGTCTGGTCAAAACTTCAAACAATGTAAGGAAATTGCAGAATATCTGCATTCAGGTAGAAGTCTGCAGTCTGGTAAAAGTGAAATGGCACAAAAGGGAAAAAAAAATGTACTTTTTTTCCTTCCAATGTTCTGGTGTAGAAATGTCTGAGCCCTTGATGTGCACTGCAGCATACACCCATCTAGGAGGATCCATAGGACAAGGTATGAGCAATCTTCAGTTGCTTCCAGCATTCACATTTGCAAAAAGAACTAGAGTTAAATGTAGTGGAGTGGAAGGCTCTCTCACTTCTCCGGAGCAGTAGCCCAGTGTAATCAAGTAGGGAAAATTAAACTCTTCCTCCCCTAACTCGTGGGGCTCATAACCAGTGTCTAATTCTCCTAAAGGCATCAATACAGTATTCACTGTCAGCACTCCTGTGACTGGATGCATTTCTCCCTCCCCATGAGGAATCATCAGTGTTCCTCACCCACTAGTCACGCTCATTTAGCTTCCAGCTACGGCAGTGCATGCACACCTCTGTGCAAGAATGGAATCTAGCATTCCATCTCGCTCTTCACTCCCCTTCCTTGAATGATAGGATTTTCAATAATGTATCTGAATAAGACCAATCTCCAGAGCGTACACTGCCGTAATGCCAAATGCCATGACATTTAGCTATGG
>JAGPOW010002149.1:9784015-9804504 GCA_030014935.1 Caiman crocodilus
GGATCGGTGTGCGACGTGTGTCCCTGTAGTTGCCGTCCCCGTGGCGGTCGTGCCCTGTGTGCTGTCGGTGAGGCCCGCGACTGTCTTGCACGAGTGGTGTGGGGCGCAGTCTGGGATCATAGCCCCGGCTGTTACGCTGCAGCGGGGGTTCCCCACGCGCACGGTCGACCTGTACTTGGGCCTTTTCAGAATAACAAGACTTATGGGATCATTTGGTCCGGGAGAGCCGGACTGTCCGCAGCCACGTAGGGAAACGTTGCTGAGTTTTGCCGCACCTTGAGCTCCTCTGAAAAATGGGCACGCACGATATTCTGCTAAGCGAACACGGAGGCGTTTTAAATGGGAGCTGTCCTCGGTTTCTTCTCACGCTTAGTAGGTCCGTTTTAGTCGCTTCTAGGTGCGTCAGCTTGAAGTGCCACATGAGGCCGGGCGCCAGAGCAAGGTTTTGATCTATTTCTTTGTGGGTGTCGGAAATCTGGTGAATCTCTGCGACTGACTTGCACAGACTGAAATTGCATTGAAGTGCAATTCAGCAAGTTCTTGCTGACAGAAGTACAAGTTTTGCCAAAGTGTGTGTGTGTGAGAGAGGGAGATCTGTATGGGATCTGTCGGGAGCAGATGCTGGTGAACTGGGATGGGGTTACACACTGGCGGGTTTGATTTCCAGGAGCTGTTTGTCCACTTCTTATCTGAAACACTGCCGCAGCAGGCAGTGTTATCTCTGTCTTCATTTCACCTCCCTCTCTCCTTTCTCAGAAACCCAGGTGAGCCTCTGGATGTGTCTGTCCGTGCAGGGAGTTCTGCGCTCGTTGCGTTTGCGTTACGATCGCGTTCCAAACAGTGAATTAAAAGCTTAAAATTGGCAGTTAAATGATAGGCGAGCGTGAGTGTTGGTGAGTGGTGCTAAAGGAATAGCCCTGGCAAGTGACAGCAGCTTGTAAAGCGGTCTGAGTGCGGATAACGTCAGAATAAACTTGTTCCTCGTCGCGTCCCACTGCTCTGCCCTGCGGCTTCCTGCTTACGGCAGGGATGAGAAGGGAAGTTCAGGCTGATGCCTGCCGAGTTGCGTTGAGGGGGTGTTGTGTGAGGGGCACTAGGAGCTGTCAGTTCAGTTCACGTGGGCTGCCAAGCAGCCCCCAGATGGTTGTGACTTGAGCTGTTTTGTCATGGGTTTTAGTTCAATACATTTTTGGGGGAGTTCACCCTGTAGCACGTCCTTTTGTTTTCCAAGTTGTCAGACCTGTGCACGTGTGTGTGTGCGCGGGGATAGAGCAGGTAGATTTGAATGAGAGGTTTGCCCTTATTAAAGCTTCCTGTGTAAACTCAACTTGACTTCCCAGAGATACTTAATTTTAGAAAAAGAAAATGCCCTAGTTCTGGTAGAAGTAAAGTTTCTCATTGATGTTGTTCAGTCTGATCCTTTGTGTGCCTTAATTTTGTGTCTAAGGTGCTGGTTTCAGCTTGCTTCCTGTGTAAGCCAAGGTTTCATTTGGTAGCACTTAGGTAAAATTGTTTCAACTCCTCACGACGTACAGAAACCACAAAAGATCAAGCAAGTTTGTCTCCCTGAACCAGTTAGTCATCGTGCCACCCTGCCCTGCCTTCAGGAGAAGAGAATATCTTTGTATGCATGATGTACAGAACAACTGGACCCCAATTTTGACAGCTACTTCTGGATACTATTGCATATTAATTATAATGAGCGTCTGAAAATAAATAGGCCAAGTGATTCCTACCCACAAAGCAGCCTTCGTGATGACTTCCAGCCACTGCTGACTTCGGATGAGTTGCGATTGGTTACGCAGCGGTTAATAGTTCCGGGTCTTTGGCTTTCCCCAGCGAGCTGTCTGTGTGAGTGTGTCAAGTGCCACATAAATGCCAAGTATTGCTTTGTGCTAATCACAAGATATTTCAAACAGCCACAAAATCAAGTCGCTGGCCTCACTAGCGTTCCAAAATAAATTGAAAAATCAAATTAAGTGGAATCCCCTTTCGTGGAAACATTGGACACTTCTTGTAATAGGGAGCTAGGAAACCTGTTTGCTTGATGGTTTTCAAGTCTCTGATGCTACTACCAACTACCCCAATTTACGCTGAGTGTGAGTATTGATATTCAATAACCTGTTTGTTATTTGATAGTCAGTAACAAGTATTGTTATTGAATAACACGCTTCCCTCTCCTTCCTATTGCCGGCGACCCCTGTAACGCTTCTGCGTGTGAGAATGTCCGCGTGTGTGCAATCGGAGGCTTGGGTCCGTGAAGTACAGCGTGAAGTGTAAACACCTCTTGTTTTTCAGAGACGTCCCTCCAGGCACTGACATCACAGTAACATGACAACTCCAAAGCTATTTTAAGATGATAGGTGGTCGTACACTTGCTTGCTTGCTTGTGGGCCAGTTTTTCTCGGAGCGGCTGCCTTGCTGTAGATGAAATGGTTTGATTATATAGCTTTTCATTGATATCGACTGCAGATACCCCGCGGCTAACTCCAAACCCTGACGGCAGTACCTTTGCTTCTGCTCTTGCTTGCATCTGCCCTGTTCCTGCCTTCTCCCGTCCTCACCGTGCTGTCCTTGCTGTGTGCTGATCTGTATATCATCTTCATTTTAGCTTTTTGTTTTTCCCCTATCGGCATTCTTTCATACGAAGACTCTTATATAAAAGTTGTAAAGTTTGTTGTTTTTTCCTGGGAGATCTCTAGCCTGATTTTAGAGGGTAGAGCTGTATTTGCTTGTATTGTACTGTACAAAGAACTGTATCTCTCTGTGACCTGTTCTCATCAAATTCTGGTGGTGATTGTCAGTTTCTGCAGCCTTTAGATGCACATTGCTTTAAAGGTAAAATCACCTGCCCAAGGAAGGTACAATTTGTAGAAGCCATCACACAGCAGGGAATGAACTGGGGTTGTGGGGGAGGCCGTCATGAGACACTGTTCTTATTGCTAATCAGCATCTCGGCTTCTTTGGTTCTGCAATTAATTCTAAAGCTCTTTTGTAGCAAATCTATCTCCTAGTCGACTACTAGTGGATCCTTGACGGATCTGTTTTCTTTGCATGTAAAACAGATACATCAGCCTGGCTGGAATTTGAAAGGGGGTCAGGGAAATCTGAACAAACTGAGCTGATGGGAGTTTTCTAGCTGCTTCTGGCCTCACAAAAATTTTATCTGCTTCTTTTTTCCCCTCACCTCTGCATTTACTGACCTCCCCATCTGCTGGGCTTTGTGATTACATCTTGGTTAAGGAGAACTGAAGCTCCTCAACAGTTTTAAGTGCCAGTCCCAAAGGGATAATCATACGTGCATCCCTTGGGGTTTTAGGGCTGTGATCTGCTCATCATGCTGTACCGCAGCTGCACCAACTTCTAGTTCTCGCAGTGCTGATACTGTATTTCTCTGTATTTCTAAAGTGTGCCTAATCCATATGCTAGATTGCAGTTGCTTGGAGCCAGAAGCTGATTGGTATCCTGATGGGAAGTAGAGAGGAAGTCTTGTCTTATTTTGGATTTCGATCAATTTGTGTGTTGCCCGAGTGTCGCACATCACAGTGGCTTCCAATCCTAGATACACGTGCAGCAGTTTTACTAGGCCAAAACAGGGATAGGACCAGCCAGTGCCCGTCAGTTTTTGTGCAGATTTAATCTGTCATGGAGCCTGAGTTGCTCCAAATCCATCTTTAGCTTGCCAGAGATGCTGCACAAGTCCATGTAATTGAGTGAAAATCAGGCCGTGGACCCAGCACAGTCTCATCAGTACAATAGGGAAGAGGACTGTGAACTACTGATCTAACGAATCCTCTTGTAGGTTAGAAAATAGTTAGATTGCAGCGAAACGCTGGTATCCAGCGAGATGGAGTGCTCCTAGTGTGAGACGCCAGTGATGGAAATGGGTCGCTAACAGATGTTTCAGCTTTGTTGGGTGGAGTTAATAACTCTGTTTGTTCTGTTTTAAAGGAAGATAGTTGTCATTGTTTTCACGTAACCAGCCAAAAGGTGGCTCCAGGATTCCCACGTGCATCGAGAAGTCTGCTCCAGGACGTTCTTGGCCAAACCCCAGAGCTTTTCATAATGCTGGAGGATGGGCTGTGGTCGCTGACTGCCTTCAGGGGAGTTTTCCGTTTACAGTTTAGCTGCCTTACAGAATTTGCATTTTGAATACGTTACAACCTAGAGAAGCTAATTTTATTTTGTCACGCTTTTGTTATTTTGACTGCAAAGGAGGAGAGCAGAGCAGCTGCTATGTGCTTCATTTGCCCTTTGAGCTATTAAGCAGAAAGTTTCACGATCCCATCGAAGCAAGAAGTCAGGTTAGAGCTCTTTAAAAATGAGTTATGTTGCGTGTCTCCGAATGTGCGCACAAAGCGTCTGTCATTTAAGCTGTATGCGTGCAGGGCAGGTTTATTCAGAGCTTGGGTTTTTTCCCCTGTCAGCAGCATTACTGAATTCAAACTGGGTGTGATGTGTTTAGTTATACGAGATGCTGCATTTGGGAATCTCCCCCCACAAACGAGGCTTAGCGGTATAAGGAAGAGCCTGTTGTTACGTTTCTGCTTTGCAGATGGGGAACATACTGATGTGTTCTGGATAAGTATAGCTCGCCAAGTAGAAGTGGACACTGGCGGCCAGTGGAATATGATACAGATTGATGCTGCCAATCGTGTATTTAGTAGGACAGAAGTCTCCCATTAGTTTCTAATCTTGTGTCTGTCCTGTATCATCTTAATAACAGCTCTTTTTATTGCTTTGGATATGGTGCAGGTCTGCAGTACGAGCTGGAATACGTTAGTAGTAGTTCATCTTAACATCCGCAGATTTGTACGCTTGGTGGCCTCTCCTGTGGCTCCTATGAGAGTTAATAGTGAACAAAGAGCTTCCATACTCTTCTTTGAGCTGTCTTTGATTATTCTTCATGTCATCGGGGTGACTGTACTGTGTGCATTGCCTGTGGGGACCACTTCCTTCTCCTCGCATCCCTGGAGAGGAGATTAAAAGCGGGAGCGTTCCCCACCACCAGTTTCATGTTGCTGTTGAGCATGCTGTGTCCTCCTCCCTTCCCTTCTTGCTGCTGTGTTTTTTTTTCCTGTATTTTGGGGCTTTTTATTTATAGCAGAAAGTCTGTCAGTCAGTTGTTCTTGTAAGGAATGAAAAAGAGGCAGCTCCTTGTGTAGCGTGGGCATCCACCAGACATGCAAAGGCAAGCAGTGTGCCCTGTGCCCGTTAATAGGGAAAGCTCTTCAGGCTCAAACATGAGGCTGGTCTATAAATCCAACTTTGATGTTGGAGACCTGCTCACCACTGTAGTTGTGCGCCTGGTGTAGAGGTCGCAAAGGTCTCTGGCTGTATTGTGCTGACTGAATCCAATGCTAGAGGTCTGGTACCCCATTACTGGAGAGCTCCCATATCCACCAAAGTAAAACAAAGCGATGCCAAGGACTTGGTGCCGTTGATTCTTGTGAGCCACTTGGTTCTGTGCCCGCCATAAGGGGTACTGAGGTCCCCAGACCCAGTGGTCTGTCATCATGACCCCTCTCAAAGTAAGTGTCCCTGAGGTCTCTGGGATAAAGTGTTTTATTTTATGACAAAATAGTGTCAGTGTTAACAATGAAAATTTCGTTTATCTTGGGTTGGGGTCGTTCATCGTGTTAGGTGTTGCAAGTACAACATGGGCTTCGCTGTGCTTATCAGTTTTGTGTCTTGAGAGTCTAGGCCCTTGAACTTGTCTCTTTCTGCATAGATAAAGATTTTCAGTGTCAGCTTCTAGCAGGAAACAAAGTCTGTACAATTTGAAATTCTACCTGTAGAACGTTTCATCAAAGAAATGAACTAACAGTTGTCTTTGTACTTAAGATTATAAAAAGGGTTGAAGGTAAAGAGTTAGCCACATGTAAATAAGCATTTTAACTTGAGAAAATCTCGATGTGTTTGATCAGATTTGGAGCCCTTTGTGCTGGCCCCCAGATCCCTAGATCAGCCAGATCTGGTGCTGGATTTCTGCTGAACACTGTTCCTGCTATGGTTTTGTATCTGGCATCGACACTGTGGTCTCTCGGGACTCATCCAGGCACTCTTACCTCTTAAATCAGTGCCTGCCAAAGGGGTGAGGGTCAGGCTCTGCCTGCAGCTATTTCTCTGTAGCCCTGTATCAAGACCTGCCTTAAGTTGTTTGGTCACCCAACTTACTCCATTTGGGTCAGACTGGGTGTTAGTCTGGGCAGCTCTCTTAAGAACTGCCCTGTTTTGGCAAGCGGTCACTCCAGTGCCTCTTCTGCGGGGGAAAGACAAGGGGTCAAATCTGAGCTCTTGCTTTTGATATTCGTAGGTCCGACTTTCTAAGAATGCTGGATCTCCTGTTTCAGGGTTGAGGGGAGTCTCCTCAGGTTTCTCAGCTGGGTTTCTGAAGAAGGACCCTGGAGTAGGGGTGTTCTGTTGAGGGGCAGGTATCCCAATGGAAAGGAGGAGATTGACTAAATAAATCTCATTCATTGCATTAGAGAAGACCTCCCACTTGAGCAGCAAAAAAGGCAACTGGATCGAGACCTTTGCTTTGATCTTGGGATCGCCTGTGAGCGCGGTGCATGCTCAAAGCACAGCGTGCAGGCTGAATATGGCCTGCGAAGCCAGGTCATTTGGCCTGTGAAGCCCCCCACGTGCCTGGAAATTTGGCAGTGCGAGGGGTGACGGCGGTGTTAATTGCTGCAGCTCTTGGCGCCTGGCTGCAGTTAATGTCGCCACGGCTCTGCCGCTGAACCTTTGGACCTGCGGGAAGCCCCGTGCCAGTGGTCCCACGTGCTGGATTGGGCTGGTGCACATGGGTTAGCAGGTCTCAAGTTAGTGGAAGGGATCGAAGGGTGGTTGAAGTCAGTGCCCCTCTCACCGTCTCTGAGCCCGCGGGGAAGGGAAGGCGGAGTGGCTGTTGGAACCACTGCTGCCCAAAATAGTCCAGAGACCCATGGCAAAGGCAGTCTGAAAATGCAGAGGTGTGCTTTAAATTGTACGTACTGGCGAGTTACCTTCATTCACATTAGTGTGTAGTTGTTTGCTACTTTTGTAAAATATGTGACTGAACAGTTGGTAGGATGCTGTGAAAGACTGCTAATTACCAAAGCTAAACCATACATGTCAGATAAATGAACAAAGCTCATTTTGTGATCTCGTCATCTTTGCTTGTTTTGACAGAGCTGGGGAGCTGATGATGGTACTCTCCATCCCTAGAGAGAGGTAGCGGGGTTCTGGCTTCTCAGGCAACGTTTGCAGACACAATGGCTTGGGAAGTGTCTGCGAACTGTATTTTGCAGCAGATGGGTGTTGCTCGTGATAGCTCTGGTTAGCTGCAGGTAGGCAGTTCCTGGAGAAACTCTCTGGCACAACTCTGCCAGCGCACGGCTGGCTGGCCGTCACCTGCAGCAAACCTGTCGATCCAGTCCCGGGCTTCTCAGGAACAGAAACTCAGTCTTGCTAAATCGCGTGGTAATTGTGAAATTTGAACACGTGCCCAGTAGGACGAGGTGTAGACCTCCAAGCTGTCTTCATTTCTTACTTCAGCTGGGATTGCACTTAAACCCAAATGGTGGTGCTCAATCCATCGACCCTTTTAGTTCCTCTCACTGCTATTTCTGTGTTAGCATGGGCTAGATAGAGGCTTAGTGTTCCGAAATGAAATGGCAGACAAGGTTCCTTGGGTGAATTTGATAGCATATGAAATGAAATGGACTTTCTGGGATTTTGAAGGAACCGCCTCCAGTAAGAACTGTTGGCCGTTTAGGATTGTGTTTAAAGTAGATCTCGGGCAAATCGTATGTTTTAATTGAGCAGCTGCTTAGGAGCTCAAATCCCAGCGCTCCTGGGCCATGTATTGCTGTTCTGTTGATGAAGTAAGCCAGAAACTGCTGAACACCGATCTAAGTCCATGGCAATTTGTTTTAAACTAGTTATTCTGGAAAATCATGGCTACATGTCGAAGGGTGCAAGCAAAATACCAGTGAAGCTCTTTTCTGTTTCTTTTCCTGTTCCGTCCAGTGTTAAACACAGACCTGAAATGTATAAAGGTAAATACTGGATTGATGGCAGGGAGATCGCGGTTTGGGAGGCAGGCAGACCACGGCTGTGTGGAGAGCGAGCAGAACGCTGGGCGCTGTCCAAGGCTTCCCGTGTACGTTTTCAGCTCTCGTATGCCTTGATCGGCCCTTCTCAGAAATGCTGCAAGCTGTGAAACCACGGGGGTTTTCTGGAAACATAATTCTCTGTGGTGCTGTAAGCACTTACTGTTGGGTTCCCTGTCTGGTACGTAGGGCCCTAGCTGTACAACTGCCTGTATCGTTGATAGGAATCGCACTCCTCCCAGTAGTTCTTCTGGATCCATCTTGAAATTTAGAGTGAAGCAAAATTAATTTCCCTAAACAAAGCCACTGTTTAGGATGCGGCTTTATCTGCCTTCTATTGTATATAAGTTTTCCTTATTTCACTGTTTTTCCCATGTATAGATTGTCTATGCAGAAAGGCCTCTAACTGACAACCACAGATCATTGGCCTCGTATGGCTTGAAAGATGGGGATGTGGTGATTTTACGACAGAAGGAAAATGTAGAGGCACGGCCTCCTGGCCGTTTTCCAGGTAAGAAACTTATCAGACTAACGCAGGCTAATGGCTCTTGTCGCTGTATCCACAGGCCCACTAAATTGGTACCTGTAAATAATGACTCTTAATCATCCGGGTGTTTTATCTACTGACATATTTTAACTTTGTTGTTGCATTAATATCAAAAAGAGAGTCTGTTAATGTTAAATGTAAAGCCGTCCTTCCAGGAATTAGTAAGTGGGCGGTAAAAATATGCTTTGGGCAGAAAATGAGTGCTCCAAGTTTCATATTTAGTGTACTAATGTACAGTGACAGCGCTGTTGTGCTCAGTGCACTTCATTTCACTGTCTCGGTGCTTGATGAGCATTCACCACGCATCCTGACTTCCATCTGTTCTTTATCAGGCAAAATAGTTCTGGTTTTAGGGTGGGGTTTTTTTCTCTGATTGCTGAATTTATTTGCTGCTTTACAGCGTTCTAATCCAAGGGAAGGACTACCTTATCTTGCTGGGGTTTTGTGGGGGGAAGGCAGTGACCAAAAGAATACGTCCAGAAAAGCAGCTGCTTTGAATGCATCTCCATTTTCATAAGGCTTCCTGCAGTCCTCCCATTCTGCATAATAGTGCAGTAATGTGCTGTCTATGCTGCTCGGACACACAGAGAAGGCTGTTACGATTCATGTTCTGAACGTACGTTGTGACGGATACACAGAGGAACTTAATGGACCCCGCAATGTGATGCAGTGGATAGTCCAGAGATTCCTCCAACCCCATAGCATGCAACTGAGTTACCGTTATTCCAGCCCTTCCCTTCCCCACCCCATGCCCCATCCTTCCCAGTTACTAAGACTAGGGATCCCCATCATGACTTTTGTCCTTCTATAAAAGAATATACCTGTTGGTCATACCTGGGAGGGCTCTGAGACTCGAAAGAATTTGGCACTTTAGCTGGGAGACTGATGTCTTTTATTTGAGAAATTCAAAGCATCTTGCAGAGGCTGAGTTCAGCCTTACAAGCCCTCTGTGAAGCAGAGTGGGGTATGTATATCTTATGGAAAAATTAAGTCCAAAGGGCTAAGTGTGCTCAAGAAAATGGGCCAGATAAGAGAATGGCTCAGTTTATAGAAATATGTGTTAGTATTCCTAACCCGCTAACCCAAATGTGATGGTGACACGGTGGAGTCTTCACACAGGAATCGCAGTTTAAAGGACCTGTTCAAACGTGCACGTGTTCAGCGCAGCCACTCCATAGGTTTGAGCTGCTGAGTCGAAAACACGACGTGGTCACAGCGTTGTTAACCGGTTTTTCCCTAAGGTCTGCCCAGGATAGACTTCAGCAGCATTGCAGTACCTGGAATGTCAACTCAGCAGCCTCAGCAGCCAGCAGCACAGCATCTGCGCTCGTCACCACCTGAAGCACCTTCCTTCCCTCAGGGCTTGGACAATCCAGCACTATTGCGCGACATGTTGCTTGCCAATCCTCACGAGCTGTCCCTGCTGAAAGAGCGCAATCCACCTCTGGCAGAGGCCCTGCTCAGTGGAGACTTGGGTAAGCTGGAGCTGGGGAAGGTGGAGGCTGCAGCTTTGCAACTTCTGCCTGTGCTGGATTCTGTTCACTGGCAGCCGGGGGCATTTACTCAGCTGGGTGGCTCACAGTGGCAGTAGCAGCTTTAATGTTTGCAGTGCTGGTGAGAAGTGGCATCCCTGAAGGCAGAATTGCTCTCTTCAAACAACAGAAAAAGCACCAACAACAGCCCTGCGAGTTTTTCCTCTTTGACCCTGCTGATGTATTTTTCCCGTTAGTCAGAAAGATTGCATCCGGGGATGAGGTCGGTTCCTGTGACTCATTCAATCCATGGCCTCTTCTCTGAGACTCCCAGAAACATACCAATTAGTGCAAACTGTGGTGGTAGATTGTGCCATGGCCCTCAGCCAGCTAAGACTTGGCCGGAAAGCAAGTCATTTTAAATCCATCCATTGCTATAGTAACAATATTTGATCACTACTGGCATGGATATCAAAAATATAGCAAAGAAAAGGGTAGTCGCCTAATCTGACAGTCCTGTGTCATCTGGGGAACTAGTCACTGGTGTTTATTCTCATTGTTTTTTAGCAGCACTGCCTTCAAACTGCTCAGTTTTTATATGTAACTTTTTGAAAACCTGAAAATGCCTTTGGACCTTTCCTGAGGTAGCGGCATGCTTGGGCTGCGGGGTAATGGGCATGTGACTGGGGAGGCGGCAGGAGGTGAAATTCCTGGTATCAACCTGCAACACGGTGCAGTGCAGCAGTCCGGCACAAGCCCCAGGCTGTGTTCAGTTGCTACAAATGAGATCCTGGACAGGGATGTGACTTGCCAGAGCAATCTGTGCAGTGGGGATATCTGCCATAGTGCACAGCGGGGCACTAGGAGAAGGGCACCCAAAAGGCTTCAAACACAGCTGCAGTGGCTCAGTTGCAAAAAAGGGAAAGCATCTGAGGTTCACTTGGTGACCTTTTCCTGAAAGGATACAGAGCCATTTTGAAACTAGTGGTGCGGATGCAGCCTGTCTTGGCCTGTGTGCATCTCGGCGATCTCAGGCTGTGGTAATGCACGTGCCTGCTTGCTGCTGAGTGTCTAATTCAGTGCAAGTCCTTAGCTGCCAGGCTGCTGCAGCAGGAGTAGCACCCCCAGGCTGAAGTGTAGACTGTCCTGCCGCGCCACGCGGTGGTTAACGAACCCCTGCACTGCCATCTCACGTGATGACAGTGAGTCACCCAAAGGCAAGGATAGTGGTGACGGACAAGGGTGGGTTGCTCTGTGGCCATCCTCTGATCTGTGGACCGCCAGTTTTAGATTCAGGAAACAGGTGTGAGCTTGTGGGAGAAGACTGTGCTGCAGATATGGATTGCCCAGCAGTGGTTGGAGAACTCAGAGGTGAGGAAGGCCACCGTGCTGGAACAGTGTGCAGAGGTAGTCCCAAAGGGGAGTGGGGAGATGAGCCACATGAGGCTTGTCTGTGGCAGTAGCCATCCGCACGCATGGACAGATCTGTCTCTGTCATGTGAGGCATGCTTCACTGTAAAAGGTACCGTCCCCTATAGAAGAACGATTCTTAACCAGGGTGCTGCTGTACCCAAGGGTGCCTCCAGATAATTTGAAGGGTGCTCTGAGGTGCGTACTGATCTCCTAAGTGCCTGGGAACATAAATTGGCTTTTGAAATGTGGTGCCACTCAGTTGACACACATTATCGAGGGTGCCTCGCGTCCAGTGAGGCTGAGAACCACTGATATAGAAGGCAGGGCGTGTCGTTTAGCAGCTGCATTGGAGGGAGAGATAGAAGGCACATTTCCATTCCTTGCTTCTGCTACAAACCCTTGGAGAAAGAACTGGGCAGCCTCAAAAAAAAACAAGAAGCATTTTTTTCCCCCTGCTTTCCCCTGCTTGCCAGCTGTGGGAGATTCACCAACACTAATGCTGGGTAGCTGGAAAAGTGCATGGTACTAGAAGATTCATCAATTCTTGCTCCTTTTCCCTGATGAGGAAGGGAGCTTTGCTGGAAATGCCTGCAGAGCAGAGAGAAACAGTGTGAGCATCCACGTGCTGATACTCCAGAGCCCTGCCTACCCACTGTTGCCTGTGGCTTTGGAAGCCACCTGCTGTGTGTACCTTAATAGCATAAAAGACTGGTTTATCTAAGCGGCTGCAGGACGGCGATTGAATGCGCCTTCAAGCAGCTGGAGCCTAGGCAGTGTGTACTTGGTGTGCTGCTGGCAGCAGCCCAGGAGGATGGGCCCAGGATTTGAAGTGCCTGGTGCATCTTGCACAAGACTCGTGAGGGCAAGGTTGGGTCAGAGAGAGACTGGCACAGCAGTTCGAGCACCCAGAGCGCTGCTCAGTCTGCATTGGCAGCTGCTGGGGAGGGCTTGTGCAGGAGCCTTAAGCACCATACCTTAAAGAAAATGTTTCAGTGTGCCTGCGTGTTTCTGGGGCTCTGCAATGAGGAGCCCTTCTTATGTTATGAATCTGTGTGCAAAGACTTGGCCTGTTTTAGTTTCTGCTTGAGGGGTCAGCACTGAAGAAGTGCTAAGTACCAGACAACAAATCAAACAGGGTTGAGGGGTCGGATGGAAGACACCATGTCCTGACGTGGGCAAATCATTAGTGTGAACCTGGCTCCTTGGGTTTAATGCTGGGTCAGGCTCTGAGTGCAAAGAAAATAACACCCTCATCTCTGTGCCAGGCCAGAGCCACTCAGGGCTGGAGCAGCAGGACATCAGACTGGCGCGGGGGTTTAGAGAGCTCTCAAAACCTGCTCTTGTCTGTTGCCCACGGAGCAGCTTGCCTGGGGCCTCACCGCTCGTATACTTCAGGTCCCAGTACAAGGGGGTCCTGAGAGGTTATAGTCTAGGTGCTGCGTGAACCTTTGTTGGAGCCGGGTGATGCTGGCGCAAGGGATAGAGGACTGAACCTAAGTGTATACAGCATTCATAACAAGGGCCCTGAAGTAGCTCATCTGCCCTTCCTCACCTGGTACATCTGGTGAACCCCCCTCCTGCCGTCTGTTTAGTTCAAAGTCACTGCACTGCGATCAGAAAGCGTGGGTTTACTGGTCACGCTGTCAGAATTTATCGTGTTGTCTTGTTACCCAACAATATTTGGGCACAGATCCAGAGCTGCTTTCATTACAGGGCCCAAAATATGTGCATTGAAGCTTGCCATGTGATGGTGCTGAGCAAGTTATAGTGCATCAGAAGGCATCAGCTCTATAGCTTACGAGGCCAGGCTAGGGAGATCAAAACATGTCTGGGTTCTTGCTGAGTGTATCAGTGTCTTCAGGGCCAGGAACTCCATTTACTGACATGAAAGCCCTGGTACCGTACATTCAGAGCTGCACTGATTTCCAAGACCTATTAGAAATGTAAGGAATAACAATGAAGGCTGGGTGCCTGAATATTATGTCACTAAACATATGATCTAACCAACCTAGCAGCAGCTTTTAAATGCAGGCTCCAGCATTTAATGCTAGGGACTCTGATTTTTACATCTTGGCCGCCGTTATTTGGTTGTTAAACAGGGCTGATGCTCAAAGCCTGGCCTGAGAGTCTTAGAGTTTTAACTTTGCTCTCACACACACTTAATCTCCGGCCAGTTTTCTGTTGGTATCTTTTTGGTGGAACATCCAGTGCTGTTGGCAACCCGATCAAGAGGCCGGAGCACCATACTGAGAGTTAAGGGCTCTGGGTTGTGTTCCTGGCTGTACCAGTGAGGTACTGAGACTCTGGGTGGGCTGCCTAATTTTGCCAGTCTGTTTCCCCATGCATATAAAATAAGTGCAGTGATGCCCCCTTTTAAAAAGTGCTTTGAGATCAATAAGTAATGCTTTGCTGTTGCAGTTAGTGTTCATGTTCAGTTTTTCCTAATTGGAAAACAAATTTTGGCTGAGGATTTTTTTGAGAACTGATGCGCAGTTCAGGCTACGAGCTTTGAATACAAATGCTGGATTCGTAATATCTGCTGTAGGTATGGCTTGCTGCTTTTGCAGCTGTTCTTCTCAGAGCTCCCTAAGCAGCTTGTGCCGCAGTCAGGCAATGAAAATATGTGTTAATTGCAGCCCTTTGTTTTACCCGTCACGATGCGTTCACATTTGAAAACCTATTTGCCGGCAAAGGAAAGGTATGCACAGGGTAACTTCAGTTCACGACAAGTTCCAGTCATGTATCTGCATAGTCTGTTGGGTATCGGGCCCAGCGTGAAGTACTTCAGTCCTGTTGAGTCCCTGCTTGGGGGATACTTGAGTGACCAAATGGGCGATCCTACAGATTTGGTCCATCCTGAGTGGTCTTACAGGTAACCATGAAATAGAGCCTGATGCTGAAGGCACCTTTGGCTTTGCACTGGTCTGCTGCCTAACTCTTTAAAAAGGCACTTCTATATCAGAAGTTTAACCATGGAGGTTTTTTTTCTAAGAGCAATTTCCCGGAAAGATGATATTTGCACATCTAACCTTTGTCGGTACGTCTCTTTTTGTTACTGCAGAAAAGTTTACCAAGGTGCTTGTGGAGCAGCAGCAGGATCGAGCCCGGCGGGAGCAGGAAAGGATCCGTCTGTTTTCAGCTGACCCTTTTGATCTAGAGGCTCAGGCCAAGATAGAAGAAGATATAAGGTAGCAAACCTAAGCCCAAGGGAGAACTGTTTATGAGACTCTGTTCCAAGTGAAAAAGCAGTTGGGGGTCTAGTTGGAACCAAAAGGGAAGGTGAATGAATCTTTTTCTTCCTCTATTGACTCTCTCAATTCTTTTGGTGGTGTTGGGTTTATCTGCCCTAACCATATCAATATGGGTCATTTCCTCTGTGGGAATTGCAGTTCCCTCCCTCCCTCCCTCCCCAATTGTCATGTGTATTTTTTCAGTGTGCTCTTTCTATTGTGAAGTGTGTCTCCGTGACCTAGCTAGTAGAGAGGACTTCTGCTTACCCCTTTCCAGGGAGACCTGGGATTTAACTGCGTAGAATATATTGGTTCTCCTCAAAACTGAGCTCTGGGACTTGTGAACTTAACTCCCGACTCCTCCTGAGTCTCCTGTGTGGCAGTGTCACGTGCTGCTACTGATCTGGCTTCATGCCGGGGGCGCATTCACTCTGTTTCTCTCTATATGTGGCATCTGTGGTTGGCTAGAAAATTAAAGCATGGTCACCATCAGAAAAGTGGTTCTTTAAAAAAGAATCCTTGCCACCCCTCCTTTACACCCAAGCTTTGTACCACCGTTGAAACGGAGGTGGGGAAAGCAGGAAAACACAAGTGTGGTGGCAGCAATCAAACTGACACTAAATCTCTGCCATTTACATATACTGCTTGTTCTTGACTGCCTCAGCCCTGTCTATTGAAAGAGGCTGATTTAGTTTGCTTTGAACTGTCTCATGAGTAATTGAAGCCATGGGAGCCTGGCGGCTGGGCAGCATGCTGTTTTTTTCAGGAGCCGGCCCTCAGTTTCCAAGCAGCATTGCTTATTTTTTTCCCAGTGATACCGTTTAATAGGTGCATGGTACATCAGTGATTGCCTCCGAAGGGAATTGCAAGCAGCCTTCCCGTGGCAGAGGAAAGCTCATCTCAAAGCAGAGGAAGAGCAGGAGAAAAGCTTGGAATATTGCCCCTCTTCCCCCCCCCCATACCAACGCAAAAGAGAAACTACTTTTACAGGCAATCTTTTTATATTCATAGAGGGGCTATTTCAAACAAGATAGCTGCAGACTCCCATTATGCTCAAGGCTTCTTTAGGGACTGAGCTGCATTTGGATTTGGCTTAGCTCTGCATTCCTTTTGTAGCTTGAAGTGTATAGAGAGGACGTGCGGCTGTGTTGCTGCAGGCACCACACTTTCATTTAACCTTTTCCCATCCTGATGCTCGCAGAAGGCAAGAATGTTCTGCAATGTTGTGGGAAGGGTTTTGCTACGCCGCTATTGTGCGGACTCCCAGCGTTGTGTGTAGCTCCTGGCCAGACCTTCACCTCCTGCCCTTAGTGCTTTGCTCTGTGGCGTGATTAATAAATACGTTGTTTCTTGCCCTCTACTTCTTTGTGTTAATTTTGTAGTGCCAGGTTTTAGTTGTGAATGGGAAGCAGGTAGTTGCAGGTCTCCCAGGTACTAAATGCAGCTACCAACTTTCTCTGTACTATTTCCTGCTACCTGTGTTAATTGAAGGCACTACAAAGATCAGTCTTTCCTTCCTGCTTGGTAGCAACCTGATAGGTTGGCATTAGGCAAGATTGTTTCTAGTGGTCCTTCTGCTCATTAAGCTGTTTAACTGATGAAGTAGTCCTTCCACAAGCTGTTCAAAAGTTGGTTTCTCCTTGAGGAGAGGGACAAGTTAACAAGTCTGTTAGTAAACCTTTGGAGAAAGGAAGCTAATAAAGATGCCCATTCTGCTCATGGAAGCCATGATTTCCATGTCTGGTTTTCATTAAATTCAGGCAACAAAATATTGAAGAGAATATGACGATAGCCATGGAAGAGGCCCCAGAGAGCTTTGGCCAAGTGGTGATGCTCTATATCAACTGCAAAGTCAATGGACATCCAGTGAAAGCCTTTGTTGACTCAGGTGACTATTCCTCATTGTAAATCTTTCTCTGTTATCTCCTCCCCCCGCATCCCTTTGGGTTTTTTAAGGGAGATGATGATCTCCCACAGTAAGGCCATTTATATCATTCCCTGCTCATACAGATGTTACAAGATTTAAAAGAATCCCGTTAAAATTGGAATTGGCTCTTTTGGTATTATTCCCCTGAATTGAAAATGCATCGGGGATGATTTGGGAGTTAGTGCAATCTAGTGGGTGAAACAAATAACTTGGGAGTGAGAATTTCTAGCTTCTGATCATAATTTTGCTGCTCTCCTCCTACAGCTTTGGACAGTACACTCCACCTATGGGCCTCAGTTTCCCTACCTATGAATTTGCGATTTGCTTTCCTCTGTAGCACAGCTCTTTTCATCCATTGTTCTCAAAATGTAAGCATTCAGGATTATCGTGACTCCATAACAATAAAGACCGTCAGCCGTGGATTGTGCATTTATATACAGTCAATAGAAAGCGGTGGTGTTGTAAAAAAACAAAACAAACCGTCTTTACGCCACGTGATTTCCTGTTGCAGCCCCTGGTCCCCCTGAGTGTTAGATTAAACTGTCTGCACTGAAGGTAAGACTTTCCACTGACCCTTTGTTGTTTTAACATCACTTATTCCTCTTGTCTCTGGTAGGTGCCCAGATGACCATTATGAGCCAAGCGTGTGCTGAAAGGTGTAACATAATGAGGCTAGTAGACCGGCGGTGGGCAGGAATTGCAAAGGGTGTTGGCACACAGAAAATCATTGGCAGGGTGCACCTCGGTAAGTAATGGCTTAACGGGTCTATTTCTCTACACAGCTTGAACTGTAGTGGTCCCTTTATTATTGTGTCTGCCGCTCTGCTCGGCACCAAAGAGTCTGCCTTTGGACTTCAGGGACTGCCGTGAAGAGGGGTCAGGATTCATCACCAGCTTGTAGGTGCCGTAGCCTTCGTACCCGACGTCATTTTTATAAATTGTTCTGAGCGCCTTAATTCTGGTCGGTCTAGAGTTCCCGGGAAATTCTGAGAAACGATGAATCGGGAATCAAGGTTATGAATGTAAAATAACTTTATTCGTTGCACTTTGGGATCAGGGTGGGGTTAGCAGGCAATGTGAATTGTTCAGGGGAAAATTCCAGGGCAGCTGAATGTTTTGCATTCCCTAATGAGGAGAGCATTTTAAGGCCTCTCTGTTCTTGCACAGGTTTGTCTAAAAATGAGGGAACAGCTGCCCTTGTTTGACTTTTATTTCACCATTTTAATTCACAGACTTGCACTCTGCCGCAATGCATGCAGGGTCTTCAGCTGTAGCTTGAGGGGCTAGAGGTGCAGTGTGTCTTAGACTGCAGGAGCCGGTCAACTCTGAAAATAAGAGGGAAAATATTAGAAAGGATTTGGATTCAGAGTAACCTTGACAACTGGAGAAAAGATCTGACATTGAAAGCAATTCAGTAAGAGCAAGTGCAGAGTCCTGCATTTGAGTTGTAACAATCACATGCACAAATATAAGTAAGGGGACAGCTGGTCATCAGGCCTCACTGCCGCAGAAAAGGACCTGGCAGTTATATGGGATCACGAGCTGAATGAGTCAACACTTTACTCGTTACAAAACCAGACCAAATAGCCTGTTGGGTTATATTAACATGAGTGTCATCTGCAAATCAAGAGGAGTGATTCTTTCAATCTAAACTAGTGAGGTGTCCCCTGGACTGCTCTCTCTGCTCCTCAATTGAAAAATGGAAATGTAGACTAATTGGAAAGAATCCCGTGGAAAACAACAGCAATGATTAACAGTCTAGGAGACTTGAGAGCTGGTTTGAAGGACAGGGATTATTTTAGTCTAGAGAAAAGACAAATGGAATTAGAGAAGTCTTTCAAATACCTGAAGGGGGTAATAAAAAGAATGGTGATTCTCTGTTCTCTGTTGCCACAGGGGACAGGACATGAAGTAATGGTCTTAAATTGCAACAATTTAGGTTGAATATTAGACATAACTTTCTAGCGATAATGTAGTTAAGCACTGAAATAGATTACCTGGGGAGGTTGGAAGATCTCCATGTTTGGAGTGTGCAGGAGGAGGTTAGAAAACACTTGGCTGGTTTAGCCAGGGATGATCTTGCTGGCGGTTGGACTGGATGACCCGAGCGCCCTTTTAGCTGTGTTCTCTGATTTTGTATCTTTGCACGGGGGAGCAAATCGCATACAGGAGAATCCGTGTGCTGCAGGTCTTGGGCCCTTCCTGAGACAGGAGAGCAGTCAAGACCTAATGTTTGTTTTATTTTCTGTCTGCATTTCAGCTCAGGTTCAGATAGAAGGGGATTTCCTCCCGTGTTCTTTCTCGATCCTTGAAGAGCAGCCGATGGATATGCTTTTAGGACTGGATATGCTTAAGAGACACCAGGTAACTGAAGCCATTGGTACTTATTTTGGAATGGCCCCTGGATCTTTCATGATGAAAAGCACTATGTGCCAGATGTTGCCATCCTTAGGCATTTTGGAGGATTAGGATATTCCGGAGAAAGACAGCAGCAGATGATGCTTGTATGGTGGCAGGAGAAGCAAATGTACCTTGTATAGTTTGTAAGTCCTTTTCACAACCTAAAGTTCTTTACTTTGAAATCTGGTGCCCTCAGAGCTTTGTAACTGAGCAGTTTAAAATGCAGTCGCTTGTAAGGCCTTCCCTAACAGCTGGAACAGTTTCTTTGCTTCGATTTAACAAGGCTGAACAGTAGTAGAGCAACTGAAAGAAGTGTCTAGGTATGTTGAAAGCATGGGCTGCTCAAATATTTCTGAGCATATATGTAGGGTGGTCACTTACTAGCAGCCTGCTCTTCAGCTAGCTAATGGAAGCTCGAGTTGTCGCTCTGCGATGGGAAACGTACTGTTTAGCTGGTTGCCGTTACGCCGACGGACTCTGATGCAGGCGTTCGGTGTCTTGATTCGTTCGCAGTGTTCCATCGATCTCAAGAAGAACGTCCTAGTGATTGGCACCACTGGCTCGCAGACGCCTTTCCTTCCAGAGGGAGAGCTCCCGGAGTGCGCTAGATTGGCGTATGGGGCAGGGAGAGAGGACATGCGGCCAGAGGAGATTGCAGACCAAGAACTGGCAGAAGCGCTACAGAAGTCCGTAGAGGAAGCAGGTACCATAGGGAGCCAAATCAGAAACTATCTCCATAGTGCTATCAGCAGCATGGGAGGAGCGCTCTCTTCTGTCACCAAACGGCTCCTCATTTTTACTGACTTAGTACGCTGAATGTAACATCAATATTAAACTGTGGGGACTTGATCCTTTCTTGCACTGTCTTCTTTGGGATATCCAAGTAAAATCTGTCTCCATGAAGATTGCATGCCTATGGGGTGCTGTGCTGTGCTGTACTCACAAGCTTTCCTTGTGACTGATTAATAGCTCTTCCCTTTCCTCCCAAAATTGCCCTCTTGGTCTTGAGAAGTGAACAACTGCCTCCATTAACCTTAGCCAGGATTTTAATGTACGATAAAGGACATTTCATTTCCGTTAAGTGAAATTTCAAGTGAAATTTTAGCTATTTTAATTGGTGAGAGGGAATGTGGAATCCAGCCACAGTCTACAAAATACTCTAGGAAAACTACAGTGAGTAGTTACAAAGCCTTCGCTTGATAGATTTTCTCTGCAGCCACCAAAGTGCACCATTTATCAAATTGTTTTTAGACATACCTGGTATTGCTTCAGTTTTTCTTCACTGAATGGTGCCGCTGTCACAAAGGAAGTAGAAATATTTTTAGAGGAATTGAAGTTCCCTACTAGCGACTGTGAAAATCTCATCTACTCATTTAAATGAGCAGCTGCATTTTCTGTCTTCTA
>JAGPOW010002149.1:9804902-9822117 GCA_030014935.1 Caiman crocodilus
ATATAATACATCAGCATTAATAGGGATCATAAAGGGGAAAAGAATTGGCTTGTCCAACTTTTGGCTGCTATGCAACTTATGGAGAAGCCTTACAAGTGCAAAATCAGGCCCTGTCTAGACTGGAGAATTGGTGAAATAGTCACACTTGGAGAAGGAGGCATAGCTGCGAGCCAGCCTGGTTAAAGCTTCACTTTTGTTTTCTTACCTCCTCTTCCTTAACTGTCCTGAGACACCTTCTGAATAAAAGAAATGTAAAAGGCTGTGGACAAATGTAATTTTCAGCTGCTTTAAAAGGGGAGGAAGTTGCCACTCTGGCACGCACATCAGCTATTATGATGCAATTATTTTGTCTTGTGTAACAAAAGAAGTGAGATAAATTGATCTGACTAACGATCAGTTAAACAGGTTAAAAGAGTTTACTACGCTTATACCTGATAAGAGTGTGTGCACATAATAGTTATGTTATAACATTATAACAATATCACTTATTACCAGGATAAGTGTTTTGTCTGTCCACATCCCAAGGACTCAGCAGCCTCACCCTTTCAGTTAACTTTACCGTTTGTAATACTCATCCATTAGACCTCCAAAATATCCTTTAACAAAATCAAATCAAGCACAATGAGTCTTTTTCTTCCAGATACAGTTAGGATAAAAACAAATTAAAAAGCAGGGAAAAATTCTAGTTCTCCCTTTACCCTTGACAAAGATGCAGCAAGACCATTTTTAAGCTTTACTGAATCGTGCTAAATTTGGTGGTTATGAGTCTTATTATATTTTAAATGCCATCTAACTTTCTAGAGATTTGTTCTTGTTTGGGCTACAATGCGGTTGCCAGAGTTGCTCTTATTGTACTGCATTTCTCCATTAATCAAGCTCATCCTCGTCCTGTAACTTTTGTGTTATATTCCAAAGAGTAAGAAATCACTGGGCATACTTGTATTAAGGGGCACCATAGAGCTATAATGATATGCCCCTTGGATCACTTTCCTTCCATCTGTAGGGACCATCTGCATAGGCTATTTAAGTGGGTGAAGGCATTCTCTACCATAAAGCCTGTATTATGAATTGTTAGCTTCAGGGAATCAACAGGAATGGTTACAGCTTCCTTGACTGTTTAAGTCAAATATGAATTTGAATTTTATTGATTTTTAAATTTACAGAAAAGTAGATATGGACACAGACTATTGCCTGGCATCCAGTTTTGCTACTAGCAATTTCTGGCAGAGTCTTTCACTGATATTACTTGCAAAAAACCCAAAGTTATAATTATTATAAAGTTTATAATCGTAATTTATTTTTCACTAGCATTTTTAGAGGCAGGTGAAAGCAAGCTCAGTTTTCAAGGTTTTACTCAACAGGTGGTTTCTTTGCAAAAACTAAAGATGCTCTGAACCTGGGTTTCATTTTATCTGAACCTTGAACTGAAGAACTTCAACCTGAAAAGCTTGTGCTTTTAAAATTAAACCCCTGGAGTTGCATGCTAAAAATTTGTGAAAATTGTTAGCACCAAAATGCTTTAGATTTCTTTAATACAATTCAAAAAGGCCGAATAGTTAATTATCAAATGTGCCAGTCTCCACTTTTGTGTTGATACCAAGTATAAAAGTTCAGTCCTAAACAAAGTTGGGTGACTTGAGGGGTTTAGAACAGAGCTAGCCAACTCCAGTTTACACGCTGCTTTTGTGAATTCTCTAACACAGGTATGAGTACACAGCTAACTAACTAACTGCGTTACATAACTAAGAAAGGTAGGTCTTGTTTTGAGGATTTTTTTTAATTGAGTCTTAGATACGTCATAAAGCTCAAGCTTACAGGCAATTGTTAGCCATATACTGAGTTGTCAGAATATTAACTTTTGCACCATCTTCCTCCCTTCCAAAATATTAGCTGCATCTAGATGGTACCAAGAAAACCAAGTCATAGAACCTGGAAGAAGAGAGAGAGAATTTAGTTCAGCCGCAGGTGACTCAGCTCTCCGCAGAACTACCTGTGCCCTTTTGTAGCTGTTTGTTTGAATTTTCATTGCCTTTTTGTTCATGCTACGCTAGACATCTCTGTGTACGTCATTAGCTAATTAAAGTTCCAATTTAAATGCACTCGAATTAGTCCTGAGCCTTATTCAACCCTTTTGGAAAGGTTTGCAGTTGAGCTGACAGATTAGCATCTAACTGCCTGTAAAAAGGCAGATAGGGTCAGGGTGTCATCCTGCTGCTGTCCTAGATGTACAGCAATATCAGTTTGTGTCGGATCCTCCTGTCCTCTCCACTGCTTCTCTGTGAGGATTTTTTTTTCTCTTCTGATCACATGCGAGATGGCTCGTCACCTCGGGTCATTTGAACTCCCGGTGATCCAAGATCTTAGTAGACTGACAGTAAAGCTACAGTTGGATTCAACAGTAAGCATAGAGAAATAGTTTACTCTATGTACAGCTTTCCTTGCATCCAGAAAGCCTTTGTATATCGGCAGTGCCGCAACAGATGCTGCACTTATTTTGTCCAGCCTAGGGACAAATGGGGTGCACTTTATACTAAGGCTAGCACATTCCCAGACCCTTAGTGCTGATTCCATGTGAACAAAGTACATTTCCACTGCACCGGGGGACTTTCCTTTTCCCCTTCTAAGAGCTGTGCTCTGCAGCCAGGCGTATGAGCATAGCACAGCAGTTGGAAAGACAGGAATCCCTCTTGTGTTAATCACATTCTGTTCCAGTAGCCTTATTGCTCTCCCTACAAAAGTCTGGATGTCTGGAGTCTTTACAGATGAACAGGATGGCCCAAGGCATCTGTTCTTATTTTTATCCAGAGGAGCATCCTTTAGAAACTCAGTGCTGTGGCCTGCAGCGCCTCGCTTGGTCTAAATGGCAAACAATGGGGACAGGTACTTGAGAAGACAAATAAATAAAAAGAAAAGACTTCCTGTTACAGTAAACCTGCAGGCAGGTCTCAGTTGCAAGTCACAGGAACGTGGTTAGTCAGCTTTACCCAGTCATATCCAAAAAAAAAAAAAAAAAAAAAGGACGAATTTAAATGAAGCAAAATGATTCAGTGTGTTTCCTCAGTTGCTCTGGCAGGCTTTTAAAGGCCACTGAGTTTTGAGAACTGTGCACAGAGAGAAACAACAAATTAGCACAGCTGGTTGGAAATGGGAAGGTTGGAGAGAGCAGGGTCTAGGGCGTCTTGTGCCAGGGCACCTACTGGCACGCAGAAGCCATGCTAGCAATTTGGATATCAGCAAAGGCAAACGAACGCAGCCTTCGTCTGTTAAACCATCTCTCCTGATGAACAGAGACGGTTGCGTGATCAGAAATCTGCAGTTCCTTAGCTCTGTCCTCCCTTTCCTGTGTGAAGGTTGCCTGGAGTCGCATCACGCTCTCGGCACTCGCACTCTTGTTCACAGCCCCTTTTTTTCAGGGTTTCTCTAGTGCATTTTATTTTTGGATTTTAAATGACTTGAAACCTTTAACCCTCCCTAACTTTGCGAAGCTGATACCACCATCTGCATAAGGGCAGCGAGGAAACTTGACTTACCGAGGGGTAGAGAATCCAGGAACTGTGACACCATCGTTAAGTTTAGCTTCAGCTTTCTGGAAAAACTGCTTCTGTTCATCTCCAACAGCCTGCCCAGTGAGGTAGCATACCGCTAAACACATGTATAGTTTCAGCTGCCCACTAGCACAGGTCATGCCTTAACTCGGGTGAAGAGCAGTTCCTTTTTACTATGACCGCAAAACATCTAAATGTATGGACCGTTTATCAGGACGGCCAGCAGAATTTCTTCTGGAAGGAAGTGAATCCAAGGAGCCCCCCTGTTCAGAGCCCTGTCTTGGTGGAAGGTTGGGGGAAGCGGAGAGAAGTTGCAGGACTTATAACCATGCATGTTGTGTGCTTTGAATGCTAATGCAAGTTTGGTGTGTTTGTTTCCTAATCCAAACAGAGCGTCAGAAGCCTTGATGCATGTAGTGTGTGTTTACTGCAGCTGGAGTGGGCCACAGACCAGGTATTTATAGCCATCCGTTTCTGAGCTTTTTCTGCAATCTTCACGCTGCCAGCAACAGGGATTTCCTCACCTTACGCAGTGCTAGGGAAAGCCCTACATAATACAAAGGTGTCCGCTCCTTCGCTTTCCCATGCGGAAGAACATCCTGCTGCATGTGATGTAGATGCAACCGATCTGTACTGTGCATTTCCCTCACTTAAATACTTGAACGATTTGCTCACAAAAAGGAGAGAATCAGTTGTGTGAGCTTCCCTACCCCACTCTCCAAGTACACTTCATTTCTTCCTCCCAGCGGCTCTGATGGGTGGAACCCCTACTCTTTTGAGCAGAGGTTGCCAGCAGCCTGAACTGCAGAGTGCTCTAGGGAAGTGCACAAACCAGGATTAAAATGAGACCCTTCCACTGCTGTTTGCCTGACTTGAATGTGAATCTGTTGAATTGAAACACTACCGTGCTGTTGCAAATGCATTACAGCTGGGTTTTTAAAACAAGATGGTAATAGCGAGTCATGTATACATCTCCCATTGGCACCGATTTGATTGGGCCCCTTCTGACAAGAAGATAAAAATAAAGAATTAAGGACATGGTTATACTAAGCTCTCCCTAGTGGATTTAGCCCAATCAGAGGAGCGTGACTTAGCCTGTGATGGCTGCATGTGCAGAGTTAACTAACAAGCAGAGACCAATGTTAAGGACATCATGTTTTATGAGAGGGTGAGTGGTATATAAACTCTTGCCCTAGCAGTCTATTAATACAAAGCTGTCTCACTAATCTGAAGTGTCTTGGACACAGCTAAATCGTGTTCGTGCTATTCTGTTACATCTTGAATCTTGTACTCTATCGAAAGAATATTAATATTCAGTGCTCTGTATTTTAATCACCTGATTCAGAAGTTAATATCTGTTTGCTTTAATGGTACGTGGCCTTTTTGTATTGGTGCAACAAGGGCTTCTCGGAGGGCCTTTTGGATTCTGTAATCAAAGCAAAAATGAGCAAGTTGTTAATAGAGATATCACCATGAAATAAATGTGCTAAAGCTCATTTGACCTGGCTCAGAGGCCAATTAACAGCTGCCCACCTCACTCCATAACCACAGATATCATCACTGAATTGGACAGCAAAAATGTGGGATGAACCAAAAGAAATGGTATTTAAAGAGGGTCGTGTAATTTAGGACCACAATTTAACCTACTTCAAAATTGTTCTCCTCTGATGGAGAGTGGTTACTGAATTCCAAACAGCTTGCTTTTTATCATTATTTTCTCTGAGAAATAACAACAAATATAATAATCTGAGGCTATACATAGCTCTCTAGTCTTTTTCTTCAGTAGTATTTTGGATCTATGGTGATACCCAGGCAAGACCAAAGCAGGGTCTTCGTGGATTATGTTTCTGAAGACGCATAAGAGTAGAAATGGAGGGAGGGTTATTGCAAAAAAAAAAAAAAAGTGATAAACCTTTCAAAGCTGCACTTGCGCTGTCATTTACCATTGAGTTAACATGCAAGCTAAGCCTCCAAAATACTCTGGATAATTATCCCTTTGAAGTGGATCTGTTTACTTTTTTTCCAGGAGGAGGACTTGAAGGCGGGAGGGTATCTTTAATTGTTTTAAGCTTTCTCCTGATCTGAAAAGCGACTAAAAAAAGGATTACGATGTTGCATGCTTTTCTCAGACTTAAGATTATATTTGCTTGCTTTACAAGTGTAAATGTCTTTTCTAATTGTGAATATTGCAACTGCTCTGGGGTCTGGATGTCGAGCTGGCTTTTTTTATCTGCCACATATACCAGTAGTATAGCACCTGTAACTGGAATTTAGTTACCGAATCTGCAGTTGTTATTTAATTTCCAGAGAACTTTGGAAGGGCTGTAACATCTGATTGGTTTGCACTGGCTAACAATATATTCACGAGAGCGACAGTTCAGGTGAACAGTTCTGATCACGTTGAAATGGCGTACAGAACCGAGATGCTTGTATTCCAGAGGTATATGCATGTGAAAATGTACTGGCTCTCATACGCTCTCTTTCTTCTTCTTTCCGTGTATAGAGAATAGTGATAAAGAAACTACCTCACTGGAAATGCCATCGTTACCAACTTCTGATGGATTGAAAAATCCAGTCCATTCTTCAGGACTAAGGTCCAAGATCTGTAATCCCACAAATCAATTACTTGACCGCTCTGTCTCCGCCCCTGCTTCAGTTGGCTCACACAAATCTAGCCTAGCAGAGAAAATGGATCCTGGAGCTGTGAAGTCTGTGGAGTCTTCAGCTGAATGCCAGATTACCCCGGAAGAAGACCTTTCTCCTCTGTTGCAGAGTCCTGCTGACCACGCTTCTTCAGCAGACAATGACCAGCAGACAGGAGAAGCAGCTTGTCATGGTCCTAATATCTCGTCACAGAATACACTTGAAAACCCGGCTGCTGCTGGTAGTCTAAAGGAAAATACTAGAGCGCGCGGCCACGATCTGGACTCTCCGCTAGAGGTGACAAGGGAAGACGTGCCTGACGCCAGTATGCGTGCGCGGCAGACAGTTCCAGAGTTACCTCTGCTTTCAGAACAACTGGAATTGAACCAAATGAATGAGCTTCCTGTACATCTGCAGAGATACGAACCAGTAAATGAACGACGTCTGGAGAAGCGGAGTGAACCAACTGACTCAGAGTATCCCGCTAACATTGGTGGCCTTGAGTTACCTGCTGTGGGGGAGCAGGGCCTTACAAACATGCAGCCAGAATCCCTTGCTAGCTCTCTTGCTGAGAAAAGAGGATGTGGACTGGAGAAGGTAGGGCTTTCACGTCAGAAGGAAAATGCCCAAATGTCAGCGTCCTGTAGCTGTACGCTAGCAGAAACCTTCATGGAAATAGACATAGTTGAGCAGTCTACAATTGAAGCGCATGGCTTGTCAAGGGAACACAGTGCTCAGACTAAGAGTATTGGTGCATCCGGTCTGAATATCGACTGTCCTTTGATGGAGATGGAATCATCAAAGCAGGAATCGTCTTTGTCTGAACCTTTGAGTAATCCACTTTCCACTAGTGAGTTACTGTCGCCCGAAAGCAGCGTTGAAATGACTGGAACGTGTAATGAGTTACCCAGCTCGGTGGCTCAGAAGAGCTCTTCCTCCTCTGGCCTTTGTCAGCTACACGCCGATCCCGCAGCATCCGCAGAAGAGCCATCCTTGTCTTTAGCATCAGCCTTAAAGGAGCTTCATGAACTCTTGATTATAAATTGTAAAGGAGATGCAAAAATTCTTGCACCGGAAGAGGATGTCTGTCAGCTGGCAAAGGCCCCTGAAGAGCGGGTACAACGTGAGGGGCTTTCTAAAGATGAACATGGCAACGTGGGTCCAGACGGACAGGACCTAAACAGCTCCTTTCATCAGGAGAGGTTTGAACAGATGAACTCTGAAGGGCCAGCTGAGGAGCCACCTTGTCCTGAGGAAGCTGAAAGCATGAGCGTCCAGTTTTTTAATCCCAGCCAGACAGCTGTTGAGAGAGACGCTCTAGAGATACAGATGTCACCAAGTACAAGCGATTCTGTCATCCTGAGCTCAGTTGCGACGGCGAATCAAGTACACGGGGAGCAGGCAGCAATTGGACCTGAACGGTCGTTAAACGACCAGCATGCAACCAATCAGACTTTGGAGAAGAATAAATCGTTTCCACCGGAGCGCACGGTGGATGAAGAGGTCCCTCCGAGCCTCTTCCCAGGGATGCCTGGAGTAACCGACAGCTCCACAAATACTGAAGATCTGAGGCCACCCCATCAAACTCTAGAGCCGCCGCCGCCGCCGTGCCCAGCCGTCAGCTGTCCCGAGCTGAGCTCCATGGTTCCTCCGCCGCCCCTTTTTCCTGCCGCTGACATCAATCAGATTCTCTGCGCTGGCTTCAGCCTGCAGGAAGCGCTCGAGGCTTTGGAACGAGCTGGTGGAAATGCAGACCTTGCTCTTCTCAGTCTGCTAGCCAAGAATATCCGAGTTCCTACATAGCCATGGAACGGGTGGCCTGACTGCTCTGCTCTTGTAGAGAGCGTACCCGAATGGTAGAGCAACCTGCAAGCAAAATGTTGAGCCAGATTTTTAAACCAACACCATTTATTTGCAGCCAAAGTCATTTAGCTTTTCTGTTTCTCTTGTTCAATTTGGGCCTTTGAAAACAAACAAAAAAGAAGTCTTGGCATTGTGTGGACACAGTAGCTTTTGAGTCTCCTTCAGATGATGCATACTGGAATAAAATGTAATGGTTTTATTTAAATGTACAATTTTAGAATGATCTTCAATATTACGAAATAAAAAGCAGAAGCCATTGAGAAAACCATCACCCTGTTCAGCAAAAAGCAGATTGGGAAATGAATTGAATATGCATGTGCGTGCATCTACAGCCGAAGCATAGCATGTGATGTTACTGAAAGAGATGCACACAAGCTAGCTATTCAGTATGGTGCAGGCTGAAACAAAGCTTGTCACGGTGAAGCCTTTTGGATTTGTACCGGTTATCACTCTACTGTGCTTTATAACCTGATATTCATCTGTGATGCTGATGAACAACTGTTGCAGCTACTAGGGGTGTATTGATGTCCACGGGGCTCAGGATCCAAAAACCTTTGCTGGGGGGGGAAGTGTGTAAACTTGCACTTTTTTTTGTGCGTTGAAATCTAAAGCCTGGATTGCCAAAATATTTGACGCTATTGGGCCAGTGTGTTAAAGTTTACAGGGAAAATACTGAGTTTGGTGCTACCAAAAATGAGACAAAGCAACTGACCTGAAGTTACCCTCATGGAAGAAGTGGAAAGGGATTATTTTACCTTGTAGAGGTGTGCCCACCCCGTTTTCCCCCATGCAAAAGAAAAAGTCCAGCCTTCTTAAGCAGAACCCTAATAATGAAATTGCTTAACGAAACAGATTGCATCTGTTGCTGCGACTTGTCTCTACCCCACACCTAGTTTCACCCTAGTACCTACAAAGGAGTTTACTGTAACTGTTCAGTGGATGAAGTCTCTATGCACTGAGTAGGAACATGTGATTAAAGGAATGAAGAAATCCGCTTTGCACTAGTTTATCTCCGCGCTTGAGAGGGATCGGCCCCTCGACTGTAGAAATGCTAACTGCAAAAAACCCCTTCTTAGTGGCTTGCAGTGCACTAGTTTAGTACCGCTGGATAGGTGAGGGCTCCCCAAGTCAAGCTGTCGTTAAGGTGAACTCGAACCTAGAGCACTGATCTGGCTTCTGTATTACAACCACTGTTGCCTTTTGGGAAGCCCTCGCCAAGATCTCTGTCTGTGTAGGACCCACTGAGGCTGTGCTGGGGAGGCCCTTTATTGGGGGACAAAATGCTTTCTTGGGCTGAACTGCTCTTTCTGCTTCTCTACAGAGCCTTATCGTATTATTAGGGAGGGGGAAAAGCATGATTAAAACGTGTTACCAAATTGTAAGTAGAAACTTTGATTTCGTCCCATTTGCAGATCTCCGTGAAGTGGTAGCTTCATGTAAAATGTAATCTTTAACTTCCTGCTTCAAGCAAAACAAGCCGAAGTCATAAATCCACAGTGGCCGGACATCCATCTTCTCGACGCATTTTGTACTGGGGGGAGGGAGGGTTTGGGGGCCTCAGGCCTGTCCTTGTTTGTTCTTGCCTAGAATAACTGCATACATGTATTTGGGGCTTTGATGGGAGCTGATTTGCAAAAACACGTGTTCTTCTGTCGGACTGCATAGGCTTCTGTGAATATCTGATGCCAGTGATGAAAGGTTTGACCTCTTTTTAGGTACCTAGGTAGGCAAGAAAGCCTTTGGAACAAATGAAAAGCTTTGAGGAAGCCTGTGAGCAGCTAATAGGTCTTTCACTGAATTGTGAGTATGTAACCTGGGCAAAATCAGTTGATTTTCGACTCGGTTTGAGTTGAGATCTTGAAGAAATGCAGGTGCTTCACAATGTTTCCCATGCAGATCGTGACAGTAAGTCCCCGATGAAATACTCTGGTATTCTACATACGGCAAGCACGCCGGAGACGGCAGTACCTCCTGTCGCGTCTCAGGCCATGATTGCAGATCTGTCCTTACGCGTGCTCTAAGGAGACGAGATGCGTTGCTACATCCGTCGCTATTTGCATCCGACTCACTGAGCTGAAAGCAGCAAGTAAGGACAAAGTTCTTCCGACGCAGCGTCCTCACACTCGAGAGCTGGGCTCTCCTCCTGTGTATGTTCGTACAGCCCCTGGTTTTGGAGTGGGGAGCTCCTTGAGGAGGCTGTCCGCTCCCCTGAAGACGCCTCCTGAAGGTCTGCCCTCTTGTGCATATCTAGAAGCTGACTTTGCGCTTTAGCACGCAGATTGATTTACTGCCAGCTCCTTCATATGTCAGCCGTGCGTCGTTCAGTGTTATAATGGCCCTTTCCCTCTTTGCATCTTATTTTTGTAGAAGCAACTGCTAGTAGCTAGATGAAGTGCGGCTGCTTTGCACCAAAAAGGTTAAAGGCTCTGACTTAATCTTTTAAGTGGCCACGTTTACTTAGAGATTGCACATGCCGACGTTATGCTATAGAAGCTTTAGAGCATCAGCCAATTAGCTTCAATACTCAGTTTTATGCCTTGTCAAATATACTGTAGGTTAAGGGATTTTTTTTTACTGTTTTTTTTTTTTTAAATCTGTCTTTCGGCGAAAGCTTTTTTTGAGAATAGATGCTAATTAAGACTGCTGGAATTTCCTCTGTAGCTTCCTCTAAACTGCTAGGAAAAGGCCGACGGCTAGAAACAGTTGAGCTTCAAACTGTAAAATAACCCTACCAATATTAACTAAGATCAGTCCAAGCCTGGTGATTTCACCTCTGTTACGTGAAACCCTGCTTTGAGTGAGCAATGCTACTGGATTAAAACAGAATGATTTGGGGTCTTTGTTATCAGATCTTGTTTCTAATGGTAAAATTAATGTTTTGGAGATTTCTAGTGTTTTAAAGGAACGTTGCTCGTCTAGTGGAGCGCGTACGGTTTTCCGTGGGTGCTGAGAACTGTTTGTACGCCTGCTTTATTGTGTAGTAGGTCCTTCCCTGTACCCTAGCTCTGTACAACGTATTGCGTGGAGTCAGACGTTGGATAATAGCGAGAGGAGAGATTGCGTATATTTGTCGTCTTCAAAGAGATTTTGTTCCCCTCCTCCCCCCCACCCAAAAAACCCAAACACAGAAATCCCCCTGCAGACTTCCTGTCTCTTAAAAGAAGAACTCACGCTCAATTTACCATACAGCTGCCTTCCTCTCCCAATTGAGAGGGTTATCATCCAACCTGCCTAAACAAAATGCTATTTGATCTCTTTCTGAAGATCGAAGGATCAGATGTAGTTAATGCTGCATACCTCGAACAGGAGATATAGTGGTGGCGGTACAGTTGTAAAATCAGAAGCTTACGCTCGTATATAAGTTCATCTGTTGAGGATGGGTGTGGAGAAAAGCCAGTGGGAAAGGCAGGAGCACTTTTTTTGGACTGGATACCAGCCAGAAGAGTCTGGGCACACTTCGTTGTGACTTATTTGCTTTTTAGTTCGCACCAAAAAAACTGAACGTTTTCAGATTGTAATTCAGCACTCGTTGGTAGCCTTGGCAGGGGCACCAGCCATTGAATGGGCCACGAAAGCAAAGACTCTTTGCACGTTAATTCTGTTCGTACAGTGCCTTACCTCAAAGGGTCTTGAGATTGTGCGATGGTTGAGTTCAGTCTCGCAGCGCCTTGGTGAAAGAGGGAGCAGTTCATCCTTCCCCTGCAGATAAGGGACACGTGGCCCCGAGTGCCGTCTGTCTTTCCAGGAAGTCCCATGGGAGCCTTTGGCAAGTTACTTCACCAGATCTTCTTATGCCATATGTGAAGGGGGGGGATATTTCTCCCGTTTAGAGATGTTAACACTGCCAAAGACTGTAAAGCCCCATAGAGTTTTTGGATGTAAAATGCTGCGGAAGGGAAGATTATTATTTCGAAAGTAGGGTTTGCTGCCTGCTGCTCGGCACCTTACAGAAGCGGTGGGCCGGGGGACAAGAAGCTCTCTGTCGGGCTTAGGCTCCAGGGCATTTGCCTTTTTCGGATTCTCCGTAGTCCTCTCCCTCTTAGCGCCCAAGTCCTGCAGAGAGAGGGCCTGTGGTATGGATATGCTGGTCTCTGCCGGGCTGTCCTTCAGTCTCTGCACTCCACTGTTTCCTTCCCTTTCACCTCGCAGTCCCTGGCTTCTCCTCTCCGGTTTGCTGGCTCGAGCGTTCTCCGAGGAAGGCTGAATTGGGATCATTGCCTCAATTCAGGCGAAAAGGGAGATGGATGTGGTCGCTCCCGATCCGAAACCCCAGTGCAGGCCACAGCTGGGTCTGACTTGGTTCTCAGGATGCCATCCTGATGAGAGCAGGGGCGCGTCCAGCATCCCCCCGCCCGTTCCCAGTCCGGAGTTTCTTACGTATTTTGCCGTAACCCTGTAAATCTGCCAGCCGTCTCGGTTTTAACCCCCAGAGCCCCTCTTGCTCCAGTTTCCAGAGGAAGGCTCTTCAGGAGCTGTCTGGGCTCTCCTATCCTGAGCTGAGCTGGGGATACAGCTAGGCCTTGGCACTGTGCACAGATATGAGCCCAGCGTGCCTGCTTGGTTCCTCAGTAATTGCGTAAAATACCCAAGTGATAAATGAGCCTCGTGCTAAAGCAGGGCTTTCGCGACTCTTCCGACTTTATACCTGCTTACTCCTTGGCAAACTAGTCAGGACACTGTGACAGTCTGTCTGGGACTAGACTCTCCCAGGAGACCCCTCCCAGCCCTGTGGCCCTAATCCCAGGGGTCTGTCTACGGGGCACGTATCATTTCTGCTATTTATTGGCCCAAATGAGTTTTCATTTTTCTATGGAACAAAGCAACAACCGAAAGCTGCTTAATACAAATCCCAGTGCCTTCGGAAACCCCCCATGTCCATGGCCGCTGTTCCCTGGTGTCTCTGCAGCCCTTCTGCCAGTCCGCTTTCCTCTTACCTTCTGGAATATGTTCTTTAAAATAAAAGGGGGCGGGTAGCAAGAATACAAGAATGGCATTGAAGTAATTCTCTCACCCCTTATTTAATGCTGGGTGCATAGTGTTAGGACATTGAAGGGCTCTAGATCGCTTTAGGGGCAAAATAGAAAGACCGGAAGCTGACTTCTGCACAAGAGGATGGTGAAAGGGATGTGACCAGGGAAAGGCTGGGTGAGGAGAACAGGCCTTTGCCTGGCCGGGTAGAGCTGAAGCCATCCGTCTCATGGGCGGGCAATGCTTTGGATTCAGAGCGCTCCTTGCTTACAGAAAGGACAGTTTTAAGACAAAACATCAGCCGGCGAGGCAGGGATCCCCCGGTCACTTCCCTCTAGGCTGGAGCAGGGTTTACTAAGATCGTAAAGCCGAGACACCAACCACCTGCTTGGCTTGCGGAAAAGACCGTCGGCATATTCGTAAAGGGAGGACTTTGCCGTTCATTAGCAGATGCTTCCCAGAAGCACTTCTGCCGATGAAAAGTCGACCAGTTCGATACTTGCCTACCTTTCCATCAGCCCCAAAGGATGTGGCAGTGACCCGTGGCGCGAGTACCTGCCGTGGGGTACGGTCGAGAGAGGCTGGCGGGTCCTGCAGCTGCCGCTGCCTTTGCTGAGCCGTCTGCGTGCGGGTAGAGGACTGGCAGGATCCCGGGCCGCTCTTCGGCATCTCGTAGACATAGTTACTTTGCTTTTTGTCTGAGTCTTTCTCAGCGGTTTTAATCTTGGCTCAGAGTAGGGGAGATTTAACCTTGCTCATTGAATGCAGAACTTGAATTTTTTTTATTTTAATTTTCTTTTTTCAACTCCCTACCATTCCCGAGTAGAACAGGCGACGGAACCGGAGAGGTTCGTTTACCAGACTTGGACTCCTTGCCAAATTGCATTTGTAGCTCTACTGGAAATTGAAAGACAAGGAATTGGTTAGGGTTTCCCCCGCTCGCTCCAATCTAGCGATTACTTTTGTGTATGTCATTCCCTCTTAAAACGTTAGAAATGCTTTTTTTTTCCCCTGCAGTTTCGTGTACACCTAGCTTAGCCTGTAACCCAGATGTCTAGCAGCTGGGTTTTTATTTGACTGATGCTTTTTTAGCTTAAGAGTTTTCCAAACTCAATTAAGGAACTTGAGGGACTCAATACTCAGGAACCCTAAAGCTGGTTGCATTCGTGTCATTTATTCTTCTGGGCTGAACACGGGCTGTTCTCGCAGCAGGGTGACTGTGGGAGGAGGGGTGGTTTGATCAGGTAAGGGGATGTGGTTCTGCCCTAAGTAATACACACTTGATTCATTATTTTGATTTTTTTTAAATATCGGGGGACTGTTTCTCAAGAAAATTGATGTGTAAAAAATTTGATATTTAAAAAAATAAACAAATTTTATCATAACGTTGTCCGGGCAGTTTGTTCCATGCACCAATAAATTGTTCGGGCGGGGGGAGTTGTTCTGAGATTTATCGTATCCACTGTCAGCCTCCCTGCTTTAGGTTTTCACCCCTGCTCCCTACCAAAGCACAGGTGATTTCCTTGTAAAAGGTATTCATTTTGAACAGTAGTGTGATGAATATAAATGTAGCGGGTTCGAAAGATGGTTTCTGAACAGCTGGAAATAGTGTAAATATTCTTCCTACTTGGATGTGGCATAATGTCAAACCACGTGTGCAAAGTGTTACGTGTGGATTGGCTTCAGCTTGTTGCACAGACTGTGAATGCATGCCCCTATGCAATTGGGTGGGAAGACGGTACATCTCGGGAATTTTAATCTTTTCTAAAATCTTTTTAAAAACATGCAGACGCATTTAGAAGCACACCTTTAAAAGGTGGTTTTCATCTGAAGTACGGGGGAAATAACCTCATCTTCATATAAAGAATACAAGAAGACGCGCTTGCCGTGTGGCTCACGATGGTTATCCTCCCTTTCCTTCACGTACAATTTTAAGCCTAAAACATATCACTTAAAAAAAACCCGCTCCCTGACTGGTGTGGTACATTGCTGTAACGGGGATCTGAGCGTTCGATATCCAGCGGTGGCCACGGGACTGCTGGGGCCCTGGGCAAGAGTCATTTGGGGCCCCTTAGAGGCTTAATTTCGATGCCCTATAAGTAACTCGGATATTTGCTGCAAAATTTTGGGGTCGGGTTTGCCCTCCCCATAGGCCACCACTGCAATATCCAAACTGCCCCCGCTGTCATGTCCGAATGGCTCGGTGGAGAAGCTGCCTGGTCCAGTGGCGAGGGGTCGATCCACAGAAACAAGGTTTTCATCTCGTCTCTGCTCCTGACTTGTCGGGTGCGTGACTTCAGGGACCTCGCTTCCCACGCCTGTGCCTGTTTTCTCTCCCACCGGAGGAGTAAAAGAGCCCTTGCTCCAGCGTGTCCGTGGGGTGCCGCTCAGTGGGTCTGATACTGCCTCGGCCCTTGAGCGCTACCGCAGCGTAACAATACCGCTGCGGCTGTTGGGAAGGGAGATGAAATGAAGGGGCTTCTTCCTTGGTTCCAGCCTGGATCCTGTATTCCCGGCATTCCCCAGCTGCTTTCCCGACGCGTTTCCCCCCCAGCCGGTTCTCCCACAGCCTCAGCAGACTTGGGAAACTGGCTGGGACAGTCTGGTAATTGCATCACGCAAATAGGGTTTGCCTCGAGAAGCTGGCACGCTTGCTCAATGATCTGTGCCAGGGCGGGCGTGAGCCAGCCCACCGAGGTACCCTGCCAGGAAAATATTTACTGGTTAAGGAAAACAGCACAAACGGAAACAGCATTTGTGTTACTGCAAACGCAGGGTGGAATCAGTCGTCGGCCCCCCCGGTCCGTCGTGCCAGGCCTGGAGCCCGGCTACCAGAAACTGGCGCCCCAAAAGGCATGCAGTTGTCCGAACAAGAATAACGAGGAGATGCTTTTTAAATAGCTGTTTGTCTTCTGTGCTTTAATGCCACCTTGCCCTGCTCCAACGTGTGCGACAGCTAGAGGTGGGAAATCCATCCTTACGGGCCCCAAATGTGCAGGCAGTGCACCGGTTCCCCTTCCTCCCGCTGCCCGAGCCCCTGTGCACCTCCTCCCTGGGCCCGCCAGGCTTGCAGAGCCTCCCACGTCCTCGGGAAGCTTTTGCAGCCGCTCTGGGCTCTAGTTTGCAGGTCTAATTGTAATGCATTTTTCTGCCCTGCCCAAAATACGGCCTACTTTTTGTTTGATAGTTTGGTCTGCAATCGTCCCGAGCCAGTTGTATTCTTCTCTGAAAGAGCAGCACTGGGCCAGCAGTTCCCAAATAGCCCCCTCGCCCAATATCCTTTATTGCAAGTGCTCGGTACGTACCCAGGCCAGTTCTTCATGGGCAATATGAATGTCTCGTGCCCGGGGTGGCTATTATAGAGGACTCTTTCCTCTATTGATATGAAACCCAACACCTTGACGTCCTCTATTTTTCTCTTCCAGGGAAAAATTTCTTCAAGAGAAAAAGCAAGGACATCAAGGCGTTGGGTTTCATATCAATAGAGGACAACTGAACTGACCCCTATGATGGCCACCCTGCTCTAAGGCAGGCGGTGCGGTATCCTCAGGAGAGAGACTACACAGTGAACGGACTGGAGCGATGCTCCTCTTCGTCTCACGCTTCCAGGTAGCTGCAGGTCTGGATCGGTGCGTGCTGGCCAGGAAGGGAGTCTGGCTCACGCTGTTCTGGCAGTCGATTGTATTTTATTTTTTTCTTAAATTCGTCTGTGTTTCAAAACAGCCAAATCAAATTCCAAGTCCACAAGGCAGTCCCACCCGGGGCTGCAGATGTTTCCACCTCCTTTGGTGAGCATCCTGTGCGCAGCCGCCGGCCCGGAGGCTTGGGGCTGGGATGCCCTCAGCCATTCGGCTGCAGGAGCAAGGTAGGGAGGAGGCTTGCGCAAGCGGGCAGTTATTCGATCCGGCTTTGGATCTGGCTGCGATCCGATGTGGATCTCCGGACCGGGTTCCCGCTTTGTGGCCGAAGCGGCTGCAAAGCTTTGGAGCCACCTCGGCGATCCGGCCATAGGGTATAATGGGGAATCGGTGAAATAGCTATAGCTTTGTTGGTGTTTTGTCTGATTTGGATGAAACCTGCAGGGACGGTAGCCACTGCTGAAAGCACGAAGCATGCCAAGTTTCGAGAAGATGGGTGCGGGGGTGCAGGGGGAACTGTACCCTGAGTTCTTGAAAGCAAAACTCCTGTCGTGTGTA
>JAGPOW010002149.1:9831618-9870283 GCA_030014935.1 Caiman crocodilus
GTTACAGAGCCAAGAGCGTCAGGTTTGGTTTGCAAACTCGGTATGCAGCTTGTTACGAACTTGAGAAATACCAGTTTGGTAATCCCATGGATGCCTTTTAGATGTGGACACCATTTATTTTGTCCACTGGAAGGTCTGTAAATAGCTTTGGCTGAAAGACGACTTGAGACCTCATTCCAGATGGAGCAGTGCCATGCGCTGGCTTCTAGGTCGGGTCGTGTCATGCAAACCCAGCGCGTTCGAGCGTCTGCCGTGTGCTGGGACCCGGAGGACGCTGAACTGGACTGGCAAGAGCGTGTGGGGACGAAAGAGCTGCCTAACAAGAAAGGGATGCAGAATAATGCTTTTAAAGACCGTACTCTCTCAAAGCTTTATACGCTCGCAGCTTGTCTAGCTGGTCGGGGCTGTGTTTGAAGCTCCTGGTTCAGCCCACAGCCAGGGGCACACGAATTACTTTGCAGCTGTTAGTACCGTGTGTCATCACCACACCCCAAAGAAGTTCTTGTAACCAAGCGACAACTGAGCGGAAAGAGGCTTTCTGGTCGAACTCTCCCTCTAAATAGGCTTATAAAGTGCAAAGGAGGTAAACCCGCGGTACACGCACAATGCACAAAGATGCTGAGGGCGGTGCGGCAGCGCTGAGTACCCTGTACAGCACCAGGCATGCTGTCAGCATCCAGCAGGAATGGGCGCACAGGCTACAGGTGTGGCACTGTTAGTGTTGGCATGTGCGTGGGTGTAATGTTGCCGTATGCGGACGGTCCAGATATGCTGGATTTGTCCTCCTCTTTTTTCCTTGCGCTCGGGCGCACATAGGAGGGCCCCTGCCCGAGACCCACTGATGATGGCTTGGCTGGAGTCATTACAGAGCCAAGGGTGGCTGGTCATAATGGTAATCTTCTGCTCCAGGCTCATCCTGGCTATTCCTTAGTAGTTCATGTCAATCCCTGGTTGGGCTGAACGTGCACATTTTACCCCTGGAAGCCAGTTGCGATAGGCTTTGCAACTGAATCATGGCCTGGGCTCCTTATTTCACCTTCAGTGATCTGCATTAGACCACTGGAACAAGTCTTCCCCGGGACGAAGAAATGCATGTTGAACGATTTACCATTTAGTACCAGCAGGAACATGAAGCCCTAACCATGGGTGTGCGCGTGCATGTAGGTGCAGCTCAGCTCTCGCTGGCGTTCGCACAAGGCGAGAGTACTTGGTCATTCACGGGATTGGGGCTTTTTAGCTTGGAGTTGCCCTGGTTCTGCCAGTACGTGCAGGACCATCCGGAAGGATGGTAGCACACGCAGATACACAAGTAGAACTGACCCATCCTGGTTGTGTCCTCGTGCTCCTGGAGACTACACGCTGCGGGCACGGAGGTGTGCTGTGCGTTGGCTTGCAACACCTGGCTCGCGCCATTCTGCCTTAAGCCCTTTCCTGCCGCTGATCTGGATTCCAGGATGGTCGTCTTTAGTCCTGCCTTTTAAAATGATTGCAAGGAATCGAACTCTCTTTCTTCATTTGCAATCTTCTCTTCACCTATTCTGACTTTAAAAAGCCAGTAGGTTATTAGTACAGTTGTCGACCATCTCGCTACTGCACAGCGTTGTCGGGTTCCTGCGCAGCCCGCGTCTCGTGTAGGATGAGGGGTGGTATAACGTGCGCGGTCACCGCCGTCGCGGGTGCATACGGTGATACGGCCACGGTGCATACGGGGTCTGTTTCTTGGCGCTTGGGTCTGGTTCGCAAGCATCCGTCCAGGGGAGTAGCATCCCTCCAGCAGATAAATGTGGATTATTATCCACATCCGAGTGACTGCTCATGGTTGTCGTCTCCCTCCTGAGCCCCACCCTGTGCTGTCGCGCCCTGCCATGCTTAGCTTAGATGGCAAACTGTTTGCAGCAAATGGTTTAACCACCTCTCCGAAGTGCCTTGTGCAACTACAGCTCCAGGTAAGTAATAATCCGGTGACCGTGTCTGCAGCAAAGGCTCTGAGTCCTGAATTGAACTCTGCCCCGAGCTGGTAGTTGAAAATGGTTCTGGAAATGCAGGGCTCGTCCTCAGGATGTGTGAAAGAGGGGCATTATACAAGATCCAGGATTCACTGACCGTTGGCGCTGGGTCAGCACGTTCTTCCGAGCATCCCAGCAATGCCGCCCAATCCTAGACGCGTCGGTCCCCTGACATTCAGGGGCCTGGCTCTCTGGATGCGTGGCTGTAGCGACTGCTGCGTTCCTCTCCTCGCGAGGCTCGCCACCAGCGCTCTCCCGCCGGACGTGTTTGCGCCGGGCCGTTGTGCCTGGAGGTTGGGTTGCGTCCCTGTTGCCGAGAGCCCAGCAGGTCGTAATTAGGCTGGTGTGAGTCAGAGTCCCTGAGTCAGCCTCCCGAAGAACCGCTGCGTGTGCATGCGTGTTCACGGGGCTGGGTGCTGTCACGGGACCGAGAGCCCTCCAGCAAAAGCAGGTCAGATGAGCGCGTCGTCCAGCTCCTGGCGTGACCGTGCAGGGGCTCGTTGCGTGCACGCATGCAGCGTGATAGCTTTTATTAGACCAGCTAGATTTCTGCAAACAAAAGTCTTCGGTGGCAAGCTTTTGGACACAAGCCCCCTTCTTCAGGCATAGGGGAAAAGATGATACAAGTTCCCCTAGGTAGACAGAGGAAGTTGGTACGCTTTAGGGATAGCTAACTGACTTCCCTAAGAATTCATGTGCAGTTTTACTGTTTTCACTGTTTCTAGATAAAGCACCAGCACTTCTAAGAAGGCGATGGAGTGTGCCCTGGCACCTTGCTCCCTATTGAAATGCTCGACATCCCGGCACCGTGGGCTCCTTACAGCTCTGCGGGATGCACTTGACATGAGGCTTTGTAAACCAGCATTAACAGGAATTTAGAAAAACTTGTGGTGCACGGGCTGGAGCCGATTCCCTTAGCGGCTAATGGTCCAGAGGCTCCTTTGAGAAATCCATAGTTGGCCATCGCGGCTCGAGAGCAGCTGCTGTGACGCCGCGGCGGCGCTGCCTAAATAGCCAGCACGTCCGAGGCAGCAGCGATGGAGGCTGCTGACCAGAGTGGTCTGATTTCAGCTGCGGAAAGCAAGAACAGGGACAAAAACGGAAACGGTTTGGGGAAGGAAGGGAAGAAAAGAGGAAATACTGAAATAGTCCAGCTGTCTACTGGTTGAGACTGGGAATCCCACAGGCTGACGGGGAGGGAGATGGGCTGGAGCCGGGAGCCGGGCGGGCAGGCGTCTGCCTGCAGAGAGCTGCAGCAGCAGGGCAGGGGAGGTAACGGGGGTAAGGACAGACAGGCCGAGATGAACATAATCCTCTCCAGATAACCAGCCCGCTGGCGTTATGGCCGTGCCGCAGGGTCTTTCAGCCAGCTGCGTGAAAGGCAGCCAGTTCTTTCCAGCGATGCTCAGCATCTGGGCCTTCCTCTTCCTGGAGTCAGTGGCGGGGCTAAAAAGAAAACCCAAGACCCGAGCCAGACCTGGAGGGCCACGTGTTGATGCCCTCCCTTTTAGAAACACCTGGAAGGGGCCCAGCCTTTGCTTCGGCTCCAGCTCCCCACGCCTGGTATGTGGATGAGCCCCGGACGTGTGCATTGTAATCCTCTTTGTCCTAATTCACCCCTATCTAAACGGGGGTTCAATCTGGGGAGGAGATGGAGTATTCTTTAAATCCAGACAGCCCGTGGAGAGCGTCACGTGCCACTGCCGTTACATTAACCTGCGCAGCGAAACGCAGCTCATTCGGTTGCAGGAACAAATTTCCGTGTTGTGTTTCCAGTCTGTAACCTGTGCTGACTCCAAAGGCTGCCACGGGCGGGCAGGCAGATCCCCCAGGACAGGATCATCGAGACAAAAGGACAGCGGAGTTGTGATGTATTTGGGATAGCCGGAATATAACGATGACATTGCAGATAGCTTAACAGCTGACTGGCCTGGGTCCATGGCACGTGGGACTTGTTCAGGAGGCCAGCATCTAATTTCCAGACCAGTGGCTCTCGGTCCCCTTAGACTCGCGCCCTCCCTTAGAAAATGCCAGCTCTTAAGTTTCACTCTTTTTTGAGTCTGGAAAAAAGGTAAAGCAAGTCTTCTGCTGCAAAGAGCTCAGGGACCGCAGCAGGGCAGAATGGTTTTGATGTGCAACGTGTTTGAAATCCCTGGGTTTACACTGTGCATCCCGTGGAGGTGTTTGCATACCTGGGGCACCCGTAAAAGGATCTCCTGGCACCCTGGTGAGAATTGCTGCCCTAAATCTATGGACAGTCACTGTAATACTCTGCTCCCTCCACTGCCCTCAAAGCCAGGAGCTGTCATGTATTAACTAGTAGGACTTATCAGGCATCTTCCAGGTGCCACATTACTTTACGTATGATTTTATTCTTGGCTCATCAGCTTCCTCACTGTGGGAATGTGTTTCAAACGCGGGCTGTAGATAAAGGTATTTAATTATTTGAGAATTATTACAATTACGCGATCCTTCCCATTCCTCCAGGCTATTAATAGCATCATCTTCCAGGGCTCTTTCTTCCTTCAAAAGTCTGGGTACGTATGACGAACTGTGTGTGAAAGGGAGACGGGGGTGGAAGAATAAAGGGTATTAGTTCCAGGGGGTCCAGTGGCTTCGTTTCCAAACCATAGCTTCCCAGGTCGACCTTATTTACCATCCACATTTCCAAGGAAGCCTGAACTTTCTGATTTACTGTTTTTTAATGTAATCAGAAAGCTTTGATCCATGTTTTAGTGGAGAAGGCTTATACATAAGTAATAGCCGTAGTGCCTGTGGAGCCGGTCCCGCGGCGAGCTGGTTGCAGATGAAAGGAGAACAGCTGCGTTAGACGCGGACTAGAAAGCATCTGATCCACCCGGGTGTATCACAGAGCCTGGGAGACGTGCAGGTGGGACTGGGAAAGGGCATTTGCATTTATGTCTGAGGGCTCAGTGTCGGGCACAGAGAAGGCAAGGCGAGTGTGCTTCCCCCGGGGCTGGCCGTCTAGATGGGGGGCGGCGGTGCAGGCTCAGTCCCTCTCCTCGGCTGGACCGGTCCCAGGGGCTGGGCTCCCTGGGTGGGATGCGCTTGCAGAGGAGCAGCTACTCCCTGCCTGGGCAGGACTCTCTCTCCTTGGGTTTGTCTTGGTTACGAGCTGAGTCCTGGATCAGGCCTGGAGAGCCTGGCGTTTGCTCCTGCCTCTGCCTTGCACGCAAACACGAGCATCCTTAAAGCACCGAGAACCAGGTCCTGCTCCGTGAGTCTGTGGGAGATGGATTGGCTTGATCGGTGCAACCCCCGTTTACAGCCGTGGGACTGGAAGCAGCATCCGGCCCCACGTGGGAAGCTGCGTGTCACCAGGCTCGGTCCTGGGCTAGAGCTAAAAAAAATTGGATCGTGGGATGCAATATGGGTTTGTAGCCTGCTGTCTTGTGAAGTATCGGGCCTAGCAACGAACGGTTCTTGCCATTGGGAAGCTGTGAATTCGGGGTATTCCCGCATTGCGGATTCGGGGTTTTAGGGCCAGCATTTCAAAATCGGCTCCTCCGTCCTTGCCGCTTCGGGCTGGACGCGAGCGGGGTAAGAAACACCCAGGGTGCGTTTTCAGGCCGTTCTGTCCGATTTGATGGAAACGGTGGGTTTTTTACGAGCCCAGTTGCATACGGCGCGGTCCGAGAGCTAGTCGGGGCGTCCGCGTGGGGCGAGACGCGCCTGAGCTGGTCTCTCTCTGCGAGAGCAGATGTAGACGTGTCTGACCTCAGCCCACAGCAGAAAAGAAGAACCGCTTCTCTCTGGTCTTGCCTTTCTTTGAGGGCCTCATCATCATGCCAGCGCTTCTGCGCGCGGTGGCTGTAACGTGTGTTACCCCGCCTGGGCGTGTTAAGGGGAACTAAAAACCAGTCGTGAGCTGAACTCCAGTGGTTTAGGCTCTAGATGTTAACATTGCCCTATTTGATCCACTGGTCGTTTCGCTAGTAGTTACGCAAGCATCGCTAAATTGGATTTGATTTATGGCCGGCCAGTCGTGATGCCGCTTCATCTTCAGCTAGTTCCTTTCATCTGGCAGTCTCCCCGCGCCGTCTCACAAATGCCGATGGAGCCTGCGCTGCGGGTGGGCTCGTTTCCATTTCATGGGTTGGGAAACTGAAACGGGGTGGGGAGGCGAGTTGCCCAAGGCCATGCCGTGAGTCAGTGGCAGAGGCAGGACTGGCATGCTGAGCTGTGGTTCTCGTCACGTAGAACCGGTTTAGTGAGCTGTGACCCACGTCAGTGTGTCGCAGTTCACACCCTCCTCCCCGCAAGCCTGTCTCTAATGGGAACCCAACGTACCGTCGCCCTCCGGGGCAAGGGTGCCCAGCAGCAGACGTCTCGCAGGAGGTGCCGGGCTGTTTCCGCAGCAGGGTCCGAATTGCCACCGCGTCTCGGAAACGAGCGCGTGCTGCTGCGGAGGATTTCCCCCCGCACCGGGGTGCTCCCGAAAGCAGGTTGCTGCAGCTCTGTGAGCTCAGGCCTAGGTGTGACTCGTTAAGCCCTGATTTATGAATGCTTTTCTCCGACGCTTGCCGAAAGCCAAAGTGTGCCCTTGCTGCCGTCGCGAGCGTTAGCGATGCTGGTACGCAGCGCTTGCAAAAACGGTGGTAGAGATGGGCCTAAAGCAACTCCCCGGAGCTAGAGGTTTGGAAGGGCTTGCGCTGAGCCCAGTGCCACGCTCGGAGGCCCCCCCGGGCAACTTCCACGGGCACGCTGCCGCGCGTGGGGAGCTCAGGTGTGCAGGACATGCCTCTCGACACGAGAGGATGAAGCTCAAAGGTATTCCTTCCCGAGGTGCTTACACGTGCAAGAACCAGCTCTGCTCCATTAGAAGCGGGTAGACGATCCAGCGGAGGATTCGCATGTGCAGCCCGAAGTGGGTCCAGATGTTGACACGAGGCCGTCACCTCTGGCATCAGAACTGATCTCCTTCCACGGCAGCTCCGTGTTGGAGCAGCTCCTCCAGAACAGGGGCCTTGTGCGAGAAGGGCAGAGGAAGGGGGTAACTGCCTGCCTGTTGAAGCCCCTCGGCGCCGAGCGAACTTGGACTGATAAAAGTTTAGGAGTGCTGGCGGTGTCGCACGCTTTACAGCCTGGGAGTGCAGGCGGGCGACTTCAGCAAGGTTGCACAGCAGAGCGGGGAACAAACTCCATCTCTCTGCTCCCACAAAAGACACCGCTAGGCAGCTGGGGCATAGTCACTTAAATCAAGCTGAGGCTTTCTGCCTCTGATGAGGACCAGTTGCCTTCGTTTCCTCGATACATGCTAGGTAATGATGCTAATGCTGCGTGCTGTCACAGGCCTGGGATGCGAGAGGTTAGACTTCAGTCCCATTGTGCAGTGCCGAAGTATCCCCATTTTACAGATGGGGCACAGGGGCTGTAATTTCCCGGGGATCTTCTGGTAAGTCAGTGTTAGAGCCAGAAACTGGACTGTGTTCTCCAGATCCCCAGCATTTCCTGACATCAAAGCCCAGGCAGTTGCGTACAGAAAAGATTTGGACTCTGCGCCATGTTTTGAGATGTATTTGGGCAGAAGTCATATTGCACGTCTTGTGTTGCGCTGGAACGGGGGTTTAATGCCTTTTGTTGCATGTGCACAGCGACGGGAACTATTACCTCCGCACTGCAAATGGATTGTGCCACGCACAGCTCTCCCCACACCCGTGGCAGCCTGGTTTCCTTGCTCACCAAAGCAGTGCCTGGTTGGAAAAAACAGAGGGGAAAATTTCAGCAAAGACTACAAGAGAGAGAGACAAGGCCCACATACACTCAAGCACCCGTCTGGGATGCGTCAGCTCAGCAGCCTTGTATCCAGGATGAATCGCTGCTGTTTCTAACACAGAGCCATTACAAATGCTGGCTGTTCAGCACTTTGAGTCAAGCAAGGATCAAAATTGCCTTGCATTTCCAGAAGCTGCTGATAGCTACGAAACGAAGGGTTAGTGTCCAAAGCATAGGACATAATTGGCCATTTGATTTCATCCCTGGAAATGTGCAACAGTAAGAAAGAAAATATAACAGCTGTCAAAACTCCTTCCCCGTAGGAGCGCGGCTCTGACCCAAGGATGTCGTCGGTGTGTCTTGGGTAAGCAGCGGCCAAACACGTGTGGGTACGGCCTGTTTGTCCAGCGTGTGCAGCAAGCCGACGGCAAAAGTCAGGGGACAGTGTTGAAACCCAAAAGCCCAACCTGGTAGACCGGTAAGGAAGGGCTCGTGGGATGGTAGAGTGCCAGGGCCTGCAGCGCCCAGGGAAGTGTAGTTTTACCCCAGTTCTTCACGTGGCGCTGCATTGAGGACCCTGTTTCCTTCGGTCGCGGCGAGTCACTGCAGGAAGGCGCAAGATGGACCTGCACGTTGGTCAAACTTGAGGGGTTGTTTCCTCTACTAACTGGATTGTTTCTGTGCTTTGTGCTTTCAGCTGCAGAGTTACTTTGCAGCCTGCGAGGATGAGACCCCAGCAATTAGGAACCACGACAAAGTCCTGCAACGGCTCTGCGAGCACCTAGACCATGCTCTGCTGTACGGGTGAGCCCAGCACGTGCCAGCTGCCTGGGCCTTAGCGTTGCAGAGCCGGGGGTGATGGGCTGGGCCAGGATCCCGGAAAGCATGGTTTGATCACCTGCTTCCAAACCCCGTGTCCCGCACAATCCTACCTGGCAAAACCATGTCAGGGCGCTGATATTAGATCCTTAGCTATTGACTTCCTCCCTTTCACCTTCTCCCTTGTTTTCTCTGCCTTTTGCACTTCTCTGCTTTTCTTTCCTTCTCTCCCCTGCTTTCTATTCTGAACCAAGTGCTTGTGTTTTCAAAAAGCCTTTAAAGTGTGGGAAGGCCCCCTAAACCTGTATTATCTCAGCTTCTGCAGAGACGATCTGGGTCGTGCTTTGTAATGACGCTGGGGGATGGGTGGTTTCCAGTAAGAGCCACGTAGAAATGCTTCCGCCGCCCGGTCCAGGCAATGACTAATTTGCTTCCAAGTCTGAAAGCAGTGAGGTCTTCCTTAACCATCCTCTGGGTTTGTTTCCGCAGGCTGCAAGATCTCTCTTCAGGCTACTGGGTGCTGGTCGTTCACTTCACCCGTAGGGAAGCCATCAAGCAGATAGAGGTACTTCAGCATGTGGCCACCAACCTAGGGCGCAGTGAGTATTTGACTCTGCATCTTTTGGGGCAGCTCTGTGCTCGGTAGGTGAGGTCCGGCGCTAGGGTTAGACACGGTGTGTGCTGGAGGAGGTCGGGGAAGCAGGAGCTACACGTGCCGGTTCTGACTTCGATTCTGAAGTGCTGCCCCTGCCGTAGCTTGCCTCGTGCGGAGGAGGAAGCAAGAGTCCTTAACGTGATGACCCAGATCCCACAGGCCGTTCGGTTCCAGAGGTGTGAAGAGGTGACCTGAAAGGAGACAATCCTGATCGTAAATCTGCAAGCCTAGCGCTCGGCTGTGAGCAGGAGTCCTAGGATGATAGCATCACAGGAAACGAGGGTGGGAAGGGACCTCAGGTGGTCATCTAGCCCAACCCCCTGCTCCCAGCAGGGTCATCCCCAGGGTCCTGCCTGCTGTCTTCAGGTCTCAGACCTGCAGCTTGAAATCCGTCAGGCCCTGGGCTCAGAGTGCGGGAGTCTGACGGCAACGACCCTGAGACGCTGGGCTGGGCATGGCGATAACGTGTTTTATCTACGCGCCGGGTTGGGGTTTCTGCGCGGGTGTCAAAGCCAGGATCTTTGGAATGAAAATGCTACTTGTGCATCCGTGAACGTAAAAAGCAGGCATGCAGTAGGAGGTAGCTTTGCCGGGATGGACCTGGAGGGAGTACCTGCACGGTCCTCTTCCGCACTGTCCCACGCAGTTGTCACGTAACTGCCAGCAATGCTGATGCTCTTTTTAATTTGCTGCATGTAGCAGATGTTCTTTCCCTGTTAGAAGCGAGCGGGACCGTCAAAGCCACGTTCTGCCACATTGCCTAGCCTCTTGCACCCTGCGTGCTCTTAGCCTGGTGGGAGGGGAGCTGAGCACATACCTCATCGTTCACCCCTCTCTCTGCTCACACCTTGCGAGCACCTCCTGATTTTCTAGTATCTGACTAACTGTCTGAAGTGATTTAGGGAGTGATTCACGGTCTCTCGATCCTGCCAGAGTTATTCCTTACAAACACTCGCTGGTTGACATGTCAGCCGGCTGGCTTCTGAGCGCACCTAGATCGCGGGCTGCTGTTTCTGCGCGTTGCCTGGTTGAGTGCAGCTCTTCCTCTCTCTCCCACTGCAAACGCTTGCAATCTGAATCGAAAATGAATCTCCTGCTAATAAGTTTTCAGACTTCTCTGCTTCCACGAAGCTGCCTGCTAATGAGCTGGCCCGCTGCAGTGCGTGGAATGTGAATGCGAATGTTTCTGAGATGCGACTAGTATTCCTCAGCCCGTTTCTTCCAGATGTGCAGGATAACCTCTGGAATTCCTTTCAGGTCGAGCCTGGCTGTACCTGGCCCTCAACGAGAACTCCTTGGAGAGCTACTTGAGGCTGTTTCAGGAGAATCTGAGCTTGCTCCACAAATACTATGTCAAGTGAGTGTCACTGGCCTCTCGGCCCCGCACGTGTCCCTTGCGCTCCGCCACTGTTTACATTTACCCTCCTAGAAGGCAAGTCTCCAGATTAGCTTAGCCGGACCTGCGGTGAGTCAGGGTCCACGCCTGCCCCCGGGGTCAGGAGAAGCGCAGAGTGATTTCCTGGGAGCGCCTCTGCCGTAAAGCTCAGTTGTGCAGCCGGAGGGACTGCTGTGTCGAACCGTGTCCGAGCCCCGCCTGGAGCCAACAGCTGGGACCAGCTTGCAAAGTTTCTCCTGCGTGCTGGCAGTCCCTTATGCATGGATGTTTAAGCCTTTTGCAGGGAAGGTGTTGTATAGACACGTGGCTCGTTCCAGTTTTTTCTGGAAAGCGCAGAGAACGTGGAGTATACGGGTAGTAACGAAAGCTCATCCTCAAACCTCCTTCACTGACTTGGGGTAAAATATTTAAGAGAGTGCAAGGGGCTGGGGACCTTAAACCCCAGTGACTGACCACGAGACTGAGGCTCCCAGGCCCCTTGGATATCTTACCTTGAACAGCTCCAGTGTTCGTGTCCACATAAACCTTTATAAATGTACGGGCACTACCTGACCGTTGCAGCGTTTTGTGCGGTACCTGTACTCTGCTTCTCTGTCTTGCATGATGCCAACTCTGCATTCGTTGGAGGCTTTCGTTTTTATTATTTTTATTTTGCTGCAATCGTGTATGGGGATGGGGCTCTACTGGGCCGCTTGCTTGTCCGATGCTTTGGAAGAAATGTATAAGCTATGCATTTAAAGAAGAAAGCTCCCAGACTTGGTAGATTTTTTTTTTTTTTAATTCTTTGTGTTATCCAAAAAGCTGCCGACACGCGTCTCGTGCAGAGAGCAGATACCTGGGGCATGCCCAGAAATCTGACCTTAGCTGACGTGCAGCTGACTAGGTCTCCTGGCCCTTGAGACTACAAGGTCACGGATGCACAGCCCCGAGGAGCCTTGAGCCCTGAGGCTGCTGGTGAAGAGAAGGGTCGATACGTAAAGACAACGGGATCCCACTTGGGCTGCCTGGGGCTTGTTTGTACTGTTGCTCAGGGCCATATTGTGGGGATTGGAAACCCAGATGGGTGGAGAACATATTTGGATGGGTAAGGTCATGTGCCCAGCAAGGGCACTCGGGGCTTTCTTCTCGGTGCCAAAGCTGACCGTTCCTGTGTTTTATCTGTGTCGCAGGAATGCCTTGGTCTGCAGTCATGATCATCTGACCTTGTTCCTGACGCTGGTATCTGGGCTGGAATTCATCCGCTTTGACTTGGATCTGGTGAGGATTCGGGGCTTGTCTCCCTGGCTTTGCTGGTGGACAGACTGCGCGTAGAGCAGGAAAGCCCCTTATACCACCTGTCGACGGGCGTTGCAACGTAGCTGCGATGGTCTAGGAAACGTATGAGAAATGAGGGGCTTCTTTTTGTGACCTCTTTGTATCAGACTGACTCTGTAATTGGAAGAGATGATGCATAAGGTTTTTGGGAACAAAGTACCTTTGTTCCTGGAAGCATATTTAGGGCCAGTTAAGTATCTAATCAATTCCTCTTCTTGGCTACATCCTTGCAGCTTAGGAGGAATTCTTGGTCAGAGCCATCTTCTAGTTTCACAAGCTAGCACTTCTCCAAATCAACAGAAAATGTGACTTTCTAACCACTGGGAGTCGGCAAATCACTTCCCTAAGCTCACCAACATACCCTGAGCTTTAAAACGACAGGAGAGGTCATCCCCTGTGCCCTAAGGAGCTCACAGTCCTAGACAGAGATGAGATGCAGTCCGTCGCCCAGGAAAGGGAAATCTGGTTCGCTGGCGAGGTCAAAGAAGCGGGAATGGTTCCTGGAAGAAGGGTTTTGAAAAGGGGTGTTTGGCTACCGATAGAGCTGCTGCTGTAGGTGTCTGGAGAGCACAAGGTCAGAGGCAGAACACAGCAAATAGGAAAAGAAAGAGGGTGAGAGGCGTGGGAGGGAGCACAAGTATTTGGGTGAGGAACTGAGAGGAGAGATGTAAGTGGGCGTGAGTTGCTGAAGGGACTTTCTGGCAACAAGAGACGGGTGAAGGCAGCGAGGCTGAGGGACCCCAGTGAGCAGGCTCTCAAATAAGCACCGTCTCCCATTGCAGTAGTGCAGGGAGATGATGGAGCTAGAGAAGAGTGGGCCTGTCGTGAGCAGCACTGCGGGAGGGAGCAGAAGAAATGCCGGGGGTTTCCTTTCTGATTCCCCAAGCAGCATCAGGTTATGAGGTAGTCACCGCGCTGCCTTTGCATCCCTGAGGGAGCTGGTGATGTGGCAGGTGCTAGCACCGAGAAGGGGGCAGCGTGATGTGAGAGAGGGGAGCTGGCTGCAATGCAGGACTGTCTGCTGATGGGACTGCTTGAGCGCTTTGAACACCAGAGTCATTCAGGCGCCCGTTACCATACTCAGACCTGGAGCTGCACTGAAGCTCCAGCAGACTCCAGTTGCAAAGCTCTTTGAGTCATGGACCCTGCTCGCTTCCTCCAGCGAGCCCATTTCCATCGGCCGCTCCGTGGCACAGGCTGCCTCCTTGCTGCAGGTTCAGGCTCCTGTGATGGTGTCCTCCGATCATCTGGTCAGAGCAAACCGGCTACTGCTGTATCAGCAAGTCGGTTTCTGTTTTCTCAGCATCTGCCCGCCGCGAGAAGAGATTGGGTTCCCCCGTGCCAGTGAACTGAGATGCCTGCGTATGCACGTCTGCATTTGTGTGCGTTGGTAAAGAGAAACAGAAATGCGATGGGGTCCAGCTCCGTTGGCTCACGTTTCCCAGGGCTGCCTCTGTGTTTCTGTAGTTACAAAAACAAAATATTTGATAACAACCTACAGGATGAATAATGCATACAAAGGTACATTAACCTCAGCAGCTTCCTGCTCAGGTCAGAGAGAACTTTTCCAAGCAGCGGCACCAGCGTAGGTGCCAGTGAAAGGCCGTTCCCAGCCCTGAGCTGCGTGGCACGGCCGACTCCAGGGTGGGTCTTGCTCAGGCATCCGAGAAGCGCTGGTAGAGCTGTGGGAACCACTGGGGAAGGATGGGGCCCTCAGGTCAGGAGTGGGGGTCACTGGAAGAGCTGAGCAGGGGAGCAAAGGGTACCGTAGGTCAAGAGTGAAATGCAGTTGTGCACCTGTGCCGTGGAAGCACGCTGCCATTTGTCTGCTGCTGGCTGCCGATGAGCTCCTCTTCCAAAGGGAATAAGCCAGCGGCAGGTTATTGAGACACTTGTCATCTCTGATTGCCCCTGCCTTTACCGGGCATTCGTAACCTGTCATTTCTGCACTGTTTCCTTTACACTGCCCCCACTGCCTGGTTTGTCGGAGTAAAGGCCTGTTCCTAATCGGACCCTGATGTACTGCGTTATATTCTTACTCCCAGGATGCTCCTTACTTGGACCTGGCACCCTATATGCCAGATTACTACAAGCCTCAGTACTTGCTGGACTTCGAGGATCGCCTGCCCAGCTCCGTCCACGGCTCGGACAGCCTCTCCCTCAACTCCTTCAATTCGGTCACCTCGACCAATCTGGAATGGGATGACAGTGCCATTGCTCCATCGAGCGAAGGTAAGCGGCCTTGGAGAGCAGAGGAAGAGGGGCTGGGAGTGGACATGCAGCATCTCTGCCGAAGGGCCTGGGCACTGCAGAATAGCGAGGAGCAGCTCGGGTTCGAGGACAGTCTCTTTTCCCCCCAGTAAAGTGTTGGAAGCAGCTGGCGCATTTGAACAGTGCACTTTCCCATTTGCTAAGAGCCCACGGACTGGATGAGAGAGAAGTGCGGGAGCTGGGTGCCGGGGCAGATATAGGGCCCCCCCTCACAGGTTGCACCCTGAGCCACGTCAGCCTCGCTTCCAGAGGTGCGGTCAGTGGAGACCACGTCACCCACTGGCTCAGCCCAGCGTCTTGATCCAAGCTGCCAGGCTGTCCCGGGAGAGCGAGCCGTGGCTGGAAGAGCAGGGCTTTCTGTGCCACGCGTCACTGGCGGCCTCTTTGCATCAGGGCATCCCCCCATCCTCGGGCTGTAAAATTCCCGAAGGGACGCTGCATTTTCCAGGCCCTCAAGCCGAGCGTATTCAGTGGGACAGCTGGAGTCGAGGCTCCGGTCCAAACCAGGGGATGGACATGTGTCTCCTCAATATAAATTGCCCTTGAGTAATGGACGTAGGATAACTGCAGCTATCTTTGCAGGTAGCTGTGGAGCAAAAGCTGGGTCCACATCTGAGCATTGCCCTCCCCACCCCAGTTCAATGTAGCGTGTAGGCCTGTAGGTCTAGAGAGGCTCAGGTGTGTCATTATGAACTCTTACGTAGTGAGTTAAAGGGGTTTTGTGAGCTTGAGGACAGAGAAGGGACTATCACGCCGAACACTGGCCCTTGCCTCGGTGTTTGTTTGATGGCCCCCACCACCAAGAGCTGATCAGCTGAGATGCGCTGGGACGTAATTCCTGCCACAGCCAGCTGGGAGGGAAAAGGCCGTACCCTTCCCTTAGAGCCAGCAGCCCCAAGCAGCCATGCGACCAGCCAGGATCCTTTCGACCTGGCTGAGCTGTAAACTTCGTAATTGTGTCGCAAACCCTGTTGGAACAAGGGTACGCGTGCACGTGGAGTTGCTCCGGATTAGTTGTGTCTGGTAACTCCACGTGTGGATACTCTCGGTTCAGGTTAAGAACGCTTTGTTCCTGGTTAAAATGGACTAAGCTAAGCAGAAGCAAGGCACTGTTTTTCCAGAATAGGAGTGTCAATGCAGAGAGCTTTTCAAAACTAATTCCTTGTATAGGCAAGATCTATACGCGGTGTCCAGGATCTGCCAGACTCGAATGGGGAGGTCTTCTCAGCAGGGTTCACCACGATTGTCTGCCATCCCTGTTGTCTTTTTCGCAAGATAGAAACATGGAGAGTTTGAGAGAGAAGGAACGGCCCGTTTGGGTCATTCTGTGTTGAGCCCAGGCAAAGTTTACAGCAGTTTTATCTGGCTCTTTGCTCGCTTCCTAGCTGCCCTTCTGACTTCCCCGAGGCGCCAGCCTCTGAGCATCGTCGCAGCGAAGGGCGGCAGCGCAGCAAGCTCCCGCAGTCCTAGTCGGGGGGTGCCCCTAGCACTGATCAGTCCATGTCGCATTGACCCCCCCAGCTCTTTTCTCGGGCATTAGAGAGCAGATTTGGCCCAAACTGTTGTCTTGCACCATGTCACATCAGACGTAACCCTGCTCTGGCCAGCACCAGAAGGTGCCTGGGCTCCAGCACTCATCTCCTATGCCACGTCTGGCGTGTGGCTATTGCCACGGTGTAGGTGCAGTGGTCAGGGTGTTGATCAGCAGCTGGTGAGGACTGGAGCCCAGGAGACGCAGGCGCGAGCTGTAACTCCAGGGAAGCGTGGTTTCCAGCCGGGATCAGGGGTCCCCGCCGTGCGGTTCTGGCTGCCAGCTCCTCGTCTGTGTCTCAGTTTCCCCACCTGCGAAAGGAGCCGACACTGACTCAGAAATGTGGTGTTCCTCCTCCCACCCCCGCCCCCAGGTGGGCTCGGGCACGAGGTAGGGCGGGTGGCACCTTAGAGACCGACTGGGTGAGAGAAGCAGGAGCTTTCGGAGGCAGCAATCTGCTTCCCCAGATGCTGCGGGAGGACGGCTCAGCCTCTCTGACCCAGGCGGGCTCTGCGGTGCCACCTGCCCTCCCTTTGGCCTGGCTTCAGACTAACGTGGCTTAACCCCGCCACGGGGCTCGGCAGACTGAAGTCCGTAGACGAGACATGCCAGACCCCGCGGCCGTCTTTACCAGGCGTCCAGCGTTTGGTTTGGAGAGACGTGTGAGCATCCTCCGCTTAGCCAGTGGGCCGTTTGCTTTGCAGCAGGATGGTGACGAGCAGATGTTAACGTGATTAACTGTTTTACTGCTGATCATTTTGACAGGAACTTCCAACTACTCTGGGAATGTAGGTGGATTTTGGGATTTTAGGTGGAGCTTGAGCAGAGGACAAGTTGCCCCCCTTAATCAGACCCTTGGCTTTGCAAACACTAATGAATCAAACATCACAATACCTCGGGGAGGTGAGTATCTGTGGGAAACTGAGGCACAGAGAGGTGAAGGGATTTGTGCAATGAGCCCTGTCAAGTCAGGAGAACTCAGGGCTGCCTGGCTCTCGGCCGGAGGCGCGCACGGCTAGGCCATGTCCACCCCTGCCCACGGCACTTTGACAGTGCCTCCCGTAACGGCCCCCCAGCTCGGATCCGGCCTAGCGCTTCACCAATAACAACAAGCCGCGAGGCCGATTTCCTGCGACAGCCACGTTCCCTAACCAGTTTCTCCTCCTTTTCAGATGTCTAATCTAAGGTTGTTTTGTGTCCCTCCCCTCACATGCTCCCCATGTTCTCCCTCCACCCCTACTACTTGTATTTCTAATCCTCAGTTTTGTCCCTCATTTTATAGATTATGATTTTGGAGATGTCTTTCCAGCAGTGCCGTCCATGCCCAGCAAAGTCTGGGAAGGTGGGACAGAGTCATCTCTTAAACCGTTTCTTTTCTGCATCGTTTCCATCCCAAGCTTGCTGCATGCTTTGTGATTGATTTCCTAACACGAACCCATGCTCTGATCTCGATGGAATTCGGTGGCGGGAGAAGCGGGCTTGTGGCCGGCCGGTCCCCCGGCGTTGGAGGTGGAGGCGCGTGCCACGCACGCTGCGCACGAGTAGATGAGGTGCCCCGAGCCCCCGCAGAGGTTTTCACGTAACCTTACGACGTGCGGTTTCGGCTCCTCCTGCTGACTCCGCACGTCACACCTTTGCATCTGCGTCGGGCCGGCGGCTTCGAAGATGCTGAGCAAAGGACACGTGTAGCCGAAGTCTCTCTCGAGGGAAATTTGATTTGTTCAGTAGGGAGGCCCCTCGGGGTATTGTACGGTCCGTATTGAGAAGGGAACCTTTGTGCCAGGCCTAGAAAGGCACGTGTTAAATGGCTTGGTGACGCCGGCACTAGTGCTCAGCCACCCCAGGTGGTTACCAATTCCAGTACGTAGGGCTTTTCGGTGCAGCAGAGGCCGTGGGCTGCCTCCGTGAAGTGAAGGGCATGCATGTGTCAATTGGCAGGCGTCAGTCTGCATCCAGACATTACCAGCAAACTGGGAACCAGTTGCTGATTTTAATTCTGCTCTTAATAAGGAGCTTTCTTTATTTCTAGGGAGACTGTTTTAATCCGCCCATTGGGCTTTGACCCATGGCTGCTTCTAGCCTGGAAATATTTCTTGAAGCCGCCACATGCGGCTGAAGACCTCATTCTGTTTTGCAACAGCACCACTTATTTAACCTTGTTAAGTGCGGCTGTCAGCTATGCTGTGCCTCCGTGCGAAGGGCATGCCTGCGTTCCCTTTTCCAAATGCGATGCATCGTCGCCGTTCGCATCAATACACCAGCAGATGTCTGCGCGTAGTCTTCCCGTGCAGCTGGATTAGGAAACCGCCCTGCATTAGCCCTGCAGGAAGCATGGATGGGCTGTGCGCTCCTCTCGCTTGCAGCGTCCCTCCGTTGCACGGGGTGGTCAGCCCGACGCGGTCGGGCAGCGTCTGGGGAAGGCCTGCTGCAATTCCATCAGGGTGCCTTTCCGCTGCTAACCGTCTCTCCCCTCTGAAATGTTTTCCTCTATTTCCTGAAGCACAAGAGAGAAACTCTCTGGTTTTCAGAGCATGGGCCGAGTAGCCATGAATGAAAACCAAGCGATTAACGTGGGATCTGGCCTCGTTCTGGGGTGTCGGAGCTCTCTGCAGCCAGGGGCCGGACAGCCTTCGCTATTCTGGGGAAAACCAGGAACGGCATAACCTGCCTAGATAGCTTCCAGCCACTGTTCCCTGCAGTGCTTGCTACTACGGGATGGAGGCGGGCTTCTCCCCAAAGGCCAGTCCTCTTTCACTGCTATCCACTGCTTAGCTTCTGCTAAGACGAGATGCATATGCTCTCAGTCTGTAATTTTGGGCTGGGTTGTCTAGCTGTCCTGGAGGGAAGCAGTTAAGTTTGGTGCAGCGCTGATGTTGAACAGCATGGGTGGCGGCTGGCCTTGGTGTTGGCTTGCTCTGGTGGGTTAATTAGTGGATGTACTGATGTCTATCTGACCAGTCATTACTGCCCCTGGACCAGTCGACGTGCAGGGTGTCCTACGGCAAGCCCGCCTCGGTGGCTGCTGTGTCAAATTGGAGGTTGCGTTCAGTTCTGGAGGATTGTTCCGTTATAATATGCTTCTTAAACTTGCATATATACGCAAGCGCAGAAAATACGGATTGCCTTTGAAAGAAGGCAACGGCGGACTGTTTAAGAGTACGTGCTTGCTGCCTTGCGGGCTGGGGGGGACACGAAACACGCTGTAGCAGGCTGGGACTGGTGTTGTAGTTTCCATTTGTAACCCTGCGCCAGATCCTCACTGGGGACTTCCCCCCGGGGCAGATTGCAGGATCGGGGCTGCTAGCCACTCGATCAGTGTTGCATAGAGCTGGTCCGACCTCTACCAAAGCAAGTCTTGCATCGAAAACTCCCCTCTCCCCTGCCTGAGCTTGCTGAACGGGTTTCTTTGCCACGTACCCCAGAATCGAGAGGTTAAGAATCCTTCGACCTTTCCTCATTGAAATGGACCCATCAGGATGCAGTCCTTTCTGTGGGACAGGTTCAAATAGCCGTATTAATAATGAAGGTAATAAATTACTTGGCTGGAACTAAAATTTGCTTTTAAAAGCCCGTTGAGTTTTTCCATTTTACTCCATTTGGCCAGTGCAGATCCAGATCCCGACCCCGCCAGTCAGCTTTGCTTTTGTCTCCAGTCGGTGTTGGGTTCCCTCGGAAGACCTCTGACTCTGCCAGTTGTCGGGCCAGGTCAGACCGGAATCAAAACGCTGGCTTGAAAATAAAATGTCCCAAAAAACCCATCCTTATAAATGCTGGGTTTTAGCAAACAGTTTCTTTTTCCTGTTCAAGACCTCCAAGCCAGACCTGCGCTGGGGAGACCCTTAATTGTGCTGAGCAAATTAGCTGAGAGCTTCTTACCTGGCCTTTTCAGTCGACAGCGTTTGAGCGAGTGTGTCTGAACGGCATGGTGATCTTCCTTGAACTGACTTTGTTGCCAGATAACCCTGAGCAAGAACTGCATGAGCCCACAAATCCTCTTTTTGTCCGTTCCCACTAACCCTAGCCCGGCCAGTTGTGCTAAGGCTTTCCTGCTCTCTGTGCTGTTCCTTGACACGGGCTGCCTGGTAAGTGACGTGTTTCTCCTCCCACAACTCTGGCCAGCTTTGCATATCAAACGTCAGGAGCAAAGTAGCTTCCCATGTATTATTTTGTGCCCTGCAGTCTCCTATCTCCCGTCCTGCTGTCAGGCAGAGAGCGCGTGGCGGCAGGATTAACGCAAGCCAAGCGCCTAGGGAGAAGCCAGCGTCAGACAGAAGCTAATATTCAGCTGTGCCTCCACGGGGAGCTGAGAATCTGGGCCCAGATACTCTCCTGATCTCCTTTTTCTGATTCCTCATCAGAAAATTGGAAAGGTTAGCTGAGAGCTGCTTTGTAGGGCTTCAGATCACATGCCTACAGGGTAATTTCTCTGACCAAGTAAGCCTTGTCACGTCTGCCCTGGGACCCCCGTCGGTGCTGTGCCTCGAACAGGGGTGGCAATGCCAGATCTTCCACCCGCGAGGTCTGGAGCCTCCACAGCGCTTCTGACTCCTGTTCAGCCCGTCCCCAGGTCTTTTGCCCGGCAGCTCCGGGAAGAGCTGGGAATTGGGTCGAAAGGAGTCAGTTTGGTGTCCGATGGGATGATGTCTAAGCCGCCATTTGGCCCGCAGATTCCAGCTCCTCCTCCTCCCCGCACCTACACGCTGGACTCGTGCCCCAGGTTTCCTCCCGCAGCCTCCCCAAATCGCCCACCTGTCCTCCGAGCAAGAGTTCGCCACGAAGGCTAGAGCACGCGGGGCAGCTTGCTCGGGCCCCACCGCCCTCCGATCCCAGCGTTTGTGCTGTAGCCGCTAGTGGGCATTTGGAGCCTCCAGCTGGCACCTGCTGCCTGACGGAGGAGCGCGATGGGCCACGCACCTGGCAGAGACCCCCCCTTAGCCCGCGGTGCACCGGTGCCGTCCGTCCCTGCTGCGCCGGCGGTTGCTGTCTCCTCTGGACGCTGTCCGAAGGCTGCCAGTCGCTAGCGAGTTCCCGTGGGGGGAGACAGGCTTTTTTCCCATTTGGTGTGAAAGGCAAATTGAGGCCAGCTCCCACCCTGTGGCACGGGGCTCTGCAGCTCAGGCCCATTTACCAAGTGCCCGTAGGAGGCTCCCGATGGTACCAGCCTAATGAGCCGTTGTAGTATCAAGCCTAGGTAGTTTCTGCTGGCGTGGGGCTGCTGGCCACCACCTTTCAGAGCCCGGCACGCGCGCACAGCCTTGCTTGACTGACGCCCAGACGCTCGGTGTAGGATTCCTGCCCTGGTGGCAGCTTCTGACTGGGACTCTGCTTTTCCCCCCTGCCAGACGGAGACCTCACGGACACTCTCAGCTGCCCGCGCTCCGTGGCCTCCGACACGAACGGCAGCAAGGTTTCGGTGAAGAGCCCGACGCAGCGCTACAACCCCTTCAACGAGGAGAAGGCCGAAGCGGTGTCCTCCAGCGAGACCACCCCGGTGCACGCCGCCTCCCAGGAGAGGGCGGACGCAGCCACGGAGGGCACGGACCAGTCGGAGAGCTGCGCGGAGCTGGAAGTCATCAGGTGGGTACCGAGCTGCCCACGTCCGCCGCTGGGGAGCGGTGTGGGCAAGGGTCGCTTGAACACCTAGGCTGTGGCTGATCCAAAACCGACGGTGCAGCATGAGAACCAGCATGAAATGAGTGCTGTGAAGGACCTGTGACATAGCACAGGGTTAAAGCAATTCAGCACTGAATGCAACGCCTCCCGTGATGGGTAGAATAACAGAGAGATGGACCCAGATACGCGCCTCGCTAGGGGTCCGGCTCTCCTTTACCAGCGCGAGGCGCCTGCGGTGACCCACCTAGAACGGATGGCCGCAGTATAACCGATGATTAGGAACACAGAGAGAGAAAGAAACCACCCAAGCTTTTGTCAGGGGTGCCATGGGGCGCGATGCACTGCTAGCCCTGCTTGGTGTGCAGGCGTGGGTCGCGAGATAAGGGAGGTCTTGAGTCTGAAAAGGTTGAGGACCGCTGCATTGTAGGCAGGAACATCTTTGCTCTCCATGTTCATGGCAGAACCAGTCCGCGAAGGAGCCCGTGGGATGCTCCTCACTGCAGGTGCCTCCTGGAGCTCGCGGCTCTCTCTAATGGCAGCGAGCATCGCTGCATCTCCACGTCCAGCCTCTCCGGAAACTGAAACCCAGCTGGGATTGTCAACCCCACAGAGCAGGGAAGCGAGCTGCGATGCTTGGATCCTCTCTGCTTCTGCCGCTGGCTCCCAATGGGCGCCTCTAGTCGGGGCACTTGGTTCCTGTGCCTTGGCTTGCCCATCTGCACATGCAGCAGGCTACCAAAATTGTGCAGCTTTTCTGAGCGCCGAGAGAGGGCAACGTGGTTTTTAGCTGAAAGGGTCTGTCTGCGTGTGTGGGTGTGCTTGGGGATCAGCTCTTTGGTCTGATGCAGTGGAGAAACCTGTACCTGTTTCACTGCTGCAAGCTGTTTCTGTCCCAGGATGATCATTTCAGTAGTAGTGAGAAGAGGGTGGGCGTACAGACAGCCGAGCCTGGTGCGGTATCACAAGCGTAGGCCCCTCTTCCCTGGGCGCCGTGTGCAAGGCCAGATTCTGGTAACGTCCGTGCTGGTTTCTCACTTTGCAGATTAGCTAAAAAGAAGAAGACGGGCAAGAAAAAGAAAGTGAAATCGGAGGAAGTGGTGAATCCTTCCCCCTCTGCTTCAGCCGAGTCCAGCGGGGACAGTGGCGTGAACGGACTGAGCGACGGTGCGGAGCTGCAGAAGGCCGGCAGCCCTCCCTGTCCAGAGGCCGTCGAGGGCCGAGAGAGGCCGGAAGAAAGCGGCGAGCGCTCGGCCCTCAGCCAGCTGGGCCTGCGGATCCCGGAGATGAAAGACACCTCCATGGAGAGCGTGGGGCAGCCGCTGAGCAAGGTGATCGACAAACTGCACGGGCAGCTGGACCCCGGCGGCTGGGCCGCCAGCGTCGAGCCCCCCGATCAGTCCTTTCGGACTGGCACGCCAGGGGAGACCCCGGATGGGCCGTCCTCTGGCGACTTTAGTGAGGGGATTTCAACCCCCATGGACTTCTACCGCTTTACCGTCGAGAGTCCAAACGCTCCTGCACCAGGTGGTGGCAACCATGACCTTGCAGGGGATGGCCAACCGTCGCATGTTCCTGGTAGCCCTGAAGCTGCTGGACAAGAGGAGAAAGGAGGAGAGGGAGAAGCGCCTGGGGCCGTAGAGGGCTCCCAAGCGGTGGTGGCTAAACCCCAAGCCAGGGAGGCTGAAACGGCCAGCGCCGAGGCACCCGGCGAGCCCAAGAGAGACCAGCCCAGTCCCTCCCTGAGCAGCGCTGAGGACTCTGGGGTGGAGGAGGGCCAGGGCAGCCCCTCGGATGCGGCCCATCCGTCGGAGTTCAGGTAGGACGGCATCGCTGGGCCCGGGGGCCGCGGCACGTTGCAGCAGCGCACACGAGTGCAGGGCGCGGGCGGCAGAAGGGGAAGCCGCTCTGCAGAGAGTCGCCCCATCCGGGCAAGCAGAGCAGCTCTGCAAGGCAGTTCCCTCCCCTGCCTGGCCTGAGGAGCTTTCGGGCACCGTGGGGAGCCCTGGCTAGTTGGCAGGGGGGCAGAGCATGGTGCTGAGGAGCCCTGCATGGGGGGAAGAACTGCAAACCCTTGGCCCCCCCCCCCCCCCCCCCACGAGTGAGCTCCTGCTGCTAGTGGGAAACACGGACGGTGCCTGTGGTCCCCGCTCCCGTCGTGGCCTTGAACACAGTAGCCCTGCAGGTTTGGCGGTGGTGCTCGCATCCCAGCCCTCCCTGCTCCATCCTGGTCCCCGCGGAGGCTGTGTAGACAGAGATGAGCCTTGCATGCTGGGGCCCGATGCCAGCTACACGCTACGTCTCCAGGCGGCACCCGAGGCACCTCGTGCTCCTCGGCCCTTCCACCCTCGGAGGGAGAAGAGGTCTTGGTGCGTGTTTAACCCCTGCCTCCTTCCCACGGCAGGGTGGATAACAACCATCTGTTGCTGCTGATGATCCATGTCTTTCGGGAAAACGAGGAGCAGCTGTTCAGGGTAAGATTGGCTTTGTCCAGTCAAGCGATTTGGTCTCTTCCCGTGCAGCAGTGACCCAGGCCATGGGGCCATTGTCTGGAAAGCTGCAGACAGGGCAGCGGCACGGTGAACCAACCGTAAAACCAGGGAGGGAGGCTGGCAAGGCCACTTAGTCCAGGCTCCTGATCAGGGCAGGGCCACCCCTGTAACCTGTCCCAGACACAGGCTCATGTACCCTGCGCTGGGTGGTAGCAGGGATGCCTCAGTCCATCCCAGGAAGGCTAAGGGCTGTGCAAGGGTGGGAGCGGGGGTATCAGCCAGGCGATAAGCACGCGTCTGCCTTGTCACAGAGATGGAGCCTAAACTTGTCCAGAGCCGCCTCGCAGAGCTGGTTCTTTCCAAGGCCGCAGCCCTGTTAGGATCGCGGTTATAACCTGGGTTACGCTCGCGAGCCAAGCTGCTGCTGCAGCCCAGAGCCCTTCGTGCCGCGGGCAGGATCGCGTCTCTGCATCCCAGAGACCCAGGGCCCAGGTTAGCAGCAAACCACAAGCGCGGTTTGGTGAGGCATCTCTCCTCTCTCCTTGCACAGATGATCCGAATGAGCACGGGGCACATGGAGGGGAATCTCCAGCTCGTCTACGTCCTGCTGACGGACTGTTACATTTACCTGATCCGGAAAGGTATCCCGGCCCAGCGGCCTCTCTGCTGCCTCCCCACGAAGCACCACAGACACCAGTCCCGCAGGGGTTTCCCCTCGAGCAGCCTGGATGTGCAGCGAGGGAGCTAGGGGGGCCTCCAAGGTGCACAGCCCGGTGCAGGGGCTCGTGCCAGGGTCATGTCACAGCTGTTGGGGGGGCAAGAAAGGGACAGGTCTTCCTTTCCGTGGTACTAGAAGTTCAGATCTGCTCGCAAGCGTCCCGGGGTGGCTAGCGCTGCAAGAGAGAAGGCTTGGCCTACAGGCCGAAAGCCGCGGGGCAAACCAGGGCAAGTGTGTGCGCTGAGTTGTGGAAATCTCCCTTCTCCCAGTTCCTCACACTCCCCTGTGTCCTGTGCCAGGAGCAGCGGAAAAGCCTTACCTGGTGGAAGAGGCCGTTTCCTACAATGAGCTTGACTACGTCTCGGTGAGTTTAGGCTGAGTCCGCAGTGGCTGATGCAGACGTCCCTGGGCCCAGGACCCAGCGCGGGGGACGAGCAGGAAGAGGCCCGTAGCTTTTGCCTGGCTGGGTTAGATTCGTTTTGCAGCCCCCTTCCGGCTTCAGGGATTTGGGAGCGTCGCACAAGTATCAGGAGGGGCCTTGCCCTGCCTGGGGGCAGCGATCCCTGGGAGTGGAGGCTTGGAGCCAGTCCTGCGTGACTGCAAGGTTGGTGGGCTCAGGGTGGGGGGGTCTCAGCTGGGGGTGCAGAGGACGCACCCTCTCCCCCCCGTAACTTTATTTCCCCTTCGGCTTTTCGCTGGTGTCGCGTCGGGCCCACGAAGGGGCGGGGGGAGCTTCCCTCCGAGGCCTTGTCCCCATCCCGCTTCTCAGCCACTGACATGTTCCCGCCGCAGGTTGGCCTGGATCAGCAGACGGTGACGCTGGTCTGTACCAATCGGAGGAAGCAGTTCCTGCTGGACACCGCCGACGTGGCCCTAACAGAGTAAGCGAGACGGCTGCGCGCACCCGGGACACTGTCCCTCCTCGGGCACGGGTGTATTTATCAGCCTCGGGGCTGTCCCTCGTATATCTATAGCGGCCTCGTAAAGTTAAGGCAAGCGCCTCCGATTAAAGCCTACCGCCTGAAACAGAGTCCGGGTCTTACGATCGCTCTGCTGTTTCAGAGTCCCTGAGCTGCGCGCGGGTTGGAGGTTGTTTGAAGTACAACAGTCCAGCCCGGGAAATAGCTTCGCGCTTGGGCTGAACGAAACGGTTTTAAACCGCTCGGACTGAATTGCAAAGCGCTCCCGCAGCTCCCTCTCCTGGCCGAAATCCCAGCGCGTCGCCTGCGGCTCCAGTTGCGATGCCTCCGTCGCCGTTCTTGCCCTGCTCGGTTCCCAAGGTGCACCAGCCACCAGGCTTTGCTGCAAACTGCCGTGCCTGCCGGTATTGCAGAATAAGCGTGTGACGTTAGCCGTCTCTCCGAGACCAGGCCGGGACCGAGCACCCCTAAGCAGGACGCCTGCTCTTTTTTATAACGCCCTTGATGGATGAAGATAAATTGCTCGAGTTTTGAGGTCGCTGACAAACCCGCAGCCCTTTCCTCGCTCTGTAAGCGGCCTGGTCCCTGGCGGACTTGTGGGGGCCTTGGGGCCCGTGGGCAGCACCTTCCTGTTTTAAGCTAAATCAGTTGGCTTTCCTTCCCACCACGCTATTTCAGCAGGATTGTGTAAGTTCGGGTCCCCGAGTGCAGCTTTCTTCAGACATCAGCAGCTCCCATCCCCCTCAGACTTGATATCAAGGCCCTTGGGCACGTTTGGGTCCTGATTCTGCAAGTCGACCCAGGGAGGCGAGACAATGTGAAACCCCTTTGTCACGCGGTTGAAAGGGGTCTGCTCCTGTAGACCCCGTGCCAGGATCAACTCCACGCTGTCATTTCGGAGCCAGGACCCAGGCTGGCGCTTGGCTCTCTTGGGTATTGCACTTGCTAAGGGCCTGGGACCAAGACGGGGTCTCACCAGAGCTCTCTGTCCTCCCCAGATTCTTCTTGGTCTCTTTGAAGTCGGCCATGATCAAAGGCTGCCGGGAACCACCGTACCCCAGCATCCTCACTGATGCCACAATGGAGAAGCTGGCGCTGGCTAAGTTTGTGGCCCAGGAGTCCAAGTGCGAGGTGAGGTGGGAGTGACAAGCGCTTTTTAAATCTGATCTTCACCGGGTGTTCCCGTTTGGGTCCCCGCTTAACAGGGCACAGGCTCTGGGGAGGGGCTCCCGGCGGGTTGCTGGCCTACAGTGTCCTCTGCCCACCCCGATTACCCCGTGCGTGTGGGCAGGCGTACCGTCCCTGCTGAGTTGTCAGTCCTCCTCGCCCGCCGCGCCGTGCCGCTCGCCCAGAGGCGATGGCTGGGATCGCAGTGGATGAAGCACATCTTCTGTTTCCCACACTCCCGTTAGAAGCCAGGTCTGAGGTTTAATTGCCGGCAGGTGCTTGGAGATGGCTCAGCTGGCAGGCGCCCTGTACCAGGAGGTGCAGTGATGACTGTGCCATGCGGTCCCTATCAGGAGGACTGGGCTTGCTGCACAGGCTTCCTTTATGAAGGCCCTTGAGGTTGCATTTTCCCCACGCCAGGCTCCCAGCATCCCCCCGCACCCAGCTGTGAGGCCTGAAAGGCTGGTAATGTTGTGGTCTGTCTGTCTGTCTGTCAAAGGCTTCTGACGTGGCCGTGCGCTTCTACGGCCTTGTTCACTGGGAGGACCCCATGGACGAGGCTCTGGGACCAGCTCCTAGCAATTACACTTCTGCCGAGCACTCGGTCACAAAGGAGGGCATCCTGCATTACAAAGCCGGGACCTCGTACCTGGGCAAGGAGCAATGGAAGACCTGCTTTGTGGTGCTCAGGTAGGACGTGGGGCTGCATTTCCATAGGCGCTCTAACTCGCATCCGAGATGTGGGGGTGGCAGGGAAGGCATTCGGTCGGGGGGATGTAGACACCTCGGCAGAGTTAGGGAGGAGGAGACCAGAAAGTCCTCGAGCATCTCGAACCCTCGCTGGGATCAGCAAGCCGCCCCCCGAGTGCGATGGCTTCCATAAGGTGCACGGCTGGCTGTTACCCAAGGCAGGTCTTGTCAGCCCAGATGCTGTTCCCGGGCTCTCTGGGGGTCGACGAGCCTGGATGGGACGTTAGTTGGAGCCTACTGTTTCCTTCACAAGTAAAGCAGGGTGTCCTCACAGAGGAAGCTGGGCCTGGGCCTCGAGTCCAGTCCTCTGCTAGGCACCTCGTTGCAGCCAGAGGTGGGATTGCAGTGTTGGCGTGCCCACGCCAGCTAGCTTGGGTGCTGGTGGCAGAAAAAACGTGGTGCCAAAGGCTTCAGCTCACCCAGAGCCCTGAGGAGATGTCTGGGCTTGTAGCTCAAACTGCACTGCAAGCTGGCGAACGTTGACTGCCATTGGTATCTGAGCTAGCCAGATTAAACCTTGCTCCGGCACGTGCTTTTAAGTCGCTTATGGAGCTATAAACCTTGCATCTGTCTGGGCTGTGGCTCGTTCCACGCTAGCAACAGAGATCCACCGCTTTGTGGGGCGCAGGAGCTACGTATCAGCTGCTGGCCAAGGCAAGGGGAAGGTCATGCTGCTGTTCAGGTCGCACAGATCGATTTACGTAGCCCGTGTCTTGTCTTTCCAATCAGCAGCAACGGCATCTTGTACCAGTACTCAGACCGCACCGAAGTTACGCCTCTGCTCTCTGTGACCATGGGGTAAGTGGGCACTAGCTCGTTAGCTGCAGTGCAGAACAGTGACCCTATTCATCTCGCCCCTGACGGTCGATAGCGTCACTCAGTCTCCACAGTGCTCACCCGCGGAGTAGGCTCCGTGTCTCGCCTGCAGGCGTTTTACCTGATCTGGGGCCGGTCCTTCCAGCCTGCTCTGAGACCACGCAAGGTGCGTGTCCACTGAGGGTAATCCGTGCCCAGCAGCAGTCAGCACATTAGCAGCAATGCCAGGGGGCAGAAACCAGCCTCCTCTCCAAAGCAGGTGTCTGCTCACAATTGCAGCACTGCAGCAGTTTCATTTCCATCTCGAAATCAAATAATTCAGGCAAGAGGCTGGACGATGGCACTCGGTGCTGTGTCCGACTCCGCCACTGGCCCCCTGGGTGACCTTGAGCAAGGCACTTACCATGTCAGTCTGTTTCCCCACCCGTAAAACGTGGACTCTTGGGAGAAGCTGCTGGCCCCGTACACACGTGGGCCCTATGAGCTGTTACCCCAGCTTTTACTCGGGGCTTTCGGGCCAGTCCTGGCAGGAGCACCCGGTCGTGCTGACTACAAAGCGCGTGGTTGCAATGGGTTTGTCAACGGGCAGTTTCACACACACGAGACTGCGGTGCACGACCGGGTGCAGCAGGCTGCCCCATGCCCCAGCCACGGGCCATTCCCAGCAGGGGTCTTGCCACGGAGCTGGGCTCCCGGCGCGCGCACAGGGAGAACGTCCCCAAGCTTGGACCCTGGGGTGCAACCGTGGCCTCGAGCGGGGTTGCGTGATGCATCTCGCCTCCTCTCCGCTCCCCGGCACGTGGGGGCAGACCCCGGCCCGACAGCAACTAGGTTTCTGAACTCCAGCGATTCGAGCCCACCCCTCTGCTCTGTTGCCCGCCAGGGGGGAGCAGTGTGGTGGGTGCCGACGGTCGAACACCACGGAGCGACCCCACTCCTTCCAGGTGATCCTGACCGACCGCCCGTCCCTGGAGCTGAGCGCCGAGAACGAGGAGGAGATGGCAGACTGGATGCAGTACTTCTGCCAGGCTGTCTCCAAAGGGGTGAGCTGCTGCCCTGGCACGCTCCAGGCCCCCCGCCGCAGGGTGGGGGCACTTCCCATCGCGCCCGGCGAGGGTCAGCTCTCCCCAGGCTGGTGCCAGCCGGCAGCCCCGGATGGCTGGTACTCCGTGGAGGAGCTGGCATCCAGCATTGCCCTCTTTTCTGTCCGTCTTATGCCCATGCTTCCTGCAGCTCCACATCCCAGCTCTGCGCACCCCTGTCCAGCCCACTGGCTACAGGTTTCCTGGGACCCCCATCATTCAGAGGTCTCTGGTGTGGGGTAGTGGTGTCCCTGGTGCAGGGTAGCTTTGGTCCTGGGCAGGGGGCTTGGGGAGTGGCTGTGCCTGGTGGTTTGTAGCCTCTTACAAGTGTGCCGTGCCCACACCCTGAGAGGTGGAGCCCGTCACCACGGGCCTCCCTGCACCTTGAAGGATGTCCTGTACGTGCTGCTTTGTCGCGGACGCTCGGTGCTGACGGACAGCCCAGCAGCCAGGGCAGCGGGGGTCCCTGCCAGGAAGGAGTCTACGCTCCGCGGTGGGCATGGCGCCCTCAAGTTGTGGCGTATCTTGGGCCAAGACTTTGCAGCAAGGCAAAGCTTGGAAGCGCACCTCACTGCTTAGACCCGCGCAGAGTCCCCTCGTCCTTGGCTCTGAATGCGGCAGGCCTTCGAGGGTCTCCGTGCCCGAGCAAAAGGGATGCTCGGACGGCAGCTATGGAGGTCTGTTCGGGTGAGATGAGGAGGCCCAGCCAGCATGGAGCTGCGGGGGGGGCCAGCAGCTGGGTCCTGAGGCCAGGCGAAGACCCTCCGCTGGAGTGGATCAGCAGGAGCTCCCCGATGCCAGTGGAGAAGCTCTGCCTCCCTCCAGCCCTGGGTCTGGCCCTTTGGGGTTTGACCCATCTCAGCTGCCGCGCGGCGGCGAAGCCCCCGGGTGTCCATGGGAGGTCTCGCGTAGACGTCGAGGGGGAAGCTCGTAGGGTGCTGCTGCTAAGGGTTGCCCTCCCCTGCCAGGTTATCCCGCAGGGGGTGGTGCCCGTGCCCTGCATCCCCTGCTGCCTCGTGATAGCGGATGAGAAGGTCTTCACCTGCCACGAAGACTGTCAGACGAGCTTCTTCCGCTCGCTCGGCACCGTGGAGCTGACGGACGTCGCTGCCGTCTCCATGGAGGCGGGCAAGGAGTACTGTATTATAGTGAGTGTGGGGCACGTCCCTGCGGCAGCGCAGGACCTGACGGAGGGTGGGGGGCCGGCTCCCTGACTAACCACCACCTTTCCGTTGGCGTTCAGGAGTTTGCGAAGGACCGTGAGCAGTTCCTGCCCCCCTGGGTCCTGTACTTCAGTTGCACTGCAGAGCTGCAGAGGTTCCTCTCGGCACTGAGCACCGTTTGGAAGAACATCTACCAGGTGAGCGGCGGCGAGGCAGCGCTGGCCGCGTTCGTTTGCAGCTTGTGGGCGAGCGGCGCGCTCCTGCTTGCCCCGCCACGCAGCGAGGCTGAGCCGAGGGAGGGAGCAGAGGCAGGGCAGCCTGTCCGGCTGCCTAGGGGCACTCTCGGCACGTGCGCGTCGGTAGAGCCGAATGGCAGGGCTGGCCAGGTTGGGGTCCCTGCGGTGTGGAAGGGAAGGGAGGGCTGCAAGAAGAGTTTCTGCTCCCCCCACGCGCTGGGAAGTCGGACCAAGTTCGCTAACGCGGTGGCATCCCCAGTTGTTTGCCCCTGAAACCAGTCCCGATGGCCAGTCTCGAGGAAGGAGGAGCAGAAGAAGAGGCAGTGGTGGCCAGCACACCCCCGTCCCCTCCCAGGGCCACTAGTGTCAGCGACTCGGACAGAGTCTGCAGGTTCCCCACCTGAGCTGTCTGGCCCCCATGCGTCCCGGGGCCCCTTGAACCTGGGACGGCTCCAAGCACGGTGTTGCGAGCAGCCCGGTGACCTCCCCTCTTTGCTCCAGATCGATTTGCTGCACAAGGCCATCCAGGAGGCCTCCGTCAAGAAGAAGTGCGAGGACGCCCTGAGCCTGATCCACAGCGCCTGGCAGCGCAGCGACAGCCTGTGCCGCGGGCGGGCCTCGCGGGACCCCTGGTGTTAACCCAGGGTGGCAGGACACGCAGGAGGGAGGACGCTGCCGCGGGGGGGAGAGCACCCCGGGCTGTTGCAAGCACATGCAACCTGGGAGCAGCGGGCCGGACTCCACGCACCTCTGCCGCCAGCAGCCTCCCCGGGACACCCGGTGCCCAGGGACCTGCAGGCTCGAGGCCGCTGCTTCAGAGGTGGCCGGATGGCGTTCCTGGCTGCTGCTCTCAACACGCGCACCGCAGAGCAAAGCCGGGCGTGCCTCCCGCAGCACCCGAGTTTACGTTCTGCGGGGCGCTCGGCACGTCGCGGTCCGGCACTCGGCACGTCGCGGTCGCAGCAGGGGAGCTTGCACTCGCTGTCCAACCGAAGCCTTCGGGCTGCACCACGGTACCTCGCTTCTCCGCTGCGTCGCAGGGATCTGCCGGCACCGTGCCCCGACGCTGGGCGCTTCGTCTACACTGCCCCGCGCCCTGTGGCTGCTGCAGGGAGGTCTTTCCTCGCGGGGTCTCGCGGCCGGGTCTGCGCTATCCTCCATCACCCAGCCAAGTTACTCTCTTACTGGAATAATAACCTACTATTAACACGGGTGGACGGGGTGGGTCTGAGCAGCGGGTTGCTCAGGACGGGCAGATGCACCCTTGGGCCGCGGGCCCAAGTGCCTGGACTGACTAGTTGTTCATTTTAGAACACGTTGGGCTGTAACCGGTGAGACTGGAACGCTAACTAGCTCCCGTGCATGTTTGCTCCTCGCTAATACAATCGCAGAATTACACACCGCTTCGCCCCCACGGGGTGCCCGTGGCAGGCAGCTCCCGCGCGCGCGCGGCTCCCTGCCCACCCTCCGGCGCCTGTCGCCACGTGCGGGGCGCTCTGCCTGTGACCGCGCTTCCTCTCGCTCTTCGTAGCTCTCTGCCCAGGGCACGCGCCTCTGACTGCATCGCTGCCTTCAAACGCGGCAGGGTGGAAGGCAGAGGCTCTCCCTAGAGCCAGTCTTGCTGCTTTGGCTTTCTGGTTGTGGCCGGGGGTCTAAACTGGTGCCAAAAAAGCAAAGGTTGGGAAGAGTTGGACCATAACGTCGTGGCGGACGTAACCTGGAGCGGTGAGCAGCATCAGATGCCATCCCTCCGCTCGCTCTGACGTGCCAAACTGGTGGTGCTGGAGTGGTCAGGAGAGCTCACGAACAGGGACGGATGAAACACGGGGGCAAATCCAGGCACCCTGAAGGGTGGGAGGTAGACGAGGGGGGGCTGAGGTTTTCCAAGTGTGTCGGGCCAGGTGGGGGGGAGGGTTTAGACACTGCCTCCATTCCTGGGAAGGGCAAGGGTGTCCAAATCCCCTGGATTGCTTTGCAGGTCTCAGCCAGAGAGCGGTGACGAAAGGACTGGGGAAGCTGGGGCGGGGGTGGCTTTGCCTATTAGCCCTTCGTGTGCACAGACGGAAATCCACAGGACCTGGGGCCACGTCACGCACCCTCCGCAGAGAGTGTTGGGGTTTCGCTTGAGGTTTTTTGTTTCTTTTTTTTTAAAAGAAAGAATAATAATTTAGAGCTCTTCTAATGTAATATATGTTCACGGGGCCTTTTTCCAGGAGGTGACCTATGTGACTGAATGTACGTGTATATACATCCCCCAAATAAACACCCGTTGGTAACTCGGAGTCTGCCCGTGTCACTCCTGGCCCCTGACTTGCGCTTGCTACGAGCTGGGTTTCCTCCAGGGCTTCTCCTGGCCCTTGGCTCCGCAGCCGGACGCTCCCCTGACCTGGGTGCAGCTGATGGCTGAAGGGAGCGTCGTGCTGCTATCGCTCTTCCCCTCCGGGAACGGGAACACGCCCCACTGGTGTGGGACGGGGGCCTTGGTCCATCCCAGTCTGGCTGCCTCTGCACTGGTACTGGATTGCAACGGCAGTTAATCGATGTTAATTAGCTACCCGGTAACAAAGCTCGTGATGGGACAGATCACTTTGCATGCTAACCACAGCCCAGGTCATCGAGGGCTGGAAGGAGCTCGGGCGGTCGCCTCTAGTCCACCCCCAGCTGCATCGCCCCAGCCAAGGCTTTGCGTAGTCGGGTCCTACAGACCTCCAAGTTGCCTAATTCCCTTCGAGGATCCGAGCCCCGGTCTGAGCCCTGCCCTGTGTGGGGAGAGACGGGCCCAGGCCTGCAGCCTCCCGTCTGGCTCGCGCCGGTGGAGGACTTTCCCACCCCGCGTCCCTGGAGTGCAGCGAGGGCACCGCCTGCCGCGAGAGTCAACGTTCACGCCGTGCTCTCGCCACCGCTCCTTGGCTCGTGCTCCTGGCCCAGAGTCAAGGGGGAGTGCCGCGCGTCCCTGCTCTCGGCGTAACCCTTTCTCTCCTGATCGGTGCCGGGGGTGCTGAGAAACGAGGGGCGCTCTGGGGAGGAAAGGCCGGACGGAAAGCCTGCAGCTGACTTCTGGGTCAGGATCCTCAGCCAACCCTCGGCACCGAGCCGGCCCCGGGCATCGGCCTGCTCTGCGAGCGTGCCAGGGCGTTGCGGGGCAGGGTGTCTCTGGGAGGGAGAAACCAAACCTGAACTGAAATCGGCGGGGTTAGGGATGGGAGGAGGATGCCCCACCAGCCAGGACAGAGCCAGAAGGCTTTCGGGCACAGTGCTACTACCTGCGGTGGCCGTGCTGTCGCCATGCTGGGCCGTGGGGGCGGTGGAGACAAGGGGCACTTGTACACCTCGCGGGGTTTAGCCACAGTCACCTTGAGGCTTCAACTAGTGATGAGAAGGGAGTTAAGGCTGTGAAACACCTCTCCCTACGCGCCGAATGCTTGCGGTCAGCCTTGACTGTGCTCGAGGGGCCTGGGCCAAGCCACGGGAGCCCGCGAACGCCCGTTTCTCAGTGACCGCAGTGTCGCGTTAGCCAAGGCTTGATTCACCCGATCAGCAGGGGAAAGAAAGCGATTCGCGTGCCCGCTAAACCAGATCGAAATGAAGAAGCAAAAGGCTGCTTCCTTGAAGGCCTTAAAATCAATAACCCAAAGGTACCGTACTTCAGCTGGCAAATGTTGACCCGTCATAACGGTGATATAACGCAACGGCTCGGACATAGCGTTTGCTAGAAGAGATGTTTGCGTTAAGCTGTCCTGGATAAATTGTGGAAACGAAGCCGCCTCGTCAGTGAAGACCGTGAACCAAGGTGGAAAGAAACCAGGCTGGTGGCGAGCAGCCGTGCACGCGGGTGGGGAAGGAGAGGAGCTAGGCTCCCTTCCAGGACGTGCGTCCCAGCTCCCCGCGGCCCGGGTCACATCACTTCCCAAGGCTGCAGTGAAACAAACTGGAATAAACCGAAGCGGGGAAGACTGGGACGAGCCACACGCAAATGCAGGGCACGGGCCGGAGGGGAACTGGGAAGCTCCACGCAGGAAAGGGCGTAGCAACGTCGGTGCTGGAATAAGGGGTTGTTTTTGTGCTGTTGGAGTCTGCCAATAAAAGTTCAGTCTCGTGCCTGACCGGGGCTGTGATTAAGGGACCTGTCCCTCAATTCTGCGCCCAAGCTTGCAGAAGAGATCCTGGCTGTAGACGGGCTGCATAGTCTCGTCTCTCCAGAGGCCGCGTCGTCCCGAGTTTTCGGCAATGACAGCGGTGACGTATCCAGGGCAGAGGGCCCGTGTTTACTGGTGGGTGGATGCCCTCGTCCTGCTCCTGATGAGAGGAGTTAAAGTGTAAGTGGGGCAGGGAGGGGAGGGCTGCCTACGCTGCATTGTGAGGAGGTTGCAGGGCATGGCATCTATATTCTCAGCTTGTCACGGGTTTCCAGGAAACCGGTGATCCCTGCAGCCGGCTCCAGCCCAGAGCCCTGGCTAATAGCGGGCAAAGCAGCAGCCGTGCAGAGAAGGACCCGGAGGTGACAGGGGACAAGGAGCTGGACAGGAGCAGCAGCGTGCTCTTGAAGGGTAGCAGCATCCGGGGCTGCATTGGTGACGGCATTGCCAGCAGACGGAGGGCAGCGATCCTGCCCCTCTACTCAGCACCGGGGAGGCCACATCTGGAGTGCTGCGTCCAGCTGTGCCCCCCACTGCAGAAGGGGTGTGGGCAAGGTGGAGAGAGTCCAGCGGAGGGCAGTGACAATGGTGGTGGGGCTGGGGGACAGGCCTGCTGAGGCGAGGTGGAGGGCAATGGGCTGATTTAGGCTGCAGAAGAGAAGACCAAGGGGGGTTTGATAAACTCCCTGCAGGGGGGCTGCAAAGAGGATGGAGCTGGGCTCTTCTCCATGGGGGCAGATGGCAGGACAAGGAGCAATGGGCCCAAGCTGCAGCAAGGGAGGTTGAGGTTAAATATTAGGAAAAACTCTCTCAGCAGCAGGGTGGTAAAACCCTGGAACAGGTGACCGAGGGAGGCGGTGCGGTCTCCATCCCGGGAGGTGTTTAAGACCCAGCTGGGCAAAGCCCTGGCTGGGATGATCCAGTTGGGGCTGGTCCTGCTTGGAGCAGGGCCTGGGCTAGATGTGACCGCCTAGATCCCTTCCCACCCCCATTTTCCAGCATTGTACGATCGGGTCTCGTGACCTCTGCGATGCTTTTGTTCTCTGTTGTTTGTGCGTTCGAGCGCGCTCTGCGCTGCAGCCCCGGGAGGGCGGCGTTATACATTAACCTGGGCAGCAGGCAGGGGGAATTAGCTTTAAAAGCAGCTCCTGGTTGAAAAAACACCCCCATGGCTTTCCAGGGATGCCCTGATGTGGGCTTGAGCACAGTAATAACCATGGATAGGTCTCACTCTGCTCACCCCGTGGGCGAGCTGCACTGATGTCTGTACGTGCTAACGTACTTTCCACCAACACGTGCGAGGGCCTCATACCTGGAGGCGGCGGGGGCGGGGGGGTCCTGATCGAGACCCCGGGCGCTCTCGCGATCCCTACAGCAGCACTAGAAGCCAGTCTGCTCGGGGTGCCTGGATCGGAAACAAGGGGTCAAATCCTCCTGGCTTTATTCAAGCACAGATGGAGTGCCAGGGGATTTGTCCCTGCAATGAAAGGGAGCAGGCCCTTGGACATGTGGCTAGACCGCAGCTCTGTGACCACGGGAAGGACATGAGGACAGTGTGATCTCCAGTGCGGGCCGGTACGACCCTGTGCTGCGGTGGCGACCATGCCCGGCCCCTCGCTGGAGCGCCCGGAGCCCAGGCCCTGTTCAATGCTGCTGATCTCGCAGGTGTTACCCTGTCTGATCTCGGCCGGGGGCTTCGCCATCGCCCTCGCGGGCTGGCTCCGTGCTCCGAGCACCCCGTGCGGGCAAGGTGCAAGGATGATAAGCAGGGACATGCTCAGCAATGGGGCGCTATAAATAGCTGTGACGCAGGCAGCAAGGAGGGGAGCTAGGGTGAGGGGGACTCGGTGCCCGACCGACACGCTACAAACCCACACCAGCTGCAACCCATTTCCCTTTGAGTCCTTGCCCAGCGCGCTGACTCACGGGCTGTTTACTTGCTCTGCGCCTGGTCCTGCCCCGTGCCCTGCTGTCCTTTGACACGGCACAGCCTTTGCCCTGCTCGGCTTGGGGGCGGGGGGCATCGGGCGGGCAGAGAGGGGGCAAGGATGGACTTGCTCCTTGGCACAGCCCAGGTTGGCTCACGGCAGTGGCAGCGGCCCCCAGCCCCGCCGGCAGCGGACAGCGCGGCCAGAGCTTGCCTAGCAGCTGCCGGCCACGCGTGGGAAAAGCCTCTGGCCGCCCCGCTCCACGTCCTACACCCGGTGCCTGCAAAAGGGCAGCTCTGCAGCGCACTGCTGGCCCAAGAAACACAGCCCTAAATAGAAAGCCCAGCCTGGGCCGAGTTCCCGATTGCTCAGGTACATTACCAGGCGGAGCGAGAGGGAGAGCTGGCGCAGGAATGCTAATAAACAACGCTGCCCGCGGCCCCGGGCCCTGCAGTCCTTAGGGAGACGGGGCCCAGCTGCAGGGGGGAACCTGCAGAGTATGTGGGAAGATCGACTTGGCCCTGGGCTGGACTGACCTCTTTCAGGGCCCTGAATGGGCGAGGAGAGCCAGAAGTCAGCCTCGCCTTTAAAAAGCTTTGCAATGGGTCTTGTGTTGTTGTCTTTGCCAAGCTTGGGCACAAATGCAATGAGTTGGGCAGCCTCAGCTGCAGGGCAGGCGGCTTGGCTCTGCGGGGGAAGCAGATTGGCACCGTCTCCTGTAATGGGGAGTTGCACCCGTGCTCTGTAGCTTGTTTTTCTCCCAAGACGGGTGCAAAGTCCTCCGCCGGCTGGCCTCCTCTGCATCAGGGCATATCTTGTGATAGGAGGTGCCAGGGCCTGTGTGCTGCTCCACCCCAGCCTCAGCTGCAGTGCCCTCATTCCCTGCCAAGGGAGCTCCATTCAACTCGGCGCAGCGGGGGCCGGCAAGCTGGACGCCCCTGTGCAGCGCTGGGCACGATGGGTCCCGCTTGGGTCTGGGGGAGAAGCAAATAAACGGCCTCTGTATTGACACTGGCCCAGATCAGCAAACCCCTGGTCAGCCGCAGTCACCTGCTTTCACCCGGGCCCCCAGCCCCGTCCTGGGGGTGGGCTGGTTTGGGACCCCTCCCCTCCGTGTCCCTGGGCCAGGGGCTGCTGGGCCTCTGCCCTGGGGGTCCCCAAGCCTGGCTGGTCCAAAGCCAGGGGAGAGGAGCGCGGGGGGGTGAACAGCTGGGGCACGGGGATGGGACTGGGGACCAGGAGGGAATGAAGCAGGGGCATGAAGATTGGGGGGGGCCCAAGGACCAGGAGGATTGCCGACTCTCATGACTTTTGGCGTTGTCCTTAAAGTCTATGGTTTGGGAATGTGAAAAAACCTTAGCTCTTCCTTTTATATATATAAATATAGATAAAAGGAAGAGCTAAGGTTTTCACGTTCCCAAAGCATAGACTAAGAACACCAGAAATCATGAGAGTCGGCAACACAGAAAGCAGGGGCTGCTGCGGGCTGGGCCAGGGGCCACACGAGCTGGGACGGGCAGGGTGCAGGGCTGGGGGCCAGGGGCTGGCGTGTGCAGGGCTGGGGACCAGGAGGGGTGCAGCAGGGGTTGGTATAGGCAGGGTGCAGGGCTGGGGTGCAGCAGGGGTTGGTATAGGTAGGGTGCTGGGTTGGTATAGGTAGGGTGCAGGGCTGGGGTGCAGCAGGGGTTGGTATAGGTAGGGTGCAGGGTTGGTATAGGCAGGGTGCAGGGCTGGGGTGCAGCAGGGGCTGGTATAGGCAGGGTGCAGGGTTGGTATATGCGGGGTGCAGGGCTGGGGTGCAGCAGGGGTTGGTATATGCAGGGTGCAGGGTTGGTATAGGCAGGGTGCAGGGCTGGGGTGCAGCAGGGGTTGGTATATGCAGGGTGCAGGGTTGGTATAGGCAGGGTGCAGGGCTGGGG
>JAGPOW010002149.1:9882571-9893052 GCA_030014935.1 Caiman crocodilus
ATGGACTATGGGAGTCTTCCAGGCCGGAGCAGGGAGCAACCCTGGGATTTGGGTGGAAGGCCACGGAGACCCGCTGACCCCAGGCACCAGCGTCCATATCTCCTAGCCACGGTTGCTATCCGCTCCCTGCAGATGTCCCCGCGTGAGAACGGGAATGGGCTTTTCTCCCTTCCTCTCCCCACACATGTGGTCCCCTTCAAGCCTCGGGGTACGAGCGCTGCCCTGCCCTCCTCTTGTGCGGGGCCGGTGGGCAGACAGTGTTCAGGCTCCAGCGCCTTGCAGCTTTGTTGTTAAAACATAATGTATTAAAAGAGCAAAACCTTCCTCCCAGCCGTAGCCAGGATGTCCCTGCACGCCACAGAGCCCTGGAGGGGGGCGGTGTTGGTCCGGGACCCTTGGGAGGAGACGAGACGCGTGTGCCACGCGCTCCAGCTCTGCTCTTCCCTGGTGCATGCATCCCCCAGTGCGGACCTGTCTTGCAGACCTTTGCAACCGTAGCCAAAGAGAACAAAGCCTGTCTACAGAGGAGCTCTGTGGGATTTCGTCTTGCCCGCGTTACGAATCTGTGCACGAATAAAGCGTTTGCCATGTCGGTGGGTGTGGGGCCCTCCGAGCAGGGTGCCCGTCCGCAGGCCCTGCCGTAGCCAACGTGCAATGGCACGGTTGAGCCCCGGGGCGCTCTGAGCCTCCGTGCTCTTCTCCCTGGTCCTGTCCTACCCTCTCCTGGCCGCTCTGTGCATCTCCGCAGCTCGGCTCTACCAGCAAAGCGAGGCTCGGGCTGTGGGGCGAGTGATGGCCACTGAGATCCAGGCTCAAACCTCTTTTGCATCCTGGTCGAGCCTGTTGCGGGTAAGGTTTGGAGAGGGAGCGGACGGTGCCCCAGCGGTGTATTGTCTCTGCCAGGCGGGCGCGGGGAGGAGAAAGATTAGAGTCTGCCGTGAGTTAATTGCCGCAGGGGAGAAGCAGTCGGGTCTCCAGCAAAGGGACTACCTGCCTCCCGGGCGCCGGGCCCTGTCCTCCAATAGCTCGGGAGATTGGATGTCATCTCATGTAGCAAGCAGGGAAACTGAGGCACAAGAGGGTATGCCCAGTTGCCCGTGGCAGGTTAGGAATCGAGCCCTGGTCTCCTGCCTCCTTGGACTTTTGCCTTAACGAGGCCATCCTCTTTGACCGGAAGGAGAGGATGGCATGGCTCAGCTCAAGGGCTGGACCAGGAGACGGCTCTCATCCCGACAAAAGCCCGGGCGGGAGTTCATGTTCCTCTCGCAGCCTCGCTCCTCCAGCCAAAGGAGCCACGTGGCGCCAGCTCTGGCACGGCCCTGGGCCCTTCCGCATGTCCTGGCAGCTCCTTCGCCCTCGCCGCCTGGGAAAGCACTCGATCCGAGTCGCGGGCCTGAGCCAGGGGAGAGCCGAGGGCCCTGCTTCCTGCCCTTGAGGGGAGCCCAATGCTGCTCTTGCCGCAGCGGCTCTTTGATGCGCCTCTTGCATTTTCGTACGGCTCGTGCAGTGCTTCAAGGGACGATGCATCGCCAGTGAAGACCCAATCGTCCGGCTCTAAAACAGCAAGCCCATTCTTAGATGCATCATCGCCAGGCGGATGAACGGTGCTTCAAGGGGAGAGAGCTGGGTGAAAAATGGGGCTCCTTGTTCCGTGGGAAAAGCTAGCTGTCTGGCAAGAAGTCGCGTACCGGCAGAAACTGGAGCAAAATAGTTCAATGCGGAAAATCCTCCTGTGGCCCCTCCGGAGCGAGACCCCCAAGTCCTCTTCATCAGCAGAGTTTGCTGAGCTTGCATGCATCGTGCCCCACTCCTGCAGCGGGGAGCTGTAGTGTGGCTGCCTGCCGGCCCGCCCAAAGTCCACCCCTCAGCGGCAGCGGTGGTGGGTCTAGGTAATAAAGGGCTAACGTGCTTTCTTGACTATTTTTGTTAATTAACACCTCGGCGTGTGTGTCTACAGAAGACGCGAAGTGCACAGCAGTCTAATAACACTGCGTGGGAGCATGCTGAGCAAGCCCCATGTTAATACACTACTGCGCAGTAATATTAGGTTACATTACTGCACATCGGTGTCACTCAAAAACCGTGCACCGGTGCTACCGCATAGTAACACAAGTCCCTGCGCATGCGGTCGGTGCGTGGTTCTCCAAGTACTAAACTTAAATTGCTGCAACTGCAGTGCATTAATGAATGTGTAGATGTGCTCAGGAAAGAAAGAAAGAGCCTTCCTTCTTTCCTTCCTTCCGCGACGAATTCTTGGCGTGATCGTAAGCAGCAGCCAGGCAGTTTTGCTTGCAGCACTACAAGCGGAGCGATAGCCGTGTGGCTTAGGCAACCTTTGTACTGAGATGACCCTAGATAAGATTTAAACAGAGCTGCGTTGGGCAGTGACTCCCCTTTTCAATGCTGGAGCTGGCCCCCAAGCCAGAGGTCCTGGGCCTAGCCCCTCGGCTGGAAGGAGGGCCCAGCGGTTACGGCCCGAACTTGTGCCCTGAGCAGCGGGAGTGGAGGTCCCTGCTGTGCCGCAGGCTTCCTAGCCCCGCGTGCTCCCCGAGGTGGGTGCCCATCGGCTGCGGCGTGGGCTTGGCGCGAAGGTGAGGCAGACGTTCGGGCTGGACGGCAGCTCAGCGGGAGTTTGGAGACGGTCGGCGCTGGTTGGGGGACAGATGTAGGCGCCTACAGAAGCAGGAGGGCACCGGAGTCCCTTTGACAGGCTGGGCCTTCGCTCCGACCCGTCCCAGGTGGAGAACAGCCGCCCCCGGCACTTCAGTTTCCCATTCAGCAAACCAGAGGTAACTCCTGACCCGTAGGGCCTTGTTGAGGACTTATTCCCTGCAACCTTTACAGAGAATTTTAAAGATGACAAAGTGTGAAGATCCCCATCAGAGGAGAGTACTATTATGCCCATTTCTGCAGATGAGCAACTGAGGCACGGAGACTAAGTGACAGGCTCCGGGTAATACAGGGAGTCTGTGGCAGAGCCAAGACATGAGCCCATCTCTCCCGTGGTGGTGGCCGGTGCCCTAACCCTCTTTCCTTCCTCGCAGTCGGCCCCATCCTCCCACATCCTGGGGGAGCAGCAGCATCTTGTTTTGTAAATTGTGATTTAAAACAAACAGGAATCAATAAAACCCCTTTTGAACTAGCCAGGTGGCACTACGGCCGGGTGAAGGCATAGGGTCAGGTACCAGGACTCCTGAGCTCTCTGTAGAGCCGCTGCTGACCTCCAGTGACCCTCTTATCTGCTGCCTGCCTCAGTTTCCCCATCCGTGCAAGGCGGAGTAATGCTGCTTGCCTGGCTTTGAGGGCTGCGGATCGACGTGCCGAGGTGCTGTGAGCAGCAGGAGGCAGCTCACAACCATCCCTGGGTTTTGTGACCCCAGCACTTCTCGTGTCCCTTCCTATGACCCGCGCTTCCCAAGTGGAAACGAGGGAGCGGATGCGAGCGGCGCAGCCCTTTTCCTCCAGCACGTCAAACCCTTTGGCACGGGCACAAGTAAACTCCATTCAAGCAGGGCAGGAAGCATTTGCTGTTGAAGCCGCTTCAAGAAAAGCCACCAGGTTTATTTGCAGAAGGTGCTGAAAGGGAAACGCGCAAAACCACCGGAGCAGCCTTTTAATCCCTGGTATGACGGTGCCGCGGGCCCACATTGATGCCTGGGACAGCTCGGGCTCCAGCGGTGCGTTTTAAACCACTTCCAACCCTTGGAGAGCTGGATATTTGTTTTTAAAAATAACTCCAAGCTGAGCTACTCGGGGAATAACCCCACGGCAGCCGCTGGAGTTCAGACCAGAAGCTAAACGTACCTATGGTTGCAACAGTGCGGTTTTGCCTGCTGCATTGCCAGAATAGAGTTGTTAAAAGCATCCTGGGGGAGTTGGAGGCTCCTTCACAACACAGCGTGGCCCCCAGCGAGCTCCTGGCCCGGGAGAAGACCTAGAGAACTTGCTTGGAGAGCCAGGCAGGAGAGACGAGGCCTAGGCCAGCAAGAGGAGGGCAGAGTGGGGAAGGAAATGTGAGCAAATGTGAGCCCGGCGTGCAGCACCCTCGAAAGCCCCCGTGCTGATGGCTGGGCGAGGGTCGGGCTGCGAGGCGGGCGCCTGCACGTAACGCTGGGCAGCGGTGCGTGCTGCTGCAGCTGCTGATTGCTCGGGGGACTGGACGGCGGCAGTGCTAGCCTCCTCCTGCTATTCTGCCAAGGCAGGCTGGGGGGAGAGCTGGTGTGCCCTCCTGCTGCTGGGGGAACTGGGAGCTCCAGTGCTCGCCGGGGGCTTGACCTGCACGTGGAGGTCTGACTGCTCCTGCGTCGCCGCGTTTCCCCTTCCTTTAGCACGGGGCTCTCCACGCTGCCTCCCCGTAGTGCTGCGCAGGATCTGCACTGACCCTTCCTGGGGTCCAGCTCGCGCCCCTCCATCCCGTCCCCGCTGCGGCAAAGGGCTGCTCCTGCCCAGGCAGAGCCTCGGAGGTGACCAGTCCGGTGTCAGCCGCTGACACGGCGCGGGTCTCCTCAAAACCCCTGCGGGCAAACCTGAGCAGCACCCGTGAGCCCCTTGCAGAGTCAGGCTGGAGGCTGGACCCCTGATTCGCATTATCCAGAGCTGCTCCCACGAGGCTGGCTTTTGTCTGGGGCAGCCCGGGGACGTGGGTCTCGGAAGGGTTACGCTCATAATGCCGATGCTTTCCTGATCAACGTGTCCTGGGGCATTTGCCTCCTGCAACGGCCCCAGTCCTCTGTGTCTTTATTGGGGGGCCTGGGACTACGCTACCTACGTGGATGAGCCTTTCCTTCCCTTTGCGGGAGCCGGCTCCCAAAGCCCTTCACTTCACACACGGCTTCGGAGCAATGTTGCTGCCAGTCCCGGCTTGTGTCCCAGGCGTCTCTTTGGGCCCTGGACATGGTTTCTAGCCCAGTAACATCCGAGATGACCTCTGAGGCTTAGATGGACCGCTGTTCTGCCCTCCGAGATGCCAATACTTGATGCCTTGCAACAGAGCAGGTCCAAGTGCAAATAACCACCCCTCGCCTCGCACGCCATCGAGCTGGGGCTGGTCCCGCTTGGAGCAGGGCTTGGACTAGATGTGACCTCCGCAGGTCCCTTCCACCCCCTTGTCTGCGACTCCAGGATTGTTTCTGCCAGTCCAAGCATCAAACTGGGTTTGTGGGGGGTGTCTGACCAGCAGGAGTCTTGGTTTTCTCCAATTTAAAAAAAAACCTCAGTTTTTGGATTAAAAAAAGTAACCCCAAATCCACAATTTTCCTTGATGAAAATGAAACACCACTAATACATATATATATATAGAGAGAGAGAGAGAGAGAGAGTTGTGTTTCATTTTAATCACAGCAAAATGTGGATTTGGGGTTACTTTTTTTTAAATATGAAAATTGGGGATTTTTTTTTTATATTGGAGAAAACCAGGATTCCTGCTGCCGTGGGCATGACAGTGAATGTAACTGGGAATGGGGCACTGGAGGAAATCAGATAACAGGGACCTCTTCCTGTCAGGAAAGTAAATGTCAAAACAGGGTTTTGAGACAAAAAAAAAAAAGTCCCCTTTCTGGGGACAAAGGCGGTCCGGTCCCATCCTGCCTCTGAGGTCCTGCTGGTTCAAACAGCAATAAAAATGTAATTGCTCGTTACCTACAAGACCGCTCAATGGGACTGCATGACAGCGATCCCTCGAGACGCCGGCTCGGACCAGGGCTCCATTGTGCGTACCCGGAGCGGGAGACGGCCCCGTCACACAGTGCGCCCCGATGATGTAGACAAGACAATGGGGGACGAGGGGAGGCGACGCGACGTCACTCGGCCGAGCAAGGATCGTTCGGGTCGTGGTCCATCGGTTGTGTCATGCCCTGCCGCTCACCCATCTGCACCAATAGTCTGCCTTCTCGCACCTTCCAGCTCGGGGATTCAAAGCCTTTCACCAGCATTAATTAATTAAGCCTCCGGACACCTCTGCCTGGGAAATGCAGGGTTACAGTCCCTTTCTTACAGATGGGAGAAGCCGGGGCCCGCAGAGATGAAGTCTTTGTCTTCTCAGAATTAGCCCAAGCCAGACACCTCCTCCCTGGTGCCTTTCCAAGGGTGGCTGATCATGGATTTAGACCCAGCCTTAGAAAGGTGGCTGAACACTTAGGTTAATTAGATGACTTAATTAATCCTGTTAGGCAGAGGGGGCCGACCAGACATCTCCCCCTGTGTCTCTCTACAGCCAGGGGAGAGGACAGCTGTGGTCCGCTTCTGCTCTGACACTGCTGGGGCGCAGACCCCAAACCGAGCTCAAGGTCGTGCTGCAAGCGAGGCAGCGTCCGAGCCAGGGTCAGGATTGGGGTCTCCTAGCTCCTGTGGGTTTAGCCACGGGTCAGCATTTTGGGGGCACGAGCAGAGATGCTCCTTGCTGGCGGTTGATGGATGGAGATGCTTCCAGTGGACGGTAGCTGATGTCTCCCACAGCTCACAGATGGGGCTGGAGGCGGCCGCAGAGCCACAGCCCCATTGTGGGTCCCTCCGCAGGGGAAAGGGTGGCAGGCTGGGCTCCGTCCGCTCTCTCCCCTTCCAGGGCAGGGCGCTTCCCCTCCCAACGGACCGGACCGCAGCTGGTGGAGGTTGCGGCATCATCGGGGTCTGACCACGGCCAACAACTCCCAGCTCCTCCGGCCAGGTGCCCGGCTTCCCCGTGCCCTGGAGCAGAGGGATGAGACATGGGGAGGGTCAATAAGGAGGAGGCGTCGAAGCACCGCCTGGCAGCTGAGACTAGGCACCACCTGGGGTGGACGGCAGAGATGGGGGGCACTCCTGCCTCAGTTTCCCCATCTGTTAATGGGGACACACTGGAGACAGTCCAGCGGAGGGCAATGAAAAGGGTTGGGGGGCTGGAAAGGAGAGGGCGGAGGGGACCGCATCGCATCCCGCAGCTCGCGCAGGGGCTGCAGACGACGGAGGAAGGAGCCGCCGCGGGGGAAGCATTGGGGCGGCTGGCCTCCCTGGGCGGGGACGCAAACGCGGGGCTGGGGCGGGAGCCCCGTCCCGGGAGGGCGGCCCCCTGAGCGGGGCCGGGGCCGGGGCCGGGGCCGGGGCCGGGGAAGGCGGCGCCTGGCCGGGAGCGGAGGAGGAGGAAGGGGCGGATGCTGCGGCCGGCTCTGCCTTCCCCGCGGCGGCCCCGGCCCAGGTAAGCGGCGCGGGCGGCCCCGGGGAGCTCCTCGCCCCATTTCACAGACGGGAAAGTGCGCCCCGGCTCCCTTCCCACCGCGGGGAGCTGCCTCCAGCCCTGCGTCCCTGGGGCGGGGGCTCCCACCACTAGGCGTGCTGGCCTGGGGAGGGCCAGAAGCGCCCCCTCCCCGCGCCGGGCGATGCAAGCCCGGCTTCCTTCCTAATGAAAGACACGCTGCCTCCTTCCTCAGCTGGACCCCCTCCCTCCGTCCCCCTGCAACCGTCGCCACCAGGACGGGGTGCCCCAGCACCCCCGGGCTCCGCCAGCCGTCACCCCGCCGGCCGGGCTGGGGTGCCCCGGGCAGGCAGGGAGGGGGTGGCGGTGCGAGCTCCGCGGCCGGGCACAAAGAGGAGCGCAGCCAGCACATGGTTTGCATTAGCCCCCGCGCCGTGCTCCCGGGCCCAGACAGCCTGGCCGCTTGGTCCCTTGGATATCCGTTGTTTTCAGTGCATTTGCCATGCGGCAGAAGCCCTGATTCCTCCCCGTGCACCTAATTTCATTTCATCGGGAGCTTGAAATGACTCCCCTGTCTGTAAAATGGGGCTAATGCCCGCCTGCCCCACCCCCGGGCAAGCCAGCAGGCTCTGTAAAGGGCTTGGAGGTGACAGGCCAGTCGCTGGCCGGGCTCTGAGGGCAGCTGAAAGCCTCCGCCGAGCCCGTGCGTCTTCTGGCAGCGCTGCAGCTGGAGCAGGATTGGCGGGGTGTGGCTGCCCGGCCACTGCCCCTTGTCCCAGATAGAGGTTAGCTGGCCCCTGTGACCACAGCACTGGAGGCTTTCCATTGTCTTTAACATCCTCTGCGAGAGAGGGTGCTGCTCTCATTTCCAGTGCACCAGCTGAGGCCTGGGGAGACTAAGTGACATGCCCCAGGGGCCACGGGACATCCGTGGCAGAGCAGGGAACTGAACCCAGGTCTCTGCAGTGCCCGTGGGCCTGGCCAGCTGCTCCCCTCCCCATGGGTGTGTGGCATGGCTCTCTTCAAGGGGGGGTGTTGTACGGGGGTTGTAGGGGAGGTAGGACTCTTGGAGGTGGGTAGGAATCGGGGTCCCAGCAGGCAGTCTCCAGCTCCTGGGAGGGCTGCCAGGACCTGATGCTGGCTAGTCAGACTTGGTGTAGCTCCACAGCTGGTCTGAGCGTCCAGGATCGGGAGCAGACAGCAGCCCCCACCCATGCCCCGCAGTGGGCCGCGCTGCATCTCCTGCCCTGGGAGGCAGAGCCATTCATTGCACAGGTATTTTGTGGAGATGCCTGTGGAGATTAGGACACCCATCTCGCTAGAGTGGCATGCAACTATCCCAGCATTGCCAAAGTGGCTGAGCATGTTTGGGCAAAGTTTTTATCCTTGCAAATCAAGGCAGAAAAGCCTGGGGAAAGCCCCGGGTGCCGGAAACGATCGGGTGCAGAACAGCATTGTGCTAGGAGAAGGGTGCCACTGCCCGTGACGGGAGCGCCAGGCTTGCCTGGGGCTTGAATCCAGGCAGGGTTTTGTCCCAGCGGGAGGATGGTTTGTGTCTCTTAGGGTTGTGGCAAAGGGGCTGGCAAGGACCTTTAGATTTTGCGTGGCCCAGACCATGAGACCACTCCCTTAGCCCCGTGCGCAGCGTCCTGCTATCCTGCCCGTGAGCGGGGCAGAAGGGGGGCCTGGAGACCCTGGCAGCAGCACCAGGAGGGCAGGGTATGGAGCGGCAAACCCGGAGGCAAGTTGACCCTGCACAGGCTGCACCAGTTGTGGCCACCAGTTTGATGTGGCGCACGCATGCAGTGCAAGCCCAGCACTCCCATCACAGGCAGTGATGGCATCCAATTGGACAGCCCCGATCTAGTCCAGCCCTCTGCACTGAGGCAGGACCGAGCGTATCCAGACCCTCTGGCAGGCCTGCAAAGTCCCGTTTCCCCGGGCACTGGAGAAAGGACCAGCACCAGCCAAGTCCCTTGCTCAGAAATCCCCAGGTCTGCCATTCCAGCAAGCTCTGTGCCCAAGAAGCTCTGCCCCTCTCGAGGATGGGTCCCGGATCAGCAAGGGTTAAGCAGCCAGGCTTGCTCACCAGGTGGACTTCGTCATCCTGATGATTCGGAGTTATATCGGGTCTGACCTTGCGGGAAGTGCAGAGGAAAGCCGTGTCTCGGAGGAGGCGTTAGTCACGCTTTGTGAGCAGCCACGTCTGGCGCAGGGTCGGCAGCGGCTGGGCCCCAGCAGCCAGGCGGAGGGCGGCATGGGCCTGGCCATTGTTCCCGAGGTTAAAGGGTGGCGTGGGCCTGAGTGCGACTACAGCACCTAAAACCGGTGGCTGAAAACCAGTCAGGCTCAAGGCTGATCTAGCCCAGGATCCTGCGAGAGCTCCCGCAGCAGCACATGTGGAAATGGTTTCCCGTGCCTCCCCTACCTCCCCCCGTCCTGCTCTCCGGTACCCAGAGACTGACCCCGTGGCGCCAGCGATCAGCGGTGGGCCCCAGGCAGGCCTTGCATCCCACCCCAGACCCCGCTCCCGCAGGCCGGACCCCAGCCGGGGGGAAGGGCTGGAGTCCTGATTCCACCTCTGGAGGCGAGCCAGCCTGCGCTTGTGGCTGGAGGTAGCAGAGGGAGGCACGGCCTTGGGCAAGTCCCTTAGCCCCTCCGTGGCGGGGACAAGAGAGGGGTGACAAGACATGGGGGTGAAGCAGCGCATTGCTTGGGCCTCATGTGCTTGGAGGGAAGAGCCTGGGGGCTCGATGACTCTTATTAGAGACCCCCGTTAACCCTTTCCCAGCCCTTAACTGCTGAGCTGAAAGCATTCGGCCTGCCCCAGGGGAAGGAGAGAGGCCAGGTGGCTGGGCTTGGCAGGCAGAGGAGCTGACAGATGAATGTGGAGCTCTGGGGTGTGAAGGGCCCTGTTTGTTTTCCCATTGTGAAGCCAGGCTTGTCCACACACGGCTGTCTGGGTCTGAACAAACAGCGCTTCCTTCCCCGGCAGGGAGTCGCTGCCCTGGGTCGTGGTCTCCCCCGGCCTTGCTGGGCTTCTACCCTCAGCCGGGCTGGAGGACACGGCTCTCCGTGCAACGGGGCCAGGCTGCACCCCCCGGCAGCCGTGAAGTGATTGTGGGGAGCAGCTCACGGCGGGTTTGGGCCTGGGGTGCATCCACAGCTCCCGTCGCTTCCCGGGGGCAGCCCTGTGCAAGGCAGGATTACACCCGCGGGAGCTGCCTGAGCCTTGCCTCCCTTCCCACCTTCTGCCCTGGCCTGCGGGATTCCCAGGGTCCACAGCAGTGGGTCGCCACCTTTGCGAGCCCCAAAT
>JAGPOW010002149.1:9893893-9978930 GCA_030014935.1 Caiman crocodilus
CCCCCCCGGGGACATGCCTGCGGCTGGTGAATGGCAGCCGTCCGTTCCTGACCTCCCTTCCCGCACCTTGGGTGGCAGGGCCGGGAGACGCTGGGTGCAGGGACCCGGGGGCCGGGCTGCCCATGTGCGCCGTGGCACTTAACAGATGTGCTCTGAGCCAAGGAAGAGGGAGAATTCGGCTTTAAAAAAAAATCTCCGGATCATTATGTCACGCACAAAGTATGCGCAGAATGTGCGTGCTGGGTTTACCTTCCCGCTTCCCACACGCTGGGGCTGCGTCCTGCTCCCCACGGGCGCGGGGTCTGGTTTTCATTACGTGAAAGCCCGCTTAGCTGGGGGCAGGATTTCTTCTGCTCTCCGGTTCCCTGTCAAGCAGCACAAAGAGCCCGTAGCACGGATGAGACGTGGAGCCCTGGCCCAGATTCTCCGCGGTGCTTAGGTGCCCAGCTCCCCTGGATCGAGGTGGGAGCTCTGTCTTGCCGAGGGGGTGAATGCTTGCACCTTGCTCGGGCTCAGCACCTCCGGGATGAGGCTGTCGAGGTGGCGCTGGGATGTGGGCACGGTGGAGGAGAGGCCGGATGGTACCACGGGGCCAGGAGAGCAGGGAAAGCGGCAGGAAGCCAAGGTGCAGGAGCTGGCTCTGCACATGGGAACCACGAACCCCCTGACCCGGTGACCAGGATCGCTGCCAGCCTCCGATCGCAGGGAAGGAGCCGGAGCCAGGCTGCAGGTCTAACCAGGACCCCCCACGCCGCGCAGTCGGAGAGCAAGCAGCTTGCATGAACCCCGATCCCTAGCCCGGCGGGGCCTGCAGGACAGCGGCTGGAAGGGTGCCCAGGCCTCGCTCCTTCCCTTTTCCTACTTTAGCTACAGGAGGGAGGTTTCTACCCCGTTCTCGACACCGGAAGAAGAATTTTGCAGCCTGGAGCATCCCAGGGGCGGTTGGCAAAGGCCTGTGCGGGTTTGCTGGGTTTGTCCGCACCGAATCCCTGTGCAGATGCGAGCCAGCGGCGTTCTTGTGTCGTGCATCCGTGTCCTCACGTGTAACGGAGGGGGTGACCGTTACCAGTCGCGGGCCACAGGCAGGCTTACGCTGGGCTTGCCGTGCCGTAAGGGGTGGGGGGGTCCTTTGCAGAGGCAGAGCACCTCTGGATCCTCTCTCCTGTTACGGGGCAGCGTGTGCAAGAGTGTCCTCTCCTCTCCTCATCTCCGTGGGTCTGGTGCTTTCCCTGCCAGCCCCAAAGCACGTTAGCGGCCGCACAAACCATGCTATGGGCATCTTTACCCATGGGGTTGTGGTGTCCTGGTGCTTGGAGCCAGAAGGGCTTCAAATTAGGCTTCCCGGGTTTGACCCCAGCCCTGCTGATGGCTGCCACGGTGACCTTTGGCAAATGGCTGCTTCCGTGCCTCGGTTTCCCCTCTTGCAAAAGATGATGGCTACTTCCTAGCTTTGTCAGGAGGCCTACTTAGATGCTGCTTGCGAAGGATTGGAGTGTCTCCACTGAGAGATGCCGAAGCGCATCCACCCTGGTTGTGGGTGCTAGTTTAATTTTGTTTATCGATGTTGACCTTGAGCGGAGAGGCTCCTAAGCAGATGGTATGTTTGCCTTCACCTGGATTACTCGGGTGTGCAATAAATATTGCTCACACTCAGGACTTCATTTCCTCCGTGCCCCCAATCCTGAAACCCCCACCTCTCCTTATGCTGGAGTCAGCCTAGTACCACCGGGTCCCCATCCCAGTGGGCTGCCCAGGGCTCACAGGTATAGCGGGACTGGAAATCCCCCCCGGAGTGGCGATCCAGGAAATGAAATCCAAGCAACAATATTAAAACATAAACACCGAGGGACAAAGGGCTCGGTTCAGCCTATCGCAGGATCTCGGCAAGGAGCGAGGGCTCCCGCCGGGTCTTCGAGCGACGCGGGTTTGCACGCTGCGGCTCTGCAGTGCAGATGGTTTGGAAAGTCACCCCCTGCTTGGGGGCTCCCTTGGCTCGCTGGAGCGCGTGTGCTTGAGCGTGTGCCGGGAGACGGGGAGGGTCTGCTTTACAGGACCCCGGCTGAGAATAACACTCCTCAGCTTGCAACAGAAATGGCTTTGCGATATCAGACAGGTAGAAGGAGAAGCAGTGCCCCCTTCCAGCCCACTCACACTCACACTCGCTCTCACACACTTTTCTGCCCTGAGCTTCCCACCCTTTTAGCTCAGGCTGAAGGATGAGAAGACTCCCACTGACTTTCCGCTCTCCAGGCCTCTGGTTGACTTCTCCGCACTTTGCTCTGCTTTGCAGGCTGGGCATTTTCCCGTCTCTCGCTGCGGCGCTTCCTTGGGTTGCTGGTTGTAGCCGCGCTGGTCTAAGGACATCGGCGGACAAGATGCTTTGGGTCGATGCGATAGCTTTTATTAGACCGACTGAGTAGTCGGAAAAAAGTTCTTTGCTCTCCCAGTTGTGTTTTAGGCCCTGGCTCTGCTGGGGAAACTGCACCCAGATGTGACCTACACCGGGAAGAATATCTGTGGGCTTTGGCCCGTTCTCTGCTTCCTTATCATGTATAAATAGTGTTGGAAAGAGTTTCAAGTCTGTTTGCCTGCCCCCACTTCCCCAGATGCTTTCTGCCCATAGAAATTCTCCTCCTGTTGGTCCAGAAGTATTTATGATGCCGAAAGGCAGGTGAAGTGATGAGAGTGCAACAGCCAAGAAAGTGGAAGTTGAGCAATTGAGAGGAGAAGGAGATTTTAATTGGAGCCTTTCAAACTTTCTCTCTCTAGTTCACACCTTTTTAATTGAGACCATCAAGTCACGTTTTGGGGAAGGCAAGTCTAAGTTAAACACTGAGGACCGTCAGCTCTCAGCCAAATGTGCGAGCGCTCCTAGGATTGGAGGTGTTCGGCGGCTCTCCAGAATCCCAGCGTTTTCAGGTTTATATTGCCTTTTTTTTTCCATAAAGAGAAAAAGATGTGCAGTAAAACCCCATTTGTGGGTCACATTTGAGCTCCATCCAGCCCCTCTGTTTTAATGAAATACAAAAAGTCCTAGGTTGTTACAGCTCTCCCTACAGAGCTGAAGTTTGGGGCCGAAAGTACCAAACTGTTCCTTTAATTCTGATTTTTTTTTCCCCATCTGCTAATGGTTTATGGCAGATGATGTCATCAGACCGTGTTAATGGTTTTTGGGGCTGTTTTGTTTTGTTTTTTTTACCTTTTGCATCTTTCCTAATTTCAAGCTAAGGTCCTAGAAGACGACCCTCTCCGTGAGTCTGGGCCCACCTCTTGCAAGGAGGTTGTTAGGGACATCAATCCCGGGTCACGATGCCGCTCGGCGCCGATTGTAACCGGACGTGCTTTTCTGCCACCAGGTTCTCCTCTAAGCGATCACAGCTGCTACAGACATCGCTGCCAGAGGCGCGCGCTGAGACGTCGTCCACTTCGGGAGACAGCGGCTTGCAGGCCAGTTTAAGGAGGGGGAAACCCCGGTAAGCAGCTTACACTGTTTCCGATTCCTGCAGAACTTGCAGCTCGGTGGCTCTGGTGAAGGGTTGTGTTGCGTTTTGAAATTTTGGCTGCTTTTTGCCACTACACCAGGGACAAGCCGCTTAGCCAGCTGCCCAGGAGTTCCCCTGACCTGTGGGGGAGTCACTGAAACGCCTTGATTTTTCCACGTAAATAATGCCATGCAAAAGGCGACAGGGCCCGAGCATCGGCTAACTCTGCCTTTCCTCCAGGACCTTTCACCGAGCGTCTCTCCCAAAACACTGATGAGTTTGGTCTGACCGGCCCCTCTTGTTGAGTTGGGTCTGTCTCGTTCTTGCATTTTGCACCTGGGGAAGCTGAGGCACAGAGCATAGAGGGATCTTGCCCAAGGGGAGTTCAGAGCTGGGAAGAGAGTGGAGGTCTGGTCCTGGTCTAGGGTTGACCTGAAGCAGAGCGATGCTTCGTGCCGTGCCGTAGATCATGTTGGGCAGTGTGGGGGGAATGGTGCTTTGGAGAAGCGAAGGACCCTACTGTATCCCAGGTTACAGCACTCAGCTTTTGGGGCCTCCCTTGGGCTTTGGAAAATTACTGGAAAGGGTGCCAAGCGCTTCCCGTGTTGTAACCAGCCTCGGCGCGTTCGTGCACCGTCAGCAGCTGCTGGGCTGCAGCCACGACTGGTTCTCCAGCAGCCGCAGAGCATGGGAAGACAGCGTGGTCTTCGGGCTGGATGAAATGTTTTGTTCTCCATTATCTGCCTTGGTAGTAAAACGGAAGGAAATAACGAAACGAAGGGAGTGGAGAGATGAAACCATTCTGGTTATTTAGGAAAGGGGGCCGGACTCGCCGGTCATCAGGCTGATGCGTTGCAACTGCTCCGGGCATCTGCTCCGCTCAGGGTCAGGCAGGATACCTCGGCAGCTGCTTCGTTGTAGAGGATCCCGCTCCAGGCTTGCTGCTGCTGGCTGTGGGCTGGGGCGGATGCATCGGAGCACATCGGGGTCGTGCGCTCGCGAGGGGTAAATCCTGTTGCCTTCTACGTCCGCGTAATTGCCGTGTCTGTCTGCACCCGGGGTCGGTTGGGATCAACGTGCCTTAGCTCAGATTTCCTGTGGCTTTTCCTCCATGCAAATGACACAAATTGGCCAAACGTCTTCTTTGTCCTGATTGCTTGGAGCTACCAAGAGACGTGCCCATAAGCATTGCCCACCTGTGCCATGCGGCCCATGGACAGAGGCTGGGGGCAGGACAGGGGTTGGCCCAGAGGGATCCCTGGAGATCCCTTCCAGCCCGACCTCTCTAGGATTGCTGTGATCTCCTTGCATCTCCCCGCTTCCTTTCCGTGCGCTGTTTCCATATCTGTGCGCTGAATTCATCTGACCGAGACACGGGTCTGCCCAAGCACGGGCCTTCCCGACCTGCTGCGCGCTCTCCCCGTGCACACGTTGTTTGGCTGAGTTCAGTTTTCCCGGAGGAAGTGGAAGAGCTCGTTAGTGCCCGGGGGTCCTTTCCAGCATAGAAAGCAGCCCGGGGGGAGAGAGGTGGAATTTAGCCAAGTGGCTTTTATGAATGGCAGGCAGCGGTTAAATCCCTGGCGTTGTACTGAGCTTCCCCCATTGCCCCTGCAGGGAGAAGCGGGGAGCTCAGGCCCATGGTCTGCTATAGCCATCCGGGACTAGCCTCACTGAAGAGACATCTGCTGTCCTGGTACCCACGGGGGGGTGAGATTGGTACTGTGATGCCCCGACAGCCAGGGAGGGAGCACCCGTCCATGCCGGCAGCCTCCTTTTTAGCACGCCCCTTGCACTGGTGGGAGCCAGTAACATCCTTCTGAAAGCAGCAAAGAACCAGTGTGCTTTTTGGGGAAGACAGCGTGATTCGGTGATGGGGGCTCTATCCCTGCCACTGACCCTCCCTGTGCCTCAGTTTCCCCCTCAGATGACGCTTCTGGCTTCTTGTGTAAAGGGCGTGGGGATCCTTGGCCGCACCATGCTGGATACACACCCGGGTTGATTCTTCACAGGCATCCATGTGGAAAGCATAAAGCACTTAAATGACAAGGAATGCCAGGGCTAGGCTGCCCACTTTGCCGTACCTTTGCCCTGGGGCCTGTGCTTCGTGAGAGAGTCTCTGGTAGGGATCAGTGTTGCAGTGAGGGTCTGCGTGGAGCCCCTGGGGTCGATACAGAAGGGGCTGGGAGTCAAGCCCTTGCTTTGTGGGCTGGACGGTTCACAGGGAGCTGTCTGATTTGGACCCTCTGCACGTGGTCCTAGTCTCAGTTGATGGTAATCCCATCTCACATCTGTGATGGAGGCCAGCCAGGGCGGAAGCTGTGGCTGAGCCGTTGGGAGCGCTGGAGCGCAGTACGAGAGCCTCGAGCTGTCCCGTTCCCACAGGCTGGCAGGGCGCCCTGGTGCACGTGTAGCCTACAAGGCAAGTGAAAGCCTTCGAGCTTTGGTGCTGTAGAAATAGCCGTGCACCATCCTTGTCCGCTCTGTGCCTCTGCTGCCTCCCCTTTCACAGCTCCACTATAGGTGACAGCCCCTCTGAAGTGGGCCTGGCTCATCCTCTCTGCCCTATGCATGGGCAAACGGAGGCACAGAGCGAGCAAAGTGGCAGCAGCACGGTGTAGAAACCAGCTCTGCAGCTTCCCAGGGCTTTTGCTCCTGATCCGGTTCCTTCCTCCTAGTAATGAACCGGGCATGGAGATGAGGGAGATCAGGACAGGGTCCTTGCGGCCTCAGGAACAGCTTCGCGTTGGCAGCGCCAGTCTCGCAGCTCGCCTGGCTCTGCAGAGCAACGAGCTGATTTCTGGGCTCCTGTTGGGTGCGATGGGCTGGTTTCTTCTTCCTTCCTTTCCAGAAAGGCAGACTTTGAACGCCAGGGCGTGTGCGGGCTGATAGCGCTGAGTGCATAGGAGCCAAAGGGGAAATAGCTCTAGCTCATTGGGAGCAGCCGGGCACGGCCCCAAAAGCCAGCTCACCTCCGCCGCTGCCAACGCGCCCAGGGTGTGGGAAACGGGAGAGCCTCAGACTGGGAGGATCTTGAACGGGAGAGGCGTTGCGGGGTCACGGCCAGGGGGACGGAGGCGGCGGGAGCCCCGTTGGGAAGAAGAGCGCAGCTCCTGGCTTCCTTCTCATTGCCCCTGTCACTTCCAGAGCCCCCCGTGGAAGATGCTGCCCGGGAAGGTGGAGAAAAGGATTGCCTCGTCCGTATATATCACCCTGGCCCCGCCAAAGCGGGATGCGGCCATCAAGGGAGGCATTAGGCCGGATGTTTGTCAGCCCAGCTCGGAGCCTCTCGGGGAGGCTGCAAAACCTGCGGGGACTCAGCCGCTCCAAGCATCGCCTCCAAAGAAGTTGCCCACCAGCTGCCCCGCTGGGAAGCAGAATGGGAGGACCCTGGGACCCGCCGCACCGTCTCCTGGCTGGGGGGGCTGGTCCAATGGAGGTAAGGCGAATGCAAGGGAGAACGTGCAGTGCAGGGGGGGCTCGCATCCTTCTTTTTGGACCTGAGCCGACAATAAGGGGTGACGCAGGTTGCTCCCCTGGGGAGGAGGGTGCGGTGCTGGAGCCACAAGTTGTTTGCAGAGGATGTCTGAAGGCTGGAGGCCCTGGACCCCAGCAGCTCTCCCTGCGCTTTCCTCAGGGCACAGCTCCCAGCTGCTTGATCAGGCTGGGTCTTGCTTTCTGCTCCTTCCCTGCTCGTCTCTGTGCTGCTCCTCTTGCAGCACGGAGCCTGGGGCTGCCTCTGAGGCAGGCTGTGGGCACCGCGCTTGCGTTGCTGGTCCCTCCGGGCCACCCTGGCGCAGGGGCTCTCAGTGCAGGCTCTCAGCACACCAGCACCGGTACCCGCAGCCCTCCCCGTCCAGGCCAGGCTCCGGCCCTAAAGAAGTAGCCAGCTGCAAGGTGGGGCCACCCCCTGCTTTCCCCTGGTGCCAGGCAGGTAGCGGGCCAGGTGCTTCCAGTGGGAAGAGGAGCCCTGCTTTGCTGGAGGGGATCTCAGGCATGGCCGAAGGATCCCTTAGTCCTCATCTTCCAGCTCCCCAGCTGCTGGCGTGACGTGGAGGCATCCCAGCCTTCTCCGTGTGCCAGCTGCTGCCCATCGCCACTTGGATGTCGGGTCTCTTGGCCCGGCTACCACGCTCCCACTACCTCCACGGCGAAGATAGTTTGCCTTCTGGGCTGGTCGTATCCTTCCCGGAGCAGGCTGGGTGGGGTGTGGGCTGCAGAGCAAACACAGGGCTGAGCAGATGGATTTGGCCACTTGCTATCAAGTAGATGTGCAGGTCGATTCCTCTGGGCCCTGCACCACCTCCCCCTCAACAGCCACCGGAGACATGCGGCTGCTGCCTTCAGGGCGTTTTACCCCGCAAACGCGCTGCCTCGGCCAGCACGACTGTGCTGGCCAGACGGCCACGAGGCCCAACACGGGACCAGCCGCTTTGGCTTCGTTCCCTACCTGTCTCCCCTGGGTTCAGGTCCTGGCTCTGTCACAGACTCCCTGCGTGGCCTGGAGCGCGTCACTTAGCGGGGTCCCCACTCTGTACCCAGTTATACCAAAGCCAGCTTCTCCATGGGGCTGTCGTGCAGGCAGCTTTCTTTGCAGGTGCGATGGGAGCGTGCATGTCCTGCCTGCCTCTGCACACGCGTGTGCCCAGTTTGACACGTGTGCACAAACGAAGCCCCAGGCTCAGATGACACCGCTGCTACAAAGCACAGGCAGGACCCTGCCCAGCAGTCCCTCCCCAGAGGGCTCGTGGCATGGGGTCTCCCTACATCCACCAGCTTGCACCTCTCTGGGGAGGGAGGTTTTCTCAGCCTGCATGGAGCCACCAGATCTGGAAGCGCTTGCCCTGGATGGCAGGGCCCCCGGCCCCTCGGAGCCCAGAGCCGTTCCTTCTGTGTTTCAGGCTTTTCCTCCTTTCCTCGCCCGGCTGATGTCCCCACGGGCTCTGCCCCGAACCTCCCCCCGCCGCCTCCTTCTCCGCCGTGCCTTCTCCTCGCAGATGCGCTGCACGCCTGGCCGGCAGAGACCCTCATCCCCGACCTGCAGAAGCTGGACGTGGCCTCCCCCAGGCCTCTGCAGGTACGGGTTGGCTGCTCAGGCCCCCTGGGGAGGTTTCACGGCCCAGTTTTCCTAGGTGTTTTTAACCCAGCACCCTAGTCCGTGGGACATGCTTCGTGTTGGTTCCCCACTCTGACACAGACCTGTTCCTGGAATCCGTGTGTGACTTTGAGCAAGTCGCTTGTCCCTTGGTGCTTCAGTTTGCCCGTCTGTATAATGGGGCCAATGATCCTGCTTTCCTCCCAGCTGTTGTGTGTTAGCTCGCAGGGTTGCGTGCACACAGCTCCTGGCGTGATGGCTGCTGTATGCTAGCGCAGCGCGTGTCGCTGTTCTCCAGGAACGACTGGATTTGCAAGCTCTCCCCCACGGCCCAGGGACTGGCTGCCTTGTCTCTGCAGCAGCGTGCAGAGCCGATGTGCTTCAAATGCCACCTGTCCCCAGGATGCCAGCAGTTTGTCACCACGGCGCAGCAAAGCTCTTGCCACCCCCCGTGCTCAGCCTGGACCGGTGAGACACCCGGGCCCCCCGCTCACCAGGCCTCTTTCTGCTTAGCAGGCCTCAACCGTGTTCCCAGCAGAGCAGAGGCAGCGCCACAGCCAGCCGAGCGGCCTGGCGCAAGCCCGGGAGCAGCAGGAACCAAAGGAGGGTGTGAACGGGCACCTGGACAGAGACGTCTCCAGAGGTAACAATGAGGAGCAGGACGGGTGCGGAAAGGCTGACTGCGGCGAGCCCACGTCACTGCGCTGGGTGCTGCGATGGCACTTTGCATCTCCAGCTCCCAATATGCCGTGTAGACAAAATGGGCAGTGTTGTCCCCAGGGGGGTAAACTGAGGCACGGGGCTGGGGGTCAGTGTCAGCAGGTGATAGGGTCCTGAGTGCCCCCCAACTGGCACAACGTTTTCCAGAGCATGGCCTGCCCTTTCCTATGGGGCCCAGGCCCTGGCCTCAGAGCACTGCCCTGATACAGGACACATCTTCGTGCGTGGCAGCAGCCTGATGCCGGGCACAGGATGGGCTGGGGTTGGCCAGGGCACTGGGGCTGCTGCCGAGGGGTATCACAAGCCTTGCGAAGGGGGAAGGGAGTGTCAGGAGCCTTGTAAGGGAAGGGGAAGATGCAAGTTGCTTGCTGGAGGGGATTGAAGACAATGGAAAATTCATCGGTGACTCTCCCACCCACCATGGGATGTACCAGGGTCCCGAGGCTCGGTTTTCTTCCTGGTGCTGACACGGGGACCTCAGGTGCTCGCGGCTTTGCCCGAGAGGAGCCACCAGTCCCAGTGCCGTGACGTCCGCCTTCCTTGCAGACGTCTGCGCCTTTTGCCACAAAGCCATATCTGCCCGGGCGCTGGCCATCGAGGCCATGCGGAAGCAGTACCACGTGGACTGCTTCACCTGCCGCGTCTGCCACTGCCGGCTGGCGGGCCAGCGCTACTACCAGAGAGACGGCCGCCCAATGTGCGACTCCTGCTACCAGGTAAGCGGTCTCCGCGTGGGGCCATGGGAGGGACCAGGCCGTTGTGTCCCCAGGTGTAGGGTCTGGCTCTGGAGTAGGAGGGGAGCTGGGGACTTCCACAGCTTGGCAAGAGGTGAGTGCAGGGAGATCCCATGGGGAGACTCGTCTTTGCGATGACCACGCTGGATCTGATGCAAGCCCAGGCAGAACAACGGCCTGATCCTGCACGGGCCCCCAGTGACTGCGTTCCCTCCCTGACTCCAACCAGGCGATCTGTGCCAAATTGCTTAGGCCCAGATTTCCAGACAAAGTCTCTGCCTCCACATGTGGCTGCTCTGTCCAGGGCCCCTTGGAAGGGGTGTTGGGAGGAGCTGAGCACCGCCCATCTCATGTTGCTCTCCGAAAACCAGGAGCTGAGGGCCTGATCATGAGAGACCCGGGTTGGTTGGCTGAACCATACCTGATCCGTGCCTTGCCTTTCCCACCTGTGAAATGGGGTGATGCTTATGTGGGTCATGGATGCTTTGGAACAGGCTGGAAAGAACCCAGAGACAAAGCACTGCCAAGAGGCAAAGGATTGTTGCTGTGGGACAGGTGTCCCATAATTGCGATGCATCTATGGGTATTACTTGTACCAAAGCAGTAGGCTCTGAAGTCAGGACAACGATGGGTGTAGGAGGCACCTCTGAGTGGTCTCTGCCCTTCTTCTCCTTGCCCCAGGACACCCTGGAGAAATGTGCCAAGTGCCAGGCCGTGATCCTCAAGCACATCGTCCGAGCCCTGGGGAACGGGTACCACCCGGCGTGCTTCACATGCGTCGTGTGTGGCCGGGGCATCGGGGATGAGAGCTTTGCGTTGGACGATCAGGACCAGGTGCACTGCGTCGATGACTTCTACAGGTACCCGGTGTTCCCAGCGGACGCCAGCTCCTATAACAGCGGCTGCCTCCTCTTCCTGCTCCTCCTCTCTCGGGGCTCAGTCATCCACAAGATGCAAAGCAGGGAGTCATTCACACCCTGGGAAACCAGGGTGTGAATGACTCCGAATCACTTCCACCCGTGGTGTTTCAGAACAGCTTTGCAAAGGGGTTGCTGGTAATGCCAGGGGTAGAAAGAGCAGGCCCTTCATTGCTAGGGCAAGGTACTCAGGCCAGCAAACCCAGGCTGTCCAGGGCTCCCGTTAAAGCTCTGCAGTGGGCTGTGTGAGTGGACTCCTCCTGGGAGGAGTGGTTGGCGGGATGGAGCCCTTCCACTTGCATCTGGTGAGCAAGACGCTGTCCTTTGGTCTGGACATGCAACACGTTGACAACAGTGTAAAAGAAGAGTGGGCAGAGGATGTAAACCCCTAGATCGGTGTAATGACTTGTATCCAGCAGACGCTTAACCTGGAAAGATCAGGTGGAAAACCACAGCGGTTTAAGTAACCCCAGCATAGCTGCCATCTGTCCCGTTCCACCCGGGGTAGGCGTTTGCTCAAGGCAAGCAGGCCATTACCTCCTCCCCTGTCGCTTGGTGGTGAGGCTCTCTGCTAGCCCTGACTGAGAGCAGCTCTCCGCTCTGGGTCCCCCCCATAAATTATACCCCTGCAGACACGCTGCATGTCCAGGCCTTTGCTTCTCTTCTTCTTCTGGGGTCTTGGCATTCACTCGCATTTAATTTCTAGTCACTTGAATGCGTGGCCGGGGTCTACTCCCACGCTGGTGGAAGGGAGGACTCAGTGGGGTCTTGCTGTGTAAACCCAGCATAAACCAGAGCAGAATTGGGACTGTCTCCACATCATGGGTCATCTTGCCCAGTTACACTGCCCATCCCCAGGACAGCTGAGGGAGGAGAGTCTTTTTTTTTCCTTTCAAATTTCACCACAAATTGTGGCAGCTAATGGATAGGGCTTCAGAGACTGGTTGTTTGTCCCGTCAGGAAATATGCCTCCGTATGCAGTGCCTGCGAGGAGCCCATCATCCCGATCGAGGGCAGAGACGTCTACAGGATCGAGTGCCTGGGGCGAAACTTCCACGAGGCCTGCTACCGCTGCGAGGTGGGTTGTGCTGGGACCTTGCCGGTGTTTGGAGGGAGGGCAAAGAGTTCGGCCCGGCTGCTTGCGAGCACCCGGGGCTGTGCATCTCATACTGACACCAATTAGCTCCGTCACTGTTCACTTTGAACCCCAGTGGAACGATCAAATCGAGAGGATGCAACAGTTTCACTGTAAGCGCTGATGTAGGTATCGTTAGATGTCCGCAGAACTGATACCTCCGTCCGTCCCTAGAGACAGGCTTTATGTGCAATTCCCATAACCAGGGAGAAGGTCGTAACAGTGAGATCAGCAGCCCCTGGATGGAAGCTGTCTCCTGGGGGTTAATTAAGACAGGGCCGGGTGGCGGATCAGGAAGGATTTTTACCCCATGGTCAGATGGATATAGACTGTGGGGAGTGTAGGTTGTAGCCGTGTTGGTGTAAGGACACAGGCAGACAAGGTGCTGGGGGTTCCTCAGCCTGACGAAGGGTATTTATACCTGAAAGCTTGCAAAGAAGAATTTTTCCAACATTTGAGTCGGTCTAATAAAAGACATCAGATTTACCCAAAGACCCTTGTCTGCCTATGGGCTGGGGGGGGGTTGCCTTCCTCTGTAGCAAGGGCATGGCCTCTTGGGATCTCTCGACCATATATTAATGGGATGTTGGCTGCTGTGGTCCCCCCGCCTTACCTGTGGCAGGGTCGGGTGTGATGCCTTGTGTTGCATCAGGGTTGGCAGTAGTTTTGTGAGGGAGTTAGATGATGGATTTGTCTGGGATGGTTTGGAGAGGGCTGATCCTGCCTCAGGCAGGGGTTGGACTAGACATGATCCCTGGGTGCCTTCCAGCCCCACTGCCCTACGGTTCTGGCCTTTGGCAGGTGATGGTAGAGCCACCCTGCCTTGGCCTGGAGAAGGCTGAATCCTCCTTTCTCTCTCTGGCCCCCGAGATTTTGTGATCTTTGCACCCCTGGGAAAAACCACTGGATCTTCAGCTGGAACGGGCAGTGCCGTCATAGTCCAGATGCTGCTACTGCGCACAGCTGGCCCCATAAGGATCCTCCTTGTTACGGTGCCTAGGGGAAGGCTGGGGTCTTGTGAGCAGACTCTCTTGCCTTTAGCAGTGTAAATCAGTCCGGAGCCAGCCTCAGACTCCACTGAAGTCAATGGAGATACGTCAGCAGTCTGGCTCACTGTGGCCCACTTCCTACCCTCACTGTTTCAACCTCTGCTTGGAAGGCCATACCCCCGAAAGCCTCTCCCTCTTCCCAGGGGCTGTTAAAGCACTTGGTGCCTAGCTGCATGGGTGGATCTTGCTCTTGGAAACGGCTGGTTTTGTGAGTTGTGGTTTTGGGGCCACCTCTTGGCCTCACAGCCTCTGGATGTGCATAAGCCCATGTCCTACAGGAGGAGTTTCGTGGTCAGATCCTGCCCCTGCAGAGCAGAAGTGCACTGACCTTCCTGCCTGGGTGCTGCGGCCCAGATGCAACAGGCGGGTGTGACTCATGGCCACACAAGCTAATGCAGCAAGGGGCTGGATCTAGAGCGGCGGGATGGGTTTGAAGGGTGGGAGCCGAGTGATTGAAAACCGCATGGCCCAAGTAACACGCGTGCTTGATATTCCCCGCAGAACTGCCGGATTGCCCTGTCCCCGGAGCCGACCGAGAGTGGCTGCTACCCGCTGGACAGCCACATCCTCTGCAAGGCCTGTCACCTCAGCCAGAAGAACGAGTCGTCCTGCTAAGGGACCGGGGCGGGCGTCTCTGGAGAACTGCGGTTGCCGTCACACGGCAGAGGCGAGCCATCGTAGTATGTTAAAGCATGTCCGTGTTCTTCCCTTCTCTGTTCACTCATGTCCCGCCCTGTCCTGATGGTCTCCGTTGTCATGGTAGGACTGTGCTAATTCCCTGCTTCTGGTTTGGCCATGAGAGGTGGTGGAGGGCTGCCTCCCTCCATCCCTATGGCTCCTTCTTCCCTGCACCGGCTCCAGGTCCCACGTCGGACAGCTCTCAGTACCTGCTACGGGGACATCTGAGGAGATGCCAGAGACTGCACTCAAACTCCTGGCCTGCTAAACTAACTCCCTTGCTGCCTTACCATCACGGAGGATCTTCCTGGTGGAGTTTGCAGGAGAGCTCCCCACTCGGGTGTTAGTAGGAACACAAGCAACGAGACCATGACACTAACACTGGGTGAAAGCCAGCCTTGCGCTGTGGCCAACACCCCTCCGACGAGGACGGCAGCAGAATGGAGGTGATGGACTCGAGCGGGGCTGGCTTCATACCCAGGAGGGCAAGGGCATCTTCCCCTTCCCCGACAGCAGGTAACACTCATTATCTTCTGGCTTCCTGAAGCCTCCGCCCGAGTCCCAACTCGGCACGGTACCACGGACGTTGCAAAGGAGGAGCATTGCATCCCAAAAATGAGACTGGTCCAGCAGCAACTCAAGGCCTGATCCTTCTGGCTGGACTTGAGGGAGTAAGGGCCATAGGAGCAGGCCCGTAATTAAGATCCCATCTTCCATCGTTCCTCAGCGACTGTGATAAAATGGAGCTGCTTGCTCCAATGGAGGAGGCCTGAACGTGGGGCTGCGGGAAACCGGGTTTTGCATGACTCTGATGGCAAACTCCAAGTGCTGTTGTGTGTCTTGCACATTTCTGCAAAATTAAGCCTTTTCCAGGGGCTCCAAGCCACAGGAGACCAGCTGATGTGCTACCCATGTATTAAAACATGGGGTCCCCCCAATGCACCCTTCTCCCCAGTCTGTGAATTTGAGGTCTGGTGAGGAAGGGCCTGGGGAAGCTGGTACTGTATTTTGATTTCAGTGGAAGAAGCAGTGTCAGACTGTACCGGGTGAAGGCAGAAGCATCACTAGACAAACAAACCTCCACTAAACTTGGTAGTGTAGGAGGCAGTGTTGGGATAGTGGACAGAGCACTGGCCTGGGACTCAGGAGACTAGGCTTAGCCACTTGCCTGCTAGATGAAATTGCCCTTTGTGCCTCAATTTCCATGGCTGTAAAATGGGGATCATGTCCTGACCCACCCACCCTTCACTTTGTGTGAGGCGCTTTGTAGCATGATGGAGGGAATTGTCGCAGGTCGGTGCTGGGGGCGGTTGAAGAGCTGGCTGCAACCCGCACGGCACAAGCGCAGAGTTGTTTGAAACAGGCTGAGGGGGGAAGGCAGTGGGAGCTTTGAGGATTATCTGGCAGTGTGATCCAGCCCACGGCAAAGGCAGCTTGTCAGCAATTATTTTTTACAAGCATCTGCAGAGAGGCGGGGTTCCAGCAGCAGATGGGAAGCTGGCCGCCCCCTCCGCCTGCGGCCGGGCGCTGGTAAGAGTGCTAGCGCTATCGGAGAAGGCATCCGAGCGAGAGGAAGCATCTTGGCCTCGCTGCTTGTGGCCCAGCCTGTCCCCACCCTTTGGGCACTGATTTGTGCTGCCTGCTTCAGGCTAAGGGTGCTGAGGCCACTGTGCCTGCCAGGAACCACAGGAAGGGAATCAAGCAGCCTTGGCCTGCGTCCACACCAGTTGGTCTCCCCCTGTCCACACCATGCTCCCCAGGAAGATGGACCGTGGGCTCGAGGCTTTGCTGAACCCTTTGTGTAACTCGCACTGATACTTCAGCCCGCGCACACCTCCATGGGAAATGAAATGCTCCAGATGCAAGATGACGTCCAAGGTTGCATCCCTCCAGGCCGGGGGAAGCCCTGAAGAGCCGCTCATTTAAGGCAGGCAAAAGTTCAGCCCCCTGAAAGCAGGTGCACATCCTTATTCCCTGTGGAAGTTGGTATTCCTTGTGTACTCAAAGCTTCATCTGCAAAGAAGACGGCAGAAGGAGCCCGTGCCTTTCATGTCAGCCAAACACTCATAGCATGAACACTTGCTTATCTTTGTGCTGGAAGAGTGGGAGGTTGTGGTCGTGGTCCGCTCAGCGTGTTAGCACTGAACCAGGCTGTTCGCATGTCATGCTCTTGCACCAGCACAAAATGCTGCCAAAATTCACTCCCAAGCTGTGGTTTTCAACCTGTGGTCCACAGACTCCATGGGGGTCCACAAGCTGTGTCTAAGGGGTCCACGAAAGATAACTGTGATCAATCCAAAGGATGCGAATCCCCACCCTGACAATTCAAAGGGGTCCACACCTCCATTTGAAATTTCCAGAGGGGTCTGCAAATGAAAAAGGGTCGGAAGCCATGGCCCTAGAGGATCCCTCAGTGGGGTCAGGGTGACTGCTGAAACGCTGCAGCAACGGGGAGCAGGGGTGTCTCCGGTGGCAGCATGCTAAGTGATGGCACAGGTCCGGTGTACCCCAGCATACCACATTTAGAGGGCTCGTTTCCAGCTCGGTGCTCTTGGTAGGTTATTGCTCAGTACGTGCACTGTGGTAGCACCTCAGTCCCCCCATTGTCAGCCACGGCACCAGAGGCTGTACGAACAGAGCAGGAGGGTTCCCCAAAGAGCTGGACACCTCAAGCATGGAGCTGCATCTTCACCATTGGAAAAGGCATGTGGTCTCCCTTTAGCGTGATAACCACGTGTGATACAATCCCACCAGAGACAGGGCACATTTTACCGTGGCATGGTCGGATGAGCTCCGTGAGATTTGACTTTTCCTTACGGCAGCTCAACCAAAACTGCGGGGTTTTGTCTCTGCTAGGAGAGAGACAATGCAAGCTAGGTCCTCCCTCTAGATGCACACCTTTCTGGGCAGTAACCACCAGGCCCGAGAGAAAAACAGAAACCATATCGACAGCAGCGTGTCTGCTTCACCCAGAGCTGCTTCTTCCCTGAATCCTACAGGAACGGAGCACGATTTGGTAACAGATTTAAGATGTGGGCGGCTGTCGGTGCGCAGGGCACCATAGCATTTTAGTGGGGTTTGTCACTGTAAGAAAAACAGCATTACAATGCAAGACAGGGAAAAAATAAAAACAGCAGTCCCTTCTTTTTCTAGACAGATTGTAGCTTCCCTGCCATCCTTTCGTGGTTATTTCAGGAAAAAGGCAAGGCGCCTGATGGGTTTATGTAAATGTATTGATTTAAGAAGACAATCCTGCTCCCAGATGACATGATCCAGTGTAAAACATTTTCTTCTTGAAACCTGAATAAAAAAAAAAATAAAAAGCTGCCATGTGCCAGAGTGCCTGTGTGCTTCCTTCCTTCCTTGGCATGGGCAGCTCTCATTGGGAAGAGGATGGCAGCGGTGCCAGGGTATCCGGCAGATGCTCTAGTCTTGCTTTGAAGGATAAGTGTAACCTGCTTTAGCAAGGGATTTACTGATGGGAAGCTCCACAGTTTTAGCAAGCACAGATTATTTCTAGCAAGAAAGCAAGGTCTCATCTGGCTCAAAAGGAAAAATGCTGGCCTGACTTACGCAGGATATGGGTTTGACTCGCTGCTCTTTTGTGACAAAATAGTGCAGAGCTGCCTCAGTCTGTCCTTTCTCAGCAACGCCTGCCCGGCGGTAACAGAGCTTCGAGGACCCTCTGTTCAGCCCTGGGCAGGGAGAGGAGCAAGATGACAAGAGGCTAATGATAAGAGGCAGAGGGTTATGTGAGGTAAGAGTAAAAGGGTTTCATCCTGAGCTTCCCACAGGTCAGGGCTCAGCTCAAAGGACCTGAGTCAGCGAGGGAAGGAGGTTTCTCTGCCCTGAGCTTTGGGTCATGACAGGCTGGGAGAGCGCGGTTGTCTGGCCCATTTCACCTGCCCAGCATCACTGCTGCGTTGGACTGAGATGCAGACAGGGTCTGGCCTGGCCTCTTTGGCACTGAGAACCAAACAGTGGTGCAGTCGCCTGCCCTGGAGATCTTCCAGAGGAGACTGGATGGTCACCTCTCTGGGGTCACTTTACCCCAGCGTCTTTCCTGCTTGGTGCTGGGGGCTGGACCCGATGATCTTCCAGGGTCCCTTCTGGCCTTCAGTCTATGAATCTATGAACCACACAGCTACCATCACAGCGGGGCAGAAAGATGGAGCACAACCTCAGCCGGTGTGGAGTCCAGCCTCATGAGTCCAGCTTGGTTTAGATGCGGAACGTGCTGGCCTTTCCTTATGGGAACACCAGCACTCTCCCTGATAGACCCCTGCCTTTCCCCAGTTTGCTTTGCCCTTGGGCCTAACTGGGTCCCTTTCATTGTGGAAGGGAAGCAGCAGGAGCCTTAACACAGTGCCTGTGTTGCCTCTTGTTGCAGGTTGCGATGTCTTCTTTTCCAGCAGGTCTCCAGGTTCCTTTTCTGCCTTTCCCACCTCTCCCGGATGAAGGTGCCAATACCTACACAAGAAAAACACACAGATGTTAAAACCAGTGCACTCGCTTCTGCACTGTCCACGTGCCCCTCTGCCACGACTGCTTTGAGGATGCACTGGCAGAAAAGCTGCGAGCCCAGCAAGCAACCTTGCAGTAGTGAGAAGTGCTTTATCCTTCCCCTAGCTTAGTGAAAGCGTGGCCTCTTCCTGTGCCTGTGCCAAGCAGCTGCGGAAGCTGCAGGTTGATCCGTTTGCAAGGACTGATGTCTTAATGATATCTAATGTCAGCAGCCAGAGCTGTTGCACACTGTGCTGCCAGGCTACATGAGACCAACGGGCTGGCCCTTTCCTGCCTCTGGCAGTGAACAGCCCTGGGTGCTTCAGAGGAAGGTGCAAGAACCCTGCAGCAGCATCGGTGCAATAAACTTGCCTTTACATTAGCTCTCATCATCCAGATCGACCTAACCCCCAAAGCATGAGGTTGAACATTCCCCCTCCTGCAAGATTTGTTCTTTGTTCCCATAGAAATAGCCGATCCCTTGTTGGACCTTGCTAAAGACATGTCTGTCTTCTCATTCCTGGGCAAGCACAGTCAGCCAGGGGCTGCTTCTAGCAGCAGATCATCTGGTGAGGGTTTCCTGCTTTCAGATCTCTGCAGAAGAAATACCGTCATAGCCAGGAGCCACCCGGCAGCCTGTACAACAGCAGGTTTCAAAATGGACATAGTCCTTTAAACCTCATCTCTGCCATCTGTTCTGCCCTCTAATTACAAATATAAAAAGAACATAATTCACGGCACAAACTAGGGTTTCTGGGTTTGCTTTGCTATTTTTGCTCCCTTCCAGTGGGTTTTCATTTTTGGCCTCTCCTTCATTCTTTCTCAGTCCCTAAAAAAGAAAAAAGAGGAGGAGTTGTCTGAGGTTTTATTTGACCTGTGATGACACATGTTAGAGAAGTGGATTGTTCTCACATCGGTTAAAAATATTTTCCAGTGCCCTCTTAGTATTTGCTGCTCATGTTTCCATCCCGGGCTTAAACCAAAGAAAGAAAGAAGAGACTTGCGGGTACTGTTGTGATGCACACTTATCAGATGGGAAGTGCTGAGAATGGGCCCATTATACAGCTTTTTATCCAAGCTGCAAAGGCTCTTGACTGGCTCTTAAAGGAAAACCAGCTCCCACCCGCCCCAGTCCTTTTTTCCCTCATTCTCCACATTTTGTGAAACTATTCTTTCATGCTGGGAGGTGATCCTTACTTCCCGGGTTGGTTTGGCTTTAGACGGATGGTCCATGGTGGTGGGTGTCAGTCTTTAACTTGTGTTCAGTGCCCTGATCTGTCTCTGGCTTCCAATGTGATCTTGAGACTGTCGCTTCGGGCTGAATCTAAGTTCACCTTGGGAGCCCAAATGGTCTTCATCCAGCTGTGCCCAAAGTGCCTGACGAGAGAACTGCAAACTGCGCAGCAGTGCCACAGCCCTGCAGATGTGCCTGTCTTGAGGATATTCACTCCGCTGGGTTCCTTCTCTGTCCAGAACTGCTGCCACCGGCCATGCGAGCTTGTGCCTGTGAAGAGCTGTGCTGAGCTCCTGTGACCCCTGACTCCATCCAGCATCTTTCCTCATCACTGACAGAAGTCAGTCTCCTGTTACCAGGACAGGGCAGCAGCTCCTTTACAGAGAGAATTTCTCCCATGCCTTTTCCTCCCTACGTTTCAAGAATGCCAGCACATGCAGTGCTATTCCTAGAGCCACAATTTCAGGCTACTTTGAGAGGCTATTTGCAGCTGCAGGTAGGTGCAGGTGGCTGGCCTGAGCTGCCGGCTGTTTCCCACTAGAGGCTGCTGTTTCCTTGTGCGAAGTAAAGGCAAAATATAAAGGTGCAAAATGTGAAAGTACAACGGTGAAATTCCCCTTGGCAGACCTGGTTCAAATCTAGGGAAAGGCAGGGATGCAGAAGCAAAGGAAAGACAGGGAAAGGGAGTTGAGCAATTAGGAGAGAGTTTGCAACCTGGCATGCATGGTGTGGCTCCACCTAAAATGCAGGTGCACTTTCATTTCATACCTGAGTGCATTTCCCTCCCACTGTCAGCCCTGTGGCCCTATGCAAGTTGTTGGGAGCAGGAAGCATATCTTAGAGTGTGTGTGCTTGGCTTCTGACATAATAGGATCCCACTCCTGATTGAGGCATCGATAACACCACCTGCTGAGCTACCTTAACTGAACTGGCAGATGTCCTGATCACTGGCGTGTGCTTCTGCAGGGTAATAGCCTCCAGGCTACAGGCAGAAGGCTTCTGCCCTGCCAAAGGAATGGAGCAGGGTTAGCACTAGGAGCAACCCCCACTCCTAGTCTGTGGGTTAGAGGCCCTGAAAGGAGAAGCCATAAGTATGGCCTGTGATGCAGATCTGAGCTGCATGAAAAGCCCAGGGGGTAGGAGCTACTGGACTGTGCCCAGCTGAGCATTCAGGAAAGAAATAGATTTGGGTGTCTAAAGCTTGGACACGGATATCACAAAGGTTTCACCTGTTTGGGTCTTTTAGGCTTCTGCTTCTGTGTTTTAGCCTTTAAGCAGGTTGTGAAACAATCATTTGTTCATAAGTGAAGGGAGGGGCCATGGCGTTCCCTTTAAACGCCCCCTGCCTGGTGCTAACTGGGGAGAAGAGGAAGGGTCTTTGCTCCTGCATTGTGGTGATGGATGGGCGTCATGAAAAAGTTATCTTTAAGGTTTGCGCTGCTGGAGGAATGTTGCTTGCTGAAATGTTGAGCTGCCCTGCCAGGAAAAACAAATCTGGTCTCTTCGTCTGCTCAAAGTGAGCTGAGAAATGCTTGGATTTTATTTCTTGAACACAGGGATGCTTCTTGTGATATTTCTCCTTTGAAATATCAGGACATTGAGATGGGTTTTCCTGGACTTTGCTGAAATTTGGCAATAGAGGCCCTCTTAATGGACCATATTGCTTCAATTTTGTAGCTTTGTTGTATAAACCCTGATTTTTATGTAATGAGCAGGTCCTGTTTAATCTTCTAACGGCTGTCCAAGACACTGGGCAACATCCTTTACTCACACAGGTGATTATTTATTTCATGAGTATAGTCCCGTAGGGTTCAGAAGTATTTTCCAAGAGTAAGTACTCACCAACCTGAGTTTGGCTGGCCATGTCTACCTGTGTATTAGTGCCTGAGGCAGATTTGGAGCAATGTCAGTTTAGACCAGATGAGGATTGGTCCCAGTAAGCAACTCTGAAAGTATTTCCCTTAGATTTTCCTTCGTCATGTCTTAGAAGTTTAGAGATGTGGATTTCTCTAACAAAGTGTAATGCAGCCATCCCCAGAGACTGCGCTCTGTCGGGGCGGGCATCGCCTTCTGTTCTGTGTTTGTACAGCACCTAGCACGATAGGCGCCTGGTTTAGGATGAGGGCTTTTAAACACTACAGTAATGCAAGCAATATGTCAAGACAGCATCGCTTTCATGCAGTACTAGAATACGTAGGTATGCTGTCCCATGCTCAGGCTAAGGGCACGGTCTCCCTAATTGTTTTAATTACGATGCTGATGCTGAATGCTGCCTTCTCTTTGCTGATGTCTGTCTTTCACGCAACCTGCCAACGATTAAAGCACCTTCTGTTTTCATGGCAGTATGTGAGGCTGGATCTTGGGAGGAACTTTCTAAGCATAAGAACAGTTAAGCCCTGGAATAGACTATCCAGGGAGGCCGTGGAGCCTTCATTACTGGAGGCTTTTAGCTTACTATCTGTGAGGCATGATTTGGGTGATTCTGTGCTGTTGGACTAGACCTCAAAAGGGCCTGTGTTTTCTATGACATTAAATAGACTTAGCTGAAGTGTTTGTTTGGATACAGGTTTAATTCTGATCCGATTCTTTGCTTTCAACCAGTGCAGAGATGTTGACATCAAACCATCTTTTTCTTATTGCATTTGTATTTTGAAATTGTGTTTTATAGATCCTACCTCCAGTAATAAGTACCTAGATGCATCTAACTAAAATACGGGTGTAGATTAGCATGTAGGATGCAGGCAGGTGTGTGATCATGAGAGCTGCCACGTCAGAGGTAAGCAGCTTGAAAGGATCATTATAACTGTATTGTGTGAGTGCTGAGAAACGTCTCTGAATGGCAGGTGCTGTAAGTACACCGGGACCGTGGCCTCCTTTGTGCGGCACGCTCTACAGACACTGAGGGTGTTTGTCTACATGACGAACATTGCCTTTTTTGGGGATTTAACTGTGTTACAGATTTCACATAGTTTTGGGGTTTTTTTGACAAGTTAAGCATCTTATTTGTGATTTGAAGTAAAACGCATCCCGTTGTATTTTGGTTTGGATCGCCGCAAACGCGCTGGTGCAAGGTGCTGCGCAAACGGAACGAAAGGCAGTCCCTGCCCTGAGGAGCTTACACAACAGTATTTTTGAAATCTGGTTAAAGGGAAAACACAACCATAAGTATTCACACTCAAATTCCTTATTCAGTCATTCTGGCTCGGGGCAGTGGCGGGGGGGGAGCAGCTTCTGGATTTAAAGAAGATGCCAAAAGAAAACGCTGTGCTGTGCATGCATGCACACGCATCCCCCCTGTACCCCTCGGCTGTGATAGGGTTGAGTCCCACACACGACGCGTGTTGGACCCGGCACTGATGTCTGTAAATACTAGGGTAATGAAGAGAGAGGGGAACCGAAGCGCAGGCTGCACTCCTGACACTGCAGTGAGAAGAATCTGGCACAGCTCTCTCCCTGTGAGTTTCTCAGGTGAAAGGTGCAGTTTAAATGGTAATACCAGGAAGGGCGTTTTGCTATGAGATTTGCCTGTTTTGATCCATCCTGTCAAAATTTCACAGCCGCCAGGGGTCAGCAAAAGCATGAGTTGCTCAGGTCAAATGTACGTACCAATAAACTCTGGATGTGTGATTCCTCCAGCAGCCTCACCTTTCTATTATATGTTACATACCCCGAAGCAAATTATATAGGAGACAGAAAACTGACAACTTGATTTCTGCTTATTATCAAAGATACCACCATTCCTCTGTCTGAACTTTTTTGCCTTGCGTTGTTCCGAGAATCAAAATGATGCTGTACATCTGGGATTTGGTTAGTCTATAAGGTGCAAATCTGCCCTGCCTTTTTCCCCTTGTACAGACAATTCCCCTCCTTTGCCTTCCTGGATCTTTCACAGAATAACATCGAGATGTGTTTTTTTTAATTGAAAAATTATTATAAAAATCTAAAATATTGTAGTACATAAAGGCAGTGGTAGCCCCTGAAACCACTTCTAATTCTTTAGGGATTAAAACAGTTCCTTCAGCTGGCCATTTCTAAATCGCTATGAAGTATATATTTATCAGCACCGTATTGTGTACAACTAAAATGTTATTAGAGGGACGCCTAGTAAATCAGTTTTGTATTCAGGTCCAACAGGTTAGTAAATTGCTTGTAACTAGATTTATAAAGATATGCAATTGTGCCTCACTTACGGATGTATCTGTAACCATCTGTGATGTGCATCTAAGAGCTATTCATAAGCTATTCAACAGCTACAAACTAGTTATAAAAGTAGCTTCAGTATAAAGTGTGACCTCCTCCCAAACCACAGAGGTCAACTGAATGCATGGTGACTGGCTCTGCTTCTGCCGACAAAGCCATTTATATTCCTGGAAGAATGGGCTGACAGTTTGATCAGATAAATACAGTAGTAGTTTGCACTTGCTCTGCTGCTGTTGTTCAGGGCTGTAAATAACTGTACAAGGTGTGGTGTGACAATGAATCAGGCTCTCAATTTTCTTAGCTGGAAGAGAAACCTGTGGGTGACGTGATGAGCTGGGCTGTTCTCAGCCGTGGCGGGTGACAGGACAAGGAGCAATGGGCTCAGGTTGCAGCAGGGAAAGTTGAGATTGGATATTAGGGAAAACTTTCTCACTGGGAGGGTAGTAAAGCACTGGGACAGGCTGCCCTGAGAGGTGGTGGCACCTCCATCCTGCAAGGTTTTTAAGACCCCATCTGGGATGATATAGGTGGGGCTGGTCCTGCTTCAAGCAGGGGGTTGGACTAGATGTGCCTCTCTTCCAACCCTCATTTTCAATGAGTCTGTGCGGTCCTAGCCCTAGTGAAGTCAATGGCCAGATCCCCTTGGTTTTCAGCAGGGTGAGCATTTTGCCCTATAGGGGTTTCGTGCATCATGTTGTTTTTTGAACTGGAAAGACTGCAGGACCCACCACCCCACTCCCCATAGGGAAGCTGGAAAACATGAAAGAGGAAAGGCCTTCCTGGTGGAAACCTCAGCCCCTGCCTAGCGCTGAATGGAAATGTTAACCTGAAGCCACGGGGTCCGAAGGGAAGGAGCCCTTTGATGCATCTTGGAATCGCGCACGGGACAACAGATTCGAAATGACAACAAACCTGCATATGTGCAAACCCCTCCAGGCAGAGCACTTACAGCAGCTCCACGTTGCATCATGCCTGCAAGAAATCCCCGGGGACTAGTTAGGGAAATACATCCAGCGTGGCACAATAATTAGAACGGAGTGCTAGGCCGGAGCACATTGTTTAGCAAATATTTTAGCAGAGAACGGACAATCCTGCGCTTGTCTGTCACGGTGACTACCGAGCCATTTGCGTTTGATCTACAAACAACCCCAGGGGCGCGAGCCTTGCCAGCGGTCCTGAGCGGCATTGAGCATAACCACCAATCATCCAAAGGGACCTCGGCTCTGCGGCACTTTCTTTCATCTTCTTGATTGTTTTGCTCTAATCCTGCTGGAGGGTGCTTTGACATTCAGGCCGCTATGAAAGCCGGTGGCATGAAGCACGGGCAATGTACCTTTGAAGGCAAAAGCTTGTCAGCGCAGCAGATCAGGACGTGATTGCTGCGAGCCCTGGATGTATTTGCTTCCCTGCAACAGCTCCTCTTCCACGGTGTTTGGTTGTGTTCAGAGGGTGCTTGCTTAAAGAGTCGGGCGGTATTTTATTACGACTTTGAAAATGTGCGGGGCCCTGAGCGCTGAGGCCCCGGTCTTCCAAAAAGCAGGGCTCTCCGCGCCTCTTAGGTCAGTGCCTATAGGAATTGTCTGGATTTGCAATGATGCTCACAACACAGCAGTCCCCATTGTTCTTGTAAATCAATAGGAGTCTTTCTATTGACTCCAGCAGGCTTTGCATTAGGATCAATAGAAGCTGCTGAGTGTGTCTGAAAATCTGGCTGCTCCAGTTACGCCCCGACTCAGAAAAGCCCTGGATGATTATTTGTGTCAACGTGGTGCCTAGGGAATATGGCCAGCCAGCAGCTCGTTGCCACTAGACCCAGAAGGAAGCAAGAGGCATATTTGGGGCATGTGCTGCAATGCTAAGGAGGACTCCCGTGTGAAGCAGTCAGGTGGAAGCCAACTGGCAAACAGAAATCGGGGCGCTCCTGGGAATCCTGAAGGTGTATCCGCGGGGCAGGCTAGGGTAGAGCAGTTGATCTGAACGCTGCAGGGTTGAGAGTAAAGCTGTTTCCACCCGGGGTGACCAAGCTGATGTGGGGAGGAAGGAGGAGAGCTTAGGCACTGAATGAAAATGGAGCCCTATTAGGCCAGGTCCTACATTAAGCCCCACGGACAAGAGATGGAGAAGGGGTGGGATGGGAAAGCGGCAGTGCTGTTTCGCCAAGACGGTGACAGCGCTGCGAGGAGGTTGGAGCCAGCGGTCAGTCAACAGACAGAGTTGATCCGCATGGCCAAAAAAAAGCCTGATGACATCCCCATGAGAATAACCTTTGTTAACACCATAGGCCGATGGGAAATGGGACAGTCACCAAGACTCAGAAACCAGGCACGGACCGTCCGGGAGGCAAGCTGCAGAAGCCAACAACACGCTCCCCCTTCCTTGATGCACATACATCATACATATACATATACATGCACGTGCACATACATACGTACGGGGGGAGCAGTGTGGAGCTGAGACCTGTGATGGGGAGCGAGGCTGCCCCGCGAGCGCAACACAGGAACCAAGCCTTGCAAACGGTCATTGTTGAAACCAAGCTGCAAATTGCACATCTCTGAGCGTTTCCAGCTGAGCCCCAGCTGCGCGCACTCATGTGGAGAAGAGCGATGGGAATTTCACGGTGCTTGAAGAAATGACTGGTGTCGCAGAAGAGGGAGGCTGCTGCTGCTGCATTTGGCCCCGCTGTAGCACCGAGCAACCGTCCTGCCCATCCTCTCCTGTTCCTCAAGGCACTGCGAATGGTTTCCTAAGGGAAGCTGTTAAAACCCTTCTCTCTTCTTGTCCACGAGGCTGTTTAGTCCACAACTAGATTTGCCACAAAAGGAAGGCATGCCAGCATCAGGACTGAGGCCTATCTATAAACCATTTTTTTCCCCCCTCTGCTTGGAGAGAAAGAAACAGTAATGTTTAGTTCCACCCTAATACTGAAACTGTGCTAAGCAACGAAAAAAATGTCCCCAGGCTTTCCCAGGGACAGGATCAGGGTCTGCGTTGGCTGTGGAAACCTGTGCCCGTGCAGACGGACCTGAGTCAACAACACCGTGCGGTGACAATCCATCCCGCTTGTTCCTGGTGGTGTGCCAGTTGTAGGATGTGGCCTTTCAAAATAACGACTATCGCTTTCCTATCGCTCGAGGGACAGACGGCGAGACACGTAAAGAGCTGCTGAAGCAGAGATCCGTCATTAGCATTCAAACAAAATGTTGTGTTTTAAACAATCCCATTGGGGGGGCGAGGGGGGGGGAAGTATTCTTTTTTAACAATAATGATTGTGCTGTTCCTGCAACCCAAACATTTTGGCATTGTGCTAACAAAGCAGAAGCAGAAAGGGAAATTGTCTAGAAACTGCCTACTCTGCTTCTATCAGCTGGGAGAAATGTGAAAGGCAAACAAAGAATAAACTCTGAAAAGCAAATGAGATTCTTCACATTCTTTCCCTTTTAATAATTTACGTGAAGGTGCCGTTGTAATGGAAATCTGCTTAAAACAATTATGCCGCATGCAGCTAATTCACTGGTGGCTTTATGCCAGAGTCCCGGTAATTCAGGCCTCTGGAGGAAAAATGCAGCCAGTGCGCGGCCACCAGCAAACTGGCCGCTCCGGGGCTGGCAGGACTGGGGCGTAGGGGGTCACACGGCACCGACGAGGAGCGTTGCTGGCAATGCCAGGAGACTCTGCTGAGCTTAGCTGCTCTCTCTACAAAGCCTCGCAATTGGCGTATTAATGATGTATGGTGGGAATTCAAGGCAGAGGAAACCTGATGGTGAACAGAGGCAGAAATACCATCGTGCTTGCAAAGGGTACATTTTCCCACAGGTGCCGTTGCCCTCACGGGGCCATCTCCCCGTGCCAGTTGTGGTCCATCTGGCACGCAAGTCTTCATCTCGCCCCCGGAGAGTTTCATCTCGACGTCTGAAATGATCTCAGCAGCAGCTCCGCCGGCGACGGCGGGGCCTCCAACTCAGAGCACAACCACAGTTATCTAGTCTGAACATTTTCCCCTTCTCCAGCTGCGTCAAACCCGAATATAATCTAGACCGAGTCCTACGTAATCCACGTTCTCCTCGCTGCCATTTGCTTGAATGGAGTCACACAGTAATCCCCCGTGCGAACAGCGTAACGGGAAAGCGCCAATTAAAACACCTCCGAGGCGCGTTAGTGTAAGGTGCTAAATGGACTTTCACGTGGGAAATTTTGTTCCGTCTACACGCGCCCATAGTCTTCCCGTTGCTACGAGCTTCTCCGGGCACCGCCATTAGGATGCATTTAGGCGCGTTCACGCGACAGCACAAATTCGGGGAGGGAATGAACGGGCACGCCATTTATTTGGGCAGCAGGCAGGGCTCGATGCACACGGGCTGTCGTGCACGTGTACTACCAGCTGCAAATTATACGCTCGATTATTTCAATAAAACACCCACCCCGCACACATGCACACAACCCCCCATCCTCAAAATAGCCGCCGGGTGCGACACTGAAGCCCCGGGCCTTTTCCAAGCGCGCGGTAGGAGGAGGTTTTTGCTCTGGCTCCCATTTTAATGGGGGCAGGTGCAATTCAGGTGCTTTACTTATTACGTAACGAAGGCAAGGCCGCAGGCTGCGCGCGCCGACCTGCCGCGCTCAGCACTCGTCCCCTCACGGCCCGCTCTGCCCCTCGTGCGCCTGCGCGCGGGCGGGCGGCAGGTGGGGGAGGAGCGGGCGAGAGCGCAGCGCCCCCCGCCCCTTGCGGCCGCGCGCGGAACCGCGCCCTGGCCGCCCGCACAAAATGGCCGCCCGCCGCCCGCGACAAAATGGCGGCCGGCGGGAGGACAGTGAGGGGGGGCGCTGCTTGTTGGTGTGTGTGTGTCCCCTTTACCCCCCGCGTCACGTATGTCTATCCCCTATCCATATCACCTATAGCATCTACCCCCTATCTATAACCCAGCTACATGGTCCATCCCCCTACCACCGCTGTCTAGCACCTATAGGATCCATCCCCTAGCTATAGCCTCCATCCCCTGTCGCCTATGTATGGCACCGATAGGATCTACCCCCTGCCTCGATGGCCTGTCTGTCACATGATTGCTATGGATACAGATAGGTGACAAACACCTGTATCTCTTGTCCGTAGCAATCGTCTGTATCCTGCCTATAGCTACCTATCCCCTGTCTATAGGGGATTGCTATGGATAGAGAGGCGATAGACACCTATATCTGTCATCTATATCCTACCTATAGCTACCTATCCCGTCTATAAGGGATTCCTATGGATAGAGAGGCAATAGACACCTATATCTGTCATCTATATCCTACCTATAGTTACCTATCCTGTCTATAAGGGATTCCTATGGATAGAGATGCGATAGACACCTATATCTGTCATCTATATCCTACCTATACCATCTATAGGGGATTGCTATGGATACAGAGAGGCCACGGACACCCGTAACTATGTCATCCATAGTCTACCCATAGCTACCTATCCCCCGTCTATAGGGGAGTGCTGTGGATAGCTACAGAGAGGCGATGGATACAGACGGGTGACAGACACCTATAGATGAGCGATAGCTAGACATAGGTGTCTGGCACCCATCTGTAGCCATCATCTAGAGCTATAGACAGGGGATAGGTAGCTATAAATGGGCAATAGATAGATCATATACCTATCTATAGATCTGTCTATAGAGGGTAGCTATAGACAGATGATGGCTACAGATGGGTGATCAACACCTATATCTATTGCTTGTCTACATCATAGCTATAGCTACCCATCCCCTATGTACAAAGCTGTCTATAGAGGACAGATGATGGGTACAGATGGGTGACAGACACATCTATCTCATAGCTATAGCTATCCATCCCCTATGCTGTCCACAGAGGATTGATCTATAGGTGACAGCTATGGACTGCCGATATCGGATTGCTTACAGGCATGATTGACATAGCTATCTATTCCCCCCTCTCTATAGCAATGGCCTCTCTGTAGGGTGTCTATCTACTCTGCACCTATAGCTCACCTATAGGGCACCTGCATCTACTTGGACCGGTCTGTGCTGATCACCCCCATCTCTGCCTCCCTGCAGGGCTGCTCACAACCCCGCGTTGTGTCGCTCCCGGTGCGGTTTGACCCGCGCCCGCCGTCTGTACAGTGCCTGTGCGCTCCTCGGCGGGCTTCCTCCGACAGTGCCTCCCGCACAGACAGCAGCAGGGCACGGTGCCAGCTGGTGCCCAACCCGCTGCACACAGACGCAGGTTTTTCCTGGGGGTGTGTGGGGGGGGGGAGGGTTGGATTTTTTTAATTAATTAAAAAAAAGCAAAGCAACCAAACAACAAGAAAAAACCCCAGCAGCACAACCGAACCAAATAATCATAATAATAAAAAGAAGCGAAGCTGCGAATGCAAGGAAATAGTCCAGATGAGAGGGAGCCCGCGGTCGCCGGAGGTGAGGAGACAGGGCCGAGGAGACGCAGCAGGTGCAGTGGCAGGGTTCGCCCGCAGGTCCGGGAGGAGGACTCGGCTGCTCCGACGCCGCGCGCAGCGCTCCGGCCCGGCTCGGCTCGCCGCGGCGGGGACCAGCACGCAGGCCTGCCCCTCCGGGACTGCACCGGGCGTCTGTCCTCTGCCCAGCTCAGCGGCTGCTGCTGCTGCTGCCAGGACTTGCTAAAGCCTGAACCCCTGCGAGCTGCGCGCCTGCAGCCCGGGAAGGGCAGGGAGGGAGGGAGGGAGCCGGGCACTGCGGAGGCTTTGCCGCAGAGCGGAGCGGGCGTTGCCACGCATGCTCCCCGCACCCTCGTTTCGGCGGCTCCGAGCCTCCTTCCCTCCCCGTCTGCTCTCTGCTGGGGCGCCGTCCCCATCACCTGGGGGTGCTGCTTGCCCTTCGCAAGCTTCTCCTCGGCTCCGAGCAGGATGGGCATGGAGGAGGCTGGATTTGCAGCCCGGCACTTGACTTGGCTGCTCCTGAGGGTAGAGGGGGAGAGGCAGGCTTTCCCTTTTCCCTTAGGATGCTTTTTTTTTGGTAATAGCTGTAGTTTATTTGCTTAATACATTTTTTAAATAGCAAATAGTTGATTTGCTGATTCCCCCCCCCCTTCTTAAAGACTGTCTCACCCTTGTAGCATGTGGTTTGTGACTTCCGTAAGCTGGGTGCTGGGGTTGAATCACAGGTAACGTGGCCCAGCTTGCTTGGAGCTGTGACAACAGCTTGGTTTTATTCTAAGCGAAGGGCAGCGCTCTCCAGTCCCATGGCATCTCCCTGGAAGGTGTGCGAAGCACTCGGCACGCACGCCCAAATTCAGGGCCCTTGCACGGGAAGTGAGTAAGCACTGCTGTGCTCCGGTGGAGCGGGGAAATGAGGCCCCAAATCCAACCCCTGCCTGAGCGGTGGATGTGGCACTCGGGAAGCGAAGAAGGGGAGACTTTCATGTTGCCTGTTGGGATGTGGATGGTAAATCTGCTTCCCGCTGACAAGGGGGCGTGCAGGGCTCTCCTGTGTCTCTGTATCCTGGGAACTGGGGAGTTATGTCTGTGTGCTCTGTGCCATGACCCTACCTTCTTGCTCTTTGATAAAGCAGAGATGTGTAATTGGCTGCCTGGAGATAAGCATCCATTTGCATTCCAAAAACATCCCCTGACTGCACTACGCCTGTTTGTTTGCGGTTGCCGTGATTTTACTTTTTTTTTTGCACTGAAGCCTGTTGTCAGTGCTCATGTTTTCCTGTGCAACCGCAGAACGACCTTCCCCGTGGCAGGGCTCGCCCAGTGCAAGCCGTCTGTTTCAGGGATGCAACTCCAGGATGTCTTTCCTTACCCCGATGTAGGGAGGCATCACAAGAGTGGGTTAAAGAAGCACCACCGCTCTTTCCCTGGGGTTGTCTGAGTGTGGGCCACCCCTCAGATGGGTAGCAGTTGTGCCTGCTGGAAATACAATGTGATCTCCGGTATATTTAGGCGATTGCCATCTGAATAAGTCTCCTCTTGTCAATGCGTCTGTAACAAATGATTGCCTAATTGTATAGGTGTACGTTTTGCAGGGGCTGGAAGGACTCATCATACTGAGGCGACTGCTATAATCCAGACTGCAAAATGCTTTTCCCCCCCCTCCCAGCCTTCTTCCTGCCAGTTATCAGAAAGTACAGGCACGCTAAAATTGTCTGGGGCCTGTGCAAGAAGCGCTGGCTTAGTCAAGCTCATGAATCTTAAAGAGGAATGAGGATGAGCTATCCTGGGATGAATCATTTTTGCCCATAGCATATTTTTAAAGAGTATTGCAGCGTGAGAGTTAGTGATACAGCATAGGTCTGGATGTAGATGCTTAGCTTTATGGCGCACCTAAGATTGGCTGCTGGCTGTATTTTGCCATCACCTGTGAAATATAGGCTCTGATCTGCTTGTCCTTTCACCAGTGCAGTCTCATTAAAACCAGCAGGGCCCCACTAACGCTTTTTCAAGGCTGAAGCTGAGCAGTACATCAGTGAGCAATTAATTTGTACAAATCTTTTCTGGGCTTGCTATGATTGTGAAATGCAGGTTTCTTTTCGCATGTGTTATTACCAGGTGTGGAAACTAACAGGTAATAGCAATAGTATGCAGGTTCACGCTGTCCACTAACTGAATTTCAATATTGAACTAAGAAGTTAATTTTCTTTTTTAACGGTTGAAGCCTACAGCTTTCCTGACTTCAAAGGGGAAGCTTGTACACAAACTAACTTCTTAGAAACGTGCAAGAAGAGACAGACCTCCCATATGGCTTTTATTTCCCCCCCCCCTTGTTTTCCAACTTGATTTTTGTATCCCTTCTCACCCAGTAGTGTTGTGCATGAAGGAACTGCACAATAACTCACGCCATTTAAAGAAAAAAAACTCCCCTTAAAAAGATTATCCAGTATTTTGTGCTCTTATTTTTTGCCTGTGCAGCAGTTAATTTGCAAACGCAGTTATCAGCACAGTGCTGAGTGTGCCACATTAAAGAAATATGGAGCCTTCGGGGAGTGCAGATGTAGGGGCCTCAACAGACTGATGCAGACCCAAAAGTAACAGCAGATCTGAGCACCAGCTGAGTGTGCAGCAGGTGAATTCAACAGGAGGAGTGTGCCCCTACTTTAGTACCCTGTTGAATAGGGATCATGATGATATCGGAAGGGATGCTGCTCTATGAAATCGTGTTGACAGGTACCAGAGCCCCCATCAATTCTTCTGTTTAATTTGATCCTGGGTGATTACTGCTTTGCTTTGTGGTTCACCAGAGCTGTGGCCAAATCCAAATATTTTCTCAAATGGGATTGGGAAAGAAATGTCATTATTCTCTTGTTTTAAAAACACTCCATAAGGAATAATAAAAAGCATCTGATTCTGGTCTTGCTTCTTTTGTACCAGTATCAGGCAGAACCTAATTTAATTCTGTAGTATTCCCCTTGGTGCTCACAGCCTAAGCAATGCCAGCATATGATGAAATGATAAAGATATTTCCTTGTTTGTTTTGGGTTTTTTTGCATAGGAATGCTTAATATCCAAGCAGCTTGGGCTCTGTTGTGCTAGATACTGCATTAAGAAAATAAGACTCCATCCCCAGAGATTTTTGCAAGCAGTGTATGGGCCTTTGACTTGAAACTATAGGTAAAGACTTTTGAACTAGCATATTTAAAAAAAACAAACAAACCCATTAAGAAATATGTTTGGGTTGGGAAACAATGTAATCAAATTGCTGAAATGATTTGTTAGACAGTGACAGTAACTTGCCATTTTCTCCAGCCACTTGTTATATGATGAAAATATGAGTAATCTGTTCCAAATTGAATAGAAGATAGGTTTTTTTTGGAGTGCAACAAGGGGGTCAAGTGAATACACTGCTTAAAATGGTTCTAGCTGTGTTAAGTTCTGGTTTACACTTAAGTTATACCTGTATAAGTTATGGCAGTTGGAGAGAGGAGGGATTTTTTTGGAGATTGGAGCTATGTGGAAATACACCCTAGGGTTGTATCCTGGGAGTACCTGTATACACCAAGGTAAGCACAACCCTGCAGCTGTGTCTAGGTGGGGGCTGTGTCTAGGCAATGAGTGTGATCTCTGGGCACGAGAGAAATGCCCAGCAGGTATCCTGGAGCCCTGGCTGAAGTCAACGGCAGAACTCCAACCAGCTTTACAGGGGCAGAACTTCACCCACCTAGGGAGGGCAAACATCTCGGGATGCCACGTGATGTTTTTTCACTTTATCCTACTTGGCCTTCAGCAGTGTTTTAGCTGCTGCAACCGACAGAGCCGTGCAGCTTTGAACGGGCCCAAGGGTTGGCACTGCATGTTCCTTCTGTTTTGGGCTGTCAACACTTCTTTGTAACTTGTTAGCCCCTTTGCCCTCCTTCTTAGTGTGGTGTAGAAGATAGCTGACAAGATTTTAAAGCTTTTTTCTTTGTTTGTTCCTGGGTGTGCGTTTTGATACTGCTCGGCACCAGAGATCAATTGTTTGACTTCCCAGGTTCTGCTAGAGCAGTGGTTTTCAAGCTGTCTAAGATCCCGGAGCGCTCTCACGTTGCCGCGGTAGGACCCCTACCCCTATCGCGATAAAGTCTGGCGTGAGCCGGGTGACCTGGCCTGGCAGTGACAACGACCTGCCCCCGTAGCTGCTCTGCTGCTACCCGCAGTCTCTTTGCCCAACCTTTGATGAGCGATTGCAGAACCTCAGGGTTTGTGGAACAAAATCTGAAAATCACTGTGTTAAAGGACAGGCGGACAAGGCTCTTTCGATAAATGTGATATCTTAACCAACTAAATAGTTGGAAAAATTGTGCTAGAGGGTGTATCTTATGAGCCATTTGAGGTTTTTTTGGGATGATTATTTGGTAACTATTTGGCAAAAGCTTCCTTTCTTCAATGATGACCTGGCTATTGGAATCCCAGATGTGTTTGTTTAGAACTGGTTACCCGTCTTAATGAATAGTCATGATGTAGGTGTGTCCTGATTAGTGCTCAGCCAATGTAGCTGCAGTAGTGCAAGCCTCTAGTGCAAACTGCAGTGTGTACCAGTGGAGATGACCCCTGCGTGAAGCTCTACGGGTACAAAGAGCAGTCTTTTATCTGTCTGTACTCGGTGTCTGCTCCAGGAACAGGTCATCATCAATGGTTGGAAACCCCCAAACCAAACAAGGTGTAAATCCTGCACTGAGTTGGGTTAGTTGCCATGGAAACCTTAGGGGTAGTGGGGTGAGTGCTGTTCTTCCTTTTAGAAATAGTTAAGCTTCTTTATGAAACAATAGCAGCCTCCACTCCACTCCTACGGAGGAGTCACTGCCCAAAACAAAGGCATCTGGGCAGAGGGGTTTTGCTAACTGTTGCCTGGGACAGTAGAGGGGACGGGGACGGGGACGGAGGTGTGCGGCGCTGAGTGCTGCCCGAAAGTCTGGAGACTGTGAATGCACACGCTCTCCTCTGTTTTGTCCGTCCTATAGGTAATCAAAATGGAACGTGGCGCTTTTAATTATTTTTCCCCGTGGTAAAAAAGCACGTGTGTATCAACGAAAGATCTGATTAGACCGTTGGTTCTCCCTCCTAACTGCAAGATCCACCTTTTTTTGTAATTATTTTACTAAGTGCTTGGGACAAAAGGGTAAGGGTTCCTCTTTTGATTGCTGAACCTTTGCCATCCCTGTTCCTGTGGTGATGTCATTTGAAAGGTTCTTCCGTTCTGGTGAAGTTTTTTGCAGGCTAAATGGGACCTGAATGTTTCATGCCGAAAATCAACTGGGGGAGGGCATGAATTTCCTTCCATCCCTCTCCCCTTTCCTGCGGGAGAAGACAGGAGATAATCCTCTGAGCTTTTACTGCTCTGAAAGTGGTAGAAAGGGGTACAAGCCCCAAACTGGGTCTCGTATGACAACTTGCTTATTTATATAAATAATAGGAAAACTGTAAAATACAACGTACGGGTTCTGCAACTGTCGGGTTTGTACAGGTCCCAAATAATGTTTGCCCTAGGGGATCTTGGTTTGACTGATCTTTCTCTTTTCAAAGCACCTTGAACATTTGGAAAAGAGGATGCCTTTCACGTCCCTGTGCACTGAAGTTCTCTATCTGCCTAATCGCTGAGATGTGGTCCTGGTCAAGAGGAGCTACCCTTGCGATCGTGAGCAGGTATAGTATGCCAGTCGCTTTGCGTCTCTGCTGCCTTTAGCAAAGGTCCCATTAGGGGTATCCCTTGAGAATTAAATTTTCCCAACTTTTTCCATATCATTCCTGACTATACTTCAGTGGTAATGTTTCCTGAAACACTTATTTCTCTGATCATTGTCTGAAGATATTAATTTTAATAAATAACATTCAAGAGCAGTCTTTTGGCACTCTCCCAGTTGATGTAGTGCTTGTCTGTAGTGTCAAAGGAACACCGTGCTTTCTTGTGAAAAACCAGAAACATTCACCGCTGTTCAGTACTCTGTTCTGAAAACAGATGGGTTTATACGATGCCTGTCCAGAGACTAATTAACAGTAGCACTTTTCTTAAAATTGCTCTCTATTGATATACCTGCTGGTAGTTCCCATCTTGGATACTGGTGATAAAAGTAATAATCATGAGTTTGGTTAGGGAAGGAATCTGCATCTAGCACCTCTAAGCTTTGGGTGTGGAGCTAAATCCTGACTTGTAAAGGCTTCTGATAATTTCTGCAGCAGTCTTTTTGAGAGTACTTGGTCAGCACAACAGAGCTGCCTGTGTGTTAAAAACAAGAACACAACAAACAAATAACAGGAAAAAGCACAGAATCCAGTGACTTCTGCTAAAATACAGTCATGATCACACTATTAGGCACTGATCATATGGCAGAGACCGTATCTTGCTTCAGAGAGTGGTATAATGCATACCCTCCTGACGCATTTAACTGTGCATGTACTGTGCCCTGAGGGGGTTCAAGGACTGGTGAACCTGAAATAATGTTGTGAGAAATGTATGATGTTAACACGTGTAATAATAGTTGCTCCCCTTCTTCAAAGTCTCCCTTTCTGAAATATTAGTTTAGCAAGCAATGTGTATCACTTGTGGCTGTGCGTCCCACAGTTTGGTTGATGTGTAGTATAACAAGGATGAGCTCCATAGCGACATAAAAATGTTGCCTGCTAATGACTTTCTTGGATTACGGGCAAAGGTAAATAAATGCCCGGTTGGTCTCCTGTTAGGTTTGTTACTTTAACCTCTAAGACCATTTTTTTTATTCTCTTGCTTTCCAAGCAGTGCTGCAAACTTTTTCATAGCTTATGGTATGGAAGCATCTTCTTGTTCTCTTTGCTCTCTGCTGCTTCTTTCTTCTTGATGGAAGCTGAGCACACATGTTCAAGTTGCAAATAAAAATCCTGGTTTATGCAGTATGTCTCCTTGCTGATATATGGCCTGATCTCTTATTCCCTAGTGACTACTGCTGTGCATTGAACAAATATCTCCTTGAGTTGTCTGGTCTGCAAGGATTCCTAGATCATCGTATCTTAAGAGGTTGGGTGTAATTTGAAACCCATCAGTGTGTGGAAGTAGTTCAAATTGTCCCTTCCGGCGTGCATGACTTTTCACTTGTACGTGTGCCATTGCAGGAAGTTTGGAACAACAGATACCAGGTCAGTGTTCTTGGCATCAATTACTGTGCTAAATGTAAACCGTGAAAGTTGTCATGAGAATATGACAGCCTTCTGGTTTAATTAGTTTGATTCAAGTCTGGTCCTACTTTTGAAGTCAGTAGAGTTGTGCTGGTGTTGAATTTGATGGGTCCTTGTTTCAGAGAACGACTAAGTGGCCCATCACCCATTTCTGACCTTATCGTCTTCCAGTCTCCTGTATGATCAGGAATGCATTAAATTGCTTAACCGAGATGGAGGATCTAGTTACAGCGCTCTCGCTATAATGTGGTCATACCACTGCACTCCTACTGTAAATGAGGAGATGTTTTCCCCTAACCAGGTTAAAATGCTGGACCGTCTATGGCTTAACCGTGGATATGTGATTGGGATGATGCACTGCTAGCAGTGTAATTGGGGTTTTTGGGTAGCACCATCTGGGATACTTCACTTTTCCTTACTGACCTGAATTCTGCTAGCGAGCTAGGTTTTGTGTGTATGTACTTCCAGCCTGAGAACGTCCTTCTTTGCAGGAATATGAGGGTTCAGGGGGGGTGGGAGAGAACGAAAACTGACCCTAAGCAAAACCTATTTAAAAAAGATGGGATTTGTTGTGTGTCTGTCATCTCTTGAAAATCCTAGTATGAAAGACAGGTAGTGGGGGAGTGAGATTTGGAAACGTTTGATCTGAAAACAGCCTGCTAAATTGGGAAGTGACAATCACAACTTGGGAAAACTCTGCATAAGAACAAGCCCTTGAAAAAGGCAGGTTTACATAAAATGTGGAGTTTTTACCTTTGACAGATCCTTACAGAGTCTTTATAAAGGTGTAAGGTACTATTAACAGTACGTGCTTTTTATAATTCTTACCCGTATGGATTTTCTGTTTTACAAGCATTAGGTCAAATTCAAGCCTAGTTCCATGGCTGGAGATGCTCACCGTGTTGGTTTGTCAGGGGAGTGATATGGTAATATCTTCTGAATGCTTGTGAATGACTGGGTCGCATGCTTGTAAACCAGACCTAGCTGTTTATATAGTGTTTTTTAACAGCAGATTTCCAAGTGCTTCACAGAAGGAGGTGAATATCAGTTCCAGAGGTGGGAAAACTGAGGCGTAGGGAGCGGCTGTCATGCAGCAGGTAAATGGTGGAGACAGGAGTAAAACCCAGGTTTTCTGAGACCCAGGTTGGTGCAACATAGAGGTCTTGCTTAGCCAATGGAGTGCTGTAGGGCTGAGGGTGTGAAATGCGCAGCTTTGTGGATTGAAATTAGGACAAGGCTTATAAAAGCACTGGGGCATGGTCCCTGTGCTGTGGCTGAGGACATGATTGAGCACATTGTGTGCACTCGGCGGAGATGAATTACTGTGGCTTGAATGCGAACAGTGCAGTTGAGCTCGGCTCATCCCAGCATATAAGAATATGGTTTTAATCAATAGAAAACCCTGTCGGCAAACAGAAAGCTTCAGCCAAGGAAAATATTGAAAGATCTGTCTTCTCTTTGTGATGAAAGCCCCAGCCTGGCTTGTATGGCTCCTGAACCAGAAAATATTAGCTGTGGGTATGCGTCCAGTTTTACCCTAACCTCAAACCATTCACTTGGTGGGGTACAAATATAAAATAATAATAATTTGAGCATTTTTTTTCTTCCAAACTCCTGAGAAATTATTTGGTTCTGTGTGGGAAGAGGAATGTCTCAGAGAGGAAGATGGCTGGGTCGTGCTGCTGTTAAATATGCTGCTTTCTCTTTGTAAAATAGATAACCCTTCTCGCTCCCAGTGCTAAATTGCACCCAATTTTCTTCACAGCTGTGAGAAGGCTGCTTTCCAAGAAGGGGCTGGGATATGATGCTGGAGGGGGTGGCCTGGTAAGCATCAAGTGTTAAGTAATTAGACTTTGTGGAACCAGAGATTCATTTTCTGGCAGGGTCACTTCAATAATTTGTCCTTCCGCGTACCAGGACATCAGGGTTCGTTCGTGTTACTTACCCTGCCTGGCTCTTTAGATTGAGACTTTTTTTTTCCTTCTCACTTTTCTTTAAGGCTGAGGTGTGTAGGCACGGTGGGCTGAGTCTTAGATACGTAACTTAAGCAAACAGGTGTGACGATCAGCTCTTTCCAAGGGTGTTGCAGACGGTGACTGTAAAGATTTGTAAAAGCCAGTTTGTAAGAGAGTCTGACTTTGCTCCGGTGACCTTCTCCCTCCCTCCCTGCCCTGTACCGTGTTGGGATTGGTTGTCAGCTTCCACCTCCAACCCCAGAGGAGGTTGCATGTAGTGCTGGTGTTTGCATATAGCATGTGATGCACTTTGGAATCCTTAGGGATGAAAAGAGCTATAGAAATGTAAAATACAATGTAATGTGGGCACTCAACTAATTTTAAAAGACGAATGCTTACTCACTTTCACATGGGATCTATGCAAGTAAATTTGGGGCTTTAATTGTGCCTTATGTGTGTAGGTATATATGTATTTGTGTGTATATATGTGTATTTCTTGGTTAGAAAGATTGTATCGGCGTTAGGGTGGGCCTTGATTCTCCATCAGCATCTCCAGAGGTGGAGCCTTAAGCTTGCACAGGTGCACAGGATCCAGAATGGGGCCTAAGGCCGTAGGGATCTTAAAACCATGCCCACGAATATAACTTTTGATTTAAAAAAACCAAACCCAACAGCAATGCAACGAACAGCAATTAATATTGCACAAGACTGTGACAGGTCAGGTGGCTTTCCTATGTACGTTTTAAATGTTTTGTTGAAACCTTAGGTTTCAGGCTCTGAGGCAATTAAAACAAAATAAGGATCACGCTTTGTGAGGAAGGCAGATATTTAACAACCCGGTTGTAGTCCGTTTCTTTTAGCATCTCTTGCTGGTCAGCGACAGAGAGGATGCCAGACTGTACAGACCTTGGCTCTGATTCAGTCTGGGGATGCCTTTGTTCCTAAATAAATACGAGGACGAAGCCTGCCATGAGAATCTAGTGTAGATGTACTTTATATAAGCCGCTCGTATTTCTGCGGCTCGTATCACTGGAATGCAGAAGCATCACGTAACCCTAACTTTTTTTAATGGCGTGGCTGAGAATTGTCGTGTGCCTAGGGAGTGTAGCACTGGGCGCAGGGCAGCTGCAGCGCTGCGAATCACTAATCCCACAGCGACCGAGACCCCAGTGCAAATGCCCTGCGGTCCAAATTTCCCCTTGCACTGAATGCCCCAGGGCGGAGTTCATAGGAACGTCCGGCTGCAAGGGACCTCACGAGGTCATCCGCTTCAGCCCCCCGCTCCAGGCAGGATCTTCCTGACTAAATCATCCTGGCCAAATGTCTGTCTAACATGAAGACACAGTTCTTTGGGTATCTTTTGTTAGACCCACTAAATAGTTGTTAGGAGCTGGAACGGACCTTTACGGATCATCGGGGCCAGCCCCCTTGCACTTGGGCAGGGAAGGCTGCCGGCACCAGGTGGCCCCAGCAAGGTGGGCATTGCAAAACCTGTTCTTTGAAGCCGTGCTGGATTATGACATGCTGAGGCCTTAAAATATACCCAGTCTAAGAGGCCCCATGCAATAAAAATAATCCATGAAAATGGATTGCCGTGACCTTTTAAGATGAATTGTGATTTCTGCACAAGTTTATGAACTCAATATGAATAACAACTGTGGAGCCATATATATGCATATTTTTGTCCTATTAGAATGAAAATGTCCTTTTCTTATTTAGAGGCCCTAAACTGTTGCTTAAGTAGTTTAAACCGAAACCCGGCACTGCTTTGCAAGCTGTCGGGCACAGATGCCCTTCTTCAGGCCTAGGTGTTTTGCATTCTCCTAAGGGGCACGACCGTCCGTGGTGTTGAGTCGGATGTCGGGCATGGAGGCCGTAGCCGTGTCAGCTGAAGGACGCGGGCGGATGAGATTCTTTGGGTGCAGCTGGTATCTTTTCATTAGGCCAACTTAAATAGCTGCGAAACATTTTCTTAGCAAGCATTCGTGTTGAAAAACGGTTCTGCAGTTGGCGTGCCACGGCGATGCTTCCTCAGCCAAACCCGAAGCTTGCTAAGGAGAGTTTTCCCAACTGTTTTAAGTTGGTCTAATGAATAGATATCCCTTTTATCCAGAGCACCCTGTCTGCCTATGCGTAAGGTAGGGCGGTTGAGTCCAGCTGTCCTCTATCGATACAAAACCGGGGACTTTTCCATCCTTTGTTTTTCTCTCAAAGAGAAAAACGTGCTCTCTTTCTTCAAGAGAGAGAACCAGAGGACACGAAGGCACCGGGGTTTGTACAGACAGAGGACAACGGGAACATTCTCCGTGACGGGCGTCCTATCTTGGACATAGGCAGACAAGGTGCTTTGGATAAATGGGATCTTTGATTAGACCAGCTCAAATTATTAGTTGTAGACACCGACGCACATTTCTTTTCCTTGTATTTAAAGGTGTCCGGTCTGTTACGGACAGAGGACGACAGTGTGCCCTCCACAACGGCCCCCTCAGGTGTGACAGGGGCTCCCTCCCTTGCACCCCAACCTGCTCCCCAATTGCAGAAAGCAATATGCAGGGGGGAAAAGGCTGTGCGCGCGCATGCGCACCGGCGGGAGGAAGCGAGCCGTGTGGAAAAACAAGCCGCGCTCGCCGCACGCATGTAGTCCCCCTTCCCCCCGTGTGCGCATGCGCGAGGAGCACTGGGAGCGGGCCTCGTTCCCCCTCCACGTGCGCATGTGCGGGGGGTAGCATTGGGAGCGGGCCTCGCGTTCCCTCTGTGTGCGCATGAGCGGGGAGCGGGCCTCGCTCTCGTTCCCCCTCCCGTGTGCGCATGCGCGGGCCGGTCCGCGAGCGCGGCGAGGCCAGCAGCCGCCTCAGAGCTGGCGGGCGGGCGGAGGAGGCGGACGAGGGGCGACGCGCTGCCGCTGCCGGGGAGCCGCCGGCCGGAGCAGAGCAGAGCAGAGGCGAGGGGGGAGGGGAGGGGAGCCGCAGCCCGGAGCAGGGCCCGAGGCATGGTGCCCGCCGCCGCCGCGGGGGGAGGCAGCTCCTGGCGCTAGGGCACCGTCCGGGGCACGCAGCATGGTCCGGGAAACCAGGCACCTCTGGGTGGGCAACTTACCGGAGAATGTGCGCGAGGAGAAGATCATCGAGCACTTCAAGCGGTGAGTGAGGGCGGGGGGGCCCCGTCGCCGTCCCGCAGACCGGAGCGCACCTCTGCCCGCGGGCCCGGCCGTCCTCGCTGCGGATCGTCCCGCCTCTCTCGTGTCTCTCGTCCTTGTACCGAGCTCGGTGTTTCTCTCGGCGCGTCCCGCACGGAAGGAGGTTGTGGTGGGGCTGGCTGTGGAGCAGAGAGAGGGGCAGAAAAAACCAGGCTGGAAGGAAACCGCTTGGTTTGGCATCCTCTGCCTTAAGAAACGCGCCATTTGGGACCTATCCTGCTGGACTCCGCGCTGGGGGAGAGACACAGCCGTGCTTTTTAAATTTTTTGCCTCTTTTAAAAAAAAACCAAACATTGCTCTCCTCGGCACCTGTCTTCTGCATGGTTTTAGTTCCCCTGCTGTCTTCCTGATTTTTTTTTTTTGTAATATTTTTTCCTTTTTAAATTATCCGAGGAGATGAAACTGGGTGAGAAATTCAATGCCGCTCTTTTTTTTGTTTGTTTGTTTTGTTTAAAAAACATTTTGGTTATTTTTTTGGGAACCGTGGCTGACAAACATTGGGAACGCGTCAGGAAGCACAACATAAAAGTTCGAAGGGAGCGTTTTTAAACCGCCGGGATCGCCTCTTGTGCTCGGACTCCGCCGGGGGGGTTTGAAAGCTTCCTTTTGAATCTTTCTGCTGTGCACGAAAATGACGGAGCGTCCTTAATAATGAGTCATTATGGGAAAAAAAAATTAGACTCAGTTACTAAGACATGAGGACCTTGGACTAGGAAATGGAAGAAGGAGCAGTAGAGCTGCCTTGTGGCTTTTATAAATGGAGGATCATTGATTATTTTGGTGGTTGCTTGCTCTAAAGAGATTGTCTTCATCTTGGAAAGGAGCCTGCCTGCTTATGATTAGGGGGTTGCGAATAGGAAGCTGATTTGCACCCGTTTAAGCTAGGCAGAGTGAGGTGAAGCCCCACTGGTAAAGGGCCTCTTAGTAGTTCACGCCAGTTGTGAGTAAGGCAAGGGAATAAGGGGAAGCTAGGCAGAGTGGGGTGAAGCTCCACTGGTAAAGGGCCTCTCGTTATTTCACATCCGTGGCGAGTAAGGCAAGGGTACGTGACTTGAACCTGGGCTGACATGCAGGGTGGTTGAGATCGAGCAGGGGGAGTAAAGAAAGGGTCTGGTCTTACCCTTTGCTCATTTGCAAGAAAAGGAGCACATTTGAATGCCTCCGCCTGGAGTAGATGCAGGCAAAATGCAAAAGTGCAGGCAAGCATAGCGTCCTCCGTCCCCTGCCGGGTGTCTGCGCCTTGTCATTGCGATAGGCTTCAGGGGCTGGGAAATTCACATGCACAAATGTGCAGACACGTGCATTGCAGCATTTGCGGCTGGGTGACATGCAGCCGGGCTTGTCCCTGGGCAGCTCTGTGGATCCGAGAGGCGTTTGCCTGCTTTTCAGTGTGGCCCTCTTATACTCCTGAGGCTGGGGGAGGGAAGGAGGAGGAAGCATTCAAGGAGAGATTTCTGTTTCAAGTGGTGGATGGTGCAGCGGTCTGGCTTGTGTGAATGACTTTCTAAAATGGCGGCTAGGACCCAGTTTGTGGGAAAGCAGAGTAGATCTGCCTGCACAGAGGGAGGTGGGGAAAGGAGAAGGCTTGGCAAAGGCAGGCAGCGGCAGGAGCTGCGTAGCAAGAGTTCTCCAGGCTCCCAAATCCCAACTGCGGGGAGTTAAAGGCGTGCTCTGAAATGTGGAAAGAAAGCAGGTCAAGAAACCAGGAGTAGTGAGCGTACGCAGAAAGGCACAGCCGCTTCAGATCCTTTTTTTTTTTTTTTTCCCTGAAACCCATTGGTCTAGACATATCTGGGAATTGTGGACTTGCAGTCAAATTCAAATTGTCCGTGTTATGTAAATACATCTTAAAAAGGTTAAACTAGTTACAAGCAGGGTAATTACTCAGAGTAGCAGTGAAATTTAGCCATGCAGATCTGTTACCATTACATAAACTAGGGGAACACATCCTTCTGGTTGAGAGAACTCGATCATTAATTACATTGATTAATATTAATCAACACCTGTATTTAATTTTTTATTTATTTATTTTTGGAGCGAATTATAGCTACAGAACGGTACTCTTCCTCAAAGTAACAAGGTTCTGTATGAACTGTAATCTTAGTTATGGGATCAAAGATTATAAAAGACAAATGCGCACACCTTTCTTTTTTGAATATATGCCCTAGAGTAACCTGTTAGTTTGAAACATGGTTGAACTTGGATAGGAAATGTGAAATGAAAGTGAATTTATTTATTTACATACCTATTTATTTATTTAAATGGCCACCTCTTTTTCCCCAGGACATTTTTAAAGCAGGAAAAAAGTTGCCATGGTGGTGTTGCTTAGAGATGGCTTAGGAAAATGGTAGAATCTGAACAGTTTTATTACCTTTTTGTTTTTGTTTTACCATTCTGGATCTTGATTGCTGGCTTTGAGGGGAATGTGAAAGAGGTTGCATCATTTGCTGCTTAAAAAATGTCAGGTTTTTTTACTGGTTCTTTCACCAAAAAAAAAGCTGTTTTGTTTTTTTTCTCTAAGTGTACATATGCAAGAAACAAGAAGAGATCAGGGTATAGAAATCTGAACATTTGGCTGTGGCTCCAGGTACTAATACATTACACACACAGGTAAAAGCAGCATTTTTCCTGCTGTTCCAGCTGTCTAAATTGCTAGATATTTGTTGTTTAAAATGGCTAAGTAGGTATCTGTTGAATCAAGTTTCACTTAGGGAAGGATCATTGCAGGTACTGTATGTGGACAATAGAGCAAGGCTTTCTTTGTATGTTGGGTAGTTGAGTGGGGGAAGGGACAAGTTACACAATAATTGTATTGCAGTCCTGTTTGATTGTGGCAGGAGCTTAGCTGTGTTGGGCATATACATATGAAAGGCAACTGCCTGAGCTTGGATATGTAATGTATAAGGTTGGTTTCTTGGAAAGAACAATTCTTTAGTTTGGAGCAAAACTCTTTTCAGATTTAGCTGATCTTGGCTACATCAAGTTCCCACCCATCCCCCAATCTGAGAATAGGGTAAAGGATATGCAAAGAGGGTGACCCAGCAGCATTATACAAGTAGAAAAGCAGATTTTTCAAAATATAGCATTAAAGCATGAATGCCTGCTATCTTTTTGGTTGTATCAGTTGGTAATCTAAATCTGCATGGTATTTTTTTTTGGTTGAGACCTGAAATATATTGCAGCTTCCATATTAGTGTGCGTGCAGTTAAAATCTTTGCTGTGATGCCATCTCATGTGCTAAATTAAAACTTTAAACTTTGAATTGTGGGAAAAGAGGCAATCTGTTAGGCCTTAAAGGCGCAATAAGTGTACTCTGAGTAGGAGATGTTTTCATTTTTATTAACTTGTTACTGTGGGAAATTTCTCACTTTGGTGCAGTCTCTTCCTTCACGTTGTAGGAAGGGATGTTTACCCAGATGAAAGACAAAAGTGCTTTGTAGTAATTGTTTCTTATGGCACGTCCGTGTGACTCGATTAAGATGCAGTTTTGTTTTCTGTAAATTGAAGTGAGATTACTTGGTAAAAATACTGTTGTTGTTGTTTTTTTAATTGGAGGAAAATATCGGAGTTGGTATCAAGTGTGCCTGATTTGTGTGCGCAGGATGTATTGTCCCCTCAGACTCCCCAGCTTTGAAAGCCTCTCTTTCTGTGCATGTTTTTGTGCCTCTCTTTCAAGAGGTGGGTGAATGATTAATTGCGCACAGTTTTTAAAAGTAGGCATCCTTGTGTGTTTTTAGACATTATAATATCTGCTTGTCATGTAGATTAAGAATTTAAAAAAAATGTAAACTAACAATATGAAAAACTTAAAAAAAATAGGACTTTATGTTGCATCTCAGACTTTTTTTAAACTGCATTAGATCTTGAAACATTTTAATCTAACTAGAACAATGAATTGGAAACTCATTCTTAAAATAGTATTACTTTATATAGTATTACTTTATATCTCATGTTATGATCTTTGATGTTAGAACTTAATGTTCATTAAAACAGTATTTAGTTGCAATTGAAGGTGTTTCCTGATTGCAATAATTTGGGTTCATTTTAATTATTGTAATCTTCAATGATTTGGGGGGGGCAGGGGACGTTCACCATTATTGAAACAGATGCTCAGCAGCTTGAAGAAAGAACAAGGAGACTAAATATAGCAACATTTATCCCAAGAACAAGTGCTAGCTTTCCATCCCTTCCCAACCCCCATTCATTTATCCAGATCCTCCTTGGATTTTTAACAATTGTCACTTTAAATTTAAAAAAAAAAATAAATCCAGACTTTTTTGTTTATAAGAAATCATGTGATTTCTTACTAAGAAAAAAAGGCTGGATTGATCACATTATTTCTTATGGTATCTTTGAGGGGGGTAATACTCTTCTGTAGTGGTAAGAGGTTCTTACAGCAAAGACTCTGAGTTTATGAATAAAGACGGTCTAATTTTTAAAAACTAAAATTAAAAATGCCATATAAGATAACTGTTGTGCATGTTTGGCTTTGTGTTCCTCCAATTTATTTTTAGGATGAAACACAGTAGAAGCCATTATAGTAACATCTCATACCTTTTAAAACATGGCTACCTGCTTAGGACTGGCTTATAAAAGTGGCATTGTGGAGATGCCATACTTTTTTCAGTTACTTCCACATTGTGTTTGCTTAGTTTACAAGAAAACATTTTGTCTAATGGCCAGCAGTGGAAATTCGCTCTAAGAACCTAAAATTAAGCTGTGTGCTTTCTGATGCATGCTCTGTAGCCAGTAACAAAGATGGTTATGCAGTCAGAGGCTGGTGGGTATTTGAGTGGATGGTGTGTGGGGCAGTGGAGAATCCAGCTCTCCAGTCACAGTATGGGGTCTAGTCTGCTAGGAGAAGTGTGAATTTTGCTTTGGTAGAAAGCAAGCAGATCTGGTCCCCATGCACACTGGCTCAGAGTGGTTAAATAAGAAAATAACATTTTCTGCAGTTGCATTTAGTGAGCCCTTAATGATACTTTGATTTAATACATTTTTCTAGTAGAAGTCTTGGGAAAAGCATGTTCCTAGGTCCGCAAAAGTAACTTTGTTGCTTATAATTAGGAGTCGTTTTGGGTTTATAAATTGAAATGCAACTTGGGAATCCTCCCACTGAATGAACTCTGCATTCAGAATAAAACGAAACATTCTTATCCAGAACTAATACCCGAGGAGTACACGAAAATGAGGCTATATAGTGAATTCTAATGATGTTCATATTTGAATAATATATTTTTTTTAAGTGCTGAAGCATGGTCATACATTCATTTATGCTTTCCTAAGCAGGGGCTTTCTTGGTATGGAGGGAATAAGACCAAGGGTGCAATGACCATGCGTCATTTCATTAGTGCCTGAAATCCTTGGGCAGTATCAAGGCCTAGTTATGCTGAGCCTTGTATGTTCACGTAGTGAGACCGTCTTAGCTCCAGAGAACCCACATTGTGAATATAGAAAACAGGCCCAGATTGGGGAAAGGAAGTCTGATCCCTATTTTTCAGGTGGTGAGCTGGTGCAGCCAGATGATGAAATGAATATCCTAGCGAGTCACAGAAGCCTGATGATAGGCAGGAGCTTCCCCGGAGCTTCAACTTTTTCCCGGAGTTTCAATCCAGGGCCTTAAGAAGTAGTAGCCCTTGTGTGAGTAGGTGTCCCATTCCCCCTCCCTCATCAACAGGAACTTCATATGAATGTACTACTGTGAAACATACTGGCTCCAGTGCCGTTTCACACGTGACCTTTCACTTTCTAAACTGTTCTTCATTGTGCATCTATTCACAGATTTCTAAACTTCTCCTCCGACTGTTGCGAATGCTATAGAGCAGTTTTGTCTGGAACCACCCGCTTCTTCCCCAAGACGGGCTCATTTTGAGGAATGCTTCCCAACTACTTGGGGTCCATGAATCCTCAGGCTGCCCTAGAGCTTAGTATCCAGTTGAGGTTTCAACTTGTGGACTCCAAACTCTTTGGCCACAGGAGTGTCTATGAATTATTATTTCAAAGAAAGTAAGGAAAAGCTGCAAAGAACACCAAATCTGGACTAAACTCCCATTAAGCATTTTTATATCCTTGGCTGTTGTAAGAGAATTTTTGTAGAGCAACCATGGTTACTATTATAATTCAGTGAGCTGCCTAAATCATGCTTTTTCACAGGCCCTCTTTACACTCATTTATGACTTAATGATTTGTTATCACTTCAAAGATGGTTTCTAACTCTCATTTAGTATTTTTGCTGTGCTTTAAGTTTCCTGGAAACAGGGTTACAAGACACATTGTGTTATTACTGATATATGTTTCTTGGTCATTTAAAAAGATGAGGAGCAAAGGTGCATGTTTTAGTGATGTCCTGTTTTGTCAAAAATGCAAAACTCCTAAATGCTGATATACTTGGGTGTGTTGTAGGAATCTTATTCTGTTTGGATCCTTTTGTGGTTTTTGTCATGATGACTTGTTTATGGAGATGCTTTCACACAAATGAAAATTTCTTGGACAATGTATAGATATCAGGACAATTTTTCAAGTTAAGATAGTGATATATTGTTGTGTTTTTCCCACTGGGTATAAATTGGTGTAAAGTTATTTGGCGTATAACCTTGCTGTCTTAAGATGTGGCCAGGCTAGGCACTTCCTTTTTCTTAAAAAAAATAAATAAATAAAATTCTTGTGTTAGTTCACACAAGGTAAACCTCTGGTTAGGACAAGGCAATTTGCATTAAAATTGCAAGTGTGTGGGTCAAGGTAAATCATAGGCTCCCCCTAGTGTTTAGTTCTGCCTGATTTAATGTGTGGTAACCATGAACTGCATGGTCTTCACTAGGATTTGATGTTGCGTTAGGTAAATTTGTGATAATAAATAGGAAGGAACACATGTTGAAACAACGCAGTTTGAGGTTAGCACCTAAGGGGAGCAGTAATATTCACATGAACTTAAAAACTGAAGCCAAGGGTTGTGGTGGGAGGGGAGGTAGATCAGACTAGTTAAAAGAATTATGTGCAAGTAAAAGACCCTTATTTCTCTCAGTGATAAAAGCTGGAGTAATCTCTTGTTATACATATATTGGGAGGGTTGGTATGTGATCAGTGGCTTTTTGCAGTACTGGGAAGTCTTAACAGCAAAAGCAGAAACATAACCCCAAGAAATATTGAATTATCAGCACTATATTACAAGTAATCCTTCCAGTTAAGCTGTATCAGCCTAACAGGGAAAAAGGCCAGATATGTAATCATGTACCTGTATGCTTTTTAATTTGAAAATCCAGTTTGTAACATTGTGTTATAATGTGTATGACTTTGTGCTCGAGGACCAGAGCATGTGGCAGTTACTCCAGTGACTTTGGGCTGTACCAGAGTGTTTATCATCCACTTTGAAGAGGGCTATCTGTATCCGAGTCATCTCAAGTATTGCAGTACGCTCCCAAAGACTGATGTGTCAGAGAAGCCGCGTCCATCAGGGAGTTGGATAATTATGCAACCACGTAACTCTTGGCACCATCACTTTTTCCAAAACAATTTAGGACTCATTTTTAATTAATCCACTTCTAAAGTCAAAATAATCCATTTTTTTTCCAAACAGTCTGGTGAATCCTCAGTGTGCTCGTTACTGGGGAGAGATTACTTGTGAGATTTTTTTTTCAGTGTTTTCAGACCAGAACTGAAGAAACAGTATAGGAGAACATTTTTTTTTTTTTTAAATGAAAAATAGTAAACTAGAAAATGAGATTAATCGCTGTAATGTGATTTGAATTTAGCTGCCTTTTCAGAAGGCCAGTGAATAATTCTAGGGAAGCGTGCCATCTTGAAGATGGGAAAACAGACATTGTGCATCCACTCAGTGGCTTACTTGCACAAGCTAGTTATAGGTCCTTATTGTGGGTTCTTGGGATTTAGGCAAAAGTTCTTGTTTGTAAACTGGGTTAACAAAATGTTTGTTAACTTTTACCTTTAACACCACTGCAGTTCTACATCATGCTACGAAATGGTGAAACTGTACACATTCCGCCTTCCTGTTCTCTTGAAATGTTCTCAGTCTTCTCTCTGTGGACAATCCTCGTTAATGTTGATTTTGGTGAGCCTCAGTCAAACTTCACTGATGCAGCTTTGCAGTGATATTTTTAAGGTGTAATTACTACTTCTTATATAAACAGTGTAATAATTATTTTGAAACCTGTGACACTTACTGTGCAACTGCAGCCTGTGGTATGGAAAATTTTGTCATGTGGAATTCTCATCTCAGTAAAGGAATAAAGTATTAAAGAGACATTCATGAGACTAAGCAAGACATAGTGGCGGTTCAAAATGGATGACACAACATTAAAGAATAAACTTACAGCATGCTCAAAGTGTAAGACAAGTGAAAATTAAGCTGTTAACAGAATAAAATTACAAGAGTGGAAGCAGTATCTGAAATGAAGTGAAATATACATTCCCAAAACTCCTGGGACTATGCCTTTCTGCTTAGTTTATAGGCACCCAGTTTTTTCCTTTTTCATACTCCTGCATTGTCTCAGGGCTGGGTTTTCCAGATCGATGCAGAATTGGTTGAATCCTGCAATCTACAGTCCACTTGAATTGGATTTTTTTTTTTTGCATTTGCAAACAGTTGCATGTACCTGACTCTTCTGTAAATTAGGAGAAACCCTGCTATTTTAGTAGCTTCTGTGGAAAGATCTAGGCTTCTTTCAGGAGCAGAAGACATGTTTTCATTCACTTGGTTTGCCTTCATTTTGATACTGCGTAAAATAATTATATTTTTGTACACGTTATAACCTAGGTTTTTTTCTTTCTTTTTTGTGAGATGTGCTGAATATATCTTACTTGAAAACACCGGTCTGATCAAAGAGAGTTGAAACTGCCCGACCCATTTCAAAACAGGTTGATTAATTGCTTATGGCGCTGTTTGGCAGTAATAATAGTTGATCCCTGGTATCATCCTATAAAATCATCCATAAAACCATCCACATGAACTTGTCCCTGTAGACTGAGACTACTAAGCTCAGCTTTAGAGGCTTCTTTACCTCAATTTTGCAGAGAGGATGGTGGTATGCCGCATGATTAAGAACCTGACTTGGATTCCTACCAGGCTTTCATTACTTGGATGATAGATGTCAAATCAGATGCACTTTCAAAAGTGGAATCTCTTTCAACTACTTTAAAATGGACCGATGACTTTAAACTTGTTCTGTATATCAGATACTGACTCTGGAGAAGTCCATTCCATCAGATAATTTCTTATTGTGCACAAGAGCTGATCGTGATAATGCCTTAGTGAAATCAGATTTTAATTCAGTTTTTTATTGATCTGTTCTTTTGCAAACGTAAATACCTGCCGTACACAGTTTCTAGTAATGTTTTTGCCAGAAAATTATTTGTGTAATAAAGCCTGGATTTGGACTAAATTGTAGATGCTCGTACTGCACTGAGCAGGGGGATGGACTGGATACCATTTTGATCTTTTAGCTCCATTTTTTCCCCAAATCAGTCTCTGTCTGAAAAGATAACTCTATGTCCATGTGAACATTTTTTTTCTATGAGAAGAATACAGACAAACATTTTCATAAGCACCTAGTTTTTATTTGAGTGACTTTCTATAACTTGCTAAAGCTGCAGTGTTGATCAAGCTGTATTGCCCCAGGAATGTGCATGGCTGTAAGTCACTGGGACTTGCCCACCAAAGGGCTTTTAAAAATCCCATCTAAATAGACACAGAAGAGCTTAATTGGCCCTTTGGAGTGAGAGAGGGGTTATTTTCAATAATATCCTGCTCATTGGTTAGCTGCAGCCCAATGTCCTCTGCTTGGCCTGTCTGTATTTGGCTGACTGGCTGGTAAGAGCAGCATCAGAGCTGGCTAGCGACTCGAGCTTGGAGTAGCACTTTGAAGGAGTACATGTTGGTTATGAACTGTCCCTGAGGACTGGGAAAATGTTCTGAGTTCAGATTACAGAAATGGCCGCAGATGAACTTTCAGAACTGGTGACTGGAATAAGTCTGCAAATCCTGGTGTTCATGGTTGCTAGTACCACTGAAAATGCTCTGAAATGGTAGAGGACATACCGCCACACTGTCCTGGTGCCCATGCGGTCATCGTCAGCTGTTGTTATACCGACCTGTTTAAAGAAGCTGCTAATTTTAGCAAGGAAACAGTCATAACAAGGCAGTGATAAAAACTTGATTTGTCACATAAAGGTACTTCCCCTACTGTTATGATGGAAACTAGCCTTTAATTTAAAAAACCCAACTCATACAAAGAAAAAATAAAAACGATTCTAGCTAGCTGCTTTCATTTAGAAGGTTTTTCATGTATTAAATCAATTTATGCTTCCCCAAACTAATATGGCTACATTTGAAAAACTGAAATGAAGCCACTGCACAGCAGTGTGGTGACTCTTTCAAGTCACCATGGCAATGAAGTGAGCTCCACAAATGTTTAGGCTAGAAAGTAAGGAATAGCTATTTAATTAAAATTGCAGGCTAATTCAGGTTGATATAATGTAATTGTGATGCTTATAGCAGAGCCAGCACACCAAATCATTAAAAAAAAAAAAAAGAGAAATCTACAGCTATATGCTTACTGTGCTTTATCCATCTGTGCTTGTCTGTACAATGCAGTCAAAACTTTTGCAGTGCAGTTTGACTTCTGTGGAATCACAGTGTTTTGTTACAAATGAATTTGGCTGAAAAGACTGAAACAATGAAATTGCAGTTATGTACGTAATGACCCAAAACACTCTGAAATTAGATATTTTTGTGAAGTGTTGAGAGTAAGTGAAAATCTGCCAAGACTCGTTTTTGTTCAGATAAAATCTTTTAAAAGGCATGCATTAATCGACTTGCTTCAAGGGACCTTCACGGACATCCATATTGCAGTGTTTTCAAGTATGCTTTGTGTTAACACTTCATGAACCTTCTCCCTGACAGCGGGACTTCACATGCAGGACATTTGTGTACACACACAGATTTTCTGTGTGTGCAGAAAATGATATATTGGAGCATTTATCATTTGCTGAGCTCCCTGGGTACCTGTCTATTCCACTGTACAGAACACATTGATTCCTATGAAAAGTCATTACTGTACATCTGCACTAGCATCTCCACTTAAATCTATTGTATCAGAATTCATCGTTCTCCTGTTTTGATGCAGTCCCAACATGTGAACTAACTTATAATCTTTATGCAATTAAAAAAGGTTAGTGCATCTAATTGCAAACCACTGCCCAGAAAGACCAAACCAGCTTTTCAGGGTAGCACTCCCTCCATTCAGGGAAGTTGGCGATCCTTATCTTGCCATTCAGTTTTAGCCTTTCTTGACCTGCGTGTTTTGATCGTAGAAGTCATGTGGGTTATAGCAGAAGACAGTCCCCGTGACTGACTGGGGCAGGTGGGGGTGGGGAAAGCTGTTGATATAGGAAGAGCATATTTATAAAACAGTAAAATAAATTTTGATGCTCAAAGTGTGTGTGCGCAGATTTCTTTATGTGGGTAAGAGACTTGGGTTCACAAATTGGAGCTGTTGTATTTGCTGAAAAGGCTACTCTTTTAATGCCTTTTAACTGCAAACCTGAGCACATTACAAAACTACAGAAGCAGTATTATTCCCTTTACAGCATGGAGACCTTAAGTGACTTAAATGGAGGGTTGGCTTATGCTGCTGTAGCAGCATGTTATGGTACCGGTGGACCCAAGCATTCCATCAAGGCCACAGACATTCTCAAAACCTGGAAGTTGAACAGCGACTGCTCTGGGTTTGTGCCCAGCAGTTGCTGTCAGGACTGCCAAAGAACAAGGGCTAGAAAGTAGTACAGAGGGGTGAGCCCTGGGGCAGCCTCCCTCGTGTGTTTCTGGTTTGGAGCATGCCTGGGGACTCTCACCCCGGTCCCTTGACTAAGTGCTGCTGCTGCAGTAATGTAGACAAGCCCATAGTGGAGTAGAGCTGAGAGTTGGTTGCTTTGCTCTGACCACTTATTTACAGTGCCTCCTCTAAAAATAAACTGCAGATTTCTTAATGGAGACATTCAACATAGTCTTTGTTTGAGAAGAGGAATCCAAAAATTAAATACCTGAAGCCTACTCCTAGATGCCTGTTAACTTATTTCATTGTCTTGCATCACACGAGGTTTATTTTAGTGCAGTTAGTAGAGAGGCATGACAGAGTTTTAGTGCATGTCCCACACCTTCCGTTGTCCACCAAAGCAATTTTTTTTTTTTTTTTTTGTGAAGCAAAGCAGCACTTCTTGGCTTGGAAAAAAATCTTTTGGCACCCTCTCCACCCTGTTGTGATCAAACAGCATCAAAGCTATTCTAACCATGCATGTAGTCAATTGTCTCCTTTTATGTATAATCACATCTTTAAAAGCTTTCCATTCCACCAAGAAGGTGACTTTGCAACACAAGTACATCCAAAACCCGTCAAATGCCGACTCAGCACTACTCCTAGTACAAGTCCTGGATTGATGCCTTAAAAGTGATTTGAAAAGCTAAAAGTAAAAACTGAGTTCAGCACAGATGTTCTAACTGCCAAAAAGTATTTAGCACGTCCCACATGGATGCTGAGGATATCAATGACTTTGTCTATGCTGGCTCTTTTTTAACGCTTCACTAACACACCTCTGATGGTGCATGTTATGGTGTAGGCAGGACACAGCTGTTTACAGTGATGTGCTAAAAATGTGTGTCCTCTGTCACTAGCACAGTTTATTTTAGTTGGGCTATTGCCTGCAAGAGGCTAGCATAGGGAAACAGCTACGTAAAGGGCTTGGCTGCTAGATTGTCAGAATGACATGTTTCATGGTAGGATAAACTGAGAAATTGCCCAAGTCATGTCCAACTTGCCCACCTGAAGTGACTTCTACTAAATCCTTCCTCTGGCTCTGCTCAACCATTTGCATCCGTGCTGCACGTTGGGAAGCGTGCAAAGGCTACTTACGGAAGTTGAAAGAAGTGGGAAAGCTGCATGAAGGATTCTGCTGGTCTCACAAATCATCTTAATTTATTTTCATAATTATTTTCATCATAATTGTTGCTGAAGTTCGAGGACTGCCTGAAGCATCGTTGTTGCTGGTTGAGGAGTCGATAAGGATCACTTCAAGTATGTTTTGGAGTATGGGTTGGAAGAAGATTGCTAGGTGGGAGCCTTGATAGTTGGAAACCAGTAGGAACATGGCAATGAAGGCCCTTTTCAGAATCATTGCCTTCATGCAGTCTGATCACGCACCGTAACCTGAACAGTAACGTTCCCATAATATGAGTAACTTTACTTGTTGTGTGGTGTGCTGATAAAATGAGAGGAGGGTTTGAGCCTTGCATTGCATGAGCCAAAGTGAGAGGGACCTTTCCTTTGGTGACCGTGTAGTTCCCCATCACGCCTACATGTGGTTACTTTGGTTACCTACTGTTGCTGTGACAGCAAGGATTGCTCACAGGGATGGATAATATTAGAAAAGAATTGAGTGTATTTTTAGCTGTCTTCAGTGTATTTTGTAGCCACTGGAAATGAGGTGAGCCAACACAATGCATCAAGCGGGGTTTCCCCAGGGGTCTCCTGGGTCCAGTATTGGGACTGAGTGCACATTTAGCATATTTACACATGACCCAGAGTTGAGTGGAGGTGCAGACATGCTGGAGGGCAGGACTAGTTTCTAGCGTGACCTGGATAGACTGGAACAGTGGTGCACAATCAACCAGATCAAACCCAGCAAGGTCAAGTGCAGAGTCTGGCACTTGGGATGGAATATATGAAGGCCAGGGGATAACTGGCTAGGCCACGGTAGGGAAGGCACCAGGGGTTACTGTGGACCATAAGCTAAATCAGCCAACAGTGTGCTCTTATTGCAGGAAAAAACCCAACAGCATCCTGGGTCATGTTAACAGGAGCATCCCTCGCAAATTAAAGGAAGTTTATTCTTCCACTCAATTCAGCGCTGGTGAGACCTTACCTGGAGTTACTGTGTCCAGTTTTGAGCCCTATACTTCAGATTAAAAAGAGTCTATCGGAGGGTGAGAGAAATTAATTAGAGGCCTGGGAAGACGTCTTTTGACAATAGTGACAGAACTAGGGTTATTCAGTCTGGGGAAGAGAAGACTGGGGGGGATTTGATAACAGTCTTCAAATACCTGCAGGATGGTTATGGAGAGGATGGAGATTCACTTTTGTTTGTGGCCATAGGGGACAAGACTCGGAGCAATGGCCTCTATCTGCAGCAGAGGAAATCTGGGTTGGAGATTAGGAGGAACTTTTTGAGAGTGGTCAAGCATCAGAATAGGCTAGCTAAAGATGTTGTCAATCGCCATCTCTGGAAATTTTCAAGAGCAGGTTGGACAAATGCTGGTTTAATCAAGGATGATCCTGCCTTGAGAAGGGCGCTACAGTAGATGGTCTCATGAGGGCCCTTCCAGCTTAACTTCCTACGATCCTGCAGTGGTGCTGTCTGCATCTATACCCACAAATTAGTTTTACATATCCAAGTTTTTCTTGACAAGATGCATCAGAAATTTGCTTCAGACTGCATTTGCTTTTGGGGAATGTCCAGTGGCTGGAACAGGAGGATAAATTGGCCTTGCTTGTTGCTGACTTTTCAACATCACTGCTTATTTTACAAGACTGTTTTAAGCTGATCAGTTCAGTTTTGCACAGTTATTTGAAACATTTTCAAATTTACGTTTAATTTTACATTTTACATTGTAAATTTTCATTTAACAAATTATAACCCACTCCAAAATTAGTCTGAGAAGCAGTGTTATATAGCTTAGCAATGGCATTCAGGAGATGACATTTACTTGAATGTTCATTTGACATTTGTTTGAAATATACTTTTCCAAAAATGCAGGGAATTCAGATTTGGGTCTCTGATGATGAAGGCAGTGTTGAAGGTAGACATTTCTTTATGTATATGTTTGGAAATATAGTTTTAATTAATTTGTTGGGATTTTTCCTTGTAAAAATTCCATGGAAATGTTTTTGGCTGAAGAGTTTAATTTGAGGGGGGAAAAAATCAGGCTTTGTTTTGAGGGTCTCTGAAAATAGTGAGGCAGCATGTGTGTGGTACAAAGACATTTTTAAAACATCCTGTTTTGCTAATAAAAGTGCCAACTAAAGTTTCATGCAGGCATTAACTATAAAAATTACTCCACACTCTTTGTATTTCATATCCTGCATTTTTGTTTTTATAACATCTGACAGTGCTCAGATTGCTCATGGTAAGAATAGCAATTTAGAGATTAATTTAGAAATTGAAGAAAAGCTGAGTCTTGCAGCAGTAAAGGAAACCGTAACCTTTTCCTTCTCTTTCATGAAATACCAGAGGTCTCAATACAAAAACGCAGAGGTTTCTACTGGAATATATTTTCCAGGCCAATAGGAACTGCATAATAGTACTTACAGTGTTACGCAGAGGCTTGAAAAATCACTTTGCAATACTTTGTATAGGAAAGCTCGTAATATGGAAAGAATTCTCTGCAACGTTAAAGGGGCGTTCGGCTCATTTTTAACTAGAGAAGAATCAGTGAAAGAGACCCATGGGCCAAGGCCTGCAGTTTAGAGCCCAGTGACTTCCTGATCCTTGGGAAGTTTTGTTCAGCTAATTCTGTTGTAAGTGGAACGTCACGTAACAGGTCCGTCTGTTGGCCATGGGCAAACGAACAAACCAGTAGTACAGAAAATGTGTCTTGTTCCTTTGACACGTGCAGTTTTATTTATAAAGCTTGATAATATTATTACAAGATTAAAACAATTCAGTCTTAACTACGGAGTACAACTAGCAACTTCGTACTGTAGTATGTGGTACCACTGGTAAGAGTCAGAAAGCCTTCGTAATAGATCTTGCTAGGGCATCTCCTATTAAGCCTTTACTAAGTACTGCAGAGTGCAGTGTTTATGTGAATTATGGTTTGAAGGTAATTGTTAGTGTCTCTTCTGAGTTCTGTAGCAATATTTTGGTTACTCTACACAGGAGAGGGGCCAAATTTGTGTGTGCGTTTGTTTCACCATTTGCAATTCAAGCAACTTAAAGGGAAACCTTTTAGTTCAGCCAAGGGTAACAGTATATTAATGGACAACTGAATTTGTGTCTTTTCATGCCATCTTTTATCTCTAAGTCCCTTGGTGTTTTATAGCTTATCTATATTTTATTATTACTGTTGCAGTTGCTTCCATAGCACTGAATGTAGCCACCTCTGGGATGGAAAAGATCGCTTGGTTGTTGTTAACATATTACCTTGCTGTTCCTTTCTCTGAAAGCCATTTATAGCCATTGTTATTTTTTATCTTTTTAGTCTGCTGTTTTTTTCTTTCATGGGTCCCATCTTTTTATAATTTACTCCTTACTCCTGATTTACTTTATAGATTGTCTTCTATGACCATATTTGTTAGAATTTCTACCTTTGAAACTCACATTTTTTTGTTTTAGATTTTCTTTCCCTTTTTATGAATCTGTGAGCAAGAAGCTTTTTTTTCCTGGATCATCAGGGCTACAGTAACAAATGGCTCTTCATAAGTGCTCGTGTCCTTTCCTACCCGTTGCAAAATTTTGTGCCTTACTGAACATTTTGTTGGATTTTTGAACCGTGATCCCATTGGGAGCGTTTGACTGAGGAAGCTATAATGCACAATGAATGCAGTGCATTTTGTGCCACTCCGGACTCAAGGTGACAATGAAAGTATAAAAACCCATTTATGTTTTGTCGGTTGTTGGTTGTAGCCGTGTTGGTCTAAGGACATAGGCAAGGAAGGTTCTTTGGGTAGATGTGATATCTTTTATTAGACCAACTTTAGTCTAATAAAATCTAATAAACTAATAAACTTTAGTCTATTATTTAGTAAACTGTAGTCTAATAAACTTTAATAAACTAAAGTCGGTCTAATAAAAGATATCACATCTACCCTAGGAACCGTGTCTGCCTTTTATGTTTTGTGCCACTTTTGGTGTAGTAATCCCTTTTTAAACTTCAGATGCAGAAAATGAAATCAGGTAAAACGACATGCTTTGAAATATATAGGGCAAGTACATGTGCAGCTTTTGAAATATTTAATATGGCGTATTTTGTATTTATTATTGGATAGTTGTGCTCATCATCAAGAAGAGTGTAGTGTGCTAGATGCTGTGCAGCACAGAGGAAGATGCAGTCCCTCCAGGTTTTGTGAGGCTCTTTCTCAAGCAGGGAGTAATTTAAACTATTTAGAGTTGTATTAGGATAAAACTTTTGTATGCTTCACATGGTGGGAATGTCCTACCTACATTGCTAGTTAAATATTTTTAAGCGCTACTTTGGTTGCTAGCACGTTGTCAGCAGCAGTGCTGTTTTTAGCTGTAGTTGAGGTTATGAGGCAGTGTTTCTATTTGAGGTTTAGTTATTCTCCTGGCATGTAATTAAGAACTTTATATCAATCAACGATAGTTACATGTTTTGCTGGTCAAAATATCAGCATACTTGAGTTTATAACACTAATGCATGCTGAACAAAGTACCCCCCAGAACTCAAATGAATAGAAACTGTGGCTTAAAGGAGTTGTACTAAAAAAACCCATTGGAGCAGTTTTCTATAAGCTTGTTTTATAGTCTAGTGTATCTTTCATTACTCTGTCTGTAACTGTTAACTTTTCGGTTAATATGAAAGAGAACACAGGATCTCACATAAAATACTACTTGAACTACTTTAAAGTTATAAATTATGTAAGGCAGACCTAGCCATCTGGGCATAGACAGTTATTCCAGGTCCCATTATTTTGTTGCTTAAAAATAAGCATAAAAAAAGAAAATTGTAATTCAGACTCTTGAACAAAACTTCCAACTCTTTGGGTGCTTTATTGCACAGCACAGGTCCTGGCTTGTTAGTTCTATAATAAATGTAAAAGGCGAATCAGCCCAGGCATTGCGCAGGCTGCATTTCTTGGGTTGCCAAAGGTATCGGCTTTTGGCTTTGGGCCTTGCAAAGACATCTCAGGTGTTGAGGTGTCCTTCTGTAACTGTATCTCTTGTCAAGTTAGCACCGTTGATACCCAGTGCTGCAGCAACAAAAGAAGAAAAAATTGTCAGCTCTAAATGGGATTTTAGCATTACGAAAAATGGCAAGAGGTGTTAGTCCCAACAGCCTGAAGTTAGGCAGAAGCCAGGGTGGTAGAGATCTGACTCATTCAGAGACCTATCAGCTGTCCTAGTAAAGTAGGCTGTAGCCTAGGAAAGCTCATACCTCTCCACACAAGTTGGTCTGTAAGGTGTCACACTGCCCTAATGGCATTGAAGGGAGCGTGTGAAGAGGTTTTTAGACATCGGGGTGGAATTGCAGCCCACGATTTTGCAGTTACGTAGTCACGGTGTCGGGAGGCACAGTGCTTTCCTCAGAGTTGTTGGGAGCTCTCATGGAGCACGAGGGCAGATAATTTAAGAAGTATATGGAAATGAGGGAAATGTCAGTGCCCGGTAAAAACTGATCATCCTTTTCCGCTTCTGAAAAAGAGCAGATGAGAAAAAGGTCTTTAGAGAGCTACCGATTTATAAAACAATAAACCCTAATTTAAATATTTGTCTAGGGGTCTCTTACCACTCAGCCCGTTCACAGGCTGCCCTTTGTTTAAAGATTATTTACTGGGGAATAGTTGAAGCGGTGTGAAAGAGCCAACGGTTGCGTTAAATGTCTAATTTGCAGGAAAAGCAAATGGCTAATTGCAATGCAAAATGCCAGCGTGGAAAGGTCCCCCTGTAACCTAACCGGGGCTGCAGATTGTAGCTGTTTTGCATTTCCCTGTTCCTGGGCTGTTGAAAGGAAGTTGTTTAGGGAGGGATGACTTCAGCAGACTGCTGCCTCCTCTCCTCCACCTCCGTCCCTAGTCAGCAGGGCTTTGTCTCGGTGACACGTTGCCCCGAGGGAAGAGCAGAGAAGCCGGCTCTGGATTGGCGGAGGGCAGTGTTTCCCAACCTGTGTTCATTGTTCGCTGCTACGGGAGGAAGGAGTCGAGCAGGGAGAGAGAAACGCGCACACGCGGCAGCCATGCCAAGAGCCCAGAGACATTTCAGCTGCTTGATTATAGGGCTGTGTGATCTGCACTGTACAAACCGAGAACGTTCAAATGAGGATTTGCGCTTCCTCGTCTGAACAGCAGGATTAGCATAGCTTTAAAGTCCGTCTGACTATCGTGGATCTAGCCGCTTAAAAAAAAGGGCCGAGATTTCTGTTTCCAGCTCTCAGTTGCAGCCCTGCACTGGCAGAGAGATGGACTCGGTGCCCTACCACGTCTTCCCCCTGTCTTCATGCAGCGATACTTGTGGAGTTGTGATCTCCAAAGAAAAATGGCCTCGGCATTCTCCATGACAGTACTGTCGAGCCTCGGGAAACGAGCAATCCCGGTGCCTAAAGTTGCGGCTTCCTGCACATATCGTGAGACTGCCACCACCCTGTCTGTGCATTGCGAGTTCCTGATCAAGTGACGGGCGTCAGACCTAGGAGAAGGCTGTAAAAAAAAAAAAAAAAAAAAAGGCAGCCTTGTTTTCCTGTGGGTACGTGGAGCTCGAGCTCAGCAAACGCTCCTCTTTGTTTTCTCGTCTGCCTGCCAGCGATTGTGAAACGCAGCCTTCTTGGAAAGGGCTGACGCAGTGCTATAAAGATATGAGATGAAGGTTTCAAAGGAGCCGCTCTGTCCACGCTCGTGAAGGTCTCGCCGTCCTTTTGTCCCCTCTTCCCAGCCCTGGGGATTGCGGACAAAGGTGACACCACACAAAACGCCTGTTTGTTCTGCTCTTGCTCCATTTTGCTGGCACTTGCGATCCCCATAGTGCAACATTGCGTTGGTGCTGCTCCTCCTCCGCCCAGCCCTCGAGAAAGTATCCGTGTCTTGTAATGTATTATTCTGCTGCAGTAACCTGTCTTGTGATGCAGCACTGCAGATCTCCCCTTAGGATCAGATAGCATGGAGCAATGCAGTTCCCCTCCCAGCAGCAACTGCCAAGACGGGAGCAACTCAGAGAGCAGCCAACGGGTGGGGCTGGGTCGGATCACTAGACAGATTAATCTTCACGGTGGGGGACTAAAGGACGTGTGTAATCAAAGGACAGAGACCATGTTGGGGCAAGGAAAATGCAAATCTTCCTGTTAAAGCAGCTGTCTTCGCAGAGATTTTCCTTTTTCCCCCCACCCCTACTTTCCCCCTCCATTCCAGTAAAGTCGATTGTCAGAGATGATCCTCACGGTTTGTCAAGGATACAGGGCAGCAAACCAAAGCAGATTCTAGATTTCAATATCTAAATAGTAGGTAGATTAAAATGAGCCATCTCCAAGTTGAATGATTTAGGACTGTGGCTGCAGCAGAAGCAGGACATGGAAATAATTTAGATGTCCGTCCATTTGCACGCCTCAAACAGCATGCGGAGGGAAAAAACACAGTTCAGTTGGTTGGTTGTTTTTTGGTACGATGAGGATATCTGGTCCCCTAACCATTAAGGAAAATGTTTCAGGCATTCAGCAGAGAATGGCTGTATATCAGACCATTGTGAAACGCTGCTCTAAACCCCTTGCAGATCTGTAGTCAGAGATACAAAGGGGTATTCACCGCTTGAAACTAATACAAATGAAATTATTCTGCATCCAACAGCATCTGACTTAGTTCTTTTTTAAACAAGAATGGAAACCATTTATTAAGCAGAGGAAATGTGTGAGCACACCATTTTTAGTACAGGATGGTTGAAGTTGTGCTTTTGACGGTTACCTTCATGTATGAATATCAACTTCTGTTGATCTTCTGCATTTCCTTTTCTCCCATATAGAGGCATAGGTGAAACAATTTACTGGAGTCTTGGATCTCAATTTCAGCAATAGTGATAAGAAAGATAAAAATCGGGGAGCCACTTTTATTCATTTGTTGAAGACCTGCAGGTGCTACAGCTTGTGAAAATAGGAAAAGAAAAGACGATGTGGATAAAAAAAAGTGGAAGCAGCATTTTGGGGAGTTTGTGTCACACGGAACTGGCAGATGGCACTGCTTCATTGTTAACTAGGCTGTATATTATTGCAGATATAAAGGTCACTAGGATTATATTTTTCCTGAGGAGTGCATGACATTTAGACTAATTTCTTGCTGAAGACTGCAGATAAAGTATGGAAAAATACAGTCAAACTGGGTTTGCAAACAATGAGGAAGTAAAAACACGAGTTGATAAGCTAAGCCCAACACTTACTGCACTGATAGACAAAATCAAAGGAAAACAAAACTGTAACATTCATTACCGTCTCCTCATCTTTTTCCTTTTATTTTTGTCTCCTAGGCATGAGTCTTTAAAATATGTAAGAGACTGAGAGGAATTGGATCTTGCTGCCTTGCCCCCCTCCCCAATATGTTTGCTTAAAACAGTCTCATTTTTACCCAAATAAAAAAATAAAAAGCCTTTGGTCACTTTTTTTTTTCAACCTCCTCCTCCTTTTCTTCTCTCCTACACATGCGTTTGCATCTTTATCCTGCACTATTCCTCTATCGTGTCCTTTTCTCTTTCTTTTTCTCCATTTCCTTTAAATGCAAGGCTTGTTATACTGCTGTCCCCCTGTGTATCTCCTCCTCTGAGCTGACAGGACATTCTGGGGAGTCTCCCCTTCTAAAAGGAGGAGGTTCCAGAAGTACAGACGGAGCTCTGCTAAGCTCAGTCATCTGAATAATCTGCAAATGAAGGACAGTATGTAACAGAGTGGAAATTGTGAACACGGAGAATTTCTTTTGTAATGTCTTTTTAGTGATTTTGATGTTGCTTCACAAGAGGTTTAATAATGCACTGTACAGTTGTCACATTACTTTTAAGAACATTGAGGGAACTTTTAAGGCAAGTGGTGGTATCTCTGTTTTAAAGTGTCAGCTAATCTTGCACTCATTTCATCCTCTTGCTTTTTCCTTCATACTGCTCTGCATCATCATCAGCAATAAAAATTATTAATACGTTGATTTAGTTTAGTGTTGAATGTTAGGAAACGAAGGAGAATCAGTTTTTTGTTGTGCTATGTATGCATTGTACAGATAAGTAACATAGGATCTGTCTATCTAGTTTTATATGTATGTGCATACACCCCCACACCTCTCCCCCTCACACATATGTATGACACTATACATGGATGAGAATCTCATATATGTCCTAGCCCTTTTCATCTATTTTAAATATGCTTTTTACCTTCGTGTATTATTTAGTGAATAGCGTGTTTTCAATATGAAGCACAGGAAGACAAAATCTAATCAAGAAGGATGTCTGTGTATGTAATACACTAGGTAGCTTGGGAATGGCAAGTCGGCTGTTAGTCGGGCAACTTTTGCAATTTTTGTTTAAAATATCTTTATTGGCACAGCTGATTTTTAATTTATTAAAAGTCTTGTATAGAATGCAGGCAGACATTGGTGTTGAAATAATTTTACCCTCTGCAGTACAATTAATTTCATGTGACCTTTCTTTCTGTGCCATCGTTGGGAGCAATTTTGAGGCAGTGCAGTGAGGAATTTGCCTGATTTTTACCTTGTTCTTGCCTTTAGGTACCATTTTTTTCTATCCTCATGATTCAACAAACTAAATTTTCCTCCTCCTCGCAGCCATTTATAACCAGGTCTTGCACGTTCTCTTGTATATTTGTGTTCTGTCCAAAATCTGCTTGTTTACATTTTGCAAATATTATCTGCTTTTTAGAAATAACCGAGTGACCTGGCAGATCACAGTTTGAATACAGAGCTTGGTGTATGTAGTCTCCTAAACCGTTTAGAAAAAATCTGTTTAGCTCCGTATAATTTAGACCATCCTTTTCTGTATCGGGTTATGAAAGTTGTCTACAGAACGTGTTCATACAGGTCTTTTCTGACACACGCATATGTGTAGTATGTAGTATATTTTTGCAAGGAGTTTAATGATCTATAATTGAATCTACGCTTAGTTTACACCATTACAGTTACTTAACTTCACAGCATATATTAAGCAGGGAGGTGTCACCTTGCTTGAAGCTTTCATGAATGTGACCAGTGTATTCCTGTTCCATAATGGGGAGTGAACCGTTGAACTCCAGAACATAGTCCAAAGGTGCATTTGTAGGTCGCACTTCAAAAGTATACCAAGAGACTATTGTAAGTAAATAAGATTGAGATTAGAAATCAGAATGAACACCGTTGTTGTAACACTGAATGCATTAAATTTAGATCAGAGCGATGAAAAAGCTGTCTCAATGTCATGGTGTCTTTCCTTAAGCGAAGTGTCAACATTTTTATTTTTACTTGTTTTGACACAGCTGTATTACTTTAATTAGGCCTAACTTGTCAGAAGTCTTTTTTTAAAAAAAGCAATTCCACTGTAACTAAAGACACTCTTTTATTTCTTAAGATGCAGTTGTTGGGGAGTATGTTCTGTTGTTACAAAAGATGGGTTTCATAGTCGCATAACCAGGAATGTTTCTCTGACCAAAGAAAAGAAACACAAAAATATGGCCTGAAAGTCCAAATGGCATTTTTTTGATTCAGGATAGAGGGTTAAAAACAGCTGTCCCCAGGATCCTGCAATAAATTTGCTCACTGTTCAGACACCTGCAGTATTTGAGACTGTCATTGTGTTGTTCACATTTTTAAATATGTTTGTATTAGCATTAATATATCTGCTTTGCTTTGTTTTTTTTCCAGATATGGACGTGTTGAAAGTGTCAAAATACTCCCTAAAAGGGGGTCAGAAGGTGGAGTGGCAGCATTTGTGGATTTTGTGGACATCAAAAGTGCGCAGAAGGCACACAACTCCGTCAACAAAATGGGAGATAGAGACCTACGGACGGATTATAATGAACCAGGAACCATTCCGAGTGCAGCTCGGGGATTGGATGATACAGTTTCCATAGCATCTCGTAGTAGAGAGGTTTCTGGGTTCAGAGGAGGTGGTGGGGGACCGACTTATGGCCCCCCACCATCACTTCATGCACGGGAAGGACGTTATGAGCGGAGACTTGATGGGTAAGTTCCAAGGTTTCTCTAGGCAGGTATTTTGTATTTGATATGGTGAGAAACACAAACTCAAAAATAGGGCCCCCAGATGGATTTAAAATTTTGGGAATTATCTATGTTTCCTATTTTGGGTTGGAAACGGAAGTGATTTCTATCCCAGTGGCTGGTATCTTGTGGATCCGTAGAGGATGTTTTCTGCAGCTGGTTGGATATCTACACTTGAAATAAGATGGTCGTAAGACGGAAGATTTCCTGTGGCCAGCTTCGATATTGGAGTTATTCTTTTAGAAGTAATGATTCCATTTCTTGGATAATACTAAGGCCTTATTTGGATGTATCCATACTACCAGATGGAGCTATATTGCCGCAGCACGTTTGAAGTTTGGTATGGAGTACCTCGGAATACTAGAACCTAGGATTCTTTGAAAGCTTGATGCCTAGTTCTCAGTTTTCACTGTATACGGTTTATGTATATTAATTGGATTGTCACCAAAAATTTTCTAGTAGACTGTAGTGATGCACTGTCTTGGATTCTACAAACAACAGTTAGCCATGGAAATAAGCACTGGATGGAGAAGAGAGAAGGCAGCTTTTGATGTTTCCATTTTGGATCTACATCATTTCCAAGTGATTTGGATTATTCTTCCTGATGGTATTGGCAAAAAAGAGATGGTGGACTTTACTAAATTTTGGAAATTATAGTAATTTTAAAAGTGTTGGAATAAGAACTACTGCCTTGAATTTATTGGATGGTATACAGTCAAGACATCAATAGCCAAAGGGAGTGGATTACTATCTAGCTTTTTAAAAGCCCTTTGCTATTCCAGAGTTAAAGGTACTTTAGTTTTAAGGACATGGCACCAATTACCAGTTTGTGGATACGTCAGTCAAAATTGACTGGGCTGGATGGTTACAAAAGTGGATAGAGGATGCCGGCTGGCCAGCAGCGATGCATTCCGTCATGCATCGGGGTTTACTTCTACCAGCTGCTTGATTCAGACATAGGGCCGGAAATTAAAATAATGGATGTATTTAAGTGCCTACTCACTCAAGAACGAAGTCTGGGGGTTTCAGAGTTATGGTTTCAGTCTGGGACTACTTCCTTCCAGTGGAATTTTTTTTTATCTTGTCACTAAGATTTTTTTCTTGTGGTTCATCTAAAATATCATTTGACACCCTTGCCCATTAAGAAGGTGGATTACCCCTATAAGAGGGGCCAAAATTGGGGAAGTTATGTTCACAATTCTCTCCCTAGATTTAATTGGGAATATAGGTCGTGTTTCCACACTTGGAAAAGGTTGGTATGTCCTGCCCTGTGTATATTAGACCCTCTCCTAACCCAAGTCAAACCCTCTCTTTCCACTAACTCCAGTAGTACTTAGTACTAATAGATAAATCAAAAAAGCACTGTAGCCATTAGATTTTCAGCTCTGCTAGCTCCTGTGTCTGTCTTCTGTGTCCTTTTCATGGATAAGGACTTTGTTCTTTTATGTCAGCTATAGCAGTAACCTTCTAGAAATAATGCTTCTTCTGTTACTTCATTAAATCAGCTTTCACTGATTAACATTTGATAGGGTGCTAAATGCAATCATTTATAAAATTGTTGATCTTGTTCCTTCAAAAGGGGGGAAAAAAGAAACACTCTTATTTGCTAGACCTTGAAATATCTTTCTAAATGCCATTGTTACAAATAACAGATAACAGAGTAGAGGGCTATGCAGTGAATTTTAAGTAGGAAAGAAGTTATTGGAATTTTATTTTGCGTTTTGTTACACTGGCTGGCTTCCTTAAAGAGCCTTGAGAGGAAAAATACAGACTAGGCAGATTACTGGTATGAAACCTTAAATTGAGCCACAGTGTAATAGTTAGAGGGTGGATATAGCTGAGGATTAGGGGCCCAGCATGTCTCTGGGCTCATTTGGAGTTACTGAAGCAGTTTTTTGGGGCATTCATCAAAGATGCTTCCAGTCCAATCCTCTTCAATTTGGAAAAAAAATATTTAAAATATTTCTACCGCTTTTAATAGACTAAAACAGCGGACGAGGAGGAACTGTGGAGTAAATTGAGTTATTAGGGTCCAGGAAATTGAAGTGGTTGATAATTAATTGGCTCTCCAGGAAAAAGAAATCTGTAAGAATGCAGAGGTACATGTTAAAACATTCTTCAGAAAAATCAATAATTAAAATTGGAAATGAACATGTTATCGACATTGGCATTTTTCTAATTATGCAAATATTTTTTTCAAATACTCAACATTTTTTTTTCTTGGATCTTCCATATTTTAGACATATCTTTAAGACATACCATCTTGGTATCTGTCTAAATTAGAATACTAAACTATTTACAGCATTCTCTTGACTTCATCTTTCAGTTTTGCTATATCCTTATTTGAAAGAGCACACTAACATTCTTAAAACACCGAACTTTTCTTTAGTTACATGCAAACGTTTTTCAATATTGAGAAACAGATTAAGCCTTAGCTACTCTAAATCAGCATGTTTCAGTGGCATAGGGAGGATAAAATCCTCTGATTGCAATAACAAATTAAACAGTCTCAACAATTAAACATGCACAGAAAAGTTAATTTAGACCTCTTCATGTAAGTTTTGGGCAACTGAGTTCTCTTTGATAGTTACTGATATTTGCAAATTAAAGATGCTTTAATTTAGCGTTCAAAATATTTTCTTAAGAGGAGCCATATACCCAGGAATTTGGGTATAGAAACTCATTGTAAAGAGGGTAGGAACAGTTAATTAAGGAACTTTTAAGGAAAGTTAATTTTCTAGGCTTCTCTATGGGTGATGATAAACCCCTTTTGAAAGCAGCTTCTTTCTTCTGGGTCATGCTTTGCATTGGGGCTTTCATGGCTATAGCCAAATTTGTAATGTATTATTTCTGGAGAAGGATAATTCTGACTTGGAAAATAAATGTACATATTCACAAACAAATTTCTTAAAAATTTAGATCAAGGCTGAATTAAAAAATTAATGCTATTACATAAAAGCCTGAGGATATTCTTGTTCATTGAACTTAAACAAGTTGAACAAGGTTTCCGCGCTAGAATGGGACAAATCAGTGTGTTTTGCTATGCAATGCACTGGTCATGAAAGCCCAATAATTAAAATAAAATGATTGCTCAGCTTTATCATATATAAATATAGTTTTGGATTAAAGTAAACGTTTAAGCTGGTCAGTGTTTGCTTAATAAGTTATTGCTGTTTAGTGGAAGACAGTTTAAAAAATAAAGTCAGTGCTGAAGTGAACGTTTGCATGATTTGCTTTTAGTTGTGCTTGCCATGTTCTGATTGATTAAATATTTTTCCCCCCTCCTAAATGCAGGGCTTCAGATAACAGGGAGCGTGCTTATGAACATAGTGCCTATGGACACCATGAACGGGGGACGGGAGGATTTGATCGGACAAGACATTACGATCAGGATTACTATAGAGATCCTCGAGAGCGGACTTTACAACACGGGCTCTATTATACTTCTCGGAGTCGAAGTCCAAACCGTTTTGACGCTCATGACCCCCGTTACGAACCTAGGGCCCGGGAGCAGTTTACATTGCCCAGTGTGGTACACAGGGATATCTACAGGGATGATATTACGCGGGAGGTACGAGGCAGAAGGCCAGAACGGAATTACCAGCACAGCAGGAGTCGGTCACCACATTCATCCCAATCTAGGACCCAGTCTCCTCAGAGATTGGCTAGCCAAGCATCTAGACCCACAAGGTCCCCTAGCGGCAGCGGTTCTAGGAGTAGATCTTCAAGTAGCGATTCAATCAGCAGCAGCAGTAGTACCAGCAGTGACAGGTAGGTCACTTTTGGTTATGACAAATGTGTTGGTAAATGAAACCAAGCAGTGGTCGTGAAGATAATTGCCACAGTACAGTCCTTTTTTCTGGATGGCATCTGTAGTAAGTAAAAAATGAAGAAATGGAAACTCAGAATGTGGTTGCTGAATAACTAATGTGTAGTAATGGATGGGATGCCGCTGCAAATCACTCTGAATTTTGTTGCATAAATGCAAAAGTAAGCAAGCGTGAAATATTCTAAGGATGCTGCGGCACAAAAGAGAACTTCGTTTAATTAGACAAGTGGGGTGTCGTCGCAATAACGAATGATTCTGTAGTGTGCAAGTCAATCTTCTGTAACGTGTTGCATAACCGTAATTAAAAATCTCACAAACAAGACTTCACTAAAACCCTCTGCTACTACTACGTTGAGAAATGGGGATAGACCATTAATTTTAGTTATTCAGATTATGCATAAGCAAATTATTGAGGTTCCTCTGTATTTTTAAAGAGCATCTGATTTTAAGCGTCTGTATGAGAGAGCGAATATCCTGTCCAGCTTCTTTTAAAAAACAAGGTAGCATCTCTAATATTTCGAAGATGTACCTTGTCAGCTCTTTCACATTTCTTTACCGTATAATCCTAGAATTCCAAGAATAAGAAAAAAAATCTGATTATTCAATGCCTAGTCACGTGGTGGTATTATTAGCTACCTGATTGCTTCAGGATTTCTACTATTTTAGTATTGAAGTGTAAACTGCAAGTGGTCCAGAATAGAAAAATGAAATCAAACGTACCAAAGAGCTGCATTTCTCCCACTGGACTGAAATATCCTATTAAGCTTTTTCTGGATTTTTACCTTCTTCAGTTGTGATAAACATTGTAAGTAGGTTTGCAGACTGAGAGCCAACAGAAAAGTCATGGTGGTAACTCAGACTGCATCTGAGCTGTTGATGAGGAGCTCAGTTGCTGAACAAGTCGGGCAGGTTTTTGAAGTTGAAAACATTGCTGTGGCTAACTAATTGCTTTCTGAAATGAAAAATACTGAAACACTTCATTTTTAAGGAAACCAGTGCCAAACTGCAATATTAGTTTAATGGCTTAATTAGCTCTTTGAACAAAATGTTACACCTGGTAACTGAGTTGTAGCTAAATAATTATTCTCACCAAATTAACATCTTAAAATCAGGCCAAATAGTTAAGTGGGTTGACTTTGGAGAACCCTGAAAAAGTGGAGTTAAAAATGGGCTTTTGCCCTGTGGGTATTTGTATGATGGCATTTCAGTTACTTAATGTTCAGTGCATACTCTGCTAGCTCAACCTTTAGAAATTCAGGTCCTGATTAGGTGGGAAGACTGTAACGTCTGGAGAAGTAGCAATGGGCGCATTGCAGGAACAGTTGAGAAAGGATGTTATCTGGATTGTTTCTAAGAATCTTTGGATCTGTTTGTTTTCATACCTGTCTTTCAAGGACAAGGCAACATTTTGGGTGAAGGAAGCTTTTTGTTAAAGATTTAACATTTTCACCAGTTGGAATGGAAACATTCTTAAGATGCCCCTGACGTCCCCAGCTGAACTTATTCTCTCTCAGGTTAAAAACAAGTAGGGAAAAGGGTGCGTTCACAGGCCTTCTTTGTCCATCATGAAGAAGCAAAGGCAGAAGCCAGGTGACCTTTATATTTGGTGAATGCCAGATTTGGGATGCTAACATTTCCGAGACGGTGAATTCAAGAGAGCCAGAGGTCTCCTCAAATCTGGGCGGCACATGGAGATAGTGTGGTTGCGGCAGACCAATTTCTGTAGCTAAGAGCAAGGGGCATCCTGTTCCTGTGCATCTCTGTCGTCCCTGCCTTGGTGACCAGGTACCAAATAACAATAAGGTCATCTGGGGATAGGCCTTTAGTTCAGGTCTCTGTGAGATTTGAATTCATGCCTCTGAACCACAGCAAGATGCCTTTACCACGCTGTCAATGCCTTTGGGGTGACCATTGAGAAAATTCACAACGCTAAATACTGCCCCAGGGAAACAAAGTGATTTTTTTAATAAGTTAGTATCAAATACGTTTTTGCAATTCCTTTTCTAAGGAACTTTACTTTCTAGATTTGTAATTAAGTTTAAATGCAGCTTTAGACTAGTGAAGTAAAGATGTTGGTGTTTGCTGCCATTTACAGTAGCAAGTTCAAACTCAGTAAAGTAAGTCATGGGAAATAAATGCATGGATAGCCCCAGATAATCATAAAAGGCTTTCACATGTTTTAAATTGATGGAATGTATAATGACCATTAAGCCTTAAAATCTTTGTCAAGACACAGTTGGAAATCAGTGCGTAAATAAATACACCCTGTAGCTGGGAATCTGTTACCACAATTCAAACGAAAGTGAAAGCTTCACAGACAATACGGAGATGAACTTCTTGTTTAGTTGTTATGGTTCTGGCTGCTGAGATGCCTTTCTGGATCTTGAAACCTCTCTACATCGTTGGAAACATCAATTGGGCTTTAAAGTTAGAGCTAGACAGTATTTGTAGTAATGGTAAAAATGTGCATTGATGTCATTGAGATAAACCTATTAAGGGTTTTGTTCCAGCTATTTGGATTGCATTGCTGGTCTGAAGAATGAGTAGGTTTAAAAAGGAATCGAAACTGGTGTTAGAGGTGGTATCTTTTATTAGACTCACTAGATATTTGCAAAAACAGTCTTTATGTGCAAGCTTTTGGGCACAGGCACCCTTCATCAGGCACAGGATTTAAGATTTAAAGGGGTGCAACTGAGGACAAAATTTGTCCGGCAGAGGTGTGGTGCTAAAGTGCAAGTCAGAAAACATGCCTTTGACTTCCAGTTGTCTGGGTAAGTTTTCAATGCTGGCAGTTAGAAAGAATGTGTTGTTACTTGTAAACAGATCAAATTAGATATGGGTTGATTGAGCTGCAGTAAACAGGGGTGCCATCGGAGGACTTAGAAATTTACTTAATTGTGAAACCGATAATTTCCTTTAGTGCTTTTGGCAAATGCTGCAGATCCTTTTATGGTTTGGTTATTAGTGAAAGTTAAATTAAGCCCTTTGCAAATAATTTAAGAGTTTACAAAAAGCATAGCGCAGTTTCTGTGGTTGAGTAAATATTGACTGGTAAAAATGATGAATGGCGTGCCTGAGATTTCCTCTTCCTCAGACCTTCTCTTCATGTCTCTCACTTTTTTTCACTGTCAGTTGTGAAATAAATAAGTATTTAGAGAGAGATTTTGGGTGCTTGTGAAAAGTTGAGTACTTCTGAGAACGTGGCCTTTAGTAGCATCTGCAGGTACCATGGAAGGAAGTTAAATGGAAATAATGTGCGTGTGAATACATTTGTTTCTGTATTTTTGTGATTCTCAGAGACCATCTAAAATAAATATGAAGTATAAGATTTTTCTTGGAAAAAGTATTCTGGTTACAGAAAAGTGAACAAAGCTTTCATTTTACCTAGGTTCGAACTTTGTTGGATTTCACCTTGGTTGAGCCTCATTTTATGTACGCGCATGGAAGCTTGATTTGAGTTTTGTGTTGAGAAGATGCAACACGTACGATGACAGTCAAGAAAAGGCTTCTTTTACAATGCTCAGATTGGAAAACTCACTTATACGAAGCCAGCTGTGTGGTTCACATTGTTTGAATGTCACAGCAAGAATAGCTTGAATGCTTTGAACAGTAGACTTGTATTTTGAAGTTTTCCTTAGGACTTTGGCACTTTTTTCTTAAAAGCAGCTAATTATACCGTGGAGTTTTCTGATAGAGTTGAAGGGAAAAATGGAAAATTGCATTTGCTTTTCCAATGACCAGTGTGGCCTTATTTTCCACATTTTCTTGATTTTGCATATGCACCACAAATTATATATTAGCAGACATATTTTGTATACTGTGTCATGGAAAAAACTAATATGAACAAAAACGAGGCCATCGTCCCAGTAGGCATTGCAACAAGCTGTATATTAGTTTGTAGCTCGCCCAGCCCGTTGAAAAAATACCAGGTTTGTTCTGGCAAATGTTCGTCTTCCTTCTTGAGGGAGTCTCAATAAGCTAAATATCTTCTGCTTTAACTTTGCGCTCTCTCTATATATATTTAGTCTTATGAATTTAGATGGTTTAGCACATTTTTTTTGGTTGTGTTTTGTGATTATTCTTAAGACCTTGATTCAACATCATTGAAGCACATGATGCTGAAGTCAGTGGAACTATTTATACTTAAATTTACGCACACGTTGAAGCTCCTTGTTGAACTGGGTCTCAAGATTTCTTTCCAACATGTGGCAGAGGTATGACAGATTTGCTATGATACTGTAAGTGAAGGAGCATTCATGGCAGAGCCTCAAATAGTCATAGAAACAGTCCTGAATAGACACGGAGAGTACGTGTCTGTGTGTAAATTAATATAACTTGTGAGCACGGAGTTCCACTTTTCTAACAAAAGATTTTTTCCAGTGTGTAACTTCAGGGTAGGAGGTTTTTCACGTCCTAGCTAGTTGCATAGTTAACTGCGGTTTGCAGCATCAGCAGTAACCTCCCGTTCAGATATGACAGTAGCAGATTCAGCAGGTATGCAAAGCAGTTCTGTTCATTTTCATCAACTCTTGGCAGAGGTTAGTCATTTCTGTAGCCCCGAAGCAATTGTATGGTAAGAAACTAGTGACAGATATCTAAAACTGGAATTTGTTGTACAATTATTGCCACTTACACAGTGTTCCCAAAAGTATGGCAACAAATGCATAGGAGATTTGGAGAGTAATAAGAGGCTATTAAAAAAAAAAAAAAAAAAAAAAAAAAGATTTCCTTACTTAAATGTGTAATGAAGTTCCTCTTTTAAAGCAACAAAGGAACTGTAGGATAAAACTTAAAGTGACTTCTTTCTTTTTAAAAGAAAAGATTTAGAAGAAATAACTCGAATGCATTTTTTGTCACAGGAAACGTGCAACAGAAAGTTAAATCTTTCTTGGGTGGGAGGATGAAATGATATATCTATTTTGTTTGGTGATGTTTTAGTTTAGCATATTGGTGAAGTGAAAGTAGAAAACAGTGAGTTTGGTTTCCCCATTACATAATGCCGACCTCTCTACCATTTTCCCCTCCTCCTTTTCTTCTGTTTAGTTTGTCTGCCAGTGAGTGATGAATCACTGACTAAAAATGGGCTTTAGGGTTTTGAGTGGGTTAGGAGATGCCTGGGCTGGGGACAGTTGGAAAATAATTTAAGTTTAGGCTAAATACAAATGCAGATACTTAGATTTTTAGGCGGGATTTTTTTGTGAACATTGAATAAAAGCTTTCCATACAGATGACCCAGAATGCAAGGAGCGTCACCCAAATACAATTTGGTATCCTTGTACGGGGGTGGTTCCGGGATTTTAAATTAATGCGCTTGCATACGTGCGTGTGGAGGAGAATTCCTGTTTGTAGCGGAGGGAGGAAAAAAGTTAAAACACTTTTTAATTCATGATAAATAATAAATATTGTCAGTAAAGTGAAACTTCTAGTCTTTACTTTTTTTACTCAAAGTCTGAACAAAGCTGGTATCTCAGACTGGGGGAACATGCATTATGTAAGGAAATATGAAGAACAGCGCTACATCCAACTCTCATCGTGTTCAGGTTTATAATAACCATTTAGCATTCTCATTTTGTTTTTTCCTAGTGTTTTTGTTCACGTCTCTGTCTGTGCTACGTCTAATCTAAATATATCCTAGACCATCCTCTTAAAAAATGTTACCCTTGGGAGTATATCAAGTTTCTTCAAATTGACTGCAGGCAGAAAAAATTCAGATGGTTTTAAACAAGGAAAAGCTGTTTTCTTCTTAAGATGCTGAAGTGCAGAGAACAAACATCTCCTCCTTGAACAGCATCTGAAGAATTCTAGTCTCTCTATTTGATTTATATATATAAAACGTTGATATAAAAATTGTATATGTTATATCATAACTCATGCTACAGGTGATACCTTTTATTAGGCCAACTAGATTATTGCAAAAAAATCTTTAATTTATATTTTATAAAAATTTGTATAAATTAATGTGATTGATTTCCACAAAATGGTCAATAATGTTCATGTAGAAATATGCAAAATACATGGCCACAGATTTGGGATGCTTTCCCAGCTGATAAACTACTTTTCTTTGTTGACATCTGGGATGGAAACTACTAAAAGCATATTAGTCATTTCATTTTATGAAATTGATGCAAGTATTTCTTTCTTTTTCCTTCTGACATGCATAAGCATTTAACATTTAAAATTGTTAGCGGTCTAATATGGGGGCTGGGGAGGTGGACCTGAACTTAGTTATTAGTTCATCTGGACCCCTCGTAGGGTAATTTATTAAAAATGCAGATTGAAAAATAGACGCATTTTGGTCTGAAAGCAGCTGCTCCTAGTTAGCTAATATTTTGCAGAGATACTGAAATGTTTTAGGGACTGCTCAACATATTGTATTCTTGCGAGTTTTTGGTGAAAAATACAGCCATGTTAATCACTCTCATTGCAATGATTAGCTTGTGGCCAGCTAGGTGTTAGGGAACCAGCAATCTGGCTTTGTTACAATCAGGGTAGATATCTGGCATTAACCATGTTTGTATTTGTCCATGAATATTTGCAAAGGCTGCATCCTTTGAAATGGTTTCCCTTGGTTTTAAATGCCTGGTGCTATTTGCGATTCCTTTTCCTGCTAGTTCAGTGGGTCGCTTTGCTAGGAGGATTGCTTTTACAGCCTGTGTTCGGAGGAAGCATGTGGAGAGGTAAAAGGCGTGCTGGGTCTGATCCATTCTCACTAAGCGCTGGAAGGAACTGCTTTGCTCGACTAGATCAAATCAAGGATTGAAATACCGTGCTATTTCTCAGGCCAACATGAGAACAAGCCGGACTGCAGCGCTCTGCGCAGAGCAGGAGAGAGCATTGAATGCTAGGAGGGCTCGTGGCATCTGAATAGTGCGGGGAAAGCAAGGAACTACTTGTTTGTGTCTCCCGAACCAGTCTGAACTGGAATCATCCAGTTTGGTTTGGCTGCGCGCCACCTCCCAGAGGCTGAATGCGAGCTGTGCTTCCTCCTCCCGTCTGGTTGTGCGGAGGGGGGGAAGAGAGGGGAGGAAGCCAGCAGGGTTCCAGCCATGTGACGGGCAGGCCTGCGCTGAGCTTGGTGGGGGAAGGGCCCGGCTTCCCAGCGCTCCAGTGTGAAGCGGGAGCCAGTTAACCTGGAGACGTTACCAGGAAGGTGGCACTTCAGTTGCAGCAGTGAAAAACACCAGATTCAGCAGGAGTAACTTCAAAACCTCCCTCCCCAGCTCATCCGTGTTCACCTTTTTTTCAAGTGAAACCATTACATTCGGGGTTCTTCCTCACCGTGAAGTTTTCTTTCTGCTGCCACTTGTCTATCCTGTTGTACGATGCCAAGTATCATACTTTCTCACCTACAGCACACACCTTTCCCCCAAAATCAGCCCCCATCCCCCCCAATTGGGGTCTGTGTAGTAAGCGGGGAGGCTGACTCTGTGCCTGGGATAGGAGCACCCTGCTTTGATCCCTGCTTCACTCTGCAGCAGCTGTGGCATTGCTATCCAGGCACCTGAGGGAGTGGGTCACTTCAGGCCCAGGTTCTTCACTCCACAGGTGTTAACAAGCACAAAAGTTGTAGCAAGACCTTTTGAACAGTCTCCAAGTTCCAGTAACCAAGTCATTATTCTCTCCTTTAACTAGTTGAGCTCCAGTTTCATTCAAGGGGTTGCAGAGCAAGTATCAGACCTTGTCCATCGTTATTAGAAGCACAGTTATTACAAGCACTTTCGTTTTGCAGAAAATCTGGCTTCTTACTGACAAATCTGGAGACCGATAAAAATCCTTTCTAGATTGTATAAATGTAGAAATCCATCTTATTTTTGCCGATTAGTTTTCACACTGATTTGTGCCCTAATTCCTTTACTGGTAGCAGAGAGCTCTTTTGGGGCTCAGTCTCTCACTGTTCATTCCCAGGATTCTTTTTTTCCAAAGATTTGTGGGCAGACAAATTTTTTTTCCTTCTGAATTTCAGACTGGGATTTAAAAAAATGCATTGCCTAAGTGCCAATTTATTTGTGCAACTCATTAAAACTATAAGTATTTGAATGGGCTAAGGCACCATTATAGGTGTTGGGGGCTGTTGTGGATTGTTCTTTACCCACCGTGGGAGAAACATCGCAAGGACTATTTTATGGCCAGGTTGTCTAGAACATGGTCCCGGTTTACAAATCCAGGGCTTCTGCCAGAGAAGTAGGGCCCCTGCCATGTCCTCAGTACTCGGGACGTGAATTTCCTGTAACGTCACTAGTCGTTTCCTTTCTCTGTTGCGAGGAATCTCAATGCCTAAAGGATTGGGAATTAGTATCTAGCAAAGGAGTTTTCTTTGTTGCGATTCCAGGGTCTTACAAGCAGTAATTCCCCCTTTCTACGGTCTTATCTGCTAGCTACCACCTTTCTGGTGGCTCTAACTGCTAACATGGTAAAAAGCACCTGAGCCTTTAGCAGTGTCATCAGTAGAACTGCACTGATGGTGAGTTAATGAACAGCTCCCAATTTCCTCTTTGTCTATTGAAGCTGTGAAAGTTTCCACCTTTACACAAATATCCCAACATTGAATTTTTGCACTCACTATGTTGAACCTGTCTGTTTGTATTGCTCAGTTATTTTGGTTTGGGTTGGTTTTATTTGTGTGCGTGTTAACAAATAGCTGCTTTTAACTTCAGGTTCTAGGCTTCAAGTTTCTCTCCAATGCGCTTTGCACAAATGATCATCTTGCCTGGTCCGGGAGAAAGGACAGGACTAACTGAATTGGGACATCCATGTGGCTCTTCTGCTGCTTTTTAGAAGTGGAGATAACAGGACTAATAGTGAAGAAATCTATCAAGAGATCTAGTGCCTCCAATTGTTTGTCCTGTTTTCCCCCTAAAGACCAAGATAAGAAATACAAATCCTGTTAGGGGAAAAGAAAACATTTGCTGTTTAATCTTCCTAAGAGAAGAGACTGAATGTGAATCTAAGCTGGCGTAGAAAGTGCAGGGTAGGCTATCAAGTTCCTTGAAAGAATGGGCAGCAAAGTAATTTGTAATGAATAGCTATGTGGAGGAATTAAAAGAGAGAGGAAAAGCATACCAAAAAACTCTCCAGAAGAGGTTAGCTATTAAAATCAAAAGAATAATTCAACCTCTCCCTTCACCATGTCTTACCTGATGCAGTTAAAGCAAATGCTGAATATCCCTGTAAACTGCCCCCAGAGAAAAAAAGTTTTTGTTTCTCCCAAGTTTTTATATGTAGGCACTACTTCTTTGAAAAGGAGAGTTACTCTCAAAGAATGAAGGGACAGGAAGGTGGGGTCATTTTTGCAGCCGGTTTGATATAAAAGCAACCTTGGCTACACAAGTTTGCGCTCAAGCTGGTCTGGGGGAGGAAAGCACTGACGGCAGAAAGCCTTAGTAGAAGACGAAGCTGAAACCCATCTCGCACCCCCTCCCATTTACCGAATGTTTCACTGGACGCACTCAGATTTGCCGTTAACTTCAAGGCATCGAGCATAGTCTGTAGAAGACTTATCTGGCTTAGTTCCTGGAATGCAAATTTTCAAGTGATGAAACTACTAATGATTGCATCAAGGTATTTAGTGGGAAAGCTTTTTACCGAGCTACCAGATATCTATCTTCCTGCAGAACATCATGCTCCTGTGTTGCAGCTGTTCTGAAGGGAGAATGAAACGTTTTGAGATCGTGCTGAGTGGAAAAAAAAATGGTATGCTCCTGGGCATATTCCTAGCTTCTTGGATGCCAAAAATACAATCCAATCAGGAACATTCGAAGGCAGTAAAAACTCATTTTTTCCAGAAAGGAGGAAGAGAAGTGCAAAGGCATCAACTCTACATGAATGCAAATAAAGCATACACTGTAGTTTTCATAGTGCTTTCCCCCACCCAAAAAAAAAAAAAAAAGAGTCTGCATTACCACTGTTAAACTCCTGACATTTAGGAGTATGGCTCTCCAGAAGAAAACCTCTAGTCCTGCAAGGAAATCTGCAGCAAAGCAAGAAGAGTAAATTTGCTTCTTGGTAAACGCTGAGAAAGGTTGAGTTCCCCACCAAACTTCTTCCCAAGTTTAGTGAGGAAGAAGTGAAGGGGAGCTCCAGGTTTGCTCTTTTTAAAAAGCAAATACAGGCACAGATGTTACCCTTTGCAAAGTATATGCTCAGTGTGCCACTGTTTAATTTCTCTCCAAGTGCTGGTTTTGGCAGGTGGAATCTGCTTCAGGGTGATAAAAAATAAGTGGTTTTAGCAAAATAATTCCTGGAGGTGGTTCCCTGTGACTTGACACACCATCCCTCCCAAAGATCATTTGTGTTTCTGTGGATCCTCAGAAATCTTTGTTGAAGTCTTTGGACCTTACTGAAATGTTAAAAGGAGATCAAATTACTGGATTTAAGGAGAGCCTGGATGATGCATATCACGCAGAAACGAGCATAAAGAACCTCCAGTATCGTTCTATGGTTAAAAGAAACAAAGTGAAGTAGGTGGGAGGTTAGTTTGCAGTCAAGTAGAAAGCAGGGTGGATTTTCCCTGCGAGAGAGTGTGAAGCTGTCCTGACCTGAAGCTCACTTCAGATGCTGTGACCACATCTGATGAAGTGGACTTCAGCTTACGAAAGCTTATGCTCTAGATCAGGGGTTCCCAGCATTTCTGTGCCCAAGGGCACGTTTTAATTTAAAAGAAAAAGCGGGTGCCAATATGAATATTAAAGTTTAGAATTTAGATCAATACGATCATCTCATGCATTACTGAAAATTTCATTAGATCCGCAACTTCAAAATGCAGCCTCCCTTTACTTTGTATTCTTTTGGAGTTTTATCCATGGCGCCCACGGGCACCATGTTGGGAACCGCTGCTCTAGATATATCGATATCTGTATCGATATTGATATAGGTATCGGTACAGATAGATATAGCAACATCTATATGTGCTACACGTATCGTTGTAGATATCTTGCTCTCTCTTCTGGTGAATCTATAAGGTGCAAATCTACCCTGCCTTCTAAAAAGCAACAAGACCCCCCAACACTTTCATAGCTTGCTGAATCATAAAATATAAAATATGAGTCTGTTCTCCTTTTAAAGTTTATTTCCTAGTCATTACTATTTATATAACCATCATGAGCAAGCAGTACCTACTTTGCATCTGAAGCGAGATGCGAAGTGACCCGCACATTCTAGGCCCTGCAGGTTTGGTCTCCTTTATATCACCTGATTTTTCATTGGTAGGAGGTTGCTGCAATAGTTCAAGCCCTGAAATTATGTAAGATTTGTACGCAACATCTTTGAAGTTGGTCCCTCCCTCAAAATGTTTACTACTCGGTATTCCCTGCTGTAAGATTTGTCAAGGATGAATAGTCAAAGCAAGGGAGCTATCAGGTTAGTACAAATATTCCATTCCTCTTCCCTTTCTGAATGTCCATGAAGTTCTGTCTGTCTCCATTTCAGAGTCAGGGAATGCATCACACATTTGCCCAGCTGCTCGTGGAGTCTTAATGTCACTTCATGTGACTTTTTGGCATGGGGTATGATAGCACTGAAGGAATCGCCTGTGTTAGGACAGTAGAAGCTAACTAGCGTTTAAGGATAGCTTAGATTTTAATGTTGATTATTTTTAGATGTTCTTCCCTTAAGTACTGAAAAACCAGGAAGATAATGTGAAAAGGAGTCTGAAGTAAAATTCATTATTATTACTAGTACTGCTGCTACTTGTAAATTGTGTCCTACTTTGATATGGTTTAAAGGTTTTAAAGTCTATTCTGCATAAGCTGTAAATCCCATAGCCAGCATACAGTCTGAGTAGCAGGTCTTTGTACGTGGGAATGTCTTGGGAATTGGAAAAGTCTTCCTCCATCCTTTTAGCCTGTAGTGATAGCTGTTTCATGGCTACTATTCCATTCTTCAGAGCTACAGTTTCCTTTGGTACTCATTGAGCAGGTTGAATTATAATGATAAAAAGCCAGTGGACCTGCATACTTGTGGGTACATAAGCCCCACTTTTGATTTCTCCTATCCATGCTCTAAATGTCAGGGGTCTGAGGTATCCCTTACATTTAAGGGATTTCTACCCTAGTCTAGCACTAACTTCCCTTTCCCCTGTTGTAAGAGAAGTGTGGGGATGTGTCAGGGAACCACAGCAGAAATATTGCTGAAGTGAGTTATAAAACAGAATTGTGAAAAAGTTTGTAACTGCAGTGAAATTAGATCATTTTTCCATTCATTTGTCAAAGAACTTCCTGTTTTTGAACGTTTGGGTTTGTCAGCCCTGTGTTTAATCAAATGACAAGGGAGTCTTCACAAGATTTTTTATCTTCTACAGCAGGGGTGGGCAAAATGCAGCCCGCAGGCCAGATGCAGCCCACCAGGCCATTCTGTCCGGCCTGCGGGCCCCACAAAAATTTTAAAAATGAATAGCCATCTGCCCCTGGCTGCCTGTCACGCAGCCCTCGATGGCTAGCCAAAACTCAGTAAGTGGCCCTCTGCCCAAAATAATTGCTGCCCCCTCCCCCCGTCTATAGACTTTCATCTTTGACAATGTAACACTTCACCTGTATTACTTGAATCTTCAAGTACTTTAAAAATATCATTTTGTGTGTGTGACATATATGAAAACTCTTCTTTCATTAGACATTTTGCCTAAAGTTCCCCTTGATAGCCTTTGAAAAATGCCTGTGAGCATCCTGGGATTAAAAAATGAAAAGAAAAAAAAGTCTATTTACAGAGTACCAAATAGGACCATCAGTTTTTTGTATTCTTAAAATGGAAATTTAATCTCCAGCATATTGTCCATTGAATTGCTTGTCTTTTTTATTGATGCAGATTTAAATCAAGGAGATGGCATTTTTCTCAGTTACTCCCCGTCTTGTCTAGTTCATCGCATTAATGTAGAACAGAGGTAACAAGACTCTCAGATTAAATGGGTTAGCGCTTTATATTTACTTAAAGGGACTGCTCAATGTGCAGGGCAGTGGAGAATCAGGACCCGTGCTTCTGTGTTTGGAATACCCTTCATGTGCATGTTCATTCTTACCGTGATTGAAAAAGTGGAATTGCTTTGTCCATTTTCCCTTTTCATTTTGATGTTTGGACAATGGTGCCCATTTTTAGAAGTACTAAACTTTCGCAGAGTATTATCAGCTATAAATGGGATTTCTATATTAAGCCTGTGCATGTTCCAAATTTTGCTTAGGAGGCATTGTTTATCAGCTGTGTGTCTTGGCATGGGTTTGAATGCAACTCCCATTTGCAGAACAATTATGTCTGTTTATGCTGGAGAAGATACATTATTTTAAAATCATTTTCAGCGTAGCAAAGTGGAATTTCAACAAGTGTCATTTTATATGATTGTTCAAATAACACCTTGCCGATAAGAATTAGGTGGGACTTATTCTTCAGTCTTGTGGCCTGATTCAGCACTGCTTTCCTCCAGTTTTATATTGCAGTGAATTTGCATTGGGTACAAGTGAAGCAGCTTACACCCTTTATTCTTAGGGTGTTTTTAAAATTACATTCTATGTGAAAGCTATTTTTGATCACTTCATATTTTTAGTATACTATGAAAAAAGGCTTTCTCTCTGTAACATAACCATCACATGTTTCTCAACTGGGATACTGTATTTGACATCATTGATATAGTTCTGCAAAAATATGTTTAGAAGTAATGTTATAAAAAATTTTGGCTCTGAAAGAGCTGACTAACAGAGCTTACAGATATGCAAAGAAAAGCTTCCTTCTATTACACAAGTAGGTGTACTGTACAGTAAAATACCCAGAAGCAGGGTTTTTTCAGTTCCTTTAAGAATTGAAGCAACAAAACCTTAATCTAGACATAATTCTTTGAATAGCACAAGTTTCTTTTCACAATAACTTTATAAATGCTTTCATGGAAACTCTCCAGCAGAAATGTTTTGAAAATAGTCTCAGACATTTGTTTTCTTTCCATTTGAAAGGCCTGCGGTCTGATGATGAGACTGAGTAAGAGCCAGGAGATCAAGTTTCTCTTCCTGCTCTGCCACTGAGTCACCGAGTGACCTTGGGCAAGACACTGCCTCTCCCTACCTCTGTTTTTCCATGGGTGAAACAGATTAAATGAAATACCAACCTACCTCTCCTGAACAGTGAACTTCAGAAGAATTCAAGCTTTATCTATCCTGATGGGGTTCATAGGATGTAATTTAGAATGGATACTAGATTGTTGAGGAAGTTGTTGATTTGTCCTTTTTGTGACAACTTTGGCCAGCAGGACTGGAAGCAATTAAGATTACATTGAACAAGGACTCCCTCTAGTGAATTAGGCTCTCTCTTGAATAAGCTTTTCATGCAAAGTTCCTTTCGTTGTGCTGTCACGGGTGTCAGCTAGCGTGAGTGGGTGTGCCAGTGTGGGTCAGCCCCAGCAGCACAGTAAACATGCTGGCTGAAATCCAAGCTCCGTTGAAGTCAGTGAGACTGGTCATTGATTTCACCCTTCTGTGATGTAAACCTGCAGGGAGCAGATTTAAAACCAGTGGTTAAGATGCCAGTTGCATTACTGGGCTAATGTACCTGTGTATGGCTGTAATCACCAGTCGTGATACACCTGTAAAGGGACATCAGTGGGAGGGCAGTGCTTGGAAATACTTAATCTAGGTAAGCACCCAGTGGATCTCTCACTCATGCTGCTTTTCAGATTAGGTTCTCTTACTCTCTCATGGTCAGATTGGAAAGAAAGGGTCCTTTTCTTGAATGAAAAATCATTAAATGCTACACACACCTGATTAATATATATATATATA
>JAGPOW010002149.1:9980090-10019686 GCA_030014935.1 Caiman crocodilus
TGGTGCATTGTGATAATCAAGCCTTGAGGTCAAGCATATGTGGATCATGTGGGCAGGAGGTAATTTTGCCTGGATTGGTTGCAGTTCTGCGGTCAGTCGTAGACAGAACAGGATATTTTTTTTGTATAGCTAATTGGATATTCAATAGCTGCAAGGAATAAAGCAGCACCCCCCGGCTGCCCTGGAGCCGTAAGGGCATACGTCGTACGTGGAAGAGATGTTTTGTTGGAGGCAAGTTCTTTGAAGTGATTCCCCGTGCCCACTGGCAGCATCTCAATCTTTTCCGTGATTAGCTTCAGCAAGTCATTTCTCATCAAGGGTTTGGTGTCTCTTAGGCAAGGCAATAAAATCAGTCAAGTGGACCTTTGTGTGGTCTCAGACTGAAATTAAAAAGTAATATTGCAAAACCTGATAATCTCATTGTGAGTAAAATGGGTAAAATATTGTAGCTATCATCTTGGAAAGTGTACCTCAGTCCCCATCCTTCAAACACGCCATGGAGAAAATGACAGGCTCTGTGCCCATGAATGCATCATGAAATTCAGATTTACCTCGAGATCAGCATGCCCGGTTCCTGACACGAAAGGTGGTTTTCCTACTGGCTAGGGAAAACTGTGAGCGTGGCAGGGGATAGTACCCTGACCGAGGCAAGGCATAGTTAGCCTCTCATTTTCACTTCCAGTGGGAAGATCTGGCTATATGCTGACTTGATGGAAATGGGAGACTCCTCCCTAGCTTGTTCCTGTGACCATATGCCTGAGGGCAACCGAAACTTGGGGACATCCGAACCCCAAGCCTCCAGGCTTGGGTAGGCCTGCACATGAGATGTTCAGCAAGGGATCTGGAAGCACTTGAAGCCCCAGGTGGAGGTGGAGGATGTTCGTCAGTAGTAGTAGGGCCACATGTGGTTCTTGAATGACTCATGGATTTGGAATTGATTTGGCTGATTTGATTGGAAAATGCCAAATTTTTGACAAAAAAAAGAAAAGTCAGGTTCCTTTCCTTTGGTCTTTAAATATAATGTTGTGACTTGAATCTGGAATTGTAAAGCACTCCAGCATAAGACTCCTACCATAATATCTTCTGGTTAGTTAAGACAGGAAAATGAAAGGAAAGAGGATATCCTTGTTTCTGATGATCATCGTGTCTCATAGTTCTGGTTTAATGATCTTTCTCTGGAGTAGCATATGGTTTGTTTTTTTTTAACGGGCCCAAGTGTCTTGTGGCTTGGTCTCAGCTTTGTGCACGATACGCTTTTGTCCATGGATGAAGATTTTTCACATCTGTGCTCTGTTATTACTTCTAAAGAACACAAATGTGACATTTACAAACCAAAGTTTCTAGGGTGGCAAGTTTTCAGTGGCTTGAGAAAATGCCAAGAATGCTCTTATACTTGCATCCCAACATGCTTTTCAACACAAAGTACTGTGAATCCAGTGTTGCAGACATGGTATAGTATATTGAAAGAATTAGAGGCACGCTCCACCTCCCTCCCACCATCCCTACACTTCAAATCCAAGGTTCAGTATATATTTAGACACCTGGGATCTGCTTCTATGCCTATGTTAATATTTTGTCTTGGAATGGGAGGTCAGGGTTCACGCTCACTATGGTGTGCTTGTGCTTCATAGTGCTTGAACTTTAATTGTTAACCTTTCGTCTGAAAATAAAGTAAGGAATTGTAATATTTCAGTCTATCAAGAGAAGCTTTAGGTTTTTTTTGCCTGCTTTACTGGTGTCTTTCAGTTGTGGGTAATCAGTTCCTTACATTAACCAGGAAAAAAGATGTGTTGTGTTGCCTTCCAAGGCACTTAAAAGATGTAGAGCTGCTATCTGTTAATCTCTTCCCTATTTAGGTCAGTGCTCTGAGCGCAAAGTGAATCAGCTCTGAGGAAGATGCATGTTAAACAAGAGGCGGGGTGTGAAGGTTTACAGGACCTGCTCTTTTGAACAGGTGAAACCTTGCTGTAGCTATTCCAGTCTCTGTGCATCAAAACAGATAATGGACTATTTGGGGCTCCTGGTGGCAGAGTTTGCCTTGTAAGTTGTGCACTAAACAGCTTATAGTTTATTGGAAAGATGCTTAACTAGAACAGCAGGTTTGAGGTCATTTTAGTGTGAAGGGGTCAGAAGCTTATAAATAGGCTTTGGCTCATAGTATACTTGTACAGGAGATGCACAAAGATATTTATATCTGTAACACTATATGGCATTTATAATCAACGCAGACATGTGAAGTAGACAAGGGCTCTCATCTTGGGAACGGAGTACCTATTTTGGTATGAAATAACCTGAATTTGTTGACCTTCAGGGAATCCAGCAAGGCTTATTACCTCGTTGTTCTGGCTTTTGGGGAGGGAGGAATGTGACAAGAGCTGGAGTTGATGAGTAGGGGCTTGAGATTTGATGCTGATGGTTTACTTACTATGGTTAAATATTTTATAATTTCATAAATGTTAGAGGCTGGAAGGGACCTTACAGATCATCGGATCCAGCCCCCCTGCACTTTAATGTGTGTATCATTGTAAATTAAATTTCTAGAGAATTTGGCCCATTCTGGTATATTTAAAAGATACTTAAATCTATATAACATTTAACTATACGACTAGGTGTACAGTACTATAGAAATAGCATTTGGTAATGCAGCTTTATATATTGCTTTTCATCCAGAAAAGATTTTCAAATACTTCACAGATTACATCACTTACACTACTTTTGGCATGGGGTAGGGTATGTTTTTGGGGCAGCAATACTAGACAGTTGGGAAACATGCTCCTTCCCTCCCTCCCCTCCACTATCATCTTTTCTCTCTCCTTTAGCAGTAGGTGTATCTGTTTTATAATCAATGTATTGATATTTCCAGAGCTCTGTGATAGGTTTTATGACAGTGTTTTTACCATCTGCCACACTAGGTCCTTGGAGCTTACAGAGAATTGTTTCAGAACTATCTTGTGTAAATCGGAAGCCTTAAAGGGGTTAACTTCTTTAGCCCTTTCTTTAGTTGAAATCAGCAGTATATAGCTAGATCATTAACTGATACCCATAGTTGATATTTTGCATACAAATGATCTGCTGTAATTTACCATTCGTGCGGTAAGGAAAGTGTGGGTTTTTTTCCTACTAGAGATACCACTGCACTGCATGTTAGCTTGTGATTTCCTGGCTGGATTTTGGTATCTTCTGCTGACGAGCTGAGTGAACAACCTCCTCTGTCCACTGGGATTCCTGCTGAGAAGGTTGTCCTATGTTACAGCATCTATGTAGAAAATGATCTTTTCTTAGCAATTACCGCAACTGTGGGTTGAATCAAAACTGATGGAGGCAGTGTTCCCGATTTCAATTATATGTGGAGAAAAATGAATGTCTGGGATGGAGTACCGCTACAAGAATTTAGGATCAGTTACCAATTCTGCTTAAGCTCTTTTTGAAGGGGGTTATAACTAAGCCACTTTAAAATAAATATATATTAATATTTATTATGTTGAAAATCTGGCACAGATTTCCCCCCTGACAAATCACAAGGGTTTCATATGCTTTTTTTGCCCAGTTTGACTACAAGGGGCTTGCTTTTTAAAACCTGAAGTTTGGCAGCACATTGCCCTCAGTGTGCATTAATGCTCCTTTGTAATTTATTTTACATGAATGGCTACAGTGTTTCCTCATTGCTGTTGCTATAATAAGGCAGCTGCCGCAATTACAGCTGACTCAGTTCTGAAATCAATTCTCAGAAATGACAATTGTCCCACTTTTTAAAATTGCAGAAGTCTAAGGTAGGCTGTGAGATCCCTTGATTCAGCACAGCCTGCCATTGACAAGGAGCAGCAGGTATCCCGGTACATTGACTGGTTTGGAGTCTCACTTTTATCTCATTTTGCTGGGGAACAAAGCAAGGAGCTCACTTTGTATTCTTTCTCTTTCATTTTCCACATATAAAAATACCTTTATAGGTCAGTTGCTAGAACTGAAAAATGCAATTACTTGATGACAGGCTATTTCTGTGGAAGGAAAGGTGTAAACGCTTTATTCAGAGGCCATTAGTCAAATACGAAGAGAATTGAATATAGCTGATACAAAACTCTTTGATATGACTTTTGCTCCTTTCCCATGAAACACGACGGATTTTGGTTCCATTTCTGCAGGCGGATCCCCCTGGCCCGACCCTTACATATAAGTGGAGTCACACAGAAGTCTCTGGGGCTCTGTGCGGGAGTAGGGGCCCGCTTACCTTACTCAGATTGCCAGATCTAGTACTCACTAGTTATACCTTGATTAAAAAAAAAAGGGAGAGAGAAAAACTTTGTCTAGCTTACTAACAATGCATACATCTTACATAGTATTACTTATAGCCAGGGATCCTGTTTTTCTTTGATTAAAAAAAAAAATTCCCCAATTTTGGGGTTAAAAAAGTAACTCAAAATCTGCATTGTTCCATCATCAGAATGAAACACCACTATACACACATCTCTGTATTAGAGGCATTTCATTTTAATCACAGAAAAAATGTGGATTTTGGGTAGGCAAGGTTCTTTAGACCAACTTTTATTAGATCAACTGAGTAGTTGGGAAAAAGTTCTTAGCAAGCTTTCGGGAGTTACGTTTTTTAACCTGAAAATTGGGGATTTTTCTTTTATCAGAGAAAACCAGTATCCCTGCTTATAGTACTAGTATTACTAGCACTAGCATTACTGTATAGCACTAGCTATACAGTATTTTATTGTTATTTTATTTTTTAATAAAAGGCCTTTTGCACTGGAGCTAACTTGAAGGTAACATGCACTTTTCTTCGTTCACTTTGCTGTAGCTAATTTTATTAAAATAAAAATACTTTCCTCAGTAGCCCCCGTTGTCCTTCTGCTTGCGCCTACAGTGAAGCCATTCGTGTCAGATGTTAGTGGGATGCCATGACGAGAACTGGGATGACAGCATTTCACTCTCAGAAGTTTATATGCAACCCAGCTGGATAAAAGAGAGGCAGTGACAGGCTAAAAATAGGTCCTCGTTTAAACATCAGCTTCCTGATACATTTGCGTACAAAATAAGACATTTATGAGAAACACATAACATGTGAGTAAAGCGGTAGGTCAGATCTGATACCAGAACATTTTGCCAGTACAGCCACACTTTCCTGTACACTTCACAGAGAGGGAGTGAGCTGTGTTAGTCTGGAGACGGGCAGAAGGCAGAGCCCGCTTTGTCAGGTGCTAAATGAAGAAATAGGCTGATACCTACAAAGCTTTTGCTTTGCTGAACCAGTCGGTCTCTATAGGGCCACTCTGCTCCACCTTCTGTCTGTACAGTCCATATATGTTATGGCAGGTCAGGAGCTTGCCCGTCCCTGTCGCCTGACATTTTGCATGCACGGTAGAGAGCAAGGTGGCCCTTTCTGGGGATAAGCTGTGTGCCTGGGCATGGTTTGGTTGTGAAAAAATTAAGCCGGTGCCTCCTGATTTTTACATTACAGCTCGACATGGAAAATAAATGTATGCAGTCTGTAAGCAGTTCCTTTATGTTGCTTTCTGGCTTGTCACAACGCATACTGATTACCTATAAAAATTGTCTGGGAACGTGATGATGAGTGGTACAGTTTAAGGCAGGGGCAGACAATTATTTTGGGCGGAGGGCCGCTTACTGAGTTTTGGCAAGCCATCAAGGGCTGCATGACAGGCAGTCAGGGGCAGATAAATATTAATTTTCTAAATTTTTTAGGGGCCCCACGGGTCAGATACAATGGCCTGGCGGGCCGCATCCAGCCTGTGGGCTGCATTTTGCCTGCCCCTGGTTTAAATAACAACCCCTGTTGTCTTCCTGTATTAAACTTTTTAGCTTCTTAAATGTTGGTCTTTCTAAACATGTTATGAATTACTGCAGTTTCATAGTTATTAGGGGCTGGAAGGGACCGACGATTGGGTTCAGCTTCCCTGCACTTGAGTAGGAAAGACCGCATAGCTCTTGTTAGCAGAAAAATTAGTAAAATGCCTTTATTTTCTATGCGTTGACAGCAGTAAAGTGTTTTCAGTATGTTTACAAGTTCTCATTCTGCTTACATGGGACATTTTTCTATAGCTTGTGAATTTTATTTTTTTGTGCTTTAAGAACTGCATATGGCTTAAAGTGCCTCTTACTTTTTGCAGCTGCGTAGAAGGCAGTGTTTCTAGTTGTAGCACAGGGAAAATTAAACACGCCTTTTTTACACCCATCCACAGAAGCTGAAAGCTCAGACTTGCAGAAGTTCTCAAAGTGTGTTTCTTCAGCTGAAAAAACGAATTTTCTCTTTAAAAAAGATAACAAAAAGTGAAAGGAAAGTAACTTGCCTGTGGAGCTGGTCTGTAAGCCTTGTTTTCTCTGGAAAAACCTAGAGAGGAAGTTTGGTAAAACTTCATTTCTCTGGAATGTCGTGGAATGGGTGGATCTTTTTCAGCTAATTCTTAAAGACCTGAGACATGATCTGCAGGGGGAAAGGTGTACTCACAACTCCCAGGGAAATCCGTGGAAGTGCGGGCACAGTCCCCGCTTTGGAAAAAGTCCTTTATGCGCCGTACTCCTGTTCTAGATATTTACTTCTCTATTAACTAGTAGTGCCTTGAATTCTCCCAGTACTCCCATACACTCCTTTTGTTAATATTGCCTCCTTTAATTCACTGCCAAGCCTCCTGAGGAGTGATGGAGCTTGCCTTTTTTCCTAATGACAGACATATCTTTGGGGCGGTACAGGTTTAGAATCTATTAAGAATACAAACCACAGCTAATACAGCAGCTTGGTTGGTTGTTTCTTTCTGTCTTGTCTTCTAAACATAATGAAAACGGTTTCAGATAGCGACAGTGCTTACCAGGATGGTTTACATGGTATCTAGGACAGTGGTTCATAACCTTTTTTAGGCTCAAGGCACGCCTCAGTAGGCTTAAGGCACCCCTCAGAAAATGTCAGTTCTTAGTTTTCACTCAGTTTTTGGCTACGGTAAAATACTTCTGTTGCCAAGAACTCCGAGCCTTCAGCAAACCAGAATGTTTTCCCATTTAAAATCTTTGGGTTTATTTGGGAATCAAGTTTGCACACGTAGCAGTGCTAACCTTGTGTAGCACCCTGCAGCAGCACCCTTGAAAGGATCTCAAGATACCCGAGGGTGCCACATTGAGAGTCACAGGTCTAGGACAGTGCAGCCTGCACTTTGATCGGGGTCTTTCTGTTACCGCTGCTGCTCAAGCTATAGAAAAAAATGAATATAAAAAGAAAATAAAAATTCCACTGCAGGAAGACTGGGGGAAAGAAGTATTGCCATCAGTATTAAAACACTGTGTATATACCCTCATCTGGAATATTGTGTCCAAAATGATATAGTCAAAGTAAAATATGTCTAGGTTGGAGCAAAAATGATTAGCAGTCTAAATAGATTCCCTGGGGAGATATTGCTTAATGTAGGGAGGGGGCATACTAGATATGTAAAATAATGGCACAACGAAAATAAATTTGCTGTCCCTTATTATTATTAAACTCATAGACTTGAAGGACCAGAAGGGACCTGCAAGATCATCGAGTCTGGCCCCATTATTATTATTATTGTTGTTGTTGTTGTTGTTATGGCACTTCTGTATGTATGCATTTATTATTTTTGTTTTCATGGCATTGAAGGAACATTAGGAGAAATTGAGAAGCAAGAAATTTAAGACAATATTTTTGTATACAAAACACTATTAAGTTCAAGCTACCACTTTAGCTAAATGTTTAGCACAATTCAAAAGACTTATTTATTGGAGAATGAGGATATTCACAGTTACATTAAAAAAAATATTTTTACAAGTGGGGTAAACTCTCATGCCACATAAGGGAAAGGATGACTGGTAAGGACTGTATTAGATGGTTTTCCAAATGGGCAAGTCTGTGACAATTAGTCACAGTAGGGGATTTCTTTGACCTTTTAGGAAGTAGCTGGCAGCAGCCCCAGTGTCCAGCCAGACTGGACTAGACTGATTACTGGTTTGATCTGGCAGACGGTCCTTATTCCGGAGTAGCTGCATCATGCAAAAGTGTTCTTAGGACCATAACCCTTCAGTCTGAAATTCCCTGTTGAGACTCAGTCTGTAAACAGTGTTTGATGACTCACAGACGTTTAGGTAATTATCGAGCAGTTGGCAAAAACTTGCCTTGGTTTTCTCACAAGGAACATTAGTTTCCAGTGTCATCTATTTAGAGGTGGGAATCTTCTTTTAAAGATGTAGCTGCCACATTAGGGAGAAACTGTGGAGCCAATTTCCAGATTGACAGCAGCACCTGGGATTGCCATAACATTTCCTTTTATGTGTGAGAATGCTGAAAGGGATTTTAAGGCCTCAGTAGACCTGTGTACCCTGTATATTTTTTTCAGTCTTCCCACACAGCTCCAAAGTTGATGAAGCACTGTATTACACTTAATTAAATCTCCTCCATTGTCACAGAATGTAACAGGAGCTGTTTGACATTTTACCCATATTCCGTTTCCTTGACTGTCTCCTCTGAGGATTTTGTAAGAGAATATTTGTAGGATGATTATGAATTCCATTGAATAGGCTGGGGTGTGTTACGGAAACTGGATTTTCGGCATTTGAAAGTGGAAAAAGGAAATACTTTGAAAGAATCCTTTTCAAATAGTTTCCTTCATTAACACGGTTTTATTGGTATTTTGAGGATAGGTATTTTAATTTACAGACAGAACCTGCCTTCTCTCGTGGTTTTGCTGCTGCGGTGAGATAGACATGGGGATGTGAGCCGTAGTTTAGTCCAGTTATTACCATTTATAGTCAACGTATCTGACTCTTGCTCGGTAGAATAAAATCCTCTTGACTTTTTATGATTTTAATATTTAAAAACACCCATTAGTCTCCAGTCACACTCTGTTTCTTTTCCCGCTGAGTAGCCTTTTGATTTTTTTCTTTTACAGTAGTGACTCCAGCAGCAGTTCAAGTGATGAGTCCCCAGCACGGTCAGTTCAGTCTACGGCAGTTCCAGCACCCACATCCCAGCTGCTTCCATCTCTGGAGAAAGATGAGCCCCGTAAAAGTTTTGGGATCAAGGTTCAAAATCTTCCAGTACGCTCAACAGGTAAAATCCATGTGGGAAAGAAGTCTTCCTCAGAGTGTTGTAATAGAAAAAGAGAGATTAGTGGAAAGAATTGAATAGATCTGTAGTCTCCATCGTGTTGACGACCTATCCCTTTAAGTGTTTGCCAGTATCATTTCTTAATGCATAGGGAAGTTTAAGTGCAGGTTAATGAGCCATCATTTACGAAACTTAGTCACAAGGTTACTGCTGTCATAATGTTGTAATGAAAGTGTCCGATTACATGTGAAGAGCATTTAGGTTTGAAGAAGGATACAAGGAGACTGCAGCACTACTACAGGACAAAAATTTCAGGAGTTCAGTAAACCTCTGAGTGCTTCTGGCCTTGCAGTTGAGCAGCTTGCCTTTACGACAGTCACTGGGAGTCTCTCTTCTCCTTGCATCACTGAAAACGAAGCCAAGAGCCAGACACATGACACAGCTACATTGGTGTAGAATATGGTGTAGAGTTACCCTGGGGGAAAACACAGCAGTTAAAACACACTGGTGTAACTGTGTATTCACTGGTATCCCAGATTAGCCACTGGCTCAGTGCAGACGGGCCCATTACGTGCTCCTCTGCCATCTAGGGGTGCGGTGCTATCATCGCGCCTACCCAGTATCACCAGTTGTCCGTTAGCTCCAGATCTCCAATTTAGACCGATGTATAAAACTCATGTAAATTATGTTGCTGTTAACATGTCATGTCCAGGCCCTCTCATATTATTTATGTAGCTGGCAGCACAGCTTTTTGTTAAAGTTGTCCAATAATGTCATTATAAACCCTCGTTTTCAATTGGGTTTAACTTTACCAACCTTAATGTTGGCTGCTGTGTTTAAGCCAGGTGTTTGCCTCTGCCTGAATTCTTGAAAAAGTTCAGCAAAAAATGGTTTAGCCATTTTCAAGAATATGATCAAGGATAAATCAATGTTCTCCATGTATAAAAAGATGTTTTCAGTCACTTTGCCTGTATCATTTCCGTATTTTGGATAAGAGCCTTGAAGTTTGGCAGGATCATTGCCTTGTATCAGATCATATGCCTTTTGTCTTCTTTCCAGGGGAAAAAACTGCCAAGATTTGGCCAAATGATAAACCCTTGAAAAATCTTGGTTTGTGCGTGCTCACTAGAGCCTTGCTTGAGTTTGGCTGCTCAATTCTGTAGAGATTTCATGTGAATTGAGAGTGTTACCAGCCTAGGCCTATTTGGGCTGAACAGAACTGTCTGTGCAGTTGCTGCTGAGCGGTGCTGTGGCCCCAGCCCTGAGAACAGGGGTCTTCGGTGCTCTCAGTTCTGCTGCTGGCAATGAGGAGGAGGTAGAAGCAAGCTGATTAGGAAGCAAAGGGAGACAAGATCTAAATTTCGCAAGTGACCAGTGCTTATGGGTTTCTTGATTCAGGACTGTTCAGCTGAAGCCCGTTGGGTTCAGCACTCACACCTGCCATTGTAGTCACAGGGAACGGTGCTTTGGACATACAAAATACAAAGTGCTCTAAAGTGTCAAGCCGTAGCCATTTCAGTTTGGGCACTCAAAATAACTTCTCTCTGCCTCAGTTTCTCCTCTGTGAAATGAAGATATATCCCTTCATTTTCCAAAGTGGATGTGGAAATATGTTTGGATGTGGTAGCTGCAGTGATGAGCACCATAAAAAGACTCACACAGAAAGGAACAATAATTCAGGGGAAGGTTTGAGCATTGTTCAGAAATAAGGCAGTGAGTTACACCTCAAAAGTGAAGGCGAAATGAAGTAGTTGCATCTTAGGTGATCACCATTCATCCTGTACTGAATGAAGGGTAGAGTTCCTATGGAAAAAGTAGCATGGGAACACATAGTAAAATATTACTAGATAATGCATATATTAGATTTGCACATAATCCATATGCAAAAGAGAGATGCGGGCGACTTTTGAGTCTGGCTGCATGGGCTACTCTTAACTTTTGATTCATTGACATTGCAACCTTACTGCTCTTTCAATGTGTTTACTTCTGTATCTTTCATTACTTTAATAACGTTACCTTGTTAGAAAATAATAATTGCATTTTACTAATGCTTAGACACAAGCCTTAAGGATGGACTTTTCCACGAGTTCAAGAAATATGGGAAGGTGACATCCGTACAGATTCACGGGGCCTCTGAGGAGCGGTATGGACTGGTGTTCTTCCGCCAACAGGAGGACCAGGAAAAAGCACTGAACGCATCAAAAGGAAAGCTGTTCTTTGGCATGCAGATCGAAGTGACGGCCTGGGTAGGACCAGGTGAGCACAAAACATGACACTGATTTTCATACCTCCCTCTAAACACGTTACCATGTTAAGATTATAGGAACTCTCGTAAGAGGCAGCAAATGAATAAAAGGAATGTTAAAATGACTCCACTTTGGTTTTAAAAAAAAAAAGAAAGAAAAAAGCATAATTTAAAAGAGCTGGGAAATGTGCCAGAATAAATCCCAGAACAGGGACAGTGGATGCCACTGGTCTGCTGCTAGGCAGGTCAGACAGGAAAAGCATTCCAGGCACAAGCCCTCAGTGAAGGAAGCCTTCCATCATCTGCCATCCTGTTCCTTGTGACCACCAGATTTCATTTTGCTGATCTGCTTTGCTCCAGCGAAACAAAGGGAACAGGGTCTAGATGTGGCACTGAATCCTGTCAAAGTGCTGTTGGAAGGGAGGACAGCCTTCTTTAGGCCCTGGGCTATGTGAATAAACGTGTTGGGAAAGCCTTAACTCTGGGCACTCAAGTTAAGCTTTTCTCGATTTATCTTCGGTGAGCATAATGGAGTCTATTGTACATAATTATCTGTTAAACAGACCAGTTAGAGAGTACATTTTCCATGCGCCAAATCAGCACTCACGTGAATACAATGAAGCCTATTGGATTAATTCCTAGCACTAGAATACGTTATTCTTGTTTAAAGGTATGTTTTCCAGAACAGCTGGTGTGGAACGTACCTCCTTTTTCAGTGGGTGGTACCCAGAGGTCCAGATTCCTTGGCATTCATGTAGTGGCCTGAGACAGATTTATAACTCCTGGTGGTGGTAGAGGTCTGCTATATGTCCAGTGCCCTGCTGTGTCTTTGTTAAAGATAGTGATTACATCATGTCTGCTATTCCAAAAACAGGGTTTAGAAGAAACTGAAAACACCTCAGTATATTGTAAAGGTTTTCCCCATCTCTCTTGTCTTTAGAAACAGAAAGTGAGAATGAATTTCGCCCTTTGGATGAAAGGATAGATGAATTCCACCCCAAAGCAACACGAACTCTCTTCATTGGGAACCTGGAAAAAACCACGACCTATCATGACCTCCGCAACATATTTCAGCGCTTTGGTGGGATAGTGGTACGTGAATTATTTTTTGGCACACATACTACTTCTGACTTGGGTCTCAGTGTAAATTGTGCATGGCAACTAACTAAATGAGAAGGAGAGTGAAATGTAATGTTGATCGCTCCGAGCCTGTGAATACAATTAATTTAATCTTTTGAGTTCTGCCACAATCCAAGTAATTTGCCTTGCCCTGATACACCCAGAAACATTGCTTTGAGTTTCAGTTGATGTTTTAGCATACCAGCTTTGCAGGGAAGTAACTTTGGAATGGAAATAGGCCTCACTTGTGTGCAATTATGAGAAACTTAAACATTTTTTGCGAGAGAGGAGAGTTGCAGAGCAGTCATTAGCATCCATCATGGATGTAAATGTGCTTAATTCTATTTTCATGTTTAGTCATTGTTACTGTTGCGAAATCCAAGCTTCCTGTTGATTTTTGAAACAAAGACTTTGCTTGCTTGCTTGTGCAAGTAGCAATCAGCTCTGACAGCCTGTTCAGTAACAATGGGACTGAACAAGCCAATAAGCAGAATGGTTAGTGATGACATGAAGGAGTTTGGCTTCTCAGTTGAACAAGCTTATTCAAGTGAAATAGTTACAGAGGATTAATTCCCTTCTCTCCCCTTATTTCACACTCCCTTTTGAATAATACCACCTTTAGGATTTAAGAGAAGTTTTCCAGAAGAATAAAGTAACTTTGTACAGTACTATACCTTCTACCTTATCTGACTTTCTGCAGTGATAGCTTACTTTGAGTACGCTGTTATTCTAGGAATAATGGTAACCATGGCTACTCGGCACTATTTTCAGTCTGTTTAGATCTTTCAGTTGTTGGCATCTGAGGTATTGCCTTTCAGTTGAGAAGGGGTGCCACCTCTAGCTAAAAATGGTCATGACATCCTTGCACATTCAGTGCCGGCAAAGATATGACTTCCATTTTATTGTGAAACTGTCTGACAACTCTGTATATCACAGCACCTTTGTAACCGAAATCCTCACTAATTGGTGAGTCTGCACGCTGAATATGGCTCACACCCTTTTTTCATCTTATGCCAGCTGAGCTGCGCTGCTACCGATTCATACCAGTACTTGATGATGAGAATAGTCCAGTGTGTTGCAAGCTGGTTTTATGTGAAATGCTTCTGTGCTGTTAAAATATCTAATAGGTCTGGATTGCAGCAGCAGCAGCGCAGAATTCCCATGAAAGCATTAACAGGTCAGGCACAAAATAGATTTTTATTTTGTTTCCTTTTTGAGAGGTTAATGGACAAAGTAATGATACTTTATTTGCCTGTCAAAAGAAATTGCTTGCCTAGGGTGAGTTGGACAAGTACAGTTTGCCAAGGTTGCAGAAGTGCTGCTTAAAACTTTTGAAAACGTAGCCCTTTATTAGTATTATGCTGAAGTCATTAGGTTTGGGCTGTCAAACTCCAATAGTTCTCTCCCTGCTTACCTGCAGGGTTTTTTTAATAAAGAGCTCCTCCAGGCTGAGCCCCGCATTAAACTAGTGCCTTCTCCCTAAATTTATTAACCATGAAATTAGTCTACTTTGAATATTTGAACATTTAGGCTCAAATTAGTGTGCTGGCATTGGCACACAGTTCTCAGAGGAAGCTTGTGCTATTTAAAAAAACAACAACCCTCTACCTTCTATTTTCAGCTTGGAATGAATCATAATATTGTGGGTTTGTTCAGAGACTTCCAGCATGTATGCCAGTACTAGTAGTAAGCCTGAACGTTGACCACATGTCAACTCTGGACTTGCTGTTTTTTAAAATAGATTAAAACCAGGTTTTATTATACATTAATTGTTCTCCTCTTACTGCATTTGTGAGTCTTTGAGCAAGCCTCAGGCATCTTGGGGTCACATGTCAGGAGTTCCTAATCTTTTTTGCTTTGCCTCATCAGCACCAATTTGGTTCAAGAGACGAGCCCAGCATCTCCCTCTATTTGTAGAAACAGGATGAATTGAGTTTATTTGGAAAAGTAAGCTTATTTGGCTCTTGTCTTCCAAACAAGCTTTGATTTGGGGCAAGTTATTTTCCCTTCCACCTTTGTAGTTGAAAAAGCTGTGTTTTATGGTGCTGAGTGCTTTGGTTTATTTAACACAGTGTTAAACAAAGCTGTTGTGAATGGGTCAGGGTAGTTTTTCTGGGTGTTCACCAACATCATTTTCCATTTTTAAATCTTCAACATGAAGAGCTTCTGCTGAGTCCTTAGGGTCCAGTTTTACCACGGGAATGAAAAGCAACAGACCAGTGCACCTTCTTGCTGCCTGCTAATGTTTAAATCCCCCCTGCAATACAAATATTAGTTAAGTAGTGCTGGTTAAAAAAAAAATCCATTTAGATCTAGTTTTTACAGCTGAATCTCACTTGGTTGGCATATTGCTGAACATGGCCTGCTTTTTTTCCAGGACATCGACATTAAGAAAGTAAACGGAGTTCCTCAATATGCATTCCTGCAGTACTGTGATATTGCAAGTGTGTGTAAAGCAATTAAGAAGATGGATGGAGAATACCTTGGAAATAACCGACTCAAGGTAAAGAAATTCTCCGGTCAGCTCATCCTATTCCGGGTCAGTTTTGTTTTGAGCGTTACATATTTTTTACATCTGTTTAGTCTGTGAAAGGGAAGATGATTGTTTGTACTTTTTTGGTATTTCTTTGTATTTTGTAGGTCAGGTTAGACAGCGATAACATTTTCAACAACAAGCAGAATTGGAATTAATTGGCAGCTCTCTTTGCCGTCTCAGCAGAGAGGCCAAGGATTGAATGGACATGGAGACTGATTTAACCTCTTACCTTTTAAAGGTAGTTCCTCCAATTCAGTGTTTGGTGGGACAGTGCTAGGAAGATTGCACTGCTCTAGCCAATGCTGAACTGATTTTGAGGATACATAGAGGATTTCAGTCCCAAAAGCTGTCAATCCAGCACCTTTCACAAGACCTAAATTCACACAAAAGCAAATATTTTCAAACAGCTGTATTTGTTTAAGTTTGCAGGATTATTTTTATTAATTACTATTTGATTACAACTTGCGTGCACCTGCATGAGATGCTAATTTTAGAAAATCTGTACAAATGACTAGATTTCTTCAGATAACTCTAAATGAGGTATGCTCAGTTAAAATTGATTTTATACGTGTGAATAGCGAATACGTGTGAACTGATGGAAGTTTTGCCCTTTTGTGTCCAGCTGGGTTTTGGAAAGAGCATGCCTACAAACTGCGTGTGGTTAGATGGTCTTTCTACAAACGTTACGGATCAGTATTTAACCCGACATTTCTGCCGATACGGGCCTGTGGTAAAGGTAGGTGGGAGGCTTTGGTATGTGGTTTGAAGTTGTTACTGTCTTTCTTTCTTTACATCCTGTCCTTTCAACCCCAACTTTCTAGGGTTTTGTAGCTCAGACAGAGAAATTCTCTCTGGGTTGAAATTTGGCCTATAGGGGGTCTATCGTTTTGCCGCCTGTTGATCCAATACATCGTGCAGTTACTTTCTCTGTTTGAAAACAAGTATTTTGAGTGAGCCGAGCTAACGAATAGATCCTGTCTGCTGCTCCTGTGCAGTGCAGCCTCTTTCCCAACAAAATTTCTTTAGAATTCTCATGTTGTTTCACGTAGGAGAAACACACTCTAATTATGTGATTATATTTATGCATGCTAATTGCATAATTGCATATAATTATATTTTGGCAAATAGACCAAAAATGACTTTTAAAAATCCTGCAGGAAATTCGCAACAGAAAAGGTACATCCAAAGAGTGTTATAGTTGTGCATCACACCCACGTCACACAATGGGACACTCAATTACCCAGATCCGTTTTGTGTACGTATTAGAGATGAACATTGCGATCTTGCAAATAATTGTGCACATCCTTAACTCATCCATCCTGATGCTGAGTGGTCACGTTGGTTTCAGTCGGATTATATGCATGCTTAAAGTTAAGCATGTGTGTAAATCTTTGCAGGGTCAGGGACCGACTTCCGTAACATGGTTATGGGTTTGTGTTGCAACTTCAACGTTTTGAATGTATCCTTTGTTGCGTGAGTAATACATATACATTGCTATGCCAAGGTGTCTTTTATAAATCACGTATTTGGTAACCAAAGAATGGCGCTGCAGTTTGTAACAAAAGTTTATTCCGTTTTGTAGTTAAATGTTCCTTTTACCTTTTTTCCCCCCTAAAATTTATTGGGAATTTTCAAAAACACAACTGCAAACAATAACAAAACGACAGTATTCAGTCACCAAGAAAATACTAAAAGTAAAATACAGAAAAACAAAATAAAGGCAATAATATACCTCAAGCCACAATATCCAGTCCCTTGTCCTTTTATTGTTTCTTTATTCCAATAAGCCTCATCAGAAAAGCCTGAAAATTTACTTTGATAAAAATTTTCTTGTATCCTCATGATTTAGGAATTTGTTGGGACTGACATTAAGTCCTGTGGATGAGGCTCTTATTTGGTTTTTGTTTTGTTTTTTTGTTTTTTACAGGTGGTGTTTGACCGCTTAAAAGGCATGGCCCTGGTTCTCTACAATGAAATTGAATATGCACAAGCAGCTGTAAAAGAGACCAAGGGGAGGAAAATCGGTGGGAATAAAATTAAGGTGTGCAGAAATTACCTCCAAAAGAGAAAAAAATGTTATTTCGGTCTTAGCCCTTAACTTGCTGGCATTTGCAGACTGCCAGTCAGAGGAATACTTAGTGGGACATACATGTCCCAGATCTCTGCAGGGTTCAACTAATTTTTTCAACTCGGCTTAGTAAGATGTTAGGGCATTTTGCACTCTTGCTCAGAAAGCCTTCTCCAGTGTCCTCTCATTTGTTTCACCGCTCTTGCCACACTAAGCTCCTGGACATTGGTGTCCCTGTTGTCAATACGTGTTTTTACCGTCCAGCAGTATTACAAAGGCACCACGCTAATCCAGGAATTTAGAGTGTCAGCCCAATTTCTGAGTTATCTTTCTCCTCCTCCTTCCTTCTCTCCTAAAGAGTGGGTCATCACTTCAAGCATGATGTTTCACCTGCTGAAGACATCTGAAACTTTGATGTTGTCGCGGTTAGGAGCTGAATATTTTTCAAAGGAGTTGAATATAATTAGCAGCCTTTATGCAGAACACAAGGTTATGGTTATTTAAAGGTTTTGTGTTTTGTGTTTGTGGGTCTTACAACTAAGTGACTTTGGAACATTCGGCACCCTTTTATCATCTGTGTGTGTGAGTTCCATTACAGATTTCTTTTAGAGCAAGTATTTCATGTAAAAATGAAAAAAACTGTTGCCTTATGTGGAATGCGTTTAGACGAACCCAATGGGAAACTTAATTTCTGGCTTCAGTTATGTCTTTATTTTCTTAAGATTGTAGCAAGCCATTGGGAAATAGAAAGCGCTTAGTGGTTAGAGCTTGGAGCTGGGAGTCAGAGTTCTTGGGTTCTTTGCCCATCTCTGCCATTGCCTGGCTGTGTAACCTGGAGTGGGAGAGGTAGATGTTTTGAACTCTCATCTGTAGAACAGATTAATAACATTGGCCCACTTTTGACATTCTGAGATGAAAGCTGCTTTATGACGGTAAAGGGTGCTCATACATTTTTCAGTTTCTCGGAACAAGAGCTTCTCAGTTGCTGTTTCTTCCCTAGCTGGAATAACACATCCCAATCAGAACTGGTAAAGCTCCATCCAATTACGCTGTGCTTTGCAGCACATTTATAATGAGAGGAAGGCCTTTCATCTCGGCAGGATTAATTGCCAGTCCTGGAGATTGTTTTTTTTTTAACTGTATCCCGCCCACACTCCCTTCTGCTCATATATTCAGGTTCTGTAGCAGACTCTCAGATTGTGTCAGAATGGGATGTTTCCTTTATTGACCATGCTTTACCCTTTGTTTTTCAGGTGGATTTTGCAAACCGAGAGAGTCAGTTGGCATTTTACCATTCCATGGAGAAAACAGGTCAAGATATCAGAGACTTTTATGAAATGCTGGCAGAAAGAAGGCATGTATCTAATACGCCTATTCCTTTCTTTTGCTTTTCTAACGCAATTTTAAATGTAGTTAAGACCGGAGGACAAAATTAAATTAACGGAACTTTTCAAATGAAGGCCACACACGTAGCCAAACTCAGTCATTTTGTCTGCTGCCTCTGCACTTCTGAGATGCAAGTTTACTTGAAGAAGTCGCTGTTCCACTTTGAATTCAGGGCAGAGAACTTTTAATACTCATATACTGACCCAGTGGTGTACTGAAAAGACAAGTGTCTTAATGGTTAGTTATAGATTGTAGTTTCCTTGTGTTCATTTTTAAACCATTTCACAGATGTAAATGGTTCGATGGACTGGAAAAAGCTAGTGTCTTATAGTTTCCATATCCGTAGTACCAGAAAATCTGTGCGTGTCAAAGACTTAACTGAAGTCCTTTGGTCCACTGTGCAGTCTAAGTACTCAGCTGACTTAATGCTTTGTTTGCAAATAGCTATGGTCCTTCTTCATTTTCTTAAGAATGTGGAGTGCTTTATTTTTAATTCCTTTCCCTTGCCTCATAGCAGTTTGCAGATTGACAGATCAGCTGATCCCAGAGTCACATATTTTCCAACTCTTGAACTGATGATATAAAGTTTCCATGCAGACCCATCATTTCTCTGTGGCTTGATTGAATAATAAGAACTCTGAGGGGGACTTACATTTTTTGCTTGCTGTCTAATATGAAAAAGTGCGTTCTCTCTAGATGCATTGCGTCACTTCTCATCATCCCGTAACTATTATATATGGGATGCAAAAGACAGTATGTTCTGTCCAGAAGGGTCACTTTTCCAGGCTGGGTTATTGCAGTCTTGCTTAGGAACACTTTCTGGATAAAATTCATTTTACTAATGATTGTTATGGAGAACTGGCAAGCTAGTTTTCTCTCTAGATCGATACATTACTATGACAGAAATTAAGGCTAGCTTAATTTTTGAGGTTTTGAATGATCTGTGAGTGAAACGAGTCTGACATTATTTGCAGCTGTGAGCTACCCACTTTTCCATTTTAGATCAAAGTATATTGACATAACATACGTAACGTTGCCAGATTAAAAAAAAGTGAAGATTGGTTTGGAAATTATAATTGGCATAATGGGAATGAATGTGTGTGTTCCCATATCATTGCCAAGGATTGCGATCTGCCAACAGGCAGACTGTGACAGTTTCCTCTGACTGAATTAAAAAGGGAGAAATGAGTTTGTCTGATGTCTCTTAGCACACACAAGGCATCTGGGCCCGTCTTCCCTGTGAAATTCTTCTGACTAGAACACTGATTTCTAGAACAAGATGATACTTGGATGCATGCAAAGTCTTGTTTGTCTTTTTCTTTTTTCCCCCCTCTAATCAGCTATCATTATGTTTGCATCTCTACTAACTAGTGAAGAATAATTAATCATGGAGCAATTTGCATAACTAAAGGTGAACTCTGTTCTGGATCTTATAGTCCAGCACCTGTTAGTCTTTTTGCTTCCCAGACTGCCCTGTTCATGTGAATATTTGGAATCCAGGGCTTCCAGACCCTATTAATAGCAACATGACTGCACCTTTGTGCTATGTTGTTTCTTTAATGACTGTTGTTGCTATAGGAAGTATCAGCTGAATCCATGGCATGGAAAATTTTCCACGGTGAAATGTTGCTGGTAAGAGGTTGTTGCTCTTACAAGGTGTTGCTGCAAACAAGGGTCAGCTGTAAAAGGTCCCTAGTAGTGATGCTAAGGAGGCTGCGCAAACCAGGGTTCTCTCAGTGTATCCAAGGAATGAGGAAAACAACTCTGTAAAGTTAATTGGTTGTGGAATCAAAATGAACTCTCTGTACTATATGTATATCTTTTAAAAAGAAAGGTAATTGGAACAGGATGCGTGGGGGGTAGGCTGGTATATAGCTACATTGGCAGGAGCCTGAGATACTTATGTATTTATGAATCGTGAAACTGCAGCTTAATTATTCAGGACACTGTAAATGGATGTCTGTTCCATTTTTAGGCCATCCTTGTACAAACCTGCATGTGACACCATTTTGAGAAAAGTTAGTTTTGAAATCTTATGGAGGATTTTCAGACATTTTATTTATTTTCTATTCTTTCATCTGTAAAGTCATAGCTCTTTATGAATTCAGCTAAACAGGTCTTAGAAGGAGAGACTAAATATATTAGAAGTAGTACAGTTAGTAAGCCTATTAAAAAGCCGTCTGATAATTTTGCTTAAAAATGTCAGGCTGGTAAGGTCCTACAGGTTTCAGCACTTTGAGACTGGAAACCAGCGTGATGTGCACCATTGCAGACCTGAGCATCCTTTTTTACCAGGCACGCACACCACCATTTCCAGGTCCGTTAGGGACCGATACTTGACACTGGACTTGCATCTCAGATAGTGTTTTGCACATTCTGGGCCCCGAGCATGCATAGATCTATTCAGGACAAGGGCAGGATGGCACAGAAGGAAATATTTGTGTGGGGGGTTGATTTATAGAGCACAACAGCTGTTCAGACCTACCCTGGGCTTTGCAGTTAGTCCAGCCTGTTGTGGGGCAGAGCGTGCGAGCAGGAAAGGTGCATGGTAAATGCAGTTTATCATACAGCTCACCAGTTTATTATTTATAACCTATTTTTTGAGATAAGCCCATGCAGATGCAAAGAGTAGCCAGTCTTTTTCTTGGTAACTTTTGCTTTTTAAATACGAGGCAGATTTTGCTCCTTGACTCGAGCCTAAATTTCTGTTGGTAGACTGAGAAATGTATTTGCATGATTCCTCTTGTTCTCATCAGATGTTTTCTGAGCTTTTGCTGATTTTTTTGAGCTCTTTTGTAGTAAACCCTTTATTTTAGATTTCTTTTTTAATTTTATACATGTCTTACAAGGTAGAAACATTTCACATTTTGTATGAAGTCTGAATGTGTGAAATAGTGTGCAAAGCATAGTTTAAACTACTTAGGGAACTGGAGCACCATACATACTTTCAGTCTGAGAAATTAAAAAACCACGTATTTGCCATTACAACTGCTTTTTGATGTTTTTGTAGTTTTGGAAGCGTTAAGGTAATGGGGCAGTCACTTGGCTTCTGCCGCTGAATGCTTGAGACGAAATGCACCTGCTTTGTTTCTGACTATATAGCGTGCTATTTTGTTGACTTGCAATGTGAACAGATAATGGCAGTGCATTGTGTTAAATGGAGGAGCTATTAGTACTCTGTGAAAATTAATGCTCCGTTAGAATAAGAAAAAGCACCCCATCTTGCTTACTTGGAAGATAAGCACACCTTATATCAGGTGCCTAATCAAACCTTAAATAACCTGCCTATTTTGGGAGCTAACTAAATGCTTCAGCATGTGTAGCAGTTGCCTCGAATTGGGTAGTCTTTATACATACATAACACTTTTTTGCCCCATAGGTTTTTTACTTACTCCCTGCTTGAAACTGGAAATACTTTCTAAGTCACAGCTGATCTCATGTTTGGCAAAAGATGGAGTAACAGGACAGAATCAAAAGTATTCATTAAAGCAGCCTCACGAACAAAGCGATTAGCTAGATATTTGAAACGAACAAAGTGGCTCATCTGCTACGCGCTACTTCATTGTTGTTAAATCTATGTATGCCGCTACAAATAGCAGCTCTGATACACTGAGTAATTCTAAATAAAGAAACTATCAGAAAATGATTCCCTACGTAGAACAGTTTTTATAATTAAACCCCTTGGTTAACTGGAAAAGCTAATCCCAGGGCTGTTCTTGTTTTTTGCCAGAGATGAAAGAAGAGGATCTTACGAATATGCCCCTGATCGTACTTACTATGAGACTGTTAGAACTCCAGGGACGTATCCTGAAGATCCTCGGAGAGAATACCCAGCACGAGGCCGAGAATTTTATGCAGAATGGGATCCTTATCAAGGAGACTACTACGACCCACGTTATTATGATGATCCACGAGAGTACAGGGAATACAGAGGAGATCCTTATGAACAAGATATAAGGGAGTACAGTTATAGACAACGAGAACGGGAGAGGGAGCGGGAGCGATTCGAATCTGATCGGGACAGAGATCACGAAAGGAGGCCAATAGAGCGCAGCCAAAGTCCAACTCATTCCAGGCGTCCGCAGAGCCCCGGAGCCTCTCCCTCCCAATCGGAAAGGCTTCAGAGTGATTCGGAAAGGAGGATCTACAGCAGGTCTTCAGACCGCAGCGGGAGCTGTAGCTCGCTTTCTCCTCCAAGATATGATAAACTTGACAAAGCCCGTGTAGAACGTTATGCAAAAAATGAGAAACCTGATAAAGAGCGTGCTTTTGACCAAGAGAGAGTTGACAAAGACAAACGCTTGGTGAGGAAGGAGAAACCAGAAAAACTAGAAAAAGATAAAACAGAGAAGCAAAAACGAAAACCAAAAAACCATTCGCCAAGCTCTCAGTCTTCTGAAACAGATCCAGAAAACGAGAGAGAGCCAAGCCCTGAAAAACTGAAGGGCAATACTAAACAGAGTAAAGAGAGAGCTGACAAAGAAGGGACAGCTAAAAACCGTCTGGAGCTAATGCCGTGCGTTGTGTTGACCCGAGTGAAAGAAAAGGAGGGGAAAGTTATTGATCAGCCTCTGGAGAAACCAAGAGCGAAGCTTGACAATGACACTCTCAAGTCTCCACTTGAACAAAAAATCCAGACATCTCAAGTTGAGCAAACCAAGTCTGACCAGTCTAAACTGGAGCCTGTCCGAACTAAAGTGCCAAAAGAAAAGGTGCTTGCCAGTCACGTAGAAGTGGTTGACAAGGAAGGAAAACTAAAGCCCAAGAAACACCTGAAGGCAGAGCAGACCTCTGAAGGGGCAAACGCAGTAGATCTCGACAAATTAGAGGCTCGTAAGAGACGTTTTGCTGATGGAAACATGAAACCTGACAGGCAAAAACTGGAAGTTAAAAGAAGCAGCCAAGATGAGGAAGATGCCCGCATGGTCTTGAAAAAGCAAACTGATACGACAGCTTCATCTAGAGAAGTTACGGTGTTAAGGGAAGGAGAGCTGGAAAGAAAGCCCTTGAGGAAAGAGATACTGAAAAGGGAATCTAAAAAAATTAAACTGGAAAGAGTTATTACTGTTACCAGTCCCAAAGACACTCAGGAGCCTGCTAACATTTCAGTGGGGATTGGCTCGCGTCCCAGTTCAGATGTGCAGGCAAGGCTAGGAGAACCAGTTGATGAACTGATAGAAACGCAAGACATCTCTTTGAAAAAGTTTAATCTGATAAAACAACACAAGCAAATACACCTCTTAGATGACCAAGGAACAGAGAGAGAGGACATGAGGAAAAACTATTGTCTTCCTGAAGACATGCCTGACCATAAACTCGGCCAAGAAAAACTGCAGTCGGCTGAGTCGGAGGAAAAAATTGGCATCGATATCGATCACACACAAAGTTACAGGAAACAAATGGAGCAAAGCCGCAGGTTAAAACAGCAGAAGGAAATGGAGATGGCAAATTCTGAGAAGTTTGGCAGTCCAAAGAAAGATATAGATGAATATGAAAGGCGTAGTCTGGTCCATGAGGTGGGCAAACCCCCGCAAGATGTCACAGATGACTCTCCGCCAAGTAAAAGAAAAAAGACCGATCACTTTGACTTTGAAATTAGCACTAAAAGAGAGAGGAATTACAGAAGCTCTCGTCAGGTGAGCGAAGATTCGGAAAGGACTGCGTGTTCTCCTAGCATCCGACACTTTCCTCTTCACGAGGATGACGACATATTAGATTCCCCGAGGCTAATGCCATTAAAAGAAACCAAAGAGTCACCTAAAATAGAAGAAAAGGGTTTTTCGTATGCTAATATGACAGTGAAGGAAGATGCCCTAAAATTTAATCCCTACGATTCCAGCAGAAGGGAGCAGATGACAGAAATGGCTAAAATAAAGCTATCTGTACTGAGTGCTGAAGACGAAGCAAATCGATGGGAATCGCAAGTGAAACAAGAGCCGGGAACAAGAGTCGATATCAGTTTCCCAAGCAGCATAGTTAAAAGAGACAGCATACGAAAGCGATCCGTACGGGACCTGGAGCCAGGGGAGGTCCCTTCGGATTCTGATGAAGACAGCGAAAATAAGCCCCGGTCTCCTAAAGCCTCGTCATTATTGGAGAGCTCCAGGTTATCTTCTTTATTGAGAGACAGAGAAGAGAAGATACGTGAAAGAGAGGAAAGGTTGTCAACGTCTTTAGAAAGAAACAAATTTTATTCCTTTGCATTGGACAAGACAATCACACCAGACACAAAAGCCTTACTCGAAAGAGCTAAATCTCTCTCTTCATCTAGAGAAGAAAACTGGTCTTTTCTAGACTGGGACTCAAGATTTGCTAGTTTTAGAAATAATAAAGACAAAGAGAAAGTTGACTCTGCTCCAAGGCCTATTCCATCATGGTATATGAAAAAGAAAAAAATCAGGACTGATTCAGAAGGAAAACTGGATGATAAAAAAGAGGATCACAAAGAAGAGGAGCAGGAGAGGCAAGAGCTGTTTGCTTCTAGGTTTTTACATAGCTCAATCTTTGAACAGGATTCAAAGCGCCTGCAGCATTTGGAAAGAAAAGATGATGATTTTGACTTCATTTCCGGTCGGTTGTATGGGAGACAGACATAAAGAAAACCGGCCCAAGACACCAGAAACTGTCCCTGATGATAAAGAATCAGAGCAGAAGCCTTCATCCATAGTCGGACCTTCTTCGGTCACAGCTGTACCGCAGGAGCCAGCCCCAGCTGTACCCGAGAAGGCAGCAAGTGAGAAAATAGTGGTGGATATAACCTCTGTGAGAGAAGAAAGGCCATCTGAACCTACACCTGCAGCAGAAGAACCCAAACCTCTTCCTGAACTGACTGCACCCGGCAAAACTGAACCACCTGAGCAAACCGAGCCTCCACCCGTCGTGGAGGTCAATAAAGACGTAGTTCCTACGGCTCTAGCTTCTGAGGAAGATGTTGTACCTGCAGAGCATCCGTCATACTTGGATACAAAACCTCCTACGCCAGGTGCTTCATTTTCACAAGCAGACATCAATATAGACCCAGAACCTGAAAATCCACAGCCGGTTCCGCCACCGCCTCCCAAAGTCCTTCCGAAGTCTGAAGAGCCTAGTGAACCGAAAGAGGAAAATGCTCTCCCTGCTGCTAAGGCTGACCCTCCTGCCAACCAGAAAGTAGAGGTAGTTGTGGAGGCCGTGCCCTCGGTGGTCTCTGACAATGACATGGAAGTTGAACCCCCGGTTGTGGTAAAAGATAAAAAACCCTACAAAAGCAAACGCTCTAAGACTCCGGTGCAGTCAGCCGCAGCTAACGTCACGGAAAAGCCGGTCACGAGGAAAAGTGAAAGGATTGACCGCGAAAAACTCAAAAGATCAACCTCTCCTCGTGGGGAAGCGCAGAAACATTTAGAAATTAAAGTCGAGCCAGAAAAAGTTTCTAGGAATGCTGCTAAGTCTCCCAGTGCTGCTGCCGAGCCGGAAAATGTTGAGCCAAGCTTGCCTGTAGGTCGGACGAGGCGCAGAAATGTCAGATCAGTTTATGCCACCACGGGAGACAACGAGGGGCCATCCCCAGTGAAGGATTCGGTAGAAGTAACTAGGTCTACCAGGAAAAGAGTGGAAAAGGAGCCACAGGAAACTGTCACGACTGTTCCTACTACGCCCAGAAGGGGAAGGCCTCCAAAATCACGCCGAAAGCCTGAAGAAGACATCTCTCCAATCAAGGTGGAGCCGGTACAGCAAGAGGCAGATGAGAATGAAACGAAGGAGACTGTAGAAACCCCCAAGCCGGCAGAAGGATGGAGGTCCCCTCGGTCCCAGAAACTCGCGCATGGCCATTCCGCGGCGGCAAGCGGTCCGCAAGGGAAAAAAGGGAAGAACGAACCCAAGGCTGATGTCGCGGTAGAACCAGAAGATGCTGCCGAAACAGCTGGTCAGGAGTCCAACGTTAGCGAAACCAGCAATAAATCCAAACCAACGGACAAAGAAGCAGCAGCGAGCGACCAGAAGCGGGACAGAAAAGAACTCGAAGCAGATAAAAATCCAGTAGAAACCCCCACCGTTGAGATTGTAGAGAAAAAGCCTGTTGCCGAAAAGGCTCCTAAATCCAAAAGGGGAAGATCTAGAAATGTCAAGACCGTGGACAAAGCGCCTTTGTGTCTGAAGAATGTAGAAATCCGCCTCAACATTGATGAAGTCAAAGGTGCCTTGCGGCCAAGCGAAGAGGAGGCAGAGCCTGCAGCCGTGTCGCCCGCAAAAATCAAGAGCCCACCGAAGGAGGAAAATGTGTCGCCCCATTTTGTGAAGAATGAGGTAGAAAACCCATTCCCAGAAGCAGAAAAAGAAGCTGTGCGAGAACCAAAGCATTCGCCAGAGGCTGCTCAGTTGGCAAAGCAGATTGAACTCGAGCAAGCAGTGGAGCACATTGCAAAGCTCACCGAAACACCAACCATTGCTGCCTACAAAGAACAGGCAGCCGACGTGTCTGAAGTGCGTCAGGAGGAGGAAGGTGATAAGCCTGCACATCAGGCGAGCGAAACAGAACTGGCAGCTGCTATTGGATCCATCATCAATGACTTTTCTGGAGAGACAGAAAGCTTTCCTGCCCCCCCAACGTACCCTGCTGAATCAGAGGCTGAGATAGCTGCAGAGCCCTTGGTGCTACCACTGCCTCGGGAAGAGATGGAGCCGGAAACGGATCTGGCAGTGAACAATATCTTGGAAACAGAAGCTGCTGCTGAGCCCCCTGCGCAGCCGGTCCCTGGCTCTGCACCGTCCACGGCGGAGACAGACAGCAAGGAGCCGGAAGTGAGCTTCAGTGAATCTTCCAATTCTGCCCAGGAAGCCGAAACGCTGCAGGAAGCCGAGGTTTCTCGGAAGGACAGAGGTCGTCAGAAGGCCGCTCGGCAGAGACGTAAAAGGAGCACGAGCAAGAAGGGGGATACGGCTGAAGTCAGCGTTTTTGAGCCTGAGCGGGTACCAAGTAAATCTCCCATCGCCAATGAAGTTAAGGCAATACCCGAGGAAATCTTGAAAGATGAAAAGCAAAACAAGACCTCTGTTCAGGTTCCTGCAGACCCGAGCGCTTCCGATGCTGCCAAAGCTGTGGCTGGGGATGTAATTGCACACGAAACCGTAACGGAGAGCAGTGCCCCACCTAAAGCTCCTGCTGCTGCTGCTCCTGCTCCTGCTCCCGCTCCTGCTCCCGCTCCCGCTCCTGCTCCTGCTCCTGTAGACCTGCCCTCTCCGCCTGTCCCTGTGGATGATGTGAGCCAAACTGGCTTCAAGCTACGGCCGGCTGTTGAAAATGTACCCCCGCCTTCCCGCAGCGCTCCAAACCCAGCCGTTCCTCCAGTGCCGCCTGTACCGGCAGCAAAAATACCGGCCCCTGTGCCGGCTGGGGTAGTTCCTCTCCATTCCACTACCACCAAGGTGTCAGAATGGATCGTCAGGCATGACGATGCCCGTGCTCGTTCCACCCCACCGCCAGCTCTGCCCCCTGATACTAAAGCATCCGATATCGACACCAATTCAAGCACTTTGAGGAAGATACTCATGGAGCCGAAGTACTCCTCGGCAGCAAGCATCACTTCTACCCACGTTACAACCTCTATTGCTGAGCCAGTGAGCACATCGCATTTGGAGGAGGCACCTCCTCACCCCCCAGTAGAGGCCATAAAACCAGTGTCAGAAGAGAAACCAGCGGTTCCTGTCACCAACGCGTTGGATCCCCCAGTAGCAGAGGCACCAGTTTTTAGCGAGAAAGAAAAGATAAGTACTGTAATTGCTCCCAAAGCCACTTCCGTTATAAGCAGAATGCCGCATAGTGTTGATCTAGAGGAGACTCCAAGGATCACGCTGATGAAACAAGCCCCCCAAACCCAGACATGTCTAGTTAATGCCCCTTCTCCCAAATACAAGCAGAAGATAAGCACAAATGACAACAGCAGGTTTCATCCGGGCTCTATGTCTGTTATTGAAGACAGGCCAGTAGAGACTGGATCCAGCCCTGGTCTGCGAGTGAACACGTCAGAGGGTGTTGTACTTCTCAGTTATTCGGGACAGAAGACAGAAGGCCCCCAGCGGATTAGCGCAAAGATCAGTCAGATTCCCCCAGCCAGCGCGGTGGATATCGAATTTCAGCAGTCTGTATCCAAGTCGCAGATTAAACAAGAGCCTATTACTCCATCTCAGCCCACACCGAAAGGTTCCCAAACTCCTACGGGGTATGGAAATGTCTCCACCCACTCTTCTTTGGTACTAGGAACGCAAGCGTATAATACATCCCCTGTGATCTCCTCTGTGAAGCAAGAACGCAGTACCTTGGAGAAACCCGAAGCGGGCCACCTTTCTGTGCAGGCTCCAGCTTCTCAGTCGGGGCCAGTGAAAGTCCTCTCCCAGACCGTAAACACTCCGCCTGTACTGGTTCACAATCAGATGGTACTCTCACAAAATGTAGCTTCCACCAACAAAAAACTTTCTGATCCAACTGCTCTGAAAGTGGAGACTAAATCTCTTCAGCCATCCAACTTGAGCCCTGGGGTTAGTCCTCATCATCCTTCCCTGTCTGGTAAAATGCATTCAGAGGCCAACCATGTCAGCTCAGGACCCAGCACCCCAACAGATCGGGCCATTTCTCATTTGGGGGTCGCGAAACAAGAGCCCCATTCCCCACGTACCAGCGGACATTCTCCCTCTCCGTTTCCGCGGGCTTGTCATCCTGGCAGTACATCCTCTCCTGCTTTGTCTAGTAGTACCTCCGTCATGCTGGCTCCAGGAATTCCTGTGCCTCAGTACATATCCAGTATGCACCCTGAGCAATCTGTTATAATGCCCCCTCACAGTGTAACGCAGACTGTATCCCTGGGCCATCTGTCCCAAGGTGAAGTGAGAATGAACACCCCTCCTCTGCCCGGTATGCCTTACGGCATCCGCCAAGAAGCGCTCCACTCTCCCAGAGCAGCTCTGCAGCCTCAGATGGAAAGCAGACCTCCGCGATCCAGCACACCTCAGCCAGCTCCGATCAGAGACATAGTCATGCCTCCGCTGTCTTCTCAACATCCCCCAGAAGATGAGATGCACTTCCATCACAGCGTGTGCCGAGGGTCTGCCCCCGTACAGTCCGATGTGCTTGTCATGCAGCCGGACTACCGCTTGCATCCGCCAGGTATTCGACTTGACCAGTACAACGTGGCTCGGGACGTGAGAATGATGATGCACTCGCACATGGCGGCCGTGGGCGACCACCACCCCGAAACGAGACAGTCCAGAACACCGGACGGCTCTGTGAAAACTCCGCCGGTGAGCAAGGCTCCGCAGCCTGGAAAAGACGCGCCCAAGACGTCTGATGTGAAAATGGCTCACTCTCCACACAACGAGCCTCGCCTTCTCAGCGTCCCTCCCAGCAGCCAGCTGTTGACGCAGCCGGTGGTGGTACCTCATGGTGTACAGATCATGCACCCCACGGGAAGTTCCTTTCATGATTACCGACCGGTGTATGGTGACATGAGGAACTACCATACAGCAGCCCAGCTCGGTCATCCTCAGTTCCCCGGTGCCTCGCCAATTGGGCTGCCTTCCCGGAGCATGACCCCATCTCAGGTGAGAAACGTCATCGTCCTGATGTCCTTCCACAGGTGTTCCATTAGCTCCTTTGTTTAAGGTTGTGCTTTACGGTGCTAGAGCTTGGTGATTTTTGCTTGGCAAGCGTGGAATGAATGCGAACCTTTCTAATTTTGCTGGAAAAGAGCTGATCACAGACTCACAGAAAACGAGGGTTGGAAGGGAGCTCGGGAGGTCACATCTAGTCCCAACCCCCTGCTCAAAGCAGGACCAGCCCCAGCTAGATCATCCCAGCCACAACTCTACTTCAAAACCTCCAAGGATGGAGATGCCACCACTTGCCTGGGGAGCCTGTTCCAGTGCTTCACCGCCCTCCTAATGAGAGAGTTTTTCCTAATACCTAACCGCAGCTTCCCTTGCTGATGGGGTGACCTCCTCTTTTCATTACAGTCCAAGCCAAGGGGGGCATGAACTCTGCTGTCAGGTTCCTAGGTTTAATGGTGTGAGAGAAGGAAAGTTTCCATTGTAGCCCAGACGGTGTCTTGGTGTAATTCTGCTCACTTGCAGCTGTTTTCCACGTTACCACAAGGAGGTACTGTTTTGTAGAGGTGAACGGGTGTTGTATGTTGGATAGTAAGTAGGGCCTTGTGGGTTAGGCAGTTTACAAGGCGTGGGCGGGGGGTCGTGGTTCAGTTTCCACCTCTGCTGCCGGCTCCCTGTGTGAGGGTGAACGGGCTTTTTCCTGGGGGAGTGGTGATAACACACAACGATGCTGTGAAGATCTTAGATGCTGCTCTCATAGGAGCCACGTGAATGCCTAGGTGGATTCCAGTCTGTTTTCTAGAAGCCTTGTTAAATGAGAACGCTCTGTGCCTTAAGTGCATTCTTCAACCCTTGCCTTCTTTCTCCCCCTGCCCCCCTCCGCTTTGTAGGGTCTCTCGGAAGGCGAGCACTCGCACCCCGGTCAGCCAGTGCGCAGCAAAACTCCTCAGATTTCCCAGGACTCCAAGGGGCCACAGGCAGCCGGACCTGAGCAGACCCACCACACCACTGTAAATAGGCATGCAGCACAGATAGATCCTCACATACATCTTCAGAGGGCACAGGCAGATACAGGCCAGACCTCCTACCCCTCACCTGTTGCCATTTCGTTGAAACAGGAGCTTCCATCACCGCACCAGCCTCAGGCAGTTCCGAAGCAGTCTTTGTTCATCCCTACAACTTCAGGCCCTGGAGCCCCACCAGGCCTGCCGCTGACCCGCCCTGAACCCCAGTCTGCTCTGAAACAGGATCCTTCTCTTCACCCGGTTTCTCAGAGACCTGTGGATATGGTTCAGCTCTTAACGGTAAGCTTTATCTTCCCTGTCCTTCCTGAGCCGCTGTCATCTTCATGCTTTGTTATGTCTGTCAACCAGGGGTTAGGGGAGAGGGGGTAGATGGTGGTACTTGACTGTGATCCTCCCACGTGTGACGCCAAAACGTGCCACCGCTCTTGTTAAAGACCACACATCCTCATAGCATAGCCATCCCTCTGCTTTCCTGGATGCTTTTATCATCAGAGAATAGCTGGTGATAGTCACATCTATGTGGCAAAAGTGAGAACACTCCAGATGTGCTAATGTTTCAGGCTCTCTTCACACTTAGCTAGAAATCACTGCGTTATTCAACATTCCTCCCTTGGGAAGGTTATCTTTGCAAGGCTGGTTTTTCCTTTTTAAAAAACCGTAGATCCTGGAGCACAAGGAGTTGAGAGGAATGATAGAGGGAGGACGGTCCAGTGGTGAGAGCACTAGTCTGGCATCTGTAACATGTTCAGTTCCCTCCTCTGCCCCTATTCCTTGTGTGACCCTGGGCGAGTCTTCCTGTGTCTCCTCCTCGGCTTCCCATCTGTAACATTTGACTAGTAGTATTGCCTGGGCTTTTGGAGGATACGTGCCTTAGAGATTATGATGTGCTCAGACATGGGGAAAGGACCAGGGAAGTACCCGAGACAGGTGACTACCATGAAGAAAAAGGGTTGCGCTTTTAATTGTGGCGTGGCGTAGCCTGCGTGCCTGTCATGTGACCCGCGTGGGTGAAAAACCAATGCAGTGATGCCAACATGACACGTGAATCTCAGACGCATGCAAGCAGCATACAAGACATGATATCCCTCCCCGTTAAGATCACTTGAACACATGGGAGCTCTTCACTGCCAGCATTTCCCTAGGTCTTTTATTTCCCTTCTTTCTTGATATGTATTAAGGTTTCTTCTCCTGTTTGTTTTCAGAAATACCCAATTGTGTGGCAGGGCCTCCTGGCACTGAAGAACGACACCGCTGCGGTTCAGCTCCACTTTGTCTCCGGTAACAACGTCTTGGCACACCGGTCCCTGCCGGCACCCGAAGGAGGCCCTCCACTGAGAATTGCTCAGCGCATGCGTCTAGAGGCTTCACAGTTGGAGGGTGTAGCACGCAGAATGATGGTAAGGCTGACATCCTTGCTGCTTGGGGCCGTAGGGCCTCAGAAATATTGTTACAGGCATCAGATATGTCTCCTTTCACAGATTTCATAGACATTAGGGTTGGAAGGGACCTGGCAAGATCATCGGGTCCAGCCCCCAGATTTTACCTAAGGCTTAAGTGCAGAAGTTAATGCCTAGTTTCACTCCGCATGCTACCCTTAGAATCGGGAACAGCAGATGGGTTAGTTAGTGTCTTAAAAAGCACTTTTGTCCGTGGAACAGACGTCTGTTATCTCTGAAGTGTCTGAGCAACATGGGAAACAGAAGTCCGTAGAAAACTCGAAGCTGAAAAATCTCGATAGGTTTCTTCACCGTCTTTGGAAATGGCTGAGGTTTCGGCAGCTGCTTTCCACCAGCACTCGCACGCAGTTTGCAGGGAGCTGGATTTTCCAGCAAAGGGTTTAGGATGAGTAGATATCAGGAGCCAGGCTATTCCTCACAAGTGCTTGACTGCTAATTGTCATATTTTCTTCCCAGGTGGAGAGTGATTACTGCCTGTTACTGGCTTTGCCTTGTGGACGAGACCAGGAAGATGTAGTGAGTCAGACGGAGTCACTTAAGGCTGCATTCATTAGCTACCTGCAGGCTAAACAAGCCGCAGGGATCATCAATGTTCCCAACCCCGGCTCTAATCAGGTATTGGGAAGGAAACAGCAAAACTTTGTAGTTAAGCTAAAGTTAAGTAGACAACTGCTGTTGGAGAGGTGGGGTGTAGAGCCCCATCCAGCACCCCTTGTGCGTGGCTAGGATCGAGGTATATGCTTGTCTCTTTGAGACGTTTATCGTGTGTAGGGGTAGCTGGTTGTTTCCGTGGTGAAAATAAACCAAATAGGAATCTCAGGTGAGCTGCAAAGTCAAAGGGAGCATCTTTGTTTTCTCCTTCCCCGATTTTTGCTGTATACGTTTTTGCCTTTAAAGATAAGAAGCTCTCTGCTCTTTGTCTCCCCTTTAGAAACAGCACTCCACACCTGCCCTTCTTTTATGTCTTTGGGTTTTTTTATATGATGTCCAAGAGCTTTTTCCCAGAGTACCTGAAATGTCTCAGAACATTACATCTGCCCAAATGTTTGAGGTTTTTTATATAAGACTGGAATATTTGTCCTGGATGCACTGCTGCACCAAGTCTAATCTGCTCTGTATTTACCAGGAACAAGTAATTTGCTGGAATGACTTTCCACCCCGCTCAGCTCTCCAGTGCTATCAAAGCTGTTCCTTCGCTCAAAAAGATTAACAGCTATTGTTCTCTATTTTGTGATAAACCCGTTCAGGTGCTAAGATACTAAGGGGCAGAAATCCTTCGTTCTGAGAAGCAGACGTCTGTTGCTGCAGAATCAGTAAAGCAACCTCAATACGTGTTTGAAAAAGTGCCCTTTTGTACCAGTGCTAAATAGTGGTGCCCCAATGTGCATGCCGCTTTTTTGATTTTTGAGCCTTATCTTCCTGCCGCTCGAGGCACTGGAGCATCTCCCGTCTGCCCAGCCAAAGCTGGTGAGAAAGGTTGATTTTGAGGGTGCCTACTGCTCACGTGACATCTCGTGAAGGTTCCCCAGCAAAAGAGGGAGCGGGGGCTGCATCGTACGTGGCTTTTATTCCTTTTTAAAAGAAGCTTTTGTTGATGATCTTTCTCCAGCAGCATTTGCTTCACAGTTCAATTTAGCAGTGTCCAGGCGAACTTCCTTATTGTGGCACCACGTGTGTTATCCAGGTCAGGGCTCCTGTGCTTGTCGGATTGGTACAAGCAAACCTAGTCGTACACAGAGGTTCCCAGCCCCTCTTTTCATGCTTTGTTTTTTTTCCCTCCCTTCACAGCCTGCCTACGTTCTGCAGATATTCCCACCCTGTGAATTCTCTGAAAACCACCTGTCCCGTCTAGCTCCAGACCTCCTAGCCAGCATCTCCAACATCTCTCCTCACCTTATGATTGTCATTGCATCGGTATGAGCTGTTTACTGGTTACTGACTTTTCCAAGGCCCTGCAGCAAAAAAACCCCAACAAAAAACAAAAAAGAGGAAAAAAATAAAGGAAAAAGAGAGAGAGAGAGAGAGAGACGAATGAACGAAGAAAATGCTGCCAGACTACCAGCCTCCTGCCCTAACAGGCTCCGATCAAACTGTTGCTGGGTAGTGGTTCTGCTACCTTGTATGTTTACATATTGCTTTAGCTTACGGACAACTGATGCACTCAGCAGGCGGACTGGTATTGGGTTTCTGTGCCTCCTTTTGGGGAAAATAAGGATGGCTATTTTTTTTAACAAAAAATTAAAAAAAGAACCTGAACTGCCTTTGCACTAAATTAGTGACTTGGACCTTTGCACAGTTGAAGACATGCTGTGACGTTCTGGATGTCTTGACACACATTAACATGCGTTGTGGATCAAACGCAGGACCTGGGAACTTCTGCTGAAATTTGTGGGTCAAGGATCATTTCACACATTATCTTTTTTTTTTCTTCTTCTTCTTCTGGATGTGACCCTTCCTCTCCTCCACTCCCCTTGCTGCAGTTGTCTTCTCTTCATCTGGGATGTACAGTTTACACTGAAAAAACAAAACAAAAGGGAGCGCTATTTTCCTTCCTGGTGGGATATGCAGAACTCAGTGGGTGTGTGTATATATAAATATATATATAATATATATAAATATATATAATACTGACTTTAAAAAAATCAGATCCCCACAACATACATTTTTTTTTAATCTGTGCCAAAAATGTGTTTTCAGAGAAAATCTTATTTTCATACTCAGACTTTGTATTGTCACTCATTTGTAAGTGCGCTTCATTTAAACATTACCTGCCCCGTCCCTCGTCTCACAATACGTGGAAGTGTTATACACTTGTACAAAGACTTTTTACCCGCCTTCCTCCCTCTTCCTCACCTGCCCTAACACTTATTAATTTATGGAACTGTTTTCTCAGCGCAGTTTTGTTTTGTGTGTCCATTGGATTACAAACTTTATTAAAAAATACAAAACATGTTGAGTCTGGATGTGATCCGTCAGCTGCTCCATGGGGGGGAGACTAAAAGCAGATTGAGATCTCGTGTGCAAGTTTGGGCCAGTTGGCATTACTACGGAGCCACGTCCCCTGCGCTGGATGCTTGCTGTTTCCCAGGCAATTGTGCATAGGAGCTTTTGCAGGTGTTTTTCCTTGGTGAGTTTGGCTTGTCTCATCCAAGATCAGATCAAAGCTTCGCCTTTGTCTTTTTGTGGTGTGAATATTTGTAAAACTCCAAAATACTGGTTCTTTCCTGGGTAACTTTGAATTTTGATACATGGAATAAACAGCAGCAACTTAAACAAAAAAAGAGCACGTTCGAAGAAACGTATTGTTTATTATTTTAAGAAGCTCCATCTTATATCGGTACCATCTTATATCGGTAAAGACCCCAAATCCCTGAAATCAATATAAAGGCTTTTGTAGCAAGAGTTGTAGGAAGTCCTTATGACTGACACTTGCGTGTGATCAGGATTTGCTCTGCAGCATCCATCAGTGGATCAGCTGCAGGAGTAGGGCTGGACCGAAACGTGGCTGTGGGGATAATGGACATCCGCCATGAAAATGTTACGGGGCTTCCTCCTCGGGAAGGAGTTACGGGGCACCCAGCTACAAGAAACTCTCCATTCGGGTTCTTTCCAGTGGCGGTTCCACTGGATGGCATGGCTGGTTAAGGGAAACACCAGTGCAATGCAATGTGTGTATGTGTGTGTGTGTATATGCATGCATACATACATATATACGTGTATATATATATACACACAAACACACATGTTATATACACACGCAGATATATATACACACTATACACGTATACACTATACACACAAACACACATGCACAATTATATACGTACACACGATACATATCCATACTTACACACTATACATGCATACGCATGCGTGCCTGTGTGCGCGCACATACACACGTAGCTATACACACATATATAAACATCTTATCCCTGTATGTCCTTAAGAAGGAAGTGCCAAAACAAAAACTGCCAAAATGCGATTACCCGTCAGACGGGGAAGTCGCCATCTTGCCAATTCCATGCTGCTGGGTTTTTAAATGCGTGTAGCTAGCTATAATGCTTTTTTGCAAAGTGTGACATTCTCTATTCAGCAGTTTTTAAAACCAGCTGTTAATTTAAACTAGATCATTTTAAACCAGCTGGTTTAACAGCGATTAAGTTTCTCTTAAAGCTTTAGAGAGTGGGGAACCTGAATCACAACTGCGTTGAACCTCTTTAATTATCAGTGCTTTTCTAATTGGGCAGTTGCTTCCCTGGCTCCTGCTTTGCCTTTTCCATCTGGGAAGTGTTATTAAGTCCCCATGTGAGAGAGACGCCAGCTCCACTAAAAAGAGATACAGAAGCAGCGACGGAGGAACGGGAAAGCAGTTTTGCAAACATCTGTGAATGTTTCTGGAGCTCTCTAAGGTATTAAAATTGAGTCTTCATTTTGATGGGGTAGGGGGCTAATTGATGGTGTAGATAAAAGTGTCAATTGTGCTGTCAGCTTAAAAACAAAGTCGGTAGGCGTTGTGCACAAAGCTGTCAGGAGGATGAGAAGCCAGGCCACAAATGCGAACTGAACTGCCTTTGCCTTTGCATTCAGCATAAATCTCTGTGGTGAAAGTTGAGTGTTCAGAGCACAAAAGTTTTAACCAAGCTCTTTCCTTTCCTTTTTTCAAACGGATTTGTTCTGACTCTTGTGTTTGCTACCGCTTGGGCCACTGGAGGAGGGTACTTGGAGCATTGGTGGAGGACTCTGGAGGTGTCGGCTCTATCCCCAGCTCTGCCAAAACCGCCAGACTGCTTCATCTGTCTGGGCCTCAGTTCCCTGCCTCTGCGCTGAACGTGGGAAACCCCCAGGTCCGTTGCTCTGGACCTGCACCCAGCTCCATCAGCAGCAAGAGGACTGAGGGAGGAGGGTACAGCCTTCTCGGTGAAAGAGCTCGTCGGCTTTTGCTTTGCCTCCGTAGCTACGGGGCGCGATACCGAACCACGCCAGCAAAAACACAGTGAAGAGGATGGAAAAACAATGTATGTGGCCACAGGTTTGCCTTCCCTCCTTGTGTTCCTGGTTTTTCCACCTCGAGGGCCCAAGGGTCTACTTTCTCTCTCAAGCCAAAGCCACCAGTTGTGTCTCCGCTTGCTCTCGGAGCCGCGCGGCGGAGGCGGCGGCTGGATCGTTCTCTCGTCCGCATCTCGCCTGCGGAGTGCCTGCGTGCGGGGCTGCCCCTGGTCTGCCTTCAGCATCTGCACAAAGCTAGACGTCCAGACCTAAACCAGCAGGAGGGGAAAGTCTACGGGAGGAAGTGCTTTCAAAAGCCCTCCTGGACGACTTCAAGGGACCCGACTGTGTTCATCAAGAGCCCTCTGCTGCAACGGAGCCTGGAAAAATCCTGAGAACAGCTTGGGGGCTGAGCCTGTCGTGCCGGTCAGTAATGTTCCCTCTTTCTTCTGAATCCATCCGTGCCCCTTCTTCACCTCCACGTTGCCATCTCATCCTGCATCTGTCTGCCCGGCATCAGGAGGTCCTGCTGCACAGCCACTCTCCTGAGATGCCAGGAGGGTCTGACCTGCTAAACCCTGTCTCTGCAGGTGCAGGAACCTTCCTGGGAGAGTGGGACAGCACCCAGATTCAGGGCAGGAGCTCGGGAAGGGTAAAGAAGCCGGGAAACTCCAGCGTGAGACTTCTTTGCACCCACGTGCCAGGAGACTGCGTCCGTGCTGCTGCCTCTGGAGGAAGCCGCGGAGGCAGGCTGAGGAGGAGCTGCATCAGAGATTACCCATCAGGATCCAGCGAAGGACCCGACACATCCCACCGATGGAGGCTTCAGGACCCCCCGGGCCCGAGGAAGGATGCAGTGCTTAGGGGGGCCTTTGTGGCTTCCTCCCCACCTTGGCTGCACCCACCCGCTTGGCCTGGCTGGGCTGAACGGGAGCTGTCCCTCTGGAGCGCAGGCGGCTCTTGGGTTTGGGTGGTGCCTGGAAGCAGAAACGGAGGCTGGCACCGAAGTGATGGTTCCGCCTGGGCGGCCGCGGGGACTTGGTGAGAGCCGCTGGCTTGAATTTCACATGATCCAAGGATGCGGGAGCTCGGCGGGCAAAGTGAGGGCCGGCTCCCGAGAGCGCCGAGACAGTCCTGCTAATGCACCGCAGGAGGGAGCCTGGAAAGGCCCTGCAAACCCAGCGGGGCCCTCCCGGAGAGCCGACGTAGCTGAGGGGTCAGGCCCAGCTTCTCCTGGGAGACCGTCTGCTCCTCCCCAGCCTCGAGCAGCCCAGGACGGACCAGCCCTCAGCGGCGCGGGAAGAGGGGAGCAGTGCAGCGGCCGCCCTTCGCGACCTGCAGCCTGGAGAGGGAACGCGGCTCGTTCCCCACGTGGCCCTCCGGGAGCCGCAGGGCCATGGTGATCTGCCAGCCTGTCGGTACCGCGCCGCGGGGCAGGCGCCGCACCGTGCCCGTGCAACGCAGAGGAGGCCGCGGTGCCCTGGAGCACGCCTTCGCCGCTCTGATCTAGCTGTTGCGTTTGCTCTCGGGTGAACGGCTCCAGCAGGAACGCTGCATGAAACGGGGTTCAGACTCCTCTGCGTACCCCAATTCAGGCTCTCGCAGGCTGTGCCCGCCGAGCTGCTGCGCCCATTTCTCGTGTCGTAAATACGGATTAGATTTGCAGGCCCGGGCTGCGGGGTGCCCCCCGTGGTGCATTCTGGGATATTCCTGGGAACGCACCTCGGGCAAGGTGATGTGCGCCCAGGGCAGACGCGCCGAGCGCCCCAAGCTGGCTCAGCACAACGGGGACGCGGAAAGGCTTCTTCAAGGGCCTGATCTGACCCGAATCCCTGCTCCCAGCCCTGCTGGCGCAACTGCTTTAGGACCTGCTGCACTCCCCTGTCATCCCCATTTTGGGTTTTGCTTTGTGGCTCTCTAAAAAATGTGCAAAACTGCCACGTTTCCAGAGCCGAGGCGTTCCTGGGGAGCTCTCGAGCAGCAGGCGATGATTGAAAGAGCAGTCGCATACCTGGAAATCCAGAGAACCTCTGGAAAACAGCACGACCGACGTAAAGTTGAGTGGTTCGTATTTTAGAAATGAGAGACGATGCTGGTGTCCCCCGAAGCCCCTGGAAGATTTTTGGG
>JAGPOW010002149.1:10019786-10038047 GCA_030014935.1 Caiman crocodilus
CAAGAAATAATGGCCACAAGCTAGCAGAGAGCAGATTTAGACTGGACATTAGGAAGAACTTCTTCCCAGTTCGAGTGGCCAAAGTCTGGAACGGGCTCCCAAGGGAGGTGGTGCTCTCCCCTGCCCTGGGGGTCTTCAAGAGGAGGTTGGATAGGCATCTAGACCCAGCGCGCTTTCCTGCCTATGCAGGGGGTCGGACTCGGTGGTCTATTGCGGTCCCTTCCGACCCTAACATCTATGAACCTATGACTAGAGGGAGCCCCGGGAGAGGCTGGCACGGTGGGTAGCCCGCTCGGAAATGCCAGCGCTGAGTTCTCACTCGACTGGAGCAGCTCCAGGGAGCTCCCCAGAGCCGGCAGGTTAAAGCTTGGCTTCGTCTTGTGCATCCTGGCTGCACGCTGATGCAGCATGGATGCTGCGGCCCTGGGTGGAGAATCACTGTGCAAAACAAACAGTTGCAGGCCACTCTCATGCATGCGCACGCCCACACTCTTTCAAGCACGTTCGCACACACATGCACATGCATATATACTCATGCACACCCATGTACTTGTGCTCATGCACATATCCACACACATACTCATGCATGCATGCTTGTGCTTAAGCGTGTGCACACATACGCATACACATACCCCCATACACACACACACACACAATCTCTGCAGGCACAGGCCACTCCTGTCCCCTCCCCAGCATGTGCTGGTGCTGCCTTCCAGCCCCTGAAAACACCTGGGGGGCGTGAGGCTGATCCAGCCACATGTGGGCTCCTCTGTCCCATAATCCAGCCACATGGGGGGATCCCCAAAATCCAGCCATATTAAAGGGGGGGGTTATCCAGCCACATTAAAAGGAGAGCCACCTCTCCCCCTGATGCAGGCACATGGGGTGCTCAACACCCCATAATTCAGCAACATTACCAGTGCCTGTGTGGGGGGGGATATATTGTGGGGGCATTAACCCATTATCCAGTAACATTTTTTTGGTGGGGGCGATCCAGATCCATGGGACGTAACCCAGCCAGGTTTACACATGGGGGTTTAACCCCTTAATCAGTCACGTTGGGCAGAGGGTTAATTTATAACCCGGATATTTTTTGCGGGGGCGGGGGGGGAGAACCACCTAATCTGGCCACACTAAGGCGGGCAGAGTGTCAGCCCCATATTCCTCCTGCATTACTGCGGGGCAGGCCGGGGCAGAGCCAGCCCCATAGGAGCAGCGGGGAGCGCCCCACAATTCAGACACATTTGGGGTGGGGAAGACCCTATAATTCAGCCTTGCTGGTGCGGGGGTTTACCCCCTTAAAGCAGCCACACTGTAGGGGAATGGTTACCCTCTAACCCAGACACGTGGGGGGCACGCCGTACTTAAGAACAGGGGGGATGGGACACCCCTAATCCAGCAATCTTGGGGCTGACTCGAAACCAGCCGCATGGGGGGCACCCCCAAACCCCCTGCATTAATGATGGTTGGGGAGGCCTGGGCCAGCCTCGCAGCACCCCATAAATCCAGCCATGTGGGGTGGATGCCCCCCCAAAATAGCCACATCTGGGGGAGGGGACCTATAATCCAGACACTTTTTGTGGGGTACCCTGTAATGTTAAGGGTTTTTTGGGGGGGGGGGTGTTAGTCCACCCATATTAAACTGGGTGTTGGGGGGAGATCATCCCTATAACCAGCCACACTGTTGATGGGGATTAACCCATAATCCAGCCAGATTTTGTGGGGGGGCACCCCCTAATCCAGCTTCATTAAGGTGTCTTGGGAGGGGTATATCAGGGGTAGGGGGGAATGGGCCTGATCCAGCCCCTTTTGGTGTGGGGCTGGAGCCAGGACCAGCTGGTTTTCTCTCCAGCTCTGCCACTGTCATGCTGCTGTCCCTAGTCATGCCCCTTTGCCAAGCTGCACAGCTGTCTCTCGGGCCCACGTTTCTCCTGGTGCTTCTAAGCCAGTACAGAGGAGCCAGGGAAGGGATGGGTCCCTCTCCTTACCTAGGTCCGTGCTGTCCTGCTGTAGCAGCCCCTGAGACAGGACATGGCTCAGTGGACCGCGGGTCTGACCCTGCTGACAAGTGGGTGGATGCCAGGGACCAGCAGCTGCTGCCATACTGGGGCACCTGGTCCCAGCAGAGCACAAGACCCCTGCGGCAAGGACTGACAGCCACGGGGAGCTGCAGTACATCCGAAGGATGCCGACAGCCACGTCTGTGGTCAACAGGCCACGAGCTCAGTGTCTGCAGCCCGCTCCACACACACTAATGAAGGTCTGTTCCTGCCGACTGGTCAGGGCCCTTCCTCAGCAGGGATGAAGGCATGATGCCGAATGAGCTTGGGGGGCTGCAGACAAGGACACGGCTCTGGCTGGGCCACGGCAGGCGCTGGCAGAAGCTCCCCCCAGGCCCTCACTGCGACAGGCTGGCAGGAGCTCTTCTACCACCGAGGTGCAGCTGCCAAACCTCGCTGCTCTTGCTTTAACAGGCACTGTCCTGACAGTCACCCACTTTGCCAGGCCACAAAGCAGCTGAATCGAAGCAGCAAGGCCTTCACAGATTGCCCAGGCCCCGGCCAGGGCCTCTGGGGAGGGCTGTGGGTAGGACATACCTGATGGATGGGAAGCAGGATGGTGGGGAAAGGTTTGAGGGTTCAATAGGGTTTAGAAAATAAGGGGATTTATTTAATCTAGGTCTGAGCCTGGTGGGGCAGGGGGGGCTCCTTACAGAAATACATTTGTACATCATTTCATTTAAATAACCGGCTGGCAAAGCCAGAGCGAGCCAGGGGCTCCCCCGTGCGGCACCCGGTCACTCGGGCGGGTCCTGGCCCTCGGTGGTGGGTGGCGGCGCCTCTGCCAAGGGCGCCTGCACCTCGGCCCCGTCCCGGGCGCGGAAGAGCAGCTCCCCGGACTGGATCACCTGCTCGGCCTGCCAGGTGGCGGCAGCGCCGTACTGCTGGTAGAAGTCCGTGTCGGCCTGGAACATGACCAGGGCCTGTGCCGTGTGCATGCGCACGTGCTGTGCCAGGCTGTTGGCGTCCAGGAACTTCTCCCCGCACGAGTCGCAGGCGTAGAGGATCTGAGTGTTGGGGTCTGCAACGAGATGGGGGCAGAGTGGCTCAGCCGTGGTGGGAGGCGACCCGGGCCCTGTCTGTGCCCACATCGGCGCCCGGGGTGGGTGGGGAGGGGCCCAGATGGCAGAGGCTCTGCAGTGCCACGAGGTAAACCCAGAGGCCTCCCACAAAATGCACAGGGGCTTTCTGAGCTCTCTGCCACGGCTCTAGCATCTTCCCAGTCAATAACACAAGTGAAAGCCAAGAGGTGACACTTTCTGAGGGGGCTGCGAGTCTAACGAGGCAGAGAACCTCTGCTCCCGGGAACAGCCCTGTGGGGCAGACTGGACGCATGGAGAGCCCCAGCACCTGGCGAGCTCACCCCAGCCACGAGGTCCCTTGGCAAAGCCCCAGGCAGGGACACCCCTGCGGGCAGTGCAAGCAGCTGATCGCACCCGTGTCACAAGCACGCGGGGCCTGCAGCCTCGCCAGGACCTGGCTGATGGAGAGTGCAGCTGGAGACGTCCTGCGTCTACCCTGCGTGCTCCAACCCTTCCCAAAGGCCCTCGCTGCGCAGCGAGCCCCAACCCTGATGGGGAGAATCCCTTTGGAGGCACCGGCTCCCACATCCCAGTAGCTGGGCAGGTCTGGGGCAGGAGGTGGAAGGAGCTCGGGGGGTTTGCTCCTTTAGTGCAAGATCTCCTGGCTGCATGACGGTCCCCCCCAAGCCCATGCCCCTTGGCCTCCACACGAAGCCTCACCTGCCTCCTGCACCTGCTTTACCGCCTTCGTTATCTCTGCTTTAAGTGCTTCAGTCTCATCTGCTGTCACGGCGGCTGCCACAGGGACCACTGTGGTTTGGGGGAGGAAAGTAAATGAGACTGAGCTCGTCCCCAGTGCTTCACCCCAGCCCAACACGGCCTGGGCCATTGCCACAGCAGGCCCCGTCCCCCGACACCCCGGGGCAAGCTAAGCACGGCCACCCCAACACCACAGCACCCCAATGAGGCGCCTCCCTGACTCACCCGTCAGCTGCGTGACCGCCGTGGCGGCCAGTGCCTCTGTGGCTAAAGTGACCATGTCATCCGAGGCCACCGTGACGATGTTGACCTCGTCGCCCTCCTCCGTCTCCAGCAGCTTCATGCCGGCCTTGCCCTGGTGCACAGTTTTGACGTGGGAGCGCAGGTTGTCCACGCGGTTGAAGCCCCGGCCGCACTTGTCACAGAGGAACGGCTTCTCCCCTGCTCGGAACAAAGCCCCCGTCAGAGTTAGCTTGGAGACGACGTGCCCCTGGGGGCGCGGGGTAGGGGCAGCCCCGGGCGAGGGCCACGGAGCTGGTGGAGGCGGGGCGGCAGGACGCACCGGTGTGGATGATGATGTGCTTGGAGAGGTCCCCCACGTTGACAAAGGCCTTGTTGCACACGGTGCACTTGTGTGGCCGGATGTTGTCGTGGTGCCGGATGTGGTTGGCCAGCTGGCTGGACTGCACGAACCTGGGGGAGACGAGCCGGGGGGGCCTCACAGGGAGCGGCGGGAGTGGGGCCGTCGCTGGGCCCGGAGGGCAGAATGTGGCATCCCCTGGGCCTTCCCCATGGCCGGGGAGAGCTGGGGGCTTGAGCCCTCCGGCCTGTTCATGGACAAACCTCTCGCCCTGCAGCCCTGGGCTTGCTACAGAGCCCCAGGAACAGAAGGAAACTCGCCACCTCCCTCTGCCCAGGTCTCTGGTCACTGAGCAGAGCAGGGCCCGGGGCTGAGCCTAGGACGATCTACGAGGGGCAATGGAGCTAATGGCCCCCACACAGCCGCCCAGGACAGACAGCAGTGAACCCCTTCAGCACGGGATGGACAGAGCCATTTTGTCACCCCATGAGACAGAAGGCTTTTCAGTGACAAGCTCCTAGGATGTCCTGGGCCAGGCCGGTGTCGTGCAGCCCTCAGCTCCTCCTTAATTCAACCATCCCTTCAAACCCGTCGGTGCCAGGACCCGGTGCCCGCGTGGAGTTGCAGGACAGGACTGAAGGGGGAATGGGGGGCCGAGGGTGGTGCGGGGCCAAAGCTGAGCCACGTTCCTATCAGCTGGGCTGAGGCCAGGGGCCTCTTCAAGGGGTCCTCACCTCTTGCCGCAGCGCTCGCACACGTACGGCTTCTCCCCCGTGTGCTGACGCACGTGAGCGATGAGCGAGCTCGCTTGAGTGAAGGCCTTCCCGCAGATCAGGCACTGGCAGGGCTTCTCGCCTGGGGGCGAAAGGGGCAGGACAATCAGGGCAGCGCAGCCGCAAGCACCAACCTCCGGGATGGAAGAAGCGGGGCAACCAGCACAGAGGCCTCGGAGACCGATTCATGTTCCCGTCTCAGTCATACAGGAGCGGTGGGTAAAAGGGACAGGCACCAGTGAGTGGGGCGCTGGGCTAGGCAGAAGTGTTATAGCCAGGACCATGTGGCCACTGAGCCCTTCAATGGGGAGGACTCAACAGCACTGCTCCTTGATCTACCGTCAACATGCTGTAACATGCTTGTAGCATTAGCCTGACGGTGAAGCTGAGACATGCAAATGGGTGTTACCGGGCTGGCTGCTCACCAAGGTACTGCTGTGCCCCAAAGGCAGAGCCTCCTGCTCCTACGTGGAGGGTGACCATACGCTCTGGCGATGGGCAGCAGGAGGACACCCCGGGGGAGCACGGTGGGACAGAGCGAGTCCATCTCCACGAGAGGAGCGCATCAGCTCGTGCCCCACGTCAGGCATGGCTGGCCCAGCCTACCTGTGTGAATGCGGACGTGTCGCTGCAGGGCCCCAGGGTCGGCAAACTGCCTCTGGCAATGCACGCACACATAGGGCTTCTCACCGCTGTGGATGCGCAGGTGCCTCTTCAGGTTCCCTTGGAGAAGCCAGACAAGAGTGATTCACAGATTGTAAGGGCTGGAAGGGGCCTTGCAAGATCATCGGGTCCACCCTCCTGCTGCACTAGGCAGGAAAGACAACCGGGGTCATGTGCGTCTGTCTCTGCACGTGTGTGTGTCTTGGCCTAGCACTGTGGACTGCAATGGGGCCCTACCCTGGCAGAGCACAAGCAGCACTCGCCAGTGCAACAGGAGCTGCGTGCAGTCTAGCAGGAAGCGCAGCCAGGAGAGACGGCTGCCCGCCAGCCAACGGCAAGGCGGGGGGAAAGCTGCCCTGCTTGGATTGCAACGCGTCACAGGCTGCAAGCCCTTAGCATTTGGCTCCGGACACGCCAAGACAGCCGGAGCGTTTTGCATTTAATGTCCCTGCAGTGCTCCGATCGAACGGGCTGGGCTGCCAGCTCCCGTGCTGCTAGCTTGAGCCTGGCCATATTTGGTATCCTCCTTCCAGCTCAGCGCTCAGGGTCAGGTCATGCCACGGGAATCTCCTCTGCTGCTTAAAGCAAAAGCATGAACCCTTCAGGATCTGGGGGAAAACCTCGCAGCTGGAGGGCTCGGATGCCAGAAGGCAGATATGAAAACCCTCAGATTTGGCTTTAAAACTCACAAGAGTCTCAGGACAGTGCATCTTGTGGCTCATCGGGGCTGGGCTCGTGGCTCTTGAAGAGCCGGGCCTGCAATACGGAAGAGGGCACCAGCTACACCTCTGCCAACTGAGGGCAAGGGAATAACTGCCAATAACATCAGTATGATTTGCAGCAGTGCCCCCGCAGCTCCTCCTGCAGAACTGTTCACCGCACATGGCACCGCCTTTCCCACAGGGAACGCTCACGAGCCCCCGAGCCCGGGGATGCCGTGTCCACACTGAGCACCTGGCATGCACCAAAGGAGCCCTGGTCTGGTCTCGACCTACACACTGGGCCTGCTGATCTGTTGCCTCTGCTCGGGGTGACGCTGTCTGCAAAACCCAGGAGACCCTGGAGCTGCTCCCCCACCGCTGCCTCCCCGCCCGCGGGTACCTGACGTGGTGAACTGCTTGCCACATTCGCGGCACTTCAAGGGGCCGTCAGCAATGTGGATCTTCAAGTGCGCCTTCAAGTTTCCCACCTGCCAGCAGACAAGACAGGTCCCTTCAGCCTGGCTGGGCCTCTGGAGTGGAGGCACGCGGTGTCAGACCCTGCCCGCTCTGCCCCGTGCACGTGGGGGCACAGTGCCGGTAACAAAGGTCTCAGGGCAGCAGAGATGGGACATCCGCTCACACGCACTCGCCAGCCGGGGTTACAGTGGCAGAACCAAGGCTTCCCGATGCTGGAGTGGCGGCTGACAGGGGTACGGGGATGGGCCGGGTTGAACTATCCCCCTACTCATCGCCTGCTTCCACGCTGCTGAGGCAGCAGGATCAAAGAGCTCAGAGGCCAGTCAGGAAACCCTCAAATTATCCTTGGCTCCGTCACCATCTTGCTTGGACACCGTGGGCAAATGAGCTTCCCCTCCCTGGCCCTCAGCTTTCCCATCTGTACAATGGGGATAGAGAAGCCTCTAACAGCATTAGGCATTTAAGTGCCCAGATACCAAGGGGACGGGGAAGTGGGAAGAGCCTGGGGAAGCCTTCGGTCAAGGCCTGTTTGGAGGGTAACAGTGTGATCTTGTCTAGCTGTGCTGTTCTGTTTCTCCTGAAAAGGACGGTGACGCTTCCCTCCAGCCCCTGCCAGCCTTCCCTTCAACCAGCGGGAGATGCCCAGGGGAGGGGCGGGGGGAGGACACACACACGAGGTGCAGAGTGAGGACCTACACATCTGGCAAGAAGGCAGCTTCGCAGGGTTTTGAGATACCCAGCGACAGGCTTAGAGCCAAACACAGCCTCGGTCATGCCAGCCACCACCCACGGCACCCGGTGGCCTGACACATAGCCTCCCGAAGCCCTCTCTCCACGGGCCAGGAAGCAGCCCTGAATGGAGGTGCAGCCCAAGCAGAGTCAATGCCCGGAGCTCACGCCTGCTTCTGCCAAAAGCAGCCAAGCCTGCTTTGTGACAGCAAGGACTGGAGAGGGGCGTCCATCCTCCCCGGGGGCTGGGTGCAGCCCTCCAGGTCACAGCCGACTGCCCGAGGAGCCCCGAGGGCTGAGCACCCTCCCCCCACACACCTGATTAAACTTTTTGTCACAGTGCGGGCACTTGTGCTCCTTGTCGGTGTCGTGGGTCTCCAGGTGGCGCATCTTGGAGGTGGGGTCGGAGAAGGAGCGCCCGCAGTAGTCGCACTGGTAAGGCTTCTCGCCGCTGTGCACCAGCTGGTGCCGCTTGAGGTTGCCTGAAGTAGTGAAGAGCTTCCCGCAGTCATCGCACCGGTACTTGGCCTCCCCCGTGTGCCGCTTCTTGTGCAGGTTCAGCAGGCTGATGAGGCGGTAGCTTTTCCCACACTCTTCACAGCCGTAGGGCTTCAGAGGGCTACAAGAGGGATGGGGCGGAGGTGAGGGACCCCCGGGGGCAGCCACGCTGACGCACTCGGGGCTGGAGGAGAGCTCGCCCACCCTGCTCCCTGAGGAGGTCTTGAGATTGCCCACAGTCTGAGCATGCAGAGCTGCAACGCTGCCCTCCTCTTAGGAGCCATCACAGGTACGTGGTGGAGAGGGGAGCTGGGCTGAACAGTGAGACGTTGAGCAAAGGACAGGGCAGAACCACGAGAAGGAGAATGGGGCAGAGTTCCCCAGTCAGGGCCCCGTGTCCCTTGCGGTAAACCAGGGATACGGCCCACGAAATGGCACCTGGATCCTCCGCCACAGCTTCACGTCTACTGAGGACAGGAAGGCTTTAAAGGTGCCAGTGCCCTACAGGGCAGCCCCCGTACTTGGTATCCGGATATCAGAGCTAACTGCGCACTAAAGTTTCCCATGTGGCAGATCCCAGGATCGACAGAGCAAATGAGACCATGGGCACTGCCAGGGCATGGGGAAGATACAGAGGTTGCAGTTGGGCAGGGAATTGTTAGGAGTTTTGGTATAAGGGAGTCTGGGATCACAGGAAAAAGCCTGCCGGCTGCATACTTCTGCTTCAATAATCAGGAGGAAAAAATCACTCAGCAGGGCTGATAATTCAGGCTGTATCATTACACTGAAAAACCAAAGTCCCACTGGGACCAAAGGAGCCATTCACACCTCTCGTTTATTCTTCCAAGCTGCCTGCAGACTCAGGAAGATGACACTGCCTATTTCCTGTCAGCTCCCGGTGCAAATCTACTGTTTACTCTAAAAGGTGAAAGCTGTGGTTTTGGATCATCCGTGGATGGGCTGTGCCAGCCACACAACTGCTGAGAGCGCAGGGCCACGGCCACAGGACCGCCAGCCCAGAGGAGAGGGCACGGCGCCGTGGTGGACAGCAGCTGAACTTCATACCAACAAAAACCCCATTTCTTTTCCCTGGTCAACTTCTTGCTCTGGCTGCGTTATGGGCTTCTGCTGCATTAGGGGACTCGTGCAGGAGGGTGGGGGAAGGCAGCATGGAGACAAGGAAGGGCATGACAAGAGAATAAGAGATGTACATGGTGCATCACTGTGCAGATTACACCTGGAGCCAAGTGCCCTTCAATCTGGCTGCTAGGTTCCCTGTATCCCTCCCCAGCACCCGGGTCACAAGAGGGCCTCCCGTACCTGTGTGTCTTCTCGTGGGCTTTGCAGGCGGCCGGGTCCGAGAACGCTTTGTTACACTCCCTGCAGGAGAAGGGCTTTTCCCCCGTGTGGATGCGGATGTGCCGTTTGAAGTTGCCAGTGTGTGTGAACTCCTTGCCGCAGTCCTGCGAACACACGTGCAGAACAGAGCAGTGCCTACGGAGGTCCGTGCGACCCAGGGACGGAGCGGGGAGCTGCTCCCCGACTTGCCTTACCTCACACTTGTGTGTGACCGAACCGTATGCTTTCGACTCTGTTCTGTCGCTGTAGGTGCCTGATCGCAGCAGCCTGGCTTCCCCCGAATTCTCCAGTCCAGAGTCCGTGCCCCCAGATTCGTTATCCTCTGGGCTGTCTCCATTTGTTAATCTCGATGGCTCGTCTTCTGGGATTCTGGCGTCCTCCTCTTCCTCTCCTGTCGTCTCCTCCTCTTCCTCCTTCCCCTCCAGCTCCACTTCCATTTCTGCAGAGATTTAAGATACAGAGGGCTGCTGAAATCTAGAAGGCGAGGTGGGAGACAAAAATCCTACTGCAGCATTTCAAACTGTGGATACAACGAGCTTATACACTGAGGAGATAAACGAGGGAGGAGCAGAAGGTCAAGGGAATGAAAGCACCCCCCCTCCTCATGGAAAAGAAGGGGCACACAAGGGCCCTGAACTACGGTGCATCCGAGCTGCTGCGGCCTTCTTCTGGAATCAAAACATTTGGGGCTTTGGATCAAAACGCACAAACCCTGACACCTCTGTTTAGTCGATACCTATTTCCTGCCAAAGGTTTTGGTGGAAATGTTTCAACTGACAGCACATGATGCTATTCAACATGCAGCTATCCTAACAGACCGATGATGGGATAGGAGGTCACTTCTGCACATCTACGCTTGGAAGGGACTGAAAGGCTCTGCAGGCTGACAGCTGTGTGATGGCCCTATGCGGTGGAGTCTGAGGACAGGTGAAGTCTTGCTTTCAGTCTACAAGAGCTTTTAGGACACCACTTGTGACACTTGTGACAGCCTGGAGCAGAGCTTCCACGCACCGGTGGACCAAGCAAACACGATACTGTTAGGTCAGGGTTGGGACACTGGATAGGATGACATGTGGAAGCCTGAGATGCCGCTGCCCATGGGATGTCCTTCTACAGACACAAGTGCCATCATTCTTTGGGCAACACTTGTGAGGCTTGCAAAAATGCAATTTATACAGCCATGCATGACTCCTATCTGCCCCCTTGTGCCGAAATCACTGTACTCGAGGAAGATGGGAGCACTGCTGTTGCTTTAAAATCAGCGTGCAGGAATTTGGGGCTTCTGACCCAGCCAGCTTCTACCAAAGTAAAAACAAGCAGGAACTCATGTGAGCCCTCTGTGCCCTTCTGGTGCGTGTTTATGCCCAGCAGGAAAAGGGAAGGCAACGGGACTCAGGGAACAGGACCACTTAAATCCAGACCGAATGTGCTGCAAAGAACAAGAAAGACCTGCAAGAGCTTGAACAGACCGGTAACTTATCTAGAATCAACACAGCTTCTCTAAGCACCTCCAGCTCCAACTGGAACGTAGCTCTGCAATACCTAACAATGCCTGGGGTTTCACGAAAGCTGTCCAGCAGCAGTAAGGTGAAGGACCATGTTTCCTCCTCATTAATACCCCGGGGATGCAGGTAGCCTGAGTACACACACACTGGGGATATTCCCCACTTTCAAAAATGGTGCACCTCTGCTCCTGGGTTTGCAAATGCAAGGTCCTGCACTATGAAAACGAAGCCTTCCTAACTGCAAACCCAAGCTGCAGCTCAAAAATGGCTCAGGCTGCAGGGATCCACTGTGCGGGGCACCAGCCTGGCTGGCTGCATAGAGGAATCCCTCTCCCTGCTGGATTTCACCTCCTGTGGCATGGCGCTCCAGCCTATTTCCTGTGAAGGTGACAAGGAAACTTCCAGCCTGATCCATCCCTCTGGGCTGAGTAAGGTAGTGGGGAAGAAACAGGGCCTAAGAGGGCAAGCTCCAAAAGCATCACCCACCACCCTGTGCCCGATGCAGATCTGCACCTTGCTCCGATCCTCGGGAAGAGCAGCCCCTGGCAGCTGGGCTGATGTTGCTCGGCTTCGTGTCCTCCAGTGGCAGGTGACTGCGGATCTCCTCTCTCACGGGATCCTCTACACCTAGAAACAACAAAGAGAAAGTCTGAACCGTTCACCTTCATGCTTGGGGCAGGCTGTGGGAACACGGTCATCAGACTCGAGTTTCTCAGGATGGTTTTGAGGGAAAGGGAGCGTGCAGGTGAATACGCAGCAGGGGGGAAGGCAAGTGGAAGCCTGGAGCCGCGACGCTTCCCAGTGCTGACCTGTTCTGCTGGTCGCCTTGCTGCCGCCGTCCTCAGTCTCCTCCTTCGCCTCCGTTGCAGCCTCTGCTGTTTTCACCTTCCCTTGTCTGTCAGATGCAACTTGCGTGGCACGGTCGAGGTTGCCCAGCAGCTCTGCTGCTGCTTTCCCTTCCCCAGCTGTTTTTGCATCCCCTGCCAAGAGAAGCACAGCCAGGCAAACCACTCTTTATACGTATAGTTACAGGGCCGCTTGCTCTCTAACACAGCCCACCCACGACACGGAGCAGCTGGGAACCACAGCCTATAGTAACCTGCAGCACAAAGTCCCTTGAAGTCCTATGAGCAAATACTCACAGTGAGAAAAGAAAGGGCACAAGAGTTCTTCAGCAGCAAAGTGACCTGCTGGTGTCATTCACAAGGATTGGCCAGACGTTTAAACCCCAGCTCCACCTGAGCAGGGATAGCTAGAGGGAGTACATCTAGCCCAGACCAAGCCAGGGTCCTGGGCCCCGCTCAGACTGACCTGGCCTCAGCAGGGCAGCCCCCTTCAGCTGCAGCTGATGTCCAATGCGTTACACAACTGTGGTGCTAGTGTCCATGTGCACAGCCTGGAAACAACCCGCTCACTGTAACAGGGCAGGGTTCAGTGCCCTCTTCCTTTCTCTTGCCCTTCCTCTGGAGGGAGGGCGAGGTCTTTACTGACTACCCAAGCACCAGTCATCTATGGGACATTGTATTCGAACAGCAAGGAAAACATCAGGATGAAGACGGATGAGTATTTAGTCTCTCCTCCTCCTGCTGAAGGGCCCTTTTGGCAACAAGCTGAAGTCAGGAGAGACCCAGCGGGAAGCGGGGAGGTGCGTGGAGTCTTCATACCTGTCACGGCAGGAGGCTCTTGGCTTTCTGCTGGCACAGTGAGAGACTTCAAGGCATTGCAAGCATTGACGATTTCCTGCATCTGGAGGAAGCCTGCAACTGCGAGCACATCCTCTACGTTCTCAGGGCTGAGGCTCAGCTTCGCCGTGTACATGAACTCCAGGACCTGGCCGAGGCCTGCAGAAGGAGACAGCCAGGGGCAAAACCACCCCCGAGGCCAAGATGAGTGACCACTGACAGAGCAGATTAAGAGGCCAGCATCTTAGAGGCTGCCTCCTTTAACACCACATACACAGAAATCACCCAAAGACTTCTCCCACACTTCATTTCTAGGTGAGAGCAACGAACAACAACGCCTCATCTGAACTACTTCTTCTTCCTACTAATCTAGCAATGGGGAGATGCATAATTTTTGCAGGCTGACATGAGCATGCTACGGGTTTTAGCCAGGATGAATTATTAATCACGTATTATTTATTTCTTTATTCATGTGACGTATGCCAGCAAAGGTCACAGCCGGCTACAGCAAGAGAAACAGAGCAACTTAAAAGGGCAACTAGCAAAAAATAAAATCCTCAACTCAAGCAGAGGCCCACGACAACATCTTGGCCTTGCTTTGCTTGTTCAGCGCCTGCCCAAACAGAAGGGCCCTGCAGTGCTTCTGAATGGTGTCCAGGCCCAGGCTCTGCTGGCCTCACGAGAAGGACGGATTTCCAGAGCTGAGGCGCAGCTGCTGAGAATGACTTCCCACGCACCATCACCAAGGTGCTTGCAGGAGTGGTGCTTGGCTGCCCTTAGGGACCGCAACAGGGGGTAAGGGAGAAGGCAGTCAGGTCACTTAGGGTCTTCTGGTCAAAACCAATGCCTTGATTTGAGCCTGGCAAAAACCACCAGACTGGGTGTGGGGAGAAGTGGTTCAGTATGTAATACCAGTACAACCCCAGGTGCAACCCTAAGCCATTATTTCATCTCCTTGTGCCATCAATTCCCATCTGTAAGACAGGCATGAGGGCTCCTCTTTCCTCCCACTTTTTGTCTCTTGTCTGGAAGCCCTTTGGGGCAGGGGCTGCTGCCCATACTAGTAAACTCTTTGCACCATTTCCGAGCAAACACCGGAAGAAGAGTGCAGTGATTAATGCCCTGTTCTGCTAATGCTGCTAACTTTCAGATTCAACGAGCAGCAATCTCATCACCCACTCCACATTCCCAGAGGGAGGAGATGTTTCTATGGATAACTGGGATACCTGGGGTCAGGCTGTGGACACGAACAGCTGTGGAAGAGAGAAAAGCCCCATACTTCAGAATATAAGACAATTTCTATCTATCTGTAGAAGAACGTAACAAGGCTCGATTGTCCTGCCGCAGGATGCTCATGCCATCGTTGGGGCTGGTGCTCTCTGATACTGGAAGGTCTTCAGGCTCAAGCCAGCCTGTCCATAGGTTCAGGAGAGCTGTCACGATCTCCACTTTGGCCTCACTGGTCTCTAGGCCGTAAGGAACAATTTTCAACCAGACTCTAAGCTGGCATCAATTGGCCCAGCTCCACTGACGTCCATGGGGCTACGTAGATTTACACTGGCTGAGAACGCAGCTCCTTGGCTGCAGCCCTGGCCTCTCCCTGCCTACCTGCTGCATTGCTGATGTCCAGGTGCACCACGTCCTTCTGATCCACAAAGAGCATCCTGAAGTACTCGCTGCAGGCTGCCAGCACTGCCTTGTGAGCCTTGAAGTCGATGCCGTCCACCACGAAGGTGCAGTCGCACAGCAGGCCCAGCTGCCTCTGCTGGTTCAGCTGCTCCAGGACCTGCTTGCTGTGATGGGGGAAATCCATAGCTGAGGAGAGAAAGCAAAGCCATGTGGGCACGGCTGGACCTAGGACTCTGCAAAGAGGGGGAGCAGATAGCGACGTGCATTCACAAACACCCTAACGTGGCACAAGTAAAGCAGGGGCATGAGGGCGCTGCCAATGCCCAACCACCGCAAGGGGAGGAGGTTGTTGTTAGGATACATTCAGAAGATCCAAAGGACTGAAATATCGATCTATATCTTAAAGAAAAAAATCCCTGTAAATAATTCACACCCATCATGCTGTACATCCAGGTAGCCTATGTAACAGCATGCACTTCATCTCCTCCCTCCAAGCGAGTCTCTATGGCTGCATCTAAAAACCTCATTAGAAGAACCCTGCGTTTTCCAAATCATGCACTCAGGAATTAGGAAAGGCCTGATTTAAGGTTGCCCATGAGAAATTATTTCAAGCCCCGTGCTCGCAGTCATTAATCACAGGACCCCAGGGCCTGAGCACAAGGGCAGCAATTATGTTTGCTCCTGCTTCAGCGCGTGGTGCTCGGTTTTCTGTAGTCCACCCCCGTACACCGAATATGAAATCCTGGGCACTCCTGTGACATTTTCACAGAGACGCCCCTTTGAGAAAAGGCAGTGCCGCTCTGCCGCAGCACGCCTGCGGTTCTGAGGCGCAGAGAGATCGTTTTCCAACGACTGGACAACACTCTTAAGTGCGCTCTCATCGTTCAATTTGTGAGGTCCAGGGACTGATTTTTCCCACCCCCCAAAAACTGTTCCATGTTTTTACAGTACTTAATAGAGGTTTTGCAGCACAGCCCCAATTGACCCTGGTTGCAGTGGGAGGCTCTCTGCACTTCTGCCAGTCTAGCCCCCGAAATCTCACGGCCTCTGGTGCTAAACCCCTTTCTTTGGGGCCAGTCCTTACTGTCCCCAGAAGGAGAAACAGCATCAAGGCCCACAGCTACTGAGCAGGTGGCACAGGGAATCCTCCGTCTCCTTGCATGCAGTCCCCAACTTGAGGGGGTTTCAGCTACCCCAACCAAGCTGCCTCACGCAGCAGACAAGCCGTAACGAGCAGTCGCCCGAGCTGATCATTATGCTACAGAGCAGATGAACACCTAGCAATATCCCAAGCAGCCCAAGGGTGGGGGCAGGGAGGTTGGTGTTGGAGTACGTGGCTTGTCTTTAAACAACTTGCAGAAGCAATTCTTGCAGAGAGAGGTGTTTTTAGCAGAGGCAAATGCAAAGGGGAAAACTCCGCCTCGGCTAAGTACGGCTGAGTGCTGTAGCAATCAAAGTGCATCACCAGGTTTCAGCTTCCATCTTGCAGCTGCATGGCAGAGCTAGCATAAAAGCCCCGTGGGTGCCTGGGGCTGACTGTGATGGAAGGACTGGCCTTAAAACTTACACAGGTTGGACAAAAAGAAAGTCTCCAAAGGACCTGGCCTGTGCTTCTCGAGTTGGAGAATTACACTGTAGGATATGCTTCTGCGTGCAATGCCATGCTCAAAGCCCCTACCCCTTCCCGGTTACTCCCAACCCATAGCAAACTGAAGAAGCATATGCTGACCTTTTCAGGAAAGCTGTGAAAAAAACACCCCAGGAGTCACGCCGTGCTTTTCCAAAAGGAAGGATACTTGTAGGGGAGAGAGAGAGCCACTTGCTCTCCTGAGCTCATCTGCTCACATCGGCTATTCACCACCTGAAGTCATAACCCTGTTTGCGAATCACTCCCACAGCAGCAAACTGCATTCCTACAGGCTCAGCTCATGGGTTCAGATGAGCAAGACACACATGCATGCTTAACAATGAATAAATCAAAGACTTTGTATTCATACTCAAGCCTCTGTGCACAAGACTGGGGAAGAGAGGTAGGAAATTCACGGTTTTCCAACCAAAACTCACAGAAACAAATTAGACAAATCCTGTGGAATGGTAAAAACTCTGAATGAAAGACACCAGCAGCGTTCGACACACAGTTAAGGTACGTGGAGATCGGTTTTTATGGTGCATCCATCGGTGTCTTCAATAAAGGTCTGAACGACGTCCCTAGAAGAACCCAACTTTGTCCTTTCTAGCTCCCACCCAGAGGGACCCGAATGAAGAACGCGTGAGCAGACCACGTGGGGAAAGTGTCTTATTTCCAAATTCAAAAAACCAGCTTGACCAAAATGAATTGTTTTGCAAAGAAAAAAAAAAGAAAATCTCCTCTCTGGGCCCAGCCCCCAAATCAGATCATTTTAGGCCCAGTTCAGAAACCTGCTCTACGGCGCACGAAGCGTGTGGGAAGAGTCAGGAAGAGAGGCCCTGAGATGAGTTAAGAAGAAGAGCCGCACGCATTTAGCCCTAACGACACTGCAAGTGGCTGCTGTCCTCAGCCAGAGAGCTCAGCCGACAAAGCTGCGGGCAACACAGGTAGGACAAAGTCGCTAAGAGAAGTCGGTTCATTTTTTGAGTGCAAGACGGGGGCTGTCTACACCACCCTGGGCAGTGCCCCAGAGCATCGCTGTGAAAACCCCCTCCTGCTCCGCCGGGCCAAGTCCTGGTACCTCACCCTGGCACACAGCCAGCGCCACTCAAAAGGCAGCGACCTGGCATTTTTTTGGCATGCATTTGCTGGGAACGGACAGGAGCGGATGGACTTTCACTGCAACACCCCTCAGCACTGGTGGCTGTGATAAAGGCATGTTTTTGGACTTGTAAAACCCGCTTATTCCAAGAAGAGACAAGAGAAACAAGGACAGCGAGGCTGAGAAGTGGTCGGTGGCTTTTAGCCATGACTGCTGACGACGCACTTTTGAGACCGGGGTGCCAGCAGAGCGGGACCGCTATATAAAGCAGCCGTGAGCCACGACCGAGGAATGCAGATCGCTTCCCGATTCCCTGCAACTTCCTTTCTCTCTTGCTCCCCAAAGGGTCTTGGAGCCGCAGAACGAGATCAGAGCGGCCGGGGTGGATCTGGTGAGCAGTTCTCAGGCGGTGATGCATGCACCGAGCAGCACAGAAAGCTGTCCTCTGCGCAGCGCTTTTCCCGAGCGAGATGGTCACTTCCCAGGCTCTCAGCATCCCAGGCCGCTCTCGAGTCCCCGGCTGAGCGGCCTGCCTAGCACCTACCCTCCGACAGCTAGAGAGGCTGATACAGAGGGAGCTGTTGGACTCTCTGTGGGTTTGAAGAGATGTGGGCAGCTACAAACATGCTAGTGAATGCAGACGAGTAATACGTGGCCCGGGCAGCGTGCTACACACAGGGACAGCCTGCAGCAATAGCCTCTCATCCTGAAATGACTCAGACGTAGGAAGAGCAGCCCTGAATGTAGGTAGGAGGCGATCTGCTCGCTCGCACACGATCATATATTCACCAGTTTCCATGGCACCAGGTTGGCGGGGTGCCCGGGGCAGACAGGAAAGCAAGAGGTGGAGGCTTTCCCTTTCGGCGAGTTCAGCAGCTCCGGGCTCAGCTTCTAACCCAAAATGCAAGCCCGAGCTTTAACGCAAAAATCTCTCCGAGCTGTCCAGGCAGGCTCCGTCTTGTTTACTCGTGGCACTCAGGCGCGGAGAGATGCATCTTTCTGCTGCATAAATGCTCCTCGCGTCCTTTGGCTTTTCTGTGCCCGCAATCCTAGCGTGCAACCTGCTGCTCGGGCAGGCTAGAGGCTGCAGGCAGC
>JAGPOW010002149.1:10045210-10080608 GCA_030014935.1 Caiman crocodilus
GCTGCAATTAGCCTTCGATTCTTCCTGCAGACACAGCTGAGGAGGTGGTGATGTGTCAGGCATTGGAAAGACCCCCAGCGACATTAGGGAAAGTCACAATTCGGGCTCAAAGAGATTTGCAAAGAAACGTGCTTTACGGATTCGACTCTGCCACCAACTGCGCGGCACCATCCATCAAACTAAGCTAACACGAACTTCTGTAACACTGAGCTTTTCTCATACAACACATGCAGACAGGCTCCAATGTGTCACCGACACAACAGTACGATCTACAAAACGCCTCTCCGGCATCCAGGTGCTGCACTAACATCAATGTACTTAAAATGACACGATACAAAAAAAAAAAAAAAAGATATACGTATAAATACAACCCAGGGTTTCTCTGCTTTGCCGGGGGAGCTGCTTTTCGATCAGTGGCTCTCAACCTTTTTGGCACCGGGGTTCGGGTTTTGTCCCGGGACCCGTCCTTAAACATCGATGGCAAGTCCCGACCCCGGTCCCGGCAGCACGAGGGGCACCTGGGGGGTGGGGTGTCCCGACCAGCCCCTTGCAGGCTGGAGCACGTGGGAAACCCCACGTTTTTCTCCTTTAAAGGAGAATCGCGTTTGAAGTTTGCTCGCGACCCATTGCGTACGAGCCACGGGGCGAGAAATGCCGCCGTACGGGGTGTCCTGACGCTTTCCTGGCGCGTCGAGACGAGGCAGACACTCGGCAGACGGGACGCGCCGATTCCCACCGGGAACGACACGGGGCCGCAGAGGAGCGGGGCAGAGGGTGAGGCGTGGATCCGCTGGCGACGGCCCAGTGGACGCCCCACGGCTCCAGGGGGGCCGCGGGAAGGCGGCTCCCCGCCATCGGGGGAGCCCAAAAGGCCGGTTCAGGGGCGGGAGGGGGCCGGGGAAGGCCCCGTGCCCGGAGCGGAGGGGGCGGCGGAGGGAGCGCGCGGGGGCTGGGGTCAGATGGTGCACCCCCCCTCCCCCGGCATCAGAGAGGGGAGGGGCAGGGCTGGGGGCAGCGCGGGGTCGAGCCAGCATTAGCTGCTGCCCCTCCCCCCCGGGGTAGTTACCCCATCCCCATGGGGAATCACCCCCTCCGCGGGCAGCTACCCCTCCCCCCAAAGCCCCCTCACGGGCAATCACCCCCCATGGGGAATCACCCCCCCTGGACATATACCCCCCCCAACGGGGAATCACCCTCCCCACAAGGAGGCGACCCCTGCCCCCGGCTACCTGCCATCCCGGCCCCGCGGGGGTCACATCGCAGCCCGCAGGGCTCGGAGGGACACGCTGCTGCTGCTGCTGCTGCGGCCAGGCCGGGCCGGGCCGAGAGTGCGCATGCGCGGGGGTGCCAGTCACGTGGTGCTTGGGGCCTCATGTCACACCGCTAGGGGCAGGGGTGGGCACGTGTGTCTGCTGCTCTGCTTTCTGCTCCCTGTCAGGTCCCTTGCCCTATCCTCTGCTCTGCTTCCTGCTTCCTGCCCTGTACACTGGTCTGCTGTCTGCTCCATGTCAGGTGTCCCTCGTCCTACCTGCACTTTGCTTTCTTGTCCCTCTCGTGCCTTCCTTGCCCTATCTACTGCTCTGCTTTCTGCTCCCTGCCCTGTTTGGTGCTGTGCTGCAAACAGAGGCCGCCCATGCCACCAGTTGTCCCCCCCACCCCACCCCACCCCACAGCACGCTCTCACCCAGGAGGCTGAGTTTCCATTTCGGGACATGAAGCAGGGCCGGGTTGTACCCTCTAGACCGATTCCTTCAGACGCACGTGTGTCGCCGGGGGTCGTGCCTACACCTCCCACCTCGGAGTCGCCGGAGCGTAGCCGACTCCCAGCCTCAAGCCCTCGGAAATCATGCGTCAGGTCTCAAAACGATGAGCTGGCCTTAAAAAGCCGCAGGATCTGAAAAAAATAAAGATGACCCCCGTTTCCGTTGCTTTCCTTGCTGAATTCCAGGCCCTTCCGGTGCTTTTAGATCACCTCCTCGCGCTCTCCCATGCATCAAAAAGGGCTAGAAACCCTGTGGAAGGACCTCTCCGACCCTCACGTGATTCCAGCAGCTGGGGCTTTGTGGGCAAACAGCAAGTCTCTACGAGACTTGGGATAAAACCCGAGATGTGATGGCAGAGGGATCTGTCCCGGGTCCCATGCAGCGTTTTCGCTATCAGGAGAGAGACCTGGAAACGGAGGTGTCCAAGCGTGCCACGTGGCGTGTGCTGTCCTGAGACGCGTGTCCTTTGAACACATGCATGCACCTCCCCTGTGCGAAGGAAGGAGGAGCAGCAGGGAAACGTGGTTGGCACAACTGTGTAGCACGCCGGCTTGTCCTATGCGTTTGGACAAGAAACATGCTTCCTTCTGCCAACACTAAACACAGGGTTTATTTGGACGTTGTTTGGGGTTGAAAGAAAAAAAGATACATCCAGGAGCAGAGCTGCTCCTCTCTTCCCGCTGGGTCTGTGCCCTGTAAACCTCGAATCCACATCAAGGGCAAAAGAGACATTTTAAATGACCCCTGTTGTCTGTAATTACCTGCTGGCACCCCAGGCCCTGTCAGATGTCTTTGTTGTGCGGCCTCTTTGTTTTGTGTTGAACCCCAGTGTTACACATGGCAGTAATCACCTGGGTCGGTGTTTGCAGGATGGAAACCTTGCTGATACCTGCTGTCTTAGGTCTCCCGCAGAACCAGAGGTTTCAAGATGGAACAAGTTCAAAGCAAATCCCTTCGACGGCACGTGCTTGCTTAGAGGTTGGCAGGTCCTGTGCAGTCCGGCCGAGAGACACCCCAAGACCTCCTGTCCTGCAAGGGATAGCAGCTGTCATGTCAGACACTGTCCCAGGAACCCGCCTTGGGGGGAATTTAACCTGCTTGGCTCTAGGAGGGAAAGGGGAAGAGAATGGGTTGACTGGATGGACTGAGATAAACCAGGCAGTCCATGCAGACCCACCTTGGCCAGGTGGGACCGCTCCTGCGTAAAACGATGAACACACACTGGTTCATTTATTCCAGAAACATATAAAAGTCCATGGTTGAGCCCCCCGGGACCTTCCCTCCCTGACTTCAGAGTAGCCCTCAACAAAAGGCCTTGAAAAGCCAACTGATCTCATTACCTGGACTGTTAACTCCACTGGCCCTCAAGGTGCTGCCCACCTCCCACCTCATTTGTTGCAGTCAATCCACTCCTTACCTGTCCTCTTCCCCCGTCCCTTTCCCTTCTATGTTGAGCCCTTTCTTTCTGCCTGTCTTTTCACAGCATCTGATGAAGTAGGTTGTTGCCCAGGAACCTCATGTGTCTTGAGTCCACTTAGGTCCTGAGATGCCCCATCCTGCCTTCTTCAAGGAGAACCAAGCAAGAGGTGCAGAGTTCCTGGCAGGTGTCACGCCATTATTTTCAGGGAGTAATTAGGCTGTTGGGTCTGGGGCGAGAGCAGTAGAGGGTGGCAAATTCAGCCAAACAGAACGGAGACCAGACCGTGGCCAACCCATGCAACGCAGGGTCTGAACTTGATTGGAAACACCTACATCCTCATGGTTTAAATGTCTTCACCTAAAGAGGCACGGCCAGCATGCTGTGTGGACGCGCGCGCGCGCTTGTCTGCTTTCAAGTGGTCAGCTCAGTCTGCAGATGTGACCAGTGAAAGATACTGCTCCACTTTCATCATATTTTACCCAGAGAAGTGGTGGAGTCTCCATCCTTGGGGGTTTAAGGGCTGGCTGGGATGATTTAGGTGGGGATGGTCCTGCTGGGTTGGACTCCTGAGGTCCCTTCCAACCCTCATTTTCCGTGATTTTGTGATTCTAAACCCTGGCAAGCCTTGATCATGGAGAATAGAGTGGGAAGGAGCCCCGAAAGGCCGTTTCGTCCAACCCCCTGCTAAGGATAGAAACGAGCTACTGTCTCAGATCCCAGCCAGAGATGCTGCAGCCACAGCTACCAGAGTACTAACCATGTGCAGTTACTAACCTCTCCGGCATCCCTTCTAGTCATCTGCAAAGCCCATGATTTAATTCATCCCCAGCGAGGCCTTGCAGACACCGTGTCTGTGCTGCGGGGTGCAAGGGACAGGATGCAATGTTCCCCCAAATACACCAAGCTCTCCAAAAGCTTGGCCTTCCCCTTGCAGCTTGTCTGATCCGAAGGAGGGCTGGGCTGCTGGTGGGACAGTGGCCAAGTGACAGCCAGGCTGCCGTGCCAGTGGCTGGGCTTTGTTTTGAGGCTTAGGACATGCTAAACATGTTGATAACCTTAAGCCGCCACAGGCTGGTTCTCAGCTTTCATTAAAGTGTCTTTGGACTGATGCCGATGGGGCTGGGAACATGCTCTGCTGTGCGTGAGCCACATCTTGCAGGCAGATGCCCCTGGCCGGCTGCTAAGTACGTGCAGGGAGAGGGGCATCTTCTGAGACGTCTGGAAGGAAGAAGGAGCATACGTGAAACCACATGTTTGAAATCCTCCTCCTGAGCCAGGCCAGGTAGGAGACGGGGCAAGATGCTCTTCTTGCTGTCGGCTCTGCCGGGCGCGTGGAACTGGGTGACTCTCACGGTCGGGTGAAGAGCCTGAGCCTTGAATCTCTTGTACTGACGTCAGGGGGGGAGTTTGGAGGTATGAAATGGCAGGATCCGGCCTGCTCAGGGCCATCTCTTGCTCCAGACGGTGAAAGTCTTCAGTTCCTTGCAGTTGCAGCCAAAGCTGGAAAGGGAGAGCAGCGCACCCAAAGGGGAGACTTCATTCATTTGGTTGTGCGGCAGTAGCTGCGGCGGTGTTTGCTCTGAGCTGCTGACCCCTTTAAAGTCAGAGAAGCACATTTCCTCGCCTCCCAGGGCAGAAGGGCAGCTTGGCTCAGTGGTTGGAGCTCAGCGCAGGTTGCCAGCAGCTCCTGGATACTAACCCCGGCTTTGCCGCTGGCTCCTGACGGGATGCCTTTTCCCCTCTGTGCCTCAGTTTCCCTGCCTGTAAAAAGCAGGTAACCCACTGGGGCTGTGAGGGTTAGTTCGGTGCTCTGGATGTAGCGCTCTGACAAGGACAAAGTGCTGGGCGCTGTTAAACCTGCTGGAGAGGAACTTCTTTGTGCGCCGAGCGGTCTCCCTGCCCTCGAGGGATGGCACTTTTGCCCCGTTTCTAACACGCACCCTCTGCAGGGAACACGGGCCCATTGGCCGTGCCCGCGGGTGTGCTGCACGCGCAGGCTCTCCTTTGCGCTCAGGAGATGCCGGACGCAGCCGGGGGACTCCAGGCTGGCGCGTATCGTCCTGCTTGCAAAGTACGTGCTCAGCACCCGGCTTGCTCGCAGAGGAGGGTGTGAAACTTAACCTGCTTTTATATCCCATAGGATTTTGACTGACACTGCAAGGCTTTGTGGGCTCTTGCGTTAGTAGGAATCAGTTGTATTTCAGTGTCGCCCTAACTCGGTCGTGATCCTAACGGCTCACTTGTTAGGCTTGGCGTAGAAGGGTAGTGGTTTCTCGCCCTTATTCTAGTGCCCAATGGAGCCAGGGCACTGGGAGTCCACGCTCTCGACTTCATTAGTTCCCCAAGAGACCCCAAGGTAGGTCCCTTCTTTGCTCTGTGTCTCAGTTTCCCCCCCTGTGAAATGGGTTCACCGTGCAGTTGCCCCGGGTCCTCTGCTGTTCAGCAACGGATATGCACGAAGTGCTTTGGGCTGTGAGGGAAGGTGCTAGCTCTCTGACAGCTGTGACTTGGTCTGCTTTTTGGCCTTGTCAAGTCCAGGATGAAGGCATCTCTGGTCTGTTTTGTCCTCCCCTTTCACAGATCATCTGCTCCAGCTTCCTCGGTGGGAGCTGCAAGTCAGAAGCCCCATTGCTTTCCGTGCTCATTTCCACCCGTTTCTATTTAGGTTGGCTTTTCCCTCTGGAAAAGTGCTGGAGTCAGACTGAAAACGAGAGCGCCAGACCCGTTATGCACTCGACCTTCCTCGTGAGCTGCGCCAATGGCAGAAGGCAACTTTTGGACACGCATCCTCAGGAAGGTGAAACCTGCAGACGCCCTCCAGGCCCCCCACCTGCCCCACCACAGATGGTGACCTACCTGGTCTTCTGCTGGGACCCGTCCTTGTCTGCCCGCCCAGGCATTCAGGGCAGAGCAAGCGAGGAGGAGGCTGGAGCCTGTGCCCAAGAGCAAGTCTCGTCTTCCTCCCAGCAGTGTAGCCAGGCCTCTCTGGAGGCATCTGAATCCTTCAAGGGTCCATTCCCGACACGCCGGCCCTGCCTGAAGAGCTCTTCTACGGTTAGCAATGCACCGCGGATGTCCAAGTCCAGGTCACTGCAGGGCTCTGCTTGGAGCCTGGGGAAAAGGTTTCTGAAGGCCGTGTTTGCATGCATCATTGGGCCAGCCCCTTGTTTTTGTCCGGGCAGCGGGGAAAAGGGCACGCATTTCTAATGGGAGACAGGCAAGTCACCCTGGCCTTCGCCTCTAAGGTCTACTTTGATTTTAGCTTCCCCTCTGCTTCCAATTCTGGTTCTGCCCAAAACCTGCTCTAACCACTGCCCTAGGCTGCCTGTGCCTTCATCTCTGAGCTGGCATAGCACAGCTTATGGTCCAAGCAAAGAAAGGATCAGGCCCTTCCATCACCAAGAGTAGCGGCTACTGGTTACGCGCCGTAGGATGAAGTGGCAAGGGCCGCAGGTCTCTGGGCTTCATGGACCGATCGCCCAGCTGGTGGCAGGAGCATCCCCTCACTGCACGGGTTAGACAGACCATCGCTGCATTTCAGGATGCCAGCTCTTACGCTACCAGCAAATGCAGGAAGATCGTTTCCCAGACCAGCCCACAAAACAGTTTGTATCTTGATGTCTTGCACCCTGAAAGATCCCCCAGCTTCTTATCAGATCGACAGCAATCAACACCCCCTGCAAGGAACCCACTGGATCCTACCCACGCCCTCCCCTGCCTGAGATGTATCTGGTCCACTGCACCCAATGCCCTTGCAGGAACTGCGTGGGTGCAACCAGACAGAAATGATGCACAGGAATGCACTCCTACTCCCTCCAGTTTCTCAGCCCTATGCGCTGTTTTTAACCATCGCTGTTCCTGCTTCTTCGCTCTGACCCGATGAAGAATGCCTTGCCTGCAAAAGTTGGTCTGACTTTATCCCACCTGGGCAGTTGGCCCAATAAAAGAGACCACCCACAAAAAACCCTTGCCTTTTGCAAATGATCCTAAAGTGCCCTGCCAAGAAAATGCGGCCAGCTCTGGGGCGAAGCATACATAACTGCACGGTGCAGCACTGTAGCAGCTATTTTCTTGCCAGCGGGCTGGTGGATGTAATGAGAGGCTGGGTTATGCTTGCCCTAAGGTTGGTTTCCCTCTTGGAAGACTTGGCCCCATCAGGTGAAGATGCTCTGGAGACATCACTGCTCCCATCACAGCCGAGATTAGGGGCACCTGCTGGTGCGGGAACTGCTCGTAGTTTGCTTTTATCTTGGGATGGGATGGGTGGCTGAGAGCTGGGCCTGTCAGGGCCTTGGAGCTGCCCGAGCGTGGCACGGGAAGGAGGGGCAATGCTGGCGAGCGGGGAATGGGGAAGGACTGGAGGCGACTCACGGAAATAGGGTTTAAATGGAGATCACGGTCACGTGCATGTCCCCGGTGGGGAAAAATCCCCAATAGGCCTGCTGGGAGGTTAACCTCTGCCTCAGTTTACCAGACAGCAGCGCCGATCTCCTCCTTCTCTGGTGCTGTGATGCCGAGGGCTCTGTAGATCCTCTCGGTAAAAACCCTGCCAGCTGCTCTGCTCGTTTGCCCGAGGGGTGTCCGTGTGCTGCAGGCCCGCTGCCACTAGATGGTACTGCTTTACCAAGCATTGGAGGGCCACTGCTGCTTGGGTGGTGTATTTGCTTTCCCAGCTGGTGCCCAGTTGGCAAAAGGGCAGCTTTTTTTAAGGAAAATTTTTCACGTCCCAGGTCAAATGAGCCAGATGAGGTCCAAATCCATTTGAATCATTCAGGAACCCTATGTGGCCCTGCTACCAGCAAGCATCTTTCACCCCAGCCTGGGGCGTCACATACTTCCAAATCCTTTGGCAGGCATCAAAAGGCAGCTGCGAAGGGGCTGAGGGTTGGCTGCAGCCGGTGCCGTGCCCCAAAAACCCAGCTGGAGGCTGCAGCCATGGGTGCTTAGGGCACCCATGGGAGTCAAGTGCCAAGCACACAGCGGGAAGGTGACCAGGGTGTGCCCAGCACGCAGGTACCACGGTGCAGAGGGGCCTGCAGCCTCCGTCCCCTATAGCGTGGTGGGAACCAGCCCCAGAAGACAGGGAGTAGGGCCGTGCGTTGTGTCCTAGAGCATCACCACTACCGGACAGAGATCGCCTGCGCGTGCAGCCCCGCTACAGCTGGGCAGGACCCTCTAGCAGACGTGTGGCAGAGCATCATCCCTTGGCATCTTGTGCCTGGGTGTGAGCCAACCGGTGACACATGCATTTAATTCAACGACGATCCCGAACTAGCAAGGGTCCCTCCCAGCTCCTGTGTGCGTCACTGCCCAGCTACCTCCTTCCCCGTCCCCTCCTGAGACCTGCCTCCTTTTTCCATCGCAGGAGAGGACACAATGACCTCTGAGCTCAGCAGAGAGCTTTGCAAACAACCCTTCAGGCCTCCCAAGCTTGTGGTAACTATAAACAGCTTCCAGCCAGGACAAAATACAGGCCCCTTGCACTGTTTATACACACAGCTCCTTATTAATCCCAGCCGTTCCTCACCCCCTGGAGCCAATCCAGGGCCTGATGCAAGAGCCTTCGCCTGTCCCCTTGTCAGACAGGGTCACCCAGGACTGCGTCGCGTTGCAGGGGAGGTCACGGGGGCTCTGTGCATGGCTGGAGAGGAGCAGGAGATGCAGGGTTTACACTGCACCGTCTCATGCCAGGGATGACCCTGGTACCAAGCTAATAACCCCGTAGCCGTGGCCGTGCCTGGCTCTGGCACATTGGCTCTCCCTACTCAACACCCCAATGCCATGTCCATGGCCGTCTAGCTGTCACCGTCATCCCAAGAGGACACGATGTGGCCAGGAAGGCCGTGATGAGGGGTCAGAGGGATTTCCCTTCATCTTGAGGGTTTGAGACTGGGGAATTCGTGCAGCTCCAAGGCCTGACGGGCTGTCCTTAGCCCCAGGCCAAACTTCACCGGGTGCTATATTACTTGAGCACGTGGTGGCATCTAGATATGATCTCATGAGGTCCCCTCCAGCCCTAACATCTATGGAGGGCCAAGGCAGGATGCATGGCCAACAGGAAGGCCAGCCAGGCCTGCTGATTGCTGGGATGGATCTTGGGATCATAGGGCTTATAGCTGGGGGGACCAGAGCCTGGCTGGCTGGAGAGCATCTCCTGGGACGTGTGCCGGCGGCCGATGCGAAGCCCACGGTCACTCGGACTGTGCCAGGCGAGCTCGTGCTAAAGCCCCTGTCTCTGTGTGTGTGCATCCCTTTCTGGGGTCACACTGGCCCTGGCCTTGCTCACCTGCGGGCCAGGTGGCGGTTGCTGGGATAGCCCCTTGTTCCCCCGCCGGGTCGGCGGGCAGTCTGCAGGGCACGCAGCTCCCTGCGGCGTTGCGCTAGCGTCCAGGAGGGCACAGCCAGGGAACAAAACGCTCTCGTCTCTCCGCAGTCGAGCCGACAAGGCCAGGCTGATTTATGGAGGAGGGAGGGCGAACGGATGCTGCCGGCTCGGCTCCCCGTGACGGACTTTCGAGGGGACGTGCGCGGAGAGGCAGGCCCCAGACTTCACCTTGGCTAGACACACAGGGTATCTGCAACCTCTCTCCTGTTTTATGCTGGCATGACTTCACAGACCTCAGTAACACCGCTCCTGATTTACCCCCGTGGACGCTGAGCCAGAAGCTGGCCCCGTGTCTGGGTCTCACCCCAGGACAGCACTGCGCCTTGGGGATTGCAGCAGCGGGCACCGACCATTTTGGGCGGGCGGGCCACAAATTAGCCCGGCATCCTTCCCGAGTGCCAGTCTCATCCCCTTCCCCTGCCTGAGCTGCTGCTCTGCTTTCTGCTCCCTGTCCAATGCTGCGTGACTCGGTCACAAACCTTGCCCAGCTCCTGTCTCCCTTGGAGGAGGATTTGCAGCACAAAATCAGCTCCCTCGGTGGGCAGGGATGGGTCAATGGTCTTCTTAAAGAGGCCACAGGCTGCTTGGGCTACAGAGAGGGACCTTGCCTCTTTGCTAGTGATGCTCAACCAGGGGCCACGAGATCCTTTTCCGTGGGGCTGCATGGGATCGGCACCACTTACACGGTGCAAACACTTACACGGGATTTGCAAGACGGACCCGGGGATTTCAGCTAGGAATCGGCAGCATCGCCCTGCTAAGGTCTCTCTCTCCGAGCTCTTTGCACTGGAAGAATTGCTCCGGTCTTTTTCCATAGTCGAGAAACGAGGGAAAGCCGAGAGCCGGCATTTTCCAAGGCGGGTCCCACGTCTCACAGGGTTGAGCAGCCCTGCTCTTAGCCGTCAGGGGTTTCTCTCCAGGCCAGAGCTGGGCAGGATACGGGATGCAGCCAGGGACGGGGACCGAGGAGCACAGCCAAACTCGTTGCACTTGTGACCGAGACCCGGTTCGACCAGAGAGAGGACTCTGCCCCTCCAGCCCGGGGCCGGTTCATTCCCCGTCCCTCCCTGCCTCCCAGCAAAGTCCTGCTCGCTGTGAAGCCTCTGTGGTCCCCTGGGGCCAGTCTTGTGGCCGCCCACGTGGCCAGCCGTGCCCTTGGGGCATCTCTGTTTCCTAGTCCCTGCAGCTGGGCTGGGCGTCGCGCCCCGCTTTCCCCTCTGGTCCGTCCCATCTGGGAGCCCGGGGCCCCGTCTCTCCCGACAGAGCCCTCCTGGGAGCCGGCCCAGCCCCAGGCATGATAAATAAGGCTGACAGCTTTCTCGTGGCCTCCTTTCCCCTACATGGCCTGACCCACAAAGGGCTCCTGGGAGGCTTGGCGCCTGCAGAGGCCAGCGGATTGTTTATTTTCCTTCTCACCCGCGGCGAGCTCGCTCGGAGCTCAGCTCTCGCTCGGGGAGGGCCGGCTCCGTGCCCGGCGGTGCTTCGTGCATCCTCACCGTGCCGCAGTTTTGCTGCTGCTTCCGGCGCTCCCAGCTCCGCGCTGGAGTTGGTGGTGCGCTGGGTCCTGCAGGGACCGATCCTGAAATCAGGGGGCAGGTCCATAGGAGCCCACTGAGAGCTGTCAGGGCGAAGGATCGGTGGCGAAGAGATGGGCAGGTGGAACAGGGAGGGTTTGGCCGTGCTTTTGCATCAGGCAGAGACCCCCGGCAGCCAGGCCCCTTTGACCGAGGAGAAAGGCAGTGCCCGGCCACGCTTCCCCGCTCTGTCCTGGAGCATGGTGCCGGGAAATGTCCGGCACGCGCAACAGGATGGAGGAGAGCGCAGGACACCAGGGAGCGGGGTCAGCAGGTATCACGTGCCGGGCGGGGCGGAGGAAGGATGTGCACGTGGAGCCAGCCCCCGTGCACGGCATCTCTGCCCAGAGATGCTTTCCTCCCTCCCTGCCCACCCCACGGCGGAGCTGGCGTCTCTCTGCGGTGGTCGCTGGCCCGGGGGTGTCGGGGTAGGTGGGCTTTGACCTTCCTGTCTCCCAGGGGCCCGTGTCCTGGCGACTGGAACAGCTGAGGTGCAGGGCTCACAAATAGACCGACGGGGAAGAAGTGAGTCACCCGGGCTGGAAATAAACCTATGGACACAAGGCCACAAGGGCAATGAGGTGGCAATTCTCTGCCCGGTTGGTGCAGCCTGCAGCTGGGAGGACAGCGCGGTAGAGACGTCCACCTTGGAGCATCCCAGAAGGCACCCCTTAGCACCACTTGTGCAAGGCATGTCGGGTAGCAAGTAGCAGAGCCTGGGCTGTGGGCAATGCTGAGCTGCCAGCCCTGCAGGTGCTCCCCTGACCGCCTACAAACACCAGCAGACTCTCCCTCGGCCTGAAGAAGGGTGTTTGTGCCCTACAGCTAGCAAAGGACAACTTTTCTAACTATTTAATAAAGATATCACACCCGTGCAAAGACTGTTGTCTGTCTGTGCCAGCTGGGTGCAGGACCCGCGGGGCAGCGGTGGGGCGGGGAAGCCCTCCTGGGCTCACTGCACCCCGACAGCTCCGGCCCGCGGGGAAGAGGCGGTAGCAGCAGCACGGGCACAAAGCGAGAGGAGGCAGCCGCCGGGGTGATCAATAATTTATAACAAACCAGATACGAGCTATGTACAAAGAGAACCGCAGCGGGAGACGCAGCCCCTGCCTTCTCCCGTCCCTGCAGCTGCTGGAGCCTCACGTGCTCAGCCCGGGGCCCTCCTTCAACCTGTGCATGGGCGAGAGATTCACTTGCTTGCCCTCTTGCCTGCTGCCGCCTCTGGGTCTGCCCCTCCAGATCAGGGCAGCCTCACCTCGCCACGGCTGCGCCCCGACTGGGGGTGACTCGGCTGCTAGGGCAGGTTCTGCCCCTGCTTTTACCCCGTCAGGTGGCAGGAGCATGGGCCTCTCCATGTAGGACTGCATGGAGGGGAAACGATCCTGTCCCAGCGCTTGCTCTATGGGTTGCGGACAGACTCAGAAGGACGCATCAGGACGGCTGTGGACTGGGTCAGACCTTGCCCGGTCTCGGCATCAGAGAGCGGAGGCTGAGAGGGAGGGTGAGCAGATCAGAGCAGGGGTTTTCCCCTGTCCTCTCTCCCTTGCAGCCTCCGGCATTTCAGTTCTGACGCAGAGGCCGTGCCCCTCTCCCCCCTGCTCCATAGAGACCGAAGCCCCTTTCTTTCAAGACTGTGCCCATTCCCTTTGTGGATCTGGCGAAGCTGCCAGCTTCCACAGCTGCTTATGGTTTGATGGAGCTCGATTCCCAAAGGGGTTGGAGGCAGGGCCGGGTCTACGCTGCGTTCATACTGGGCTAGATTTACCCCGAGGCTCAGCCAGACAAGCGTGCCGCTCAGTGCTTTTCGGCTTTGCTGCACCTCTGCCCCTGTTGTGATCTCAGCGCCAACCCACCTGGACTGGGCTCCCTCTGGCTAACGACCTGGCCGGAGCAGCAGGGAAGGAGGGTGATGTCCTGTCCATCTGCCCTGTCCATCCTCCCGGTCCCATGGGATTGCCCCTTAAAGAGCAGCCGATACCTCCTGGGGCATGCCAAGAGCTTGTGTGCTTGGAAGCGATTTTGCTCCTGTCTCCCTCCGAGGGAGCTCTGGCGTTGGCTGAAACCCACGAGCCCGTCCTATGGGACCAAGTCCTCCTTGGAAGTCAGCGCTCCTGGGTCTCCCTCCTGCGCGGGGGTAAATCAGGAATAATTCCATGGGAGTCAATGGGGCTTCCAGCGGGGGCCAGCGAGTTTCTGCTTTTAAAGGAATCGAAGCCTAACACAACTATGCAGACGCGGCACGTGCGTCTGCCTGGATCTCCCCGTGCGGGGTCACTATGAAAACCTCACAGCAGCAAAGGCCTGTTTGGAGAGCTCACACATCCCTGCGGGAAACGGCCTTGCCTACACGGTGCAGCCTGCACCACCTACTAGCCAAGGAGGGTTTTGCATCTTATGAGCATCCAAATACCTAGTGCGGGCTAAAATCTCCTCTCCGCTGCCTCTGTAGGACCTACTGGGCCCAGCTCCGATCTCAGCGGTGCTGGTGTGATAGCAGAGAGGTCCACGATGGCCCCGGGCCAGATCCTCACCTGGAGCAAAGCTGTGCCACCGCTTGCAGTCAAATGCAATGGGGATAATCACTGATTCACCCCAGCTCAGGATCTGGCCCCCAGGTTTTTGTAACTGAGATCAGAGTCTGGCCCACTCGCTTTGTCGGGGCTTGGTGTGAAGACCCAGCTGCTCTTTAAAGGGACGCCCCGGGCTGGCTGCTCCCTCCTTCCCTCCCGCCCCTGCCCCTGCCCCTGCCCCTGCCCCTGCCCCTGCCCCTGCCTCTCAGATTTTGATCTCAGTCCGGAAGGTCTGTTGCACGTGCTCCGTGTGCTTGGCCGGGTGCCGCCTGGCTTTGATGGTGAGGGTGCCGTCGGGGCCCAGGGCAGAGGTGACAGAAGTGGGGTCCACGTCTTCGGGCAGCTGGCACTTGTGGGTGAAGGTGTTCATGACGGTCCCGTCTGCCGCCAGCTGCAAGGGAGGAAGAAACGGGCACGCTGAGCAGGCGGCTCCGACACCCGCGGGCACCTGGCTGCCCGAACGCGGCACCCTGTATTCCTGGTGCCGCCACTGACCGTCTGCGTGACCTTGGGCAGGTCGTTCTGCCTCCTCTTGTGTACCATAATAATATTTACCGGCTGCCCAGGTGCGCGGGGACACAGAGCTAGTGTTTACCGGCGGCTTGGAGATGCTCAGGTTACAGACAGGTGGAGAAATGCCAGGGTTATTTCCGAGAGCCTGGAGGGAGCGGGCCAAGGCGGGGCCTGGGGGTCAGGACTCCTGGGATCTAGTTCTGCTTTACCCCTGTGCAGCCTCGGAGGAGCTGCTCCGGCCTCCCCCCATGCCAGTCCTTGAAACACTGGCGTGGGAATCCCAGGGTTTAACGCCCTCGCGGCTGGAAAGCGCTGTTTGATTTTGATGTGATAGATGCTAGAGGTGGGCTAAGGGCTGTCACTGTGGCCTGGACTTCCCCGGGCTCCTTCGAGGGCCAGCCTGGGCAAGCAGGAGCCGGAGCCCTTGCACGCAGGCAGCACGTGCAGGGATGGTGCACGCGTGCCAGGCGCGGAGGAGGCACCATCTGCTCAAATGCCAGCTGCTCTCCATCCGGCGGCACCCCGGGGTTTGGTGGGCTCTGCCGAAAGCAGCACCTTGTATCAGCTCCCACCAGCGTGACGAGAGGCAGCGCAATACAGCCACGGGCCCTGGATCTGCTTGGCTACCGGCCAGCACATAGCGTCCTCAGCCCCTCGCCGCCGAGCAAGCAGATGCGAGCGGTACGACGTCCTTGGCCGGTAGAGGAGATCGGCATGTACCAGCCATTCTCCTCCGCAGCTTGGCACCGGGGGTGGCGCTGCACTGGCAGCCCCGATGTCCTCCTCCCTCACGTGTCCCCACGTGGGGTGCAGCCCAGGCTTTGCCAGGCCAGCATCCCGCGTCCCGAGCCCCCAGCCTCAGGCCTCGATCCCATTCGGGGGTGAGAAGGGGCCTCAAGGACTGAGGTCCATCTGATGCCACCGGGGTCCTCAAGGGATCAAACTGAGACCCGGACCCTGGTGTAAATCAGGACCTGCTCTGCTGGAAAAACCAGGCCCCTAACTGGCATGAGTGGGACCACAAACAGGTCCCTCACCCCCCACCACATTGGATCCCAGTCCATGAACTGGTCCCAGTGCTCTTCAGCATCAGCTCACGCCAGCTATGGGCGGATGAAGACCGCGTCCTATGTGACACGGGAAGCTGGGGCAGCCTCCTGCTTTGCGCACGCCTCAAAGCCAACGGGAAGCTACAGAAACATGCACATTAAAAAAAAGCGGGGGCTTCTGGTTTTGGGGGGCCCTGCCATTCTTCCTGACGTAGCTGCTCTGTGTAAGCAGCAGGCGTCTGGGCTCGGCTAGTCACCTTCTCCGCGTGGACCTCGATCTGGTTGTTGGACGTGGTGACGATGATGTCCTCGGGGGAGAAGTCGCTGACGTCCACGGCAAACTGGTAGGTGTCTCCCAGCGTCTTAATGTTCCCCGCGTTGCCTGGACGGGCTGCAGGGAGGGGGAAGAGCAGCGTGAATCCTTTACAAGGGCTTCCCCCGCTACCCTGCGTGGATTTTGGAGCAACGCGGACACCCAGCTCTCTACCTAGACCTGCCTTGTGTGCAGCCCTGGGGATCAGGAGCGGGGCACGGAAAGCTGGACTGGGTTCACATGCTTGGTGGAAGCAAATGAGCAGGGTTATAGTCCTCTTCCCATTACATGCGAAGCATGATCCAGCACCCTTTGAGGGCAGTGGAGGTCTTTCTACTGATTTCAAGGGACTTTCCAGCAACGTCTTTGCTGCAGGACCTCTCTTGTCTGGTCAGGAGCAAAGAAATGCCAGGTTGCGCCCTGGAACGGGGCCTGGCTGGAGTGTTTCAGGGTTTGATACCTTGCCAGTGGAGCTGGAGATGTGGCTAGGTAGGTCTGTCCCTGGCAGACCTACCAGGGGAGACGCGCTTGCAAATGGGCACGTGCCAGCAGAGCCCCATCCGCAGCGCCCTGTGCCGCTGCGCCCAGGTCAGTGGGGCTGGAGGTGTGTGTCCGCCCCGGGCCTCTCACGGCCCACCTGCATTTGCAGGGAACAGGTCAGTGCTGGGACGTAACTGCTACAGTCAACCCGCCCGACGGACGGGCCACCGAGGCCAGTAACCCTTCCTCAAGTTTCTTCTTAAATTGCGTATGGCCCTGATGTCTGAGGGTTTTCCCCCTGCGGTCAGAGATGCTTTTATTACCATCGATCCCCCTCCGTTGAATCCTACGGTGCTGTTGATCTTAATGGCAACCCGGCTTCCTGGGGTGGGGTTTGCAGTGCTTTGTGGACAGAAGCATTTCCTTTGCTCGGCTGCCACTCGCTTGCCTTTGCTTATCATCACCAGTATCATCTGAAGACAGATGCTGGTGGATTTGGCTCTTATTTTACAGGGGAGGTTGTAAAGTCACATAAGGCAATCGGCTTTTTCTTTCTTTCTTTCTTTCCTTCCTGGTTTTCACCAGCCTCAGCGCTGCCTGGGTCTAGCCTGGTCCTGCCCTTTCCAAGGAGCCTCCAGTGTCCTGCAGCCCCGCTGCGATGTGTGGGGACGCGGCTCCCGACCCTGCCCTCGCTTGCTGCTGGGCCCCTTCCAGGATAACCCTCCGGGAAGGCAGGGCTTTGCACACCTACAAGCGGCTCCAGCTCGGTTTTTCCTCCTTTTCCAGGCAGCAGCATCATTTCTCTGTGCCGGACAAAGCGGAGGCAGCCCCAAGCTGTGATGCATGTACAGATCCCGCTGGGCTGCTATCATTAGCTGGCGTCCTGGCGCGCTTGTGGCCTCAGCCAAGGAAGAGCCACGCTCGGTGACGTGGAGCCTTTCCTCGCTCAAGGTGACAGTGCGTTGCAAGCTGCCTCCCCGGGGACCTGAACCCCTCCCTGCTTGCAAACCACCCCTAGAGACACGCTCATTTTCACTGGGGGGCCCCCGAATCACCTGCCCTGGGGGTTACAGAGACAACCTGCATCTTGTGAATCCTCCTGCCCCGTGCAGTCACCCAGCGCCGCCTCCACGGTCTCCCGGGTATCGCCCCCCAGAAATCCCCCCGCCTGCTGGAAGCTGCAACGGGGGCTCCCAAGCTGGGAGAAGCTGGGACGGTGGCAGATGTGACTTCCTGCCAGCTGTGGAGCCAGCTGGGAGGAGGTGGAACCGGAGCGGAAGGGAACGGCCCCATAGCCAGCACCCTCCTGCTCCTCCTTTGGGTGCCAGGGGAATAGCACGGCTATGAGCTGCCCCGCCGGGGCCTGGGGGCTGCATGCAGCCTGCAAGGGTTACATTGCAGCCCCTGAGAGGCTGGACAGGCCTGAGCTGCCCCCAGCATCTGACGCCAGGTCCGACCTGCGCCTGGGAGCGGTTTGGAGGTAAGCAACATTGCTGCCCCCAGCTCTGCCCTACACCCCATCCCTCACGCCCTGTCTCTCCATCTCTTGCCCCGGGAACGGGGAGCGGCGGTGGGTCTCGCCACACCCCGGCCGGAGCCGGGAGACACCAACTTGCCTGCGAAGCCCAGAGGCTCCGTGCGCGGCCTCATGAACTTCCCGAAGTCGTCGGCGAATATCCCGCGGGCTTTCTCCATGCGCTGCTGCTGGCAGGGGACCGGGCAGGCCGAGGACGAGCTGTGGTGGAAGTGCCGCTGGGAGTGGAAGGCAGAGGAGGACTTCACGCTCATCCACCCCGGGGCACGGTGCCGGGAGAGAGGGGGAACAAAGAAATACAAATAAACCCAACCAGGCAACCAACTGGGGCGGGAGGAGTGGAAACAGAGCCTCTTCCCTCCTCCCGCAGGAGAATGGGAATCAGAGCCCGGTCCAGGGGGCACTGGCACGGCCCTCTTTATAGCCGGCCGGGTGGATGAGGACAGCACGGCTCAGAGGCAGCTGTTGGGCTTATAAAGCCCCCTTTAGCCTCTGGGCTGCCTTCCAGCCCTCTTGTAAACCAGCCTAAATTTAGCTGCTTGTGCATCCTTCAGACGGGTGGAAATTTTCCCCCGTCCCCCTGCCAGGGCGCCAACAACCGGTGGTAGGAGGAATCTGACCTCATCGCCGGCATTCCTGCCTGCCTGGATAATGCAGCTCCCACTCGGTCCTGGCTGCGCCTGGCAGAGGGCGGGCGACTTCCCAAAAAAAGGAAGGCGTCGGGAGAGGGTGCCGGGGCGAGGGCTGTCCGGGAGATGGCGAGGGCTTGGGCTTGCCGGGAATAGGTGACGGCCTGCTGGTTTGGGAGAGGGAGGGTTGGAAGACGCCATTGCAGGGGGCGTGTTTTAATACTGGCCTTTATCCCCCAGAGGAAGCAGGTGTGAGCGCTGTTTGACGTGGGGAAACTGAGGCACGGCCAGAGGTCACACTGGGCGGCAGTGGGAGAGGTGGGAATGGAGGCCGGCGCCTGCCTGGCCACCTGGGACCCGCTTTTCTTTGCCACCGTGACAGCAGCACCCGTGCCACCTGGAAGGGGTAAGTCACCCCCGTCTCCGAGGGATCGCTTCAGGCTCTCTGCTAACTCAGGCAGGCAGCGCTGCCTCCGTCAGCTGCGTGCGCTCGAGGTTTCCTTTGCACCCGAGCAGGCCTGTTCATGTCTCCTGGGCCAGCTCTTCCACCCACCCGCCAGCCGGTCCTAGATTATATCCAGTTCTTCCCTTAAGAGATGAAGACGGAGGCGGTGGTCCTGAGGTTGGCTTTGCTGCCGCAGGCGCTTTCAGTGCAGCGGGTGACAGGTGCAGGGGCGCTGTCGCGATCTGTGCCCCTGCCCCTCCACAGCGCGCTCTGCTCCTGGCTCGCCACGCGGCCGGCCCGCGGCAGGGTCTCCAGCTGATGTCCCCTGCCCCTGGAAAGGCCGGCAGACAGAACGTCCCGCCGTCTCGCACCCGGCGTGTCGCAGCCTCGAGGCGCTGGGTCCCTTCCCGGTCCTCGCCCCCGCACACGTTTTCCATCCAAGCCCGGTCGCTGCGCGTCACCGGCCTCTGGCAGCATCACGAGGCAGGACCAGAGCAGCTTAGGGCCACTGAGCGCGGGCCAGGCCAGGCCAGGACGGACGCGGGCCCGCGGAGCCGTGCAGCGAGGGAAGCGAGCCAGCGCCTGCCCCGAGCCTTAGACCATCTATGGTTTTATCCCCCAGGCTGAGATAAGGGCTCGATGACCCACGGCGCGTCCGTCCCCGGCATGCAGCTGATGTCCGCGAGGCTGAACCGCCCGGGCCCGTTGGCCGTCTGGAATGCACGTCCGCTGCGTGCCGGGACCGATGAGCCAGGACCGCAGGCATTTCACGGCCAAGGCCAAGCGGGGAAGTGTGGGAACTGAGGCCGGGCTCTGGGCTCAGCTCCGAATAGCTGTGGGGGGGAGGGAGGGAGGGAGGGAGGCCGGGACGTCTAAATGCGGATGCTGAGTAACTGCAGCGAGGGCCTGAGTCACAGCTTCCCGCTGCCTCTCGCCTCGATCAGGTGCAGCCAGAGCCCCGGCGCTGCCTCCTGCCTCCCTTCCTCTCCCGGGCGCGCAGGCCTCCAGCAAACAGCTGCTTTGGCCCGGGCCAGCCCTCAGGTCAGAGCAGAGAAGAAAGCCAGGGGCACTGAGGATGCAACTCGGCGCTTGCGCATCACTGCAAGTCCCCTCAAATGCTGCGGGCACCTCTAGGGTGGTCGTTTCTAAAAAGCCTCAGTCACTTTGGAGCCAAAATCCATGTAGGCACAAGGACTTGGGCTCCAAAGGCCAGATCTGCAAAGGTCCTTAGGAGCGTGAGGCACCTGCTTACGGGCTGTTGGTTGTAGCCGCGCTGGTCTAAGGACGTAAGCAGACAAGTCCTTTGGGTACATGGGATCTCTTTTCTTAGACCAACTAAAAAGTTGGAAAAATTGCTCTTTGCAAGCTTTTGGGCACAAACAAACCTGCTTACGTGCTTTTGGAGATCCCGGTAGCCACCGGTTTGCACAGTTAGATACACCCAGGCCCTGTGTCATCCTGGAAAAAAGGGATGCAGGCTCCTAAGTCCTCTAACCCTGCAGGGTCCAGGGTGAAGGAGCGCTCTTAGGTCAGCCCGTTATGGATCCCAGCTGCAAGCAGGTTTGGGTCCAAGCTTCTGGTTCAGACAGAGCTATCCCTGGCAGCTGAAACTAGGCCAGCCATCAGGCACTTAAAATCCAAACCAAACTGGCTGAAAGGGAGGAAGAAGATGGGGCTTTAGGAGTAGCCCCGGTGTGGGCATCTGGGCTTCATTTCACGCCCAAGCCTAAAACAAAACCCACAGCCCCCGAACCCTCCTGGGTCCCAGCAGAGAAGCAGGGGTGCCAGGGCCCTTGTGGGGTGAACCCGACCCCTCTGCAGAGCCGCGTCCCCTCGCTGGCTGCCCGGGAGCGCAGGGTGCATCTCAGGAGCTGAGGAAGCGAAGGCATTCACACTATGCTTGGCAGCCCCTATAAGCTGCCTGGGGGGCTGCGTGGTTTCAGACCCATCCTCCAAGGCACTGGGGTCTGTTGTGTAATAAGAGGGGACGAATGGCATCCAGTGTTGTGTATGTTATATTAGCCTAGTGCCCCGGAGCCCAGGGAGCCTTGTTGACAGGACAGATTGGGGGATTGGGTCTGAGTCTGCGTCCACCACCACGAATCAGGGCCAACCGCACCCAAGCCCACCCTGTTACCCCAGCGTACTTGAGACGAGAGGGCATCTCCTGCACCCGGCAGGACGCGGGATCCCAAAGCTCTGCCTAGCGTGAGGCCGGCTGCCCTGCTTCGATCAGCCCCGGGGCTCTCCTGGTCCGCACCGTGCACTGGCTGGCTCCAAGCGGTGCCTCTTGAAGGTGCAGTTCCCCGCACACAGCTCTCCGGGCACTGTCTGCACAGAAAGCAACTCCCGGCTGTGCTCAGGGGCAGGGGTACACGTGGAGCCAGAGTCCTGGCCTACCCGTCCTGGACCCGGGGCTGGACGCGCGCATGACGTTGGCACAGATGGGGCAGCCAGCCAGCTTCAGTCTCTCCTGGAGGTACCAGCCGGGTGTACGGCCCTCCGCCAGCCCTCTCTCTGCGCAGTGACCCCAGGAGGGGGATTAGCGTTCATCTCATTGCTCAGGGCGTGGGGGAAACTGAGGCACAGGGTGGTTCAGACCAATACACTGAGAGAGAGACGCTGATTCTGGGGGGTCGCAGGTTTGGGGAACCCAGGCTGAGACATGGGTCAAATCCTGCTCTACCCTTGTCCCCCACCCTGGCTCTTTTGCTGGCAGAGAGGTCAAGGGGCAAATGCCCCCCAGAGCCTGAACTGCCTCCGGCTCTGGCCCAGGCTCCACGGCTTATCTTGCATCGTTTTGGGCTGGAGCAGGGTCCAGGATGACGGTGCTAAGGAAACCCCGCCGGGGCCAATTTGGGGGCAGTGATCTGTAGGGTCCCGAGGCATCTCCCTGGGCGGGTGCCAGGATGCACGTGGCTGCAAGGAGCCCTGCCTTTCTGCTCCTGCCGACTCCAGCCAGGGCGGTTTTGGCTGACCTGTCAAGGGCGTTTTTAATGAGGACGGGAAGCCTTCGTTAGGGACGGGTGGGGTGGAGGAGGAGCCCACCGGTGGGCTGGGACCTGGGCGGTGAGGCGAGGAGGTGGGGAGGCAGCCGTACCTGCGGAGGCAGCAGCTCTTGGCAGGGAGCGCCCAGGTGAGTCCTCGGATGCTCTGGGCAGGGGCGTCCGGCCTGGGAAGGGCTGGAGCGAGGCACTCGTCTGTGATGCCCGGGGTCCAGCCGGCGGAGGGAGGGGTGGGCTGAGCAAGGCTCCGGGAAAGGCTCTCCCATACACCGCCACAGCCTTACCACGCTGAGTTCCCATCCGTGCCCCCGGGCCAGAGCGGCAGGAGATCAGAAACCCCCCCGGGGGTCCAGGCCCTAGGGCAGTTTGATCCCGGGCTCTGCCACGGACGCCCTGAGTGACCTTGGGCAAGTCCCTCCACCTCCCTGTCTCTTTTCCCCGTGGGTGACTGGGGTGGGGGCTCTAACGTTCCCTTAGAGAGGGCTGAGAGGGCCTCGTTTGGGGGTGCTCGCCCTCCATGCAGCTAGTCCTGGAGCCCAGGCTACTAAAAGAAGAGGGCAGGGGGGTCTTGTCTGGTGGTATCATCCTCCTGGTCACTCCAGACGCCTGGGAGGGGTCCTTGTGGGGTGAACCCGATGCCCCCTGGATCCCCCGTGCCCTGCGCCAAGCCCAGCAGACAGGTGCCGGGGCCAAGAGACAGGCGGGGGCAGGTAGGAGGCGGTGAGATGGCGTGCGTCCCTGCGGGGTGGGGGCTGGGACACGCGGCGCATTGCCATGCTGTGGACTCTCCTCTCTTTCTGATCCCCAGAGGCCCCCTTTTGCTAGACCCGAGCTAGCAGCTGGGTGAGAAATGATTCCCCCTGGCCAAGAAATACTGAGGCAGTGCAATCATTGTTCCAGCAGAGATCAACTCCAAAATGTTCATTTTTGGACCATCGAAAGCCGCAGTCCGAGTTTTTTCAGAATAATAATAAAAAAAGGAATACATTTTAGAGTCTCTTGAATGAAAACCTGAACGAGCCGGGGATATTTTCTTGCTGTGCTAAGCCACTTCCCAGGGCAGAAACACCTGGAGGGAACATTTCCCATCAGCTCGTCCTCCCGACTACTCGCCAAGCCTCCGCCTGTGAGGACCCCAAACCCCCCGCGGCTCCGGCTAGCCGCAAACCGGCCCTTTGTCTTCACCGCAAGCTCCCCCGGCCCATCCCAAGAGCCGCTCTCTCCCTTCCCAGGACAGGGTCCTGCAGGCTCAAGGGCCTGCCTGTGGGGTGCCAGCTCTACCCCGCGGGGGCCAGGGCATGCATTGAGGGGTGGCGCCTGGGGTAGGGATCAGGTGAAACCAGCAAAAGCAAGCATCTCCGGGGGCTCAATCCAAGCCACGATGGCTTTTCTCTACTGAGGAGATCAGTGGGGCTACCTTTGCTTGCTGTGCCCGGTGCTTCCATCTCCTTGAATGCAGTCGGGGGGCCTGGGAGGCCAGAGTATCGTGCTGTTTTGGGATTATGTTGTGCATGCCCTCCCGCTGGTTGCTCCCACCCAGCTCCTTCCTGCAGGGGCTGGTGTGCGTCGGGCACGGCCCCCGTTACCAGGCTGGGCTCTGGCCCCCTTGCCGGTCCAGGGATGCATCAGCCACACTTGTTGCATGCAGGGGCTTAGCAGCGGGAGGCCTTCTGGCTCCAGCCCCCCCGGAGAACTATTGCCAGAGCAAAGCCACGGCGGATGGAGCCAGGAGGCCACGTGCAGTGGGTCTCGCTCTACCGGAGAGGCGTCGGCAAGGCAGGCCCTCCAAGGTGACCTGCTCGGGCCGCACGCGTTCCAGCTGGCTGGCCAACCTCTGCTATTATTAGTGCAAGAGGGCTTAATCGGGGGCAGGATCTTTCCTCTGCGCAGCTTTCCAGACTCCCTCAGGGCTGCGTATTTTTGCTGGCAGCTCCCCTTCGCTGTTTGGGGTCAGGGGGTGTCTTGTTCTTCTTGCTAAGGACACCCCAAGGTGCCCGGGCGCCTGGCTGAATTTCGGCCCCTTTGGAGGTATGGGCAAGGGAGAAGGGCTGGGGTTTGAAATGAGCTGGAGTCAGCAGGTTGGGCCGCCCGGGGCGTGTTCTCTACCTGGGATCTCTCGAGTGTACATTAACCACCTTTTCCACAAACGGGACATCGGCTGCCGTGGCCCCCCTGCTTGCCCCGTGGCAGGTTTGGGTGTGATGCCGTGGGTCGTGTCGGGGTTGATGGCTGCTTTACTAAGAGGCTGGATAGGCCTGGTGGGGGTTGGACTGGATGTGCTGTCTGGAGGTCCCGGCCAGCTCCAGGCTCTGGATGCTACGACTGCACGGGGAGTCTGGTTGGGACGAGGGGCAGGCTCCTTCCACCGCGGAGGCCAGGCTGAAGGTGGGGAGGGGGTCAATACCAGCCCTAGGAAAGCCTGGGGGGCTGGAAGACACCAGACACTTCATGTGGTTCATCCTCCCAGGGGAACGGCGGCAGGTGGTGGGACCTGCGTGCAGGTGTCCTGGTCGCTGAACCCTGCTATGAAGCAGGCCTAGTAAGAGCTTTCCCCCTCCGCGATGCAGGTCCTCATAACACAGCCCCTCGCAGCCACGAAGCCCTGGGCTAGCACCGGCCGCGGCGCACCCACTCGAACGTGCCTCCTCCCGTCCGTGCAGGGACTTGTGTGGAGCCACCGCTAGCCCATGGCAACAGAGGGGCTGGACCGGAGGCAGCACGACGTGGCTAAGGAGGAGGAGAGGATCCTCGTACGCGATGAAATCTGGAGGCCGTGGCCGAAGACCCGCAGGAGAGTCCAAGGTAAGAGCGTGAATGCTGCCCGGCAGCACTGAAAGAGGCCATCGGGGGCATCTAACCCAGGTGGGACAGGAGACCCCGTGCCCTTCAACCGCAGATGTGACCCCCCCCCACAACATCAGCTTCCTAATTGCCCTGATGGTGCTGGATCCTCTAAGTCAGGGGGCAGCAAGTACAGCTTGCGGAGCCCCGGCCCGGGGGTTTCAGCGGCGTTTGGCAGTGGGGGCTTCTCCATGTGAGGTGGGGAGAAGAAGCAGCGGCAGTGATGGTGTCTGGGGGCTAGCTGAACCCCGAGACCGCCGCCGCCGGCTGTGCAAAGCACCTGTCCCGATAGCCCTGTCCGTGCTGTGTCTCTGCTGCTCCCAGGGGACTCGCCGGCGCTCAGAGGGCGAGGATGTGGCCCCAAGCCATTGCCCTGGACTTGAACAGCATTTAATAAATGCCTCCACCTGCCAGTTTGTACAGAGCCCGTTTCCACCGTTCCCTGGACGTTTGACTTCCCGAAGAGCTCTATACGACCCAAGGCAGGGGGTGGGCAGCGGGGTCAGCAGCAGGGTTGGTCTCAATGGGATCAGCCGGTCTGGGAAGGAATCTCGGAAACCTCCGTGGAATATTTCAGCCATAACGAAGCTGCCCCGCGGGGGCACTCGCTGCTCCACGGTTAATAATTGAGCTGGCTGCAACGCGTCTTTGTGCCGTCCCTGAGGCCCCTGGAGCTGGCCGTGGTGGGGTGGATGTGACCCCCGTGCCCCCCTTGCAGGCTGCCTGGACGGCGTGAAGCGTCAGCTCTTCCGCGTCGGCGAGGACTGGTACTTCCTCTTCGCTCTAGGGGTGATAATGGCCCTGGTCAGCTTCGTCATGGATTTCACCGTCAACACGCTGCTGAATGGTAACTACAGGTGGCGGGGCTCACGACTCTGTGCTAGCGAGCCAGGACACCTGGGCTGCTTTCCGGCCACTGACCCTCAGCAAATGCCACGTGGGTTTCGTGGGGACGGCACCGCAGTGCAGACTCACTTGTTTTAGCCGGTGCGCCACACTGGGCAATGGGAACCCAGTGCTGGGAGCAAGTGCGGATGCCTGGGGGAAAGATGTGGTTGCGTGGACACCCGGAGGGGTCCACGCTAGGCGGGGCTGCCCCGTGACGGTCCCAGCGTGTCGTCGGTGGGGTATCAGAGTAGATGGGCCTCAGCGGGTCCCCGCAGGGAGGGGTGCGAGTTACCAGATGAGCCGCGCGGCTGGCATATGCCACTGGCCCATGCCCACGTGCATTTCTATGCCCCTGTTTGCCTATGCTTATTTTTCAGCACACAGGTGGCTTTACCAAGAGCTGGGGGATTACTTAGTGCTGAAGTACCTGTCCTGGACCATGTACCCCATTGCCCTGGTTGCTTTCTCCACTGGCTACGCACAGAGCATCACTCCGCATTCGGGAGGTGAGTGTGATGCTCGGCAGCTGGAGGCTGCCCGTGGGGGCTGCGAGCAGGCTGAGCTGCTAACGAGCCGGGCTGCACAATGGAAGAAGCTCACGACCCGTGCCCATATCCCAGGAAACCTTCCTGCGGTTGGCACGACGTGGACCTCTCGCTGCTCAGCTCGGCAGAGGGACCAGGTGTCATGGCTGAACAAGCACTAGACGGATCAAGAGTAGAAACTTTCAGTTGCAAAAAAAGAGCCATTAGCTCAGGGACAGGTGATGACCTGTTGCTTGCCTACAAGCCCCTTCAATGGTTGAACGTCTTTCTGCGGGGCATGGGCTGATGGGAGGCCAGGACACCCCAAGGACCACTGGAGACTCAACTCCTTTCACACCCCGCAAGGGTCAGGAGTTTGGGGCTCTGGCAAGGCAGCAGGTAGCAGCTTGCATAGCTTCAGCTGTCCGGTGTATGGGCTTAGCGCGTAAATGGAGAACTCGACCCTCTGGGACTGGTAATCAGGATTTCCACTGGCAACTGGGGACACAACCCCTTAGCCTCCTTGCAAGCAGCGGATACCTCTTTTCCACTCTTGGAAGCCAGATAAAACTGAAGACTTCTTGGGTAGAGCCAGCCCTTCTGTCTGCCTTTGGGCAATCTAACGGCCTCTGGTCTGCACCGCAAGTGTCCTGCTCAGGATACACCCTTGACCTTGCTGGCATCGGGCCCTAGCTAGGAGTTGCCCTGGAAATGCAGAAGTGGAGAGCCAGATGTTGCCACCTTCATTTCCTTTGGATTTGGGTTTGGATGGCTGAGTGGCACCCAGATGTGCTCTGATGTGTCCCCCATTTCTGGGCTTTTCCAGGCTCTGGCATCCCGGAGCTCAAGACCATTCTCACCGGGGTCATGCTGGAGGACTACCTGGCCATCAAGAACTTCGGAGCCAAGGTGGTGGGGATGAGCTGCACCTTGGCCGCTGGGAGCACCATCTTCCTCGGCAAAGTGGTGAGTGTCCCCAGACCAGCTTCACAGCTGGTGGGGATGGAGGGGGGGGTACAGGGCTGGCAACTGCGGAGTGCCACCGCGGCGTGGTTCGTCCGCTGTCAGGGTTAGCGTGACGGTACGGCAAGGAGACCGGGCCAGACAACAGAGTTGCTGCAAAGAAATTTTCCAAACTGTGGGTGAGATGTGGAGTCAAAATGCTTGGGGGTGTCCAGGGAACGGGAGCCCACCCCAGCCGGGGCAAGACGTGCAGCTCCTCTCACTTCAGAGGGGCCCTGCGGATTTGCATCAGCTGAGCATCTGCTTCCAAGTCGCGGCCCGGGAAGGGAGCCTGATGGCTGGGGGAGCCCTCTGGTTCGAGACACCCCAGTGGCTTCGGAGCCCGGTGAGAGATGGGACACGTGCAGACCTGGGCTAACAGGCTGTGATTCACAGCACAATAATTAGCCTGGAGGCAGGGTCATACGAATACAGCTCTCCTAATTCTGGTTCCCGAGCTAGAATGGGTACAGCTTAGCGCCTAGGGGTCTAGCTTTGCCTTGGCGTGTGTTAAAATCAAAGCCATTTTGCAAAGGGCCCAGCTTCCCTGGCCACCTACGTTTGTTTTGGCTGCCGTCAACTGCAGCCTTCCCCTTAACTTCAGGAAGCCCCGTCTGGGAACGATTACAGCACGGCCGCAGCACTTCCAGCCCTCGAATGTCCGAGCATCCCTGCAGTTTGCTAACACCTCCCTGCAGTGGGAAGGACCTCCCTCGGCGGCCTGCGCCCATGCGCTTCGCTGCGGGAGGACCTGCAAGCACGAGCTGACTTGACCCTAAGCTGAAGTCAGACGTGTGCTGGAGGTGTTCGTTTAAAAATCAGAAAGTGCTACTATGGCTCCCCTCGGCGGGGTGGTGGGGACGCCCCTAGTACTAGCAGCACCATGCCCAGCTGCCGGCTTTGCAGGCGCACGGGAGGGAGCGGGGGTTCCCTCTAGAGACTGTGATGTAGGGAGCGTGAGCTCTTGCCACTACTGGCAGGTGTGCTGCCTTCTCTGTTCGCGTGGCGGGGAGTGCAAGGGTGTGCTGCCTTGGGGCCCGTGTGAGCTCGATGGTCCTGGTGCCTGTCGTTCGCCACGCGGCGCTACGGCACGCGGATTTGTTGACGCGTTGCAGCACAGGGTACCAGACAATCTCTGGAGAGGGTCGGCTCTCATGGCCTTTCCAGCTCACGCCCTTGCCCAGAGAAGTTCGGACGGTCGCTGGGGCCAAGTTGCTCCAAGTGCACCGACGTCAGCCGCTTACACCGGGGCTGAACTTGGCTCTTGGTCGGGCTTTTGGCTGTTTCTCCAAACTGAAACTCCCGATGTTCAGACCATTGCTCTTTAGGCAAAGCATTCAGAGTCCCACGCCCCTTCTCCTCCAGGGTCCCTTCGTCCACATTTCCAGCATCATGGCTGCCTATTTGGGAAAGATTCGGGCTTCAGTCATCGGGGAGTACGAGGTAAGGCCGAAGCTATGCGGGGCAGCACCCCGTTGATGGGGGAAGGGGAAACTCAGGGCATCACGCCCGCTCCCCAAGACTGCTCTTCAGCTACCAGGCTGAAGCGTTGATTTGCATCTCATATGCATATTTTAGCAGTTGTTTAGTGTCACAGACATGTATTGACATTCTTAGTTGTGATGCTTTATTATGCCTTTGGAAATAAGGAATGGCTTTTTTATGAATCCCGCCCCCACACACACACCTGATTTTTGTCAAGCCACTTTGAATGCAAATCCGTACGCAACGAAACATGCAAAAAACCAGCAGCGAAGGCATTTCTGGTTGAAAACGGGCTGAAGGTATAAAAAGGTCTGTCGAACGTTTGCATTTCAGATGAAGGCACGCGTTAAACAAAGTCAATCTTTTTTGTCATCAGCGAATTCAGCTGGTTGCTTCCAGTCCCCGCGTGCTTCAGGAGTTTGGAGTTGGGAGCTCTCAGCCTTTCCCAGCTAGCTTATATTCATAGACTGGAAATGGAAAAGAAGCTTTCTTGGGGTTTTTTTCTGACTCGTAACTGGTTTCTAAGCTTTGAATAAACACGTTATCACAGGATCGTAGGGCTGCAAGGGACCTCAGGGGGTCACATCTAGTCCAACGCCCTGCGTGAGGCACCCCATGCTAGTGCTTGTGTCTGACCTGCTCCTAAACCGAGAGATACAGCCCTATCACGCAGCTACAAGGCACATTGCCCCCAAACCGCGAGGCACTCCCGAACTGGTCAAAGGTACGGGAGGGGACGAGGGCCTTCTTGAGGTCCTGCCGCCAAACTGAAATGACTTCAGTCTCTCCGTATCTGCCAAAAGGTCCCCAGCTACCAAAACCTGGTTTCTCCCTTCGGCGACTCTGGTTCCAAGTGCTTAACCAAGGACTTCTCCTTGTCTGCTGGTTTGCTAGGCTTTAAAACATCGGTAGGAAACGTACACTGCTCCTGGGCAGCGTAGCTGTGATTCTCCCTTGGGGCGGAAGTCGGAGGCCAAACAGCTCTCTTCTGTGTGTGTTGTCCCCCTCTTTCCAGAATAAAAGCAAGCAGAATGAAATGCTGGTGGCAGGAGCTGCTGTTGGGGTCTCGACGGTCTTTGGGGCTCCCATTAGCGGTAAGAGTCTCCCAGGCGTGACGTGCAATAACCTCCGTTTCAGAAGGGAACAGTCAAAGACTTCCACTCTGAAAATGATAAAACAGGACTGATACAGCCCCGGGGCGGCTCCCCCGATGGCTACGCGCCCAGCCGTGGTGTTTGGGACTCGCTGCGCTGGACCTAGATGCTCTTAAGCTTCCCGTGGCTTGGGTAGGCTGCAGTTCTCTTGCCTTGCTTGCACTGTCCAGGCACGAGCTGGTTGTTCCCCCTTTAGAGCCCATCCACCCCAAATTCCCAGACCTGTCTGCTCCCCAGTCGCTGAAGCACACATTTTTGGAGAGGCCCAGCCTGGTGACTGTTCTGGTGACCGGTGTAGCTCCTTGGGGGATGCATGAGAGGGGGAAGCAGGCAGACGGGTCTGCTTTGTAAGGGTTTCCCAATGCAATGCCTCTTTACTGTCACGAGCACAAGGCCTCAGTAAAAACACCCACCTAAGAACACCTGCATGGTACAAGTCGGGCTCCTCTCTGTTCAGCTTCTTCCTGTACTGCACGTGGCCTCTCATCTGATTCAGGGACCTGTCTGTCTGTCTGTCCCTCCCTCTCTGACGGTTGCATCCAGAGCCCGTCCACTCTCCTGCCAAGACCCCTGCACTGTGGCTGGCAAGAGCCCCTGCCTTTCATGCTCTCCTGGCTACCAACCACCGGCCAGATCCACCTCTCCTTGCTTTAGCTCCTATCTTTAGCTTGTCCACTGTATTGCCAGGTCTTCCTATCCAAATGGCAGTAAATCGGGATAGTCCACTCAGCCAGCCTAGACATACGCATCCGTACTAGCCCATTGACCGCTCGCTTCCCTCCCTGCTAAGAAGTGACGCCTTTGTAGCCACCTAACAGGCAGCATGACTGCCAAGTCAGGCCAGGCAAAATGTGTCATTAGGACAGTGGAGAATCTTCCACGTTTTCCACGCGGGCATTTTGACACTCTCGTAAAGGCTTTATCCCCATGCTGCGATCTTGTCCCCATGAACAAGCAACTAGGACCCTTTGGGAGCGTGTACGCCTTCCCAAGGGTGCAGCGTGCGAGCAGGAGCACACAGCTCCGTCTGAGACGCCCCCAGCTGCTGGATGCATCTAACTCACAGTGGGAGTGACTACACGTGCTTTTACACTGGCTTAAAGTTACTGCACAGTAAATGGAAACAGGCCGGCATCTACACGTGCAGGCATTAAAGTGCATTAATGCTGTGTGTGGACTGACTTGGGACTAAAATTAGAGGTATGCCCGGTACCACCGTAGTAACCAGAGACCTGCTTTCACCCAGGGGTGCTGTTCAGCATTGAGGTGATGTCTTCTCACTTTGCTGTCAGGGACTATTGGAGGGGCTTCTTCTCGGCCACCTGCGGGGCCTTCATGTTCCGCCTCCTGGCCGTCTTCAACAACGATCAAGGTAAAGAGGATGGCGGCAGCTGCACGGCGAGGCGAGGGTGCCGCGGCTGGCACTGCCAAGGGAGTGGTGGTGCGGGGATGGCTGTACCAGTCGGGCCCAGGATGGCCGTGAGCCGCCGGTGGGATTGTTTATGCCGCTAAAGTGATGTACAGTAGTTGTGTAGGATTCCCCTAAATTTCGGTCGAACCCAGCTGATTTAATCCCTGCTAAATCCTCAAGCGCTTGCCCTTAAGGAGCTGCTGTATAATAGCCATACCCCCTGCGTCCTGGTCCTGCCTCCTCTCACGAAAGAAGCAGGGCTGGCATGGAGGTGAGATAGCTCGGGGGGGGGTTCGATAGGACATCAGGGGATAAAGTTATCCAGCGTGGATGCATCCTGCTGATTCACATGGCAGTCAGATCAGGCGGGCCCTATTCATTAACTCATCCGCAGCGGTGCAAAAGGAGTCAGAGATCTCTGGAAACTTTGCCAAGGGGGCAAGGGATTGTAGAGATGCTGCAGGGAAAAATCCAGCGCTTTGGCTCACTTCTGTCTCAGCTAATAACATTTTTGTCTTATTACCGCCCTCGGCCCTTTCTCCTGATGTGTTGTGCCTGGCTTTTTTTTGCATGCCATTAACCCGCCGCCGTGCTCCACCTGCGTTTCAGCCGTGGTAGGATGATTCCCTTGCACGTCTGTGGGGATAGTTTGTCAGGCCCTGGCTATGCCTCGGCCCAGCCTGCTTATGGGTCAAGTATCACCAGTGTGCTTTATTTTTCTGGGAGAAGGATTCATCTCCTTTTCCAGGACAATCCAGAAAAAAGATGCCCGTCCTTGAAAGCAGTCTGCTGAGGTTTAGCCTGCATAACCCTTCCGCACCCAGCTAAAAATCAGCTCTTTAATAGGCCACGCTGTGTCTTTGATGACTTGGATGCTGGTGAAAGGATCTCGGTCTATCGCATCTTGTTCTGAACACCGGGGGTGCAATTTCAGACACGGCCGCGCTGGAAAAAATCGATAGACTCCCGTGGTGTCAGCCGAGGGGACTGCAGACAAACAAAGGGAAGATTAAATGAGACGCGCAACCTCTGACGGTCTGCTGCACTGAAGCATAAATAAATGGCTTTGGCAGCCTGTCAGCCCAGGCTCTAATGGAAGTTTGCTCGTGGCATAGCCATTTGGTGTGATTAGTGGCCTCGGGGCCATAGGTCGGGGCTGAGCGGTGCGGGTAGAGCTGCGGGGCTGGGAGAAGCCAGGGCTGAGACCGCAGTGGAGTGCATTTGCGATACAGAGAGCTGCTGGGTTTGGTGCTGGGCAAGGTACTTCCTAGCTCTGCAGCCCAGAGCTGTGTCAGGTGCATCAGCCCAGGGGGATACATTTCTTGCTGGGGTCGCTTGATCCTTTCCTGGGAGCCCGGGGCAACGCCGCGTCTTCCAAGGGACCGCTCGTGGAGACCAGGCTGGGTCTGGCACCGGAGTCCTACGCCCCGCTCCTCCCCTCCTGGCCATCGCCCCGTCCGTGCTAACTGACTAATACACGGTGTTGAATCACCCCGTGCTCTCGCCGGTAATGACTTGTGACTCTTCCCTTCTCCCAGAAACCATGACGGCTCCCTTCAAGACCAACTTTAAGGTCGATTTCCCCTTTGACCTCCCGGAGATCTTCTTCTTCATGATTCTTGGGTAAGACCAGCTCCGGTCTCGGCTGCTGCTTTGCCTTTGCTCAGGGCAAAGATGTTGCCTTTAAGAGGAGGAAGGTCAAGCAGATCCTTAAGTGTCCTGGGATTTAGGACACCGGGGCTGAGGTCCTACCACTGTGGTGGGCCAGTCGCTTTTTCGGCCTCAGTTCCTCATCTCTAAAACAGAAGCAGCAGCCTCACGGGGAGGATAGTACCTGGAAGGATGTGGGGTGCTCCGATGCCCGGTGATGAGGGGTGTTCAAGTGCTAGATGGATGTTATTAGCCAAGCCTAGCAAGACCTCTGTCCCTGGCCTCCTTATGTTCCCAGAGCACAAGCGATCACCTTGGCGCGACTCAGACCACCCAACCCTGCACCAACCAACACAACGAGCCCCATGAGCCAATGTGTTGTAACTACTCAGGGCCCAAATGCTCAGCTCCTGACTTAATTTTGACTCCTTCCAGCTTGGAAGTAACTTCCATCGTTGTCTTTGAAAATGGTGTTGGAGTACGCTGTATCCCCCCACCCCGGGATGTGTCCCTGGGTCTCACGTGGACAGACGGGTTGCAAAGTCACATGCTCGACAACTAGGAAATATCAGAATTAGTGGCTGGCACCAGCTCGCTTTGCCTTCTTGTGTGTGTGCCCCACGATGCCAGCCCGAGCTGCCCCTTCCCTGCTCTGCAATGTTAATGACAATGCCTGGCGATAATTAATGACCCCTGAATGCCCACCTGGGGCTGTCTGGAAGGATGCAGGGGCAAGCGGGAGCCCTAGCCCCTCTCACCTCCCTTCTCTCTTCTCCACAGGGTGATCTGTGGGATGATAAGCTGTGCGTATCTCTTCTGTCAGCGCTGGTTCCTGGGATACATCCGGAGGAACAAGCTCACTGCCCGGCTGATGGCAACGGAGTAGGCATGCTGGAGGGAGGGTTTTGCAGCTCAGTGCAGTGGGCTGGTGGGTGTGCGTGGAGGCATGTGGATAGCTCTGTGTGCGTACAGCCAAAGACCTCCCCTGCCCTCTCTTCACCCTGCCGAGCTCCCGACCCGCTCTGCTGCACTGGATGCACAGCCTGGCCCTGACCCCCCCAGAACTAGCGCAGCGTCTGGCTGCCTCGTGGTCCTGCCCAAGGCCCCTTGTGCCCGGGGGGCGGCGGAGACCCATCCGCACCCGGGAGTGCTCTCCCTTCTGCTTCCAGCTGGACTCCCCACGCTCCCTGCCCCGCGGCGAGGGTGGGCTCCCCTCCCTGCTGCAGCCGGGAAAGGACACTTTTGCTGGCCGCCAGCCCCTGCGGAGGGGAGGAGGGCGCGTGGACGCCATAGGCATCGACCTTCAGGGACCTCTGAGGTGACAGTGCAGCGCGAGAGCGGTCGGGGAAGGGCTGTGTGATGTGGGTGTGACTGACCTGCCTCTTTCAGCAAGCCGGTGTACTCTGCCTTGGTGGCCCTGCTGCTGTCCTCCATCACCTTCCCGCCCAGCCTGGGGAAGTTCATGGCTTCCAGGGTAAGTCCTGAGCTCCCCCTGTGCGTCCTCCGATCCCTGGGGATGGAGGTGCCCACACCAGGGTGTTCCTGTCCACACCGTGGAGGGGGAGTCTGGCCCCTTCCCCGCATGTGGCTTCACTTCAACTCCCTTCCTAAGCGTGGCTACTCTTCCACTTCCTCTCTGCAAATTGTTCGCCCCACTTCCTTTGTCATCTTTGTCTGCCCCGAGCTCCCTCTGAAGCCAGCATTGGCCCTGAAGCTGGTATCCCAGTCTCGATACGACTGCAAGTGTTTCGGGCTGGGGCCAATTTTACACATGAGCAATGCCACGGACACCCATTGAGTTACCCTTGAAGGCAGCTGGCAGCAGAACCAGGCCGCGTCTCCGAGGACAGCGGTGGCGGCCAAGAGGCGGTGGGCCTGTGGGGGATGCGTTCCTTGTCTCTGCTAGCGAGACCTCCTTCCTTCCTCCGCAGCTCACCATGAAGGAGTACGTCTCCTCCTTCTTTGACAACCAGACCTGGGGTGTCCTTTTCCAGAACGCCTCGCTGGCCAGGCCTCCCCAAGTTGACCCAGAAAACCTCTGGCTGGAGTGGTGGGACCCTAACATCAGCATCTATGGCAGCTTGGCGATTTTCATGGTGATGAAGGTAGGCAGGGTGGGCAGCAGTGCAGGGCAGGCCTACCAGAGGTGATTTTGGATGAGCTGCTGGAGGTCCCGGGAGCAGTGCGGTCGCTCGAGCAGAGCTCAGCGAAGACTGAGAAGCAGCACCTGTTCGCATGCACTGAGCAGTGGGCTGGCCCGGGGTGGCTGCCACCTGTGCATGAACTCGCTCGCTGAAAGCTGTGATGGCAATGCAGACTTCCCTGGGGGAAAGTCCTAGTCTGGTTACGGTTAGGGAAAACCCTGTGTGGGTTGAGAGGAAGCCTGGCTAGCAGCTCCTGCGGTGCCCACCTGTCTCATGCTTGGTCCCGAGACCCAGAAAGGCTTGCGTGGTAACGCATGCACGGAGACCAGCCCAGCACAGCCCAGGCCAGGAGAAGACTTCCTTCCAGGTGCCCCGAGCTGCACCTCCTGGGGAAGGGGGGGCCACCTCGTGACGTCTCCTTCACTCCTTCTCCCCTTTGTCTTTGTTTTTCAAGTTCTGGATGTTGATCTTGGCCACTACCTTGCCATTGCCAGCTGGGTACTTCATGCCAATCTTTGTGTACGGTGAGTCTGCGTCACCCTGGGAGGAGATCCATTTCCGCAGCTGAGCCTGCCCAGAGCATCTTATTGAACCCATTCCCGCAACTGGGCATACGGAC